>CM032471.1:4639788-5839788 GCA_019059595.1 Marasmia exigua
CCACCGTTTCGTTACGAATAACCTATGTTACGGATATCAGAATCAACAGTGGGATTACAAATATATACATACAAATTTATTTATAAAGGTAATTAATTAGATAAGATCTCTTACATTTTCCTTACAATGGCGCCCAATGCGATTCAGAAATTTCCTCACAAAATTCCATAAAATACATTTATGGTAATTTGTGGGAAAAGTTTTCGGTAAGTATAATGAATGTTTACGTCAATTTCTAAAAAATATCAGTCTTCGAGAGTTTTGTTTACTGTCAAAACGGGATAAAAACAAAGAATCGCTAATTAATTTCCAAAACAAAAGGTATTTCTCTTTTTGTTTTCTATAAAACAACATGCTTAGTCGGAAACGCCTTACAATGTGAAAAAAATTCCGGAGCAGAAATGTAGGATTCCGTGAAAACACGTATTTTCGTAAACGACAAAAGTGTACTCATATGAATATAAATATAGAAAGAAAAATATTTATTCAGTGTATAACAATAACATTAAACATTTAAAATAATGACAGTACACAGTAAAACACCGAAAAGACACATACTCAGCATGTGTCGGGGTGTCTCGACACCCCGACGCTGGTATTCTGTATGTACCCATAGAAAGAGCACTGCTATAAAAATAAATACAATAAACTAGTGTTGGTGTTATTATACATAGAATTATCATTATAATAGTATTTTATACACCTACTTGTGTTCATGCAAGTCTAGGTGTATGTTTGTGTGTAATATCTCACAACATCACATACATTAATCTGACTCCGAGACAGGTAGCTCCAGCACCTGTGTTACGAATATCAGAATCAACAGTGCGATTACAAATATATACATATACTACTTTTTTTTTGTAAATATATACTTATACACTGTACGGGTTCCGTAAACGATGACACCACGCGCGCGCCGCGATGCACCGTCAGCTATTTTTATATCGATTTCATATTTCATTTAAGTACGTCGTTGTTCAACCAGTGTACGATCGATCACCATACATATCGCGTGTACTCATACCATACAACCATTTCCCTTTTACCATTATTAGTTCGTAATTAATTCGGACAATACAGTTCTTCTTTCTCTTTCCAGTGACTTTAATTTATCTACCACTAACTCACTATATGTGCGTACCATACCATACATACACTACATAACACCCAGACCAATACAAACAGACATGTTCATGCACACAAACGTTTGTACTGTGCGGGGATCCACAAACATGGGATCAAAGGCAGCGTACACTACCACCTGTTCCAAACGGTTCGTTCCAAATTATTAAAAATCATTTGATATGGAGATACGATAGTTGTCTGTAATACTCATAATAATAAATATACCTACTTTTTTATCTATTTTTTTTTATATTTTTTTTTATTGGCCGTGTGGTCCCCGGCAGAGTAGAATAGGCCACCCTCACTCCTACCGAGGTGTCGTAAAAGGCGACTAAGGTAAAGCTGCTGGCATGATCATCAGCACCCAGAGAAGGAAAACTCTGCATTTATATCAAAACCCTCGCCAACCCGTCTGCCAAGCGTGGTGAGTATGGTAATTACCCCTCTTGTGATTGAGGGAGGCTCGTGCCCCAGCAGTGGGGACTTAAATGGGATGACGATGATGACTTTTTTATCCTTAAAGTATTATAACACAGATATTATTATTACGTCAAGTCTGATCAGAAAAAAATCTTTTAGAATTTAGATATAAAGTTGTCTGTCCTTAGATTTCGACGCAAATAGACGCGTTTTTTTATAATAAGTATAAAAGTGATTGTCATTTCATCTGTCGCTTTTCAAATCTAAGCATTGACCAGAATACCCATAGTTTCTATAGATGGTTTTTTAATTTTTTTAGTCTACAAGTAACTTTTTATATTGATCTTTACTTATAAAATTGCCGTTGTGTATGGAGATTTTGTTAAAAGTTGTATTTTCCATACTAACTTTTTTTTTATTTGTAAAGTACTTATAGGTAAGTACTTTACAAATAAAAAAGTTATAACTCTAAAGTAATAACATAGTTACGACTATTAATGATACTACTCCATATGGGAGGCTATCGCGTGCAAAAAATCCGCAAGATGGCGTACTATAGACCTGGAGCCCAATTACGAGAATTGGGCTCCAGGTCTATAGTACGCCATCTTGCGGATTTTTCGCTCGTGATATTTTGAAAACATGGCAGATATCACCTGAAAACCATACAAAAAAAATGTGTGTTATGTCGAATGAAAATAAATATCACAACTGCGAGAATTGGGTTCCATAGGTCCATCTACAAGGTGATTTTGTCGTGGTAATTATCTCAAATTGTCAAATCAGCCAATGATGTTAATCTTAAAGTATAGCCTTAAATCAAAATAAAATTAAAGTAAGGTGACTATTTACCTAATAAAGGAGTTAGTATTGTGTCTAGAAAAAACGGCATTTTAATAATAATAATAATAATTCTCGCAACATCTCTCACGTTGACCTGATTCCGTACTAAGTAGCTTAAGCAATTGTGTTACAGATATCAGACAACAGAAGAACACAAATAAATACTTAAATACATATATTACACCCAGACACCGAAGAAAC
This sequence comes from Marasmia exigua, assembly GCA_019059595.1. Lineage (NCBI taxonomy): Eukaryota > Metazoa > Arthropoda > Insecta > Lepidoptera > Crambidae > Marasmia > Marasmia exigua. The sequence goes on from CM032471.1 coordinate 4,642,381, forward strand.
ACAAGTAACACTTTAATAGATAAAGACCTATTATTTATTATGTTTACACATAACACGCACAACGTTAGTTTTAGGTTAAATTGTAACACTGTATAAAACATTAAAAATATATTCAATCTTATCTTATTTATTATTATTATTGGGAAGTTAAATTAATAATAATAATAAATAAAAAATATTTCACAACATCACATACATTGACATTACTTTAGTCTAGATTTTTAGATTGTTAAAGATCATATAAGTGTTAATGAGGAAATAAACACATTTTGAATTGAATTGATCTAACTCCGAAATAGGAAAACATTAAAAATATATTCAATCATAATTTATTAAACAATTTAGGTATGAAAAATTATGTCAATAAGTTCTAAATGCGACACAAATCTCAAAAAAAAACTGTTTAAGGTGACTGGTAGGGTACACTAGCGACGCCAATTGATTTTAATTTTTAGCGACTAAACCAGATCTATTTTAAACAATTTCGGTGTTACAACCTCTCGGCAATTACTTATACTATTTTTAAATAACCATGCACAAATGTTGGGTACAACGCGTACGCGAAAAATTGAATAAATTTATCGCGTACAAAAACGGACCCAACATTTAAGCATGGTTATTTAATAAATCGTATAAGTGTTTGCGAGAGGTTGTAACCCCGAAATTGTTTGAAATAGATTCGGTTTAGTAGCTATACATTAAAATCGATTGGCGTCGCTAGTGTGCCCCACCCGTCACCTTAAACATTTTTCAAAATATAAAAACAAAATTAGCATTTCAATGACTAAAGACAAGAAAATCTAAAATGTAGGTAAGGAATGTAAATAAATTCACTTACCAAATGTCGACCAGCAAAGCGGGAAGTTTCGACAGGAATGGCAAGGAAACAAAATACGTTTCAATTAACTTATTAATTTGGCCAATAACGAACGTAGATTATTAATTAACTATTTTAGTAGTAAAGGTGTGGTTTTAACATCTATTCCCGAACGTATTGCCCTTTAGCATATTATACACCTACAAACTATACGTATACAACCGTAAAATTGATAAATAAATTCCACCATTTTAGCGAAAAAAATTAATCATCATTCATCATCATCATCAACCTATCGCAGTCCACTTCTGGACGTAGGCCTCTCCAATTGTTTGCCACCGTGATCTATCCATGGCTTCTCGCATCCAGCTCTTGCCAGCCATCCTGCGCAGATCGTCCCTCCACCTAGCCAGAGGGCGCCCTACATTACGTTTGCCAAGACGCGGTCTCCACTCTAGAACTCGTTCACCCCATCGGTTGTCGATTCTGCGGCTAATATGGCCGACCCACTGCCACTTAAGCTTGCTAATCATCATAAACAACAATTAAATTTTGTGCAATAAAGAGTGTCTATCTATCTTCATTTTGTTCCTTTAAACACTCCTAAGGAGGTTTTTCAATAAAATTTGGCGACATACTGTTGCAGACGAGGTGAGGAACATTGGCAAGATGGAGTGAATTTAAACGCGAAACTCGAGACGGACCGCGATGGAAGACGTGAGGTCCTATTCTCAAGCACTCGATATTAAGGTCGAGTTAGAGATTTGTATAAAAGAATGTAACTTAATCTTTAAATTCGACCGAGCACTCATAGCATAGAGAGTGCTCGGTCTGATTCTCCTGTTGCGAAGGTCAGACGTCAGCGGTCGCTTTATTTATATTATAAGGTATTTGACAAAGTTCGAGTTCAAGTTCAATATATACCAGTAGCAAAAATCTCAATTCAAATTTGACGTCTAGCCGGTTTATGATCATTTAAAGATTGATGGGCAAGTCAATTTTACAAGTATGAAATTTAAAAAAAATAACTATACCATTAAATAACCCATTCAATTTGCACCAACTATTATGAGTATTAATAGAACCACTGTCATAAACGAATCATTTGATATAGCTACCAAAAAATAAAAAATCAAAATAAAAAATCAATATTCAAATGAAATGCATAAAAAATACTTGCGAGTGACGTCACATGCCAGTCGCCATTTTTTCGCCAAAGCTGTGATATATCCTGTAGTTTAAATGAGAATCGAGTAATTCTTTCAACGATGTTTCAATGATTGAGAGGTCTTTTGATTTTTTTTTTTTTTTATGATATAGGTGGCAGACGAGCAGACGGATCACCTGACGGTAAGTGATTACCGCCGCCCATGGACGCCTGCAACACCAGTGGTGTCACAAGTGCGCTGCTTACCTTTTAACCCCCCTTCCCCTGGATTGGGCCTCCGGTACCCTCACTCACGCAGCGAAACACAGCGCATGCACTGCTTCACGCCGGTTTTCTGTGAGGACGTGGTATTACTCCGGTCAAGCCGGCCTATTCATGCCGAAGCGTGGCTCTCCCACTGTTAAAACTGTGTCTCCCACTGTTGATTACAAAAAAAAAGTCAAATACCGTATTACCGGACTTTTCGTTATCCTGTATCATGATTCAAGCTTATCCCGGGCTCCTAAACGACAGTTTTGAACAACTGCAACTGAGAATTACACGCTAATTAGAGGACTTACAATTTACATTATGTATCTTCTTTTGACAACCTTTTTGGATCAGTGGTAGTGAACGCTGCCTCTGGTCACATTTGTGTGCATGAAATGAACATGTCTGTTTGTCTTGGTCGGGGTGTTTTCTATGTATAATACATATACAAGTAAGTATTTACAAAAGAAAAGTATTATATTATGTATATATGATCCGCCGGGGTGATGACGCGATTAGGGACATGCTTGCAAACAAAACATAAATAACACGCTTAAGAATAAATTGCAAAAGATTGCTATAAAAAATATCAACTAAAACATAAAATATCCACTTACCCCAATTATTCCCATCTGAGGTCCATAAACTACGTAAAAACCAACCCCCTACCTCCAAAGACATAAAAAAACCCACTTACAATTACAATAAATTCATCCTACTAACAATAACCATGCATGACTAGCTAAACTTAAGCTATTCTAATTTAAAAGGAGAAAATGTGAAAATTGTGTGACCCTTAAAAAAGAATAACCACAAAAAAGGCACGAAACCAGTGTCCATGGAATTTAATGTATATTAAAAATATATATATGTTATAAAAAATATATATTTGTAATACCGCTGTTGGTTCTGATATCCGTAACACAGGTGCTTGAGCTACCTATCTCGTAGTCAGATCAGTGGATGTAATATTGTGAAAAAAAAAAAATATATCTTCTGCCAAGCGTTGAAGTCCAAAACCTTTGTTATTTTCCATTGGCCATACCCACCCACTCGTCACTCACTGATATACCTACCTAAAGGGTGTTTAAAATACGCGTCCCTAGACACGCAACAGGGTGTGCCCACAAATGCCATTAAACTCAAGGCTGTCTCTGAAATGAAACGCACATGTCACGAATATCATTAAAATAGAGACTATAAAAACTTGATAAATTACTTACATAGAAATATACGCAGAAATTAATAGAGAGTACCTACTGTCTTAGGGGACAAAACAGCATGATATTATTTTCCTATTACCAATCAACCACTCAAAGTAATTGTATACCTAAAGCACTAATGATGAAACGCATTATCATTGCAATTTTACAAAAAATAAGAAATGAGTATTGTTGTGACTATTTACTCACTCCCTGTATGCGGATACAGAGCTTATCTCTAATGGATAAGGTCTAATATTTTATTGTGCACTATACGTCGCATACGTACAATGGATACTTGATTCAAAATAGTAATAGAAGGTTCTAGAAAGAAATTACGATGATGCAGAAACCGACTTCATACTCGTAGTGTGCATGTAGTCGAAGCTGTGTCTTGAATATTCGAGAATCGAATGGAATGTTCTAGAATCATTCTGAGAGTTATCACTTGTGTACCTATCTATGTTGACTGCCTCGTTCGCGCAGTGGGTATTAATTGATTAATATTTTAATAATTGATTGAAAATTTAATTAAAAATAACAAATTCGTTGAAAGTGAAATAATAGTAAAAAAATAACTAGTATTCATTTTCTATCTAATTTTGTTTTTTGCTATTTTTAACATGTTAATTTAAAGGTTATAACTTATTAAACACCTAGCACTACTTTCGATAGTATGTTTGAAAAAAAGAGTTGTATTAAAATGTAATCCCAATTATTATAAAAATTAATACTTCCTACTATTAATCGAATTTGTGTAATATACGGGCTCCAAAGCGACGTGTGTGAACGCAACCCGGAATCATAAGCTGAAATCAGTGAGAGAAATCTCGAGTTGAACAACAACAAGATTCTATTTTTTTTAATGCTAGAGGCGGACAAACGAGCAAGCGATTCACCTGATGGAAAGTAATCAACGCCGCCCATGAACATCCGCGAAATCAGAAAGATCGCTGATGTGTTGCCGGTCTTTTTAAAAAAGAGTATGCTCTTTTCTTGAAGGTCCCTAAGACAAGTCGTAGCCGACCAAACCGTTCCACAGAACTTAGGTACGTGGTAGAAAGTTCCGCTAGAAACGCACTAATTTGGGCATCTGAAACAGCGATGTAATAACCAAGATGAAACAAATACTTAGACAGAATACATACAGTCCCAAATTTATTTTTGTCTCGTCTATTGAGGTTGTCGAGATTCCTATTGTGTATGAAGATTCCCATCCATATAAAACCCCAAGATAAACTGTCCTCCTCCCTAAGAGACTTAAAACAATATTTAATTAGAAAAGCTTTTTGTAATTTAAAAGAATTGTTCCTAGATAATAAGTGCCAAATTAATGCCTAAAAATTTATATTTAATAAATGATTTTTTTTATTTAATTTGATTTATATATTGTTAATAATATTACTTGTATTTACATAATTTAAATACTAGCTAATTATTTTTTTAAGAACGCACACCTGCTCTCTAACCCTTTGCGGTGCTCTTACGGGGCGTCACATGTCTCTGTTCATGTTATTTTGTAAGACCTATCGTATATAGGTATATGGTAATAAATAAATAAAATAAATAAATAAAGATTTTTTATTTGACATTTTCCGATCAGGAATGGATTGAGAAGGATTAAAATTGTCTACGGGGTTGTTGCTCACCAAATGGCTTATTTATTTTCCTTAGTAATCGTCATCGTCAGCCCATTTAAGTCCCCACTGCTGGGGCACGGGCCTCCCTCAATTACATGACGGGTAATTGCCATACTCACCACGCTTGGCAGACGGGTTGGTGAGGGTTTTAGTATAAATGCAGAGTTTTCCTTCTCTGGGTGCTGATGATCATGCCAGCATCTTTACCTTAGTCGCCTTTTACGACACCTCGGTAAGAGTGAGGGTGGCCTATTCTACTCTGCCGACTATCATCGACCAAGGAACTTGAAACACTTTCATAAAATATTACGAGTATAGATAGAACAGACACTCGAGTCAATAATGGCTTGATAGCACTTCAAAATTACCGAATAAAAACATCTTCAACGCGGAAATTCTTGAAATCCTGGGAGACAAAATTTTAACAATGTAATTTATACCAAAACTGGTATTCCAGATTTTGCTCCGTATTTTCGACTTGAATCCCGAATCCATCATTACATATTCACATTGAGTACTTTTGGAAGTTATCCCTCTGGACCGTAGGCGTGAGTCAAGGTTCGGTTCTCCCTTGTGAATATGGTCTGATTCGTCATTTTATTTCCTGCAGATTTTGATGCAAAATTTACGTCCAAAAATGTGCTGGCAAGTAGTTCGCGCGTTACGATAATGAGGTAATTTGAAACTATGATGTGTTCTGAGAGCTATGTTCGGAGTCTACTTACGTGATCGTATTAGACATGATGAGATCTGCATGAGAAATAAGGTCACAGACATAGTCCTGGGGATTGCATGGGGGCAAATAGCAGGACACATTGCGAGAACAGGCGGCTATTGGGGTGGAAAGGTCCTCGAGTGGAGGCCGCATACAGGATCTCGCAGCCGTGGAAGGTACACCGACCTACAAGGAGGACCGACTATCTGGAGAAACTAGCGGGAACCCAATGAATGCAGGCGGCATAGGACTGATCTGTGTGGAAAATATTGGGGGAGACTTATGTCCAGCGTCTACTGTCTGATAATTGCGGTAAAGACCGCATCGGTTTATTGCTTCTATTTCCATTCTAGTCAAATGCTCATAAAAGCACAAGTGTGCACTTTTTTAGGTTTTTTGAGACGTAACAGTGTTGTCATGTCATAACCATAGACTTTGGATGCTACCCTGATCATAATACACACGTTAGAAATGTACAGAATTTTCGATGTACAAAACACAGTGAAAATGTATACCTCAACAATATTGTGAGGCGATGAGTGGGGAGGTGACTCATCGCTTCCCACTATTCCACGATGTTTCTCTGTTATTGTGACATCTCGTTCGACTCGACCATCCCACAAATAAATCGATTCAGACTTGGGCTACCGAAAAAAAACCGGCCAAGTGCGAGTCGGACTCGCGCACCGAGGGTTCCGTACAAACCTGCAAGGTATACAAAGTTCGTTCATTACGACAATCGAGTCATAACTATTTATTGCAAAATGAAATTCATAACATTACAATGGGGAAAGATGGAGGAGCATAAATTTAAGACAAAGATCTCTTTATCGTTTAAGTAATCCTTTATTTTATATTAACACATATTATTTATCTATAATATAACTGAAACACTTATACTAGCCTTGCAGCAGACTTGCGAAAGTTCTTTTATTAAGTTTCAAAATATGCGGTATCAATGGTTGTACTTTTGCGTTTTGCGTTTTTGCGTTGACTTAGATTTTTTTTTTCACGGGTTAAAGGCAATTAGATCTAAGTATTTGATATGAATTCCAACTTGATAGCTCTACGCGTTCATGAGGAAAAAAGTAATAAGTTTATATTTATTAAAAAATATATATTTTGTAATGTAACTAAAAATTTAAGGTTTTCGGAATTTTTCCTTTATGTGTGCTATAAAACCTTGCTTCATGCCAAATTTCAAGATTCTAGGTCGACTGGAAGTACCCTTTAGGTTTTGATTCCCTTGCGAGTACTTGCGAGTTTCAAAATATGCAGCTTAAATTGCTGTTTCTTTTGATTGCGTTAACATAGAAGTTTGATTTTATTACAGCTTAAAGGTATTATAGACCTGAGTATTTGGTATGAATTTCAATTTAATACCTCTACGCGTTTATGAGGAAATGGGTAGTAAGTTTAAAATTATTAAAAAAAAATATATTATGTGATGTAACTAAAAATTTATGGTTTTCGTAATTTTTCCTTTATGCTATAAGACGTTGCTTCGTACCAAATTTCAAGATTCTGAGTTCACGGGAAGCACCCTGTAGGTTTTGATTCCCTTGCAAGTGTCGAAAATTTGTGGCATAAACGGCCGTATCTTTTGATTGCGTTGGCTTAGAAGTTTGATTTTATCACAGCTTCAAGGGACAATAGACCTGAGTAATTGGTATAAATTTCAGCTTCATACCTCCACGCGTTCCTGAGAAAAAGGGTCTTGACAGACGGACGGACGGACGGACAACAAAGTGATCCTATAAGGGTTCCGTTTTTTCCTTTTGAGGTACGGAACCCTAAAAAGAATAAACATCGAAAAGCACACTTAGTTAGTGTACAACGTTAGTAGGCAAAAGATGTTAAAATCTGAATAAACCCAAAGCGGAACCAGATTCAGTTCAATATTGTAGAAACATTATAATTCCATTAGGTTGAGTTTTGCATGTATACCTATTATGTATCTAGATATGAAACAAGCATGATGATGGCTATGTTATATTCGAGGAAAATTACGCCGGTGGGGTTAAACAGTGGGGAGTGTACATCGAGTCGCAGAAAACATAGGACGCCCTTATATGTGGTGGAGTGTCGATTTACTGCATACCATGGATAAGCTTTGGGGCAATGTAGCTCACAAAAGGAATGCTCAAGAGCAATATGTAGTGTAAACCAGTGCAGAGCTGTTGACTAATCTTCTTCGTCTTAAAGTTCCTCTCCGACTAGCGAAGGTTGGCCGTAAATGTAGCCTATTCTTCTCGGTCTCTAGCGAGGCAAAACAGCTCGGCGGCGCTCGCGATCCCCGTCCACTTACTAGCTACTTTCCCCATCATAATAAGTTGCAACATATATTTAAACATCTATTTTAAACAATTTCGGAGTTGCAACCTCTTGGCAAACACCTAAACTATTTATTCAATACTTATAGCTAACTGTTTGGTCTGTTTATGCACTCGAATTTTGGATTACCGCCAAAAGTGGCCGCTTTTGGCGTGAATCAATTTTTCGCGTACAAAAACGAACGCCACATTTGGGCAAGGTTATTTAATAAATAGTATAAGTGTTTGCCAAGAGGCTGTAACCCCGAAATTGTTTAAAATAGATCCGGTGTAGTAGCTAAAAATTTAAATCGATTGGCATCGCTAGTGTGCCCTACCCGTCACCTCAAAACCGTTGACACAGAAGCATTTTCAAAGAAAACCATTTGACATGCTATTATTAATTGCAAGATATTTTAAAAATAAAATTATTATATTCTTAAGTTGAATAATCTGTTAATCAGCCAGGGGTACGGATCAGACGAAGGATCGCGCACTCTGACAATCTACGAAGCCGAGGGTCAGACGTTCGAGAACGTTGCGATAGTCAGAACAACTCCCAAACAGTCCCATCTCCTGTAAAGCGTCCAGCACGCGGTGGAAGCCATCTCCAGACACTTATGTATATTATACAGAAAACGCTGCTAACGATGCCACAGCACAACTAATGTCCATGGCATCGTAGGCTACCATCGAAAAAATCACCGAGTATAACCTCAATATGGCGATCCACCGGGGTGAAGACGCGGTTAGGGACAAGCTTGCAAACAAAACATAAAATATCCACTTACTCCAAAACCCTCCCCTCTGAGGCTCATCATCATCATCATCATCATCAGCTCATTTAAGTCCCCACTGCTGGGGCACGGGCCTCTCTCAATCACATGAGGGGTAATTGCCATACTCAACACGCTTGGCAGACGGGTTGGCGAGGGTTTTGATATAAATGCAGAGTTTTCCTTCTCTGGGTGCTGATGATCATGCCAGCAGCTTTACCTTAGTCGCCTTTTACGACACCTCGGTAAGAGTGAGGGTGGCCTATTCTACTCTGCCGGGGACCACGCGGCTAATAAACTACGTAAAATCCAACCCCCTACCCCCAAAGACGTACAAAATACCCACTTACAATTACACTAAATTCATCTTACTAACAATAACCACGCAAGACTGCCTAAACTTAAGATGTATTGTAATTTTATTTGAGTAATTTAATTTTGTCGTGGACAAAATGTTAAAATTATGCGACCCTTAAAAAAGAATAAGCACAAAAAAGGCACGAAACCAGTGTCCATGGAATTCAATGTATATTAAAAATAAGTTGAATAATGTAGATGTAAATTTTATTATCTAATTCAAATTTAAAATTAATACTATTTCTAAATTCCAATTAATAAAAAATGCTAATTAATATATATTATGTAATACGTGTTATAAATGATTTATTATTTTACGCCAAAATAGCAGGTTATAGTGATACAATATTATTGTAAACCCTAGAATTACTTTAGAAGTTTACTTATTAATAAAAAGAAGTTCCATGCCAGGTTGTACGTGGCAATATGACGTAACAAATGCATTCCGCTGCTCGTGTCTCGCGGCCACTGCTCGCGCACAGAGTCCACCAACCGAGTTCGCAGAGCGGCGCTTCCACACGTTGTGTGCGGGACCGCGTAGTCAGCCAATGTCCATTTATTATAATCATAATGTATTTCATGTATTACGTTGACTACCTTTATTTTTTTATACCTACACAAACTAATTACATTTACATTACACCTTATTTTCATTACCTTCGTTTTTATGTTACTTGGAGACTTTATGTTATTAATATTGTTTTTTCTTTGGTTCTATTGTAACTTTTTTCTTTGTTTTGTCTTTCTTCTTCTTGTATGTATGTGTCGCCCAAGGCTCCGCCTAAAAACCAGCGCTGCAGCGGCTTCGGCCCAGTGGCAGTAGCAAATGCTGAGGCTGGGCCTTGTTGGCTACATAATTTGTTCTATTTATGTATTTATGTCACCTGGGTTTAAATTTGTATTCTGTGGCCTATAAAGAAATCTTTATATTTATAATAAGATCTTGGATGAAACATATAACTAAAGCAATAAACGATATTTGATTGATTGATTGATTTGCGTAAAATATCAGCTAAGATCAATGGCCGTGGTGAAAGATTTGAGAAGCCTATGTCCAGCAATCTGTTTTGATAATACTAATGATTATGATGAATAGGACGCAGGCGTCTTCTATCTAGGTAGAGCATAGCGCAGGGGTCACACATTAGTTCGCTCGAAGCACGGAATAAACATAGTCCGGTTTGTGTTTTGTATGAAATGAACATCGCGGTCCACGCAAATGTTATCAGGAATAATAAAATTACATAAATATAGATCTAAATTATTATTATATTAGGTAGGTAGTCTGTAGTGCAAGTTGCTTCATTCTTGCGGTCCGCACAAAATGGATCCGCGGTCCGCATTTGACGACCCCTGGCCTAGCGTATGCTACTACTTGTTGGATGGAATAGCGTTTTTAGCTATTTACGAAAAATAACAGTTTTGACGATGTCAAGTTTTTTTTACTCACTTAATGTCCTAGTCCCCTAGGTGGGGCAAAGGGCGTCCACAGCTCCGCCATCTCGAACGGTCTTGAGCTTCGCGCTTTATTTCACTCCAAGTTGGTCCTAAGGTCTTCGCTTTTGCAGTGATAGTCCGCCGCCAGGATTGTTTTGGGCAGCCGCGTTTCCGTTATCTTTGGGATTCCAGTCTAGGGGTTGCCTCAGCATGTGGTCCGGTAACCTTCGGAGCGTGTAGCCGATCCTGTTCCATTTGCGGCGTTTGATCTGCTGGTCGATCGGAATCTCACCGCATAGATTTAGGTTCGTGATTTTCTCGGGGTATACTGACCCGAGAAAATCACGAAGGCATACGGCGAAGGCAGCGGTTGACGATGTCAAGCGAATTGTACGGGACGGTACGTGGGTGCTGGTATGGAGTGAAGAAAAACGCCAAATATCTTCTATGTTGAGGAGGCGAGAGGCAGGCTTCTTTTTTCCTATGTTTTCCGCTAGAGGGCTCCGTCGGTTGAGTCGCTGTATCGTTGGAATAAGTTTTGAGCCCCCTGCGCTCTGGTCTTAAGCGCGCGGCGTTACCTTAAAGAGAGCCGCGTCTCACTCCCATATTTCAACTATTTTTATTTCAGTTTTTCACTATCATATTTACATAAATCTATTTATTTTAGTTTAATCTATTAACCTATACTTATTAAATTAAAATTAAATTAAATATTAAATATCATTTATTTCAACCAATTTACAGGTCATATACAAAATAGAAAATAGAATAGTAAATTATAGCAATACAATATATACTAAATTATAGCAATACAATAATACTTATGCTATTTATTATAATTAAAAGACCTCAACTTCTATTTTTTATTAATATACAACTTAACACTATAAACAATTAAACAATAAAGTTTTTAATAAAATTATGACAATTTTTTGGAGTAGTGGACGTAATTACTATGTTATTACGACTAAGGTGACAAAGGTATCTATTTATAATAAGTAAAACTATTATTTTCTTATTCTTCACGGTCGTCCCGAACATTCCTCCCGCCGTGCATCGTCGGTCGTGACGTTGCAGCAGGTTGGAGGGCGGCCGGCTCCGTAGGGATGATGACTATTTTCTTAGTTGGACGCCGCAGGATACCGCCGCTGGTGCGCACGTCTGCCACTCGAACTACGCCGTCTGACCCGGGGTAGGTAGCTATGATTACCCCGCGGGGCCAGGTGTTGCGGGGTAGCGTGTTGTCAACTATTAGCACGAAGTCTCCTATCTTGACTTCCTTTCCGTGTCCGTGGGGCTCCCGCCGGTTTTGCAGCTGCGGTAAATACTCGCGCACCCATCGCGACCAGAACATGTCAGCGAGCCGCTGTGCCGCGCGCCAGTGCGACCTCGAAATGAGATCACTGTCCGTGAACGTGCCGGGCGTAGGTACGCAAGCTGAGCCGCCGAGAAGAAAATGATTCGGTGTGATCGCTTCTGGATCTTCATGACTTGTCGAGACGTGCGTCAGTGGGCGGCTGTTGACACAATACTCGGCTTCGGTCAGGAGCGTGGCGAGGACCTCATCGGTAGGGTGACGGGGCTGCTGGGTCGCTGCCAGGGCTGTCTTCACGGATCTGACCAGCCGTTCCCACGCACCACCCATGAACGGCGCGCCGGGCGGAATATAGCGCCAGTTGATTATCTTCTTGTTAGCTTCGTGTTCCGTCGCGTCGTCTATTGCACGTCGCAGCTCTCGGTCCGCTCCGCGGAGGTTTGTTCCATTATCGGACCATATCTCTGATGGACACCCTCGTCTAGCTATGAAACGTCGAAGGGCGAGGACGGCGGAGTCAGTTGTTAGGCTTGCGGCTAACTCCAAATGCACAGCCCGCGTAGTCAAGCATGTGAAGATGGCCACATATCGCTTGACTGTTGATCGGCCGCAGGTAACTGAGAGTGGGCCAAAGTAGTCAAGCCCGGTGAAGGTGAATGGCCTCTGATGGTGGGCCAGGCGACACGGCGGATGATCTCCAGTCGGTGGTTGCGATGGTGTGTCTTTTCTTATTCGACAAGGTAAGCAACGATGCACGATCATTCTTGTTACTGGCCGTAGTCTTAGTATGCAATGGTGTTGACGGCATTCATTGATCGTGGTCTCAATACTGGCGTGCATCAGCTGTCTATGTATGTAGTCGATCCACAGCTTAGTCCGTGGGTCGTTCCCGTCCAATACGTGTGGCGCTCGTTGTGCGTCGGTGACGTCGGCGGCCGCGTTAATGCGACTGTTCAGTCTTATAACGCCGTTTACGAAGATCAACGACAGCGAGCGTAGTCGGCTTGTTCTAGATACGGCGCGGTTGTTTGTTAATGCTTCTATTTCTTCGGGAAACGACTCTTCTTGGCTCGCTCGAATGAGTATGTGTTCGGCTCGATGTAGTAATATAGATCCGACTGGGATAAAATCATTTGATGATTTTTCTTTGTTCGTTTTCGTGGGCCGGGGTGTAACGGTCGCAGCTCGTTGTCGCTTCCAGTCTGGATTTTGCTCTTCGTTCTTCCGTGTGCGTTTGTAATAATGTACTTTTTGTTTTCGAGCTCGACAGATTTCTATAAATTGTAGTACTCGTGCGGTGGCGTGTAATAATTTTTCCCATTTTGAGAATCGGGTACTATCTGGTATACTATGTGCTATCTTCGATGTCTTCATCGTTGCGTAGTTGCATTTTTCTTCGCCTGTTTGTGTAGTGTAGGCTGGTTTCTCGCTGGGCCACGATGACTCATCTTGTAGTAGGAACGCTGGGCCCGTGAACCATCTATGGTTTTTATTGAAGTCATGCGGCACGTTGCGCGTCGCGTCGTCTGCTACGTTCAATTTTGTAGGTACCCATCTCCACTCATGTACGGCGCAGTGTTCCTCGACGTCGGCTATGCGGTGGGCTACGTACGGCTTATATGAGCGTGATCCCGTCTTCAGCCAGGTGAGTACGGTTTTACTATCGGTCCAGAACGTCTTCTTGTCTGGTTTCCGGTCGTGTTCTTCTATGACTGTGCTGGCGATGCGACTTCCCATCACGCTGGCTTGCAGTTCCAGGCGCGGAATCGAGGTGAGTTTCAACGGAGCTACTCTTGCTTTTGCCGTTATAAGTGACATCGTGATGCTGCCGTCGGGAGCCTCGGCGCGCCAGTACAGCGCGACGGCGTAGGCTTTCTCGCTCGCATCCACGAACGTGTGCAGCTGGAGTGACACTGCGTCGCTATAATGTAGGTAACGACGTGGCACGGCTACGTTGCGTAGGTTCTGAAGATGTGTCATCCAGTTTCTCCACTGTGCGGCGACGTCGGCGTCTATTTGTTCATCCCAACAGGTCCCGCGGCGCCATACTTCTTGTAATAAACTTTTTGCTTGTACTGTGACGGGCGATGCGAGGCCGAGCGGGTCGTACAGCGACATTACAATTTTCAAGGCTTCTCTCTTCGTGGGGGCGTCTCGGAGTAGCGTTTCGTTTGGGATTCGCGCCAGATCCAGGTTGAATGCGAGTTCGTCTGTTTGTGGTTTCCAGATGAGCCCCAGGACGCGTTCGCTGTTAGCGCCCGCTGTGAGGTTCTTGGCTGCAGGCTGTGGTTCGCATGTGATTAACTCGTGGATGGCGTCGGGAGCGTTGGACGCCCACTTGCGTAGCTCGTAGTGCGCTTCACGGTGAATATCTCGTACTTGTCTTGCTATGCGTGAGGCTTCTTCTATGGTTTTGTAACTATCGAGGTAATCGTCGACGTAATGGTTTTTCACTATCGCTGTGGCCGCCTCAGGATGCGTATTTTCATACTTCATTGCGTTTAGATTCTTCACGTATATCGCTATTGATGGTGAACATGTCGCTCCAAATATTAGAGATGTCATTCTGAATTCAGACGGGTACATATCGCTGTCCTTTTCTCTCCACAGGTACCGTAGGAAGTCTCTGTCTTCGGGCTTCACTTTTACTTGCATAAACATTTCAGATATGTCGGCCGATACTGCTATTCTATGTCTTCTAAATCGCATCAGTACTCCAGGTAAAGATTGTAGTAAGTCGGGACCGGTGAGCAGCTGATCGTTAAGAGATTTTCCTGCGGTTCTGGCGGCGGCGTCGTGCACGATGCGTATTTTCTCTGGCTTCATAGGGTTAGTGACTGCAAAGTGTGGTAGGTACCACTTCTGTCCGGTCTTATCGAGCGGCGGGGCGGGCTCGGCGTATCCTTTTGTTATTAGCGCATCCATTTCTCTGTGATATTTTTCTTTGAGTACTGGATTCTTTTCAAGTTTTCTTTCGACTGAAGTGAGTCGGCGCATTGCGTATTCATAATTGTCGGGCATCGCAATATTGTCGGTCTTCCATAATAAAGATGACTGATAGTAGCCGTTGTCTATTTGTACTGTGTTTTCTTCTAATAGCTTGAGGGCGCGCTGCTCCGGATCATTTCGTGGTTTCTTTGGTTCTATCATTAAGTTATCAATGGCGAAATGGAGTCTCAGTTGCTCGTTCATACTATCTTCCTCAGTCTTCACTTGATTTACATAGTGTACACGTTGTCCCAGAGTTCGCGCATGCGCGCCGTGAAGTACCCATCCCAGTGGTGTGCGAGATGCGACGGGTTGATCTCGTCGTCCCTTTCTAACTTCGGTGGCAAGTAGTAGATGCCAGTTATCTTGACCTATTAGTAGTTTAGGGGTTGCGTTCAGATACTTCAGATGATCTTTGATGTCTTCTAGATGTGAGCAGAGTTTCAAGTCTTCTTCTGTGACTACTTGCGGTGATAAGTGGAGACGGTCTATGGTACGCGCGCATACCTTGTGTAGCTCTGTTGTGCCGTGCAAGGTGAGGGTGACTCGGTGTGAGTGTGAGGCCGCTATCTTGCTGTCTGTTATCGCTTCTATTTGCAGTGGATCTAATGGGCCCCTTGCGCCTACTTGCTCGGCGAGTTTGGAGTCTATCAGTGTGACGGTTGAGCCATCGTCGAGCAGTGCGAATGTTTCTATTTCTCCCGCCGGTCCACTGACGCGTACGGGTGCTATCTTTAAGTATGATTGTGTTTTCTTTTGCGTCCAAGTTGAAGTTACTGCTTCTTTGTCTCCTTCTTTATTTTCTTGTAGTTCTCTCTTGAAGTGCAGTAATCTGTTGTGGTAATACTGGCAGCCGTCGATATCGCACTTGTTCCGGCGACAGTTGTGTGTTCTGTTTCTGTATCGCAGGCAGCGGAAGCAGAGCTTTCGTTCTTTCGCTATGTCCCATCTGCCACTCACGTCAGCTTCGATGAACTTCTTGCAATTGGAGATATGGTGACTGCCGTTGTCGCATACTAGGCAATTGAGGTTTTTTTCTGTAGTGGCGAATGTTCTCTGATTCCTTCGTGATGTTCTATTTTCGTGCTGAGATGTACTAACGACTGCTTCAGGTTGAGCGTATGGGCTGCATAATTCGGCCTCTCTTTCTAAAAATCTTGCTATCCTTATTAGGTCCGGTTCATCTTCATATTGTGCAGCAGCGAAGTCAAACCATCTGTAGCGGAGGGTAGGTGGCAGCTTTTCTATGGTTATCTTTGTTATTTCCGGGTTGTACATGTAATAGATCTTGTTCAGAGCTTTCAGTACTGCGACGATATTGGATACTCGACTTGCAAATATGCATATATCTCTCGGTGTGTCTGCGGGCCGTGGTAGTGTCCGCAAGCGGTCTAGTTCAGTTGAGGCAATGCAGTCAGGTCTTCCAAAGCGGGCTTCTAGTGTCTTCATTACTTGAAGTGGCTGTGCGTGATGAATGAGAAGATTTTCCACCGCTTCTCTCGCCTTCCCCTTGATATTACGTCGGAGTCTTGCTGAGTTTTCGACGTCTGTGTATAGGGCGGCGGACTCATAGTACGCCGCTTTGAACGATAGCCAGTCTTCATGTGCGCCGTGGAATGTTGGTAGATCGGTGACGTGGTGAGATCGATGATGAGTTGACTTGAATGCAGTGGTGATGGCAGTTACAAGTTCTGATATTTCAGTCTTCGGTTGTGAGGCAGAGGCGATTGGAGGTTCAAATGCGGCTTCGTATTTTTGTTCCACTTCTGCTTGAGGTGATTGCGATTTCTTCAATGTGTTTCCAGGTGGCGGTAACGGTGGTGCGTTTTCTTTGGATGTGAGCGGCGCATCTTGAAGACAATCTCCTGTGGTTGCATGCGCTGGACTGTTGTTGAGCCACGTTGATACTCGTTCGTGTGTCTTGTCATCGCTGTTTATCGTGGAACTATCGTCGTCGTCATCTTCGGCTTCTATTTTTGCGAGGCGGGCAGCGGCCAACGCGACTTGTAGCTTCAAAAGTTCTTCCCGCGCATGCGCGAGCTTCAGTGCCCGGCGCGACTGTGTACTATGACGCGAGGAGGCTTTCTTGATGGTTGACTGCGGTGGCGGTGCCGCGGCGCTCTCTATGGGAGTCCCTAGTTCAGCAACTGCTATGGCGGGTGTTCGTGCAGCGATAGTTTCTATGGGGGTCGCTTTCACGGCACCCGAGCAATCTGTGACCGATGTAGCTTCTATGTTTTTTATTTCGGCGTGTCTTGAGCTATGGCCGACGGTTTCTTCGTCTATGTTTCGCCTTTTCCCGCATTGCGATCTTGTAATCGGCATGATGAATTTCTTCCTCTATCCGGGTCGATGGGCCAATGTACGGGACGGTACGTGGGTGCTGGTATGGAGTGAAGAAAAACGCCAAATATCTTCTATGTTGAGGAGGCGAGAGGCAGGCTTCTTTTTTCCTATGTTTTCCGCTAGAGGGCTCCGTCGGTTGAGTCGCTGTATCGTTGGAATAAGTTTTGAGCCCCCTGCGCTCTGGTCTTAAGCGCGCGGCGTTACCTTAAAGAGAGCCGCGTCTCACTCCCATATTTCAACTATTTTTATTTCAGTTTTTCACTATCATATTTACATAAATCTATTTATTTTAGTTTAATCTATTAACCTATACTTATGCTATTTATTATAATTAAAAGACCTCAACTTCTATTTTTTATTAATATACAACTTAACACTATAAACAATTAAACAATAAAGTTTTTAATAAAATTATGACAATTTTTTGGAGTAGTGGACGTAATTACTATGTTATTACGACTAAGGTGACAAAGGTATCTATTTATAATAAGTAAAACTATTATTTTCTTATTCTTCACGGTCGTCCCGAACATTCCTCCCGCCGTGCATCGTCGGTCGTGACGTTGCAGCAGGTTGGAGGGCGGCCGGCTCCGTAGGGATGATGACTATTTTCTTAGTTGGACGCCGCAGGATACCGCCGCTGGTGCGCACGTCTGCCACTCGAACTACGCCGTCTGACCCGGGGTAGGTAGCTATGATTACCCGCGGGGCCAGGTGTTGCGGGGTAGCGTGTTGTCAACTATTAGCACGACGTCTCCTATCTTGACTTCCTTTCCGTGTCCGTGGGGCTCCCGCCGGTTTTGCAGCTGCGGTAAATACTCGCGCACCCATCGCGACCAGAACATATCAGCGAGCCGCTGTGCCGCGCGCCAGTGCGACCTCGAAATGAGATCACTGTCCGTGAACGTGCCGGGCGTAGGTACGCAAGCTGAGCCGCCGAGAAGAAAATGATTCGGTGTGATCGCTTCTGGATCTTCATGACTTGTCGAGACGTGCGTCAGTGGGCGGCTGTTGACACAATACTCGGCTTCGGTCAGGAGCGTGGCGAGGACCTCATCGGTAGGGTGACGGGGCTGCTGGGTCGCTGCCAGGGCTGTCTTCACGGATCTGACCAGCCGTTCCCACGCACCACCCATGAACGGCGCGCCGGGCGGAATATAGCGCCAGTTGATTATCTTCTTGTTAGCTTCGTGTTCCGTCGCGTCGTCTATTGCACGTCGCAGCTCTCGGTCCGCTCCGCGGAGGTTTGTTCCATTATCGGACCATATCTCTGATGGACACCCTCGTCTAGCTATGAAACGTCGAAGGGCGAGGACGGCGGAGTCAGTTGTTAGGCTTGCGGCTAACTCCAAATGCACAGCCCGCGTAGTCAAGCATGTGAAGATGGCCACATATCGCTTGACTGTTGATCGGCCGCAGGTAACTGAGAGTGGGCCAAAGTAGTCAAGCCCGGTGAAGGTGAATGGCCTCTGATGGTGGGCCAGGCGACACGGCGGATGATCTCCAGTCGGTGGTTGCGACGGCGTGTCTTTTCTTATTCGACAAGGTAAGCAACGATGCACGATCATTCTTGTTACTGGCCGTAGTCTTAGTATGCAATGGTGTTGACGGCATTCATTGATCGTGGTCTCAATACTGGCGTGCATCAGCTGTCTATGTATGTAGTCGATCCACAGCTTAGTCCGTGGGTCGTTCCCGTCCAATACGTGTGGCGCTCGTTGTGCGTCGGTGACGTCGGCGGCCGCGTTAATGCGACTGTTCAGTCTTATAACGCCGTTTACGAAGATCAACGACAGCGAGCGTAGTCGGCTTGTTCTAGATACGGCGCGGTTGTTTGTTAATGCTTCTATTTCTTCGGGAAACGACTCTTCTTGGCTCGCTCGAATGAGTATGTGTTCGGCTCGATGTAGTAATATAGATCCGACTGGGATAAAATCATTTGATGATTTTTCTTTGTTCGTTTTCGTGGGCCGGGGTGTAACGGTCGCAGCTCGTTGTCGCTTCCAGTCTGGATCTTGCTCTTCGTTCTTCCTTGTGCGTTTGTAATAATGTACTTTTTGTTTTCGAGCTCGACAGATTTCTATAAATTGTAGTACTCGTGCGGTGGCGCGTAATAATTTTTCCCATTTTGAGAATCGGGTACTATCTGGTATACTATGTGCTATCTTCGATGTCTTCATCGTTGCGTAGTTGCATTTTTCTTCGCCTGTTTGTGTAGTGTAGGCTGGTTTCTCGCTGGGCCACGATGACTCATCTTGTAGTAGGAACGCTGGGCCCGTGAACCATCTATGGTTTTTATTGAAGTCATGCGGCACGTTGCGCGTCGCGTCGTCTGCTACGTTCAATTTTGTAGGTACCCATCTCCACTCATGTACGGCGCAGTGTTCCTCGACGTCGGCTATGCGGTGGGCTACGTACGGCTTATATGAGCGTGATCCCGTCTTCAGCCAGGTGAGTACGGTTTTACTATCGGTCCAGAACGTCTTCTTGTCTGGTTTCCGGTCGTGTTCTTCTATGACTGTGCTGGCGATGCGACTTCCCATCACGCTGGCTTGCAGTTCCAGGCGCGGAATCGAGGTGAGTTTCAACGGAGCTACTCTTGCTTTTGCCGTTATAAGTGACATCGTGATGCTGCCGTCGGGAGCCTCGGCGCGCCAGTACAGCGCGACGGCGTAGGCTTTCTCGCTCGCATCCACGAACGTGTGCAGCTGGAGTGACACTGCGTCGCTATAATGTAGGTAACGACGTGGCACGGCTACGTTGCGTAGGTTCTGAAGATGTGTCATCCAGTTTCTCCACTGTGCGGCGACGTCGGCGTCTATTTGTTCATCCCAACAGGTCCCGCGGCGCCATACTTCTTGTAATAAACTTTTTGCTTGTACTGTGACGGGCGATGCGAGGCCGAGCGGGTCGTACAGCGACATTACAATTTTCAAGGCTTCTCTCTTCGTGGGGGCGTCTCGGAGTAGCGTTTCGTTTGGGATTCGCGCCAGATCCAGGTTGAATGCGAGTTCGTCTGTTTGTGGTTTCCAGATGAGCCCCAGGACGCGTTCGCTGTTAGCGCCCGCTGTGAGGTTCTTGGCTGCAGGCTGTGGTTCGCATGTGATTAACTCGTGGATGGCGTCGGGAGCGTTGGACGCCCACTTGCGTAGCTCGTAGTGCGCTTCACGGTGAATATCTCGTACTTGTCTTGCTATGCGTGAGGCTTCTTCTATGGTTTTGTAACTATCGAGGTAATCGTCGACGTAATGGTTTTTCACTATCGCTGTGGCCGCCTCAGGATGCGTATTTTCATACTTCATTGCGTTTAGATTCTTCACGTATATCGCTATTGATGGTGAACATGTCGCTCCAAATATTAGAGATGTCATTCTGAATTCAGACGGGTACATATCGCTGTCCTTTTCTCTCCACAGGTACCGTAGGAAGTCTCTGTCTTCGGGCTTCACTTTTACTTGCATAAACATTTCAGATATGTCGGCCGATACTGCTATTCTATGTCTTCTAAATCGCATCAGTACTCCAGGTAAAGATTGTAGTAAGTCGGGACCGGTGAGCAGCTGATCGTTAAGAGATTTTCCTGCGGTTCTGGCGGCGGCGTCGTGCACGATGCGTATTTTCTCTGGCTTCATAGGGTTAGTGACTGCAAAGTGTGGTAGGTACCACTTCTGTCCGGTCTTATCGAGCGGCGGGGCGGGCTCGGCGTATCCTTTTGTTATTAGCGCATCCATTTCTCTGTGATATTTTTCTTTGAGTACTGGATTCTTTTCAAGTTTTCTTTCGACTGAAGTGAGTCGGCGCATTGCGTATTCATAATTGTCGGGCATCGCAATATTGTCGGTCTTCCATAATAAAGATGACTGATAGTAGCCGTTGTCTATTTGTACTGTGTTTTCTTCTAATAGCTTGAGGGCGCGCTGCTCCGGATCATTTCGTGGTTTCTTTGGTTCTATCATTAAGTTATCAATGGCGAAATGGAGTCTCAGTTGCTCGTTCATACTATCTTCCTCAGTCTTCACTTGATTTACATAGTGTACACGTTGTCCCAGAGTTCGCGCATGCGCGCCGTGAAGTACCCATCCCAGTGGTGTGCGAGATGCGACGGGTTGATCTCGTCGTCCCTTTCTAACTTCGGTGGCAAGTAGTAGATGCCAGTTATCTTGACCTATTAGTAGTTTAGGGGTTGCGTTCAGGTACTTCAGATGATCTTTGATGTCTTCTAGATGTGAGCAGAGTTTCAAGTCTTCTTCTGTGACTACTTGCGGTGATAAGTGGAGACGGTCTATGGTACGCGCGCATACCTTGTGTAGCTCTGTTGTGCCGTGCAAGGTGAGGGTGACTCGGTGTGACTGTGAGGCCGCTATCTTGCTGTCTGTTATCGCTTCTATTTGCAGTGGATCTAATGGGCCCCTTGCGCCTACTTGCTCGGCGAGTTTGGAGTCTATCAGTGTGACGGTTGAGCCATCGTCGAGCAGTGCGAATGTTTCTATTTCTCCCGCCGGTCCACTGACGCGTACGGGTGCTATCTTTAAGTATGATTGTGTTTTCTTTTGCGTCCAAGTTGAAGTTACTGCTTCTTTATCTCCTTCTTTATTTTCTTGTAGTTCTCTCTTGAAGTGCAGTAATCTGTTGTGGTAATACTGGCAGCCGTCGATATCGCACTTGTTCCGGCGACAGTTGTGTGTTCTGTTTCTGTATCGCAGGCAGCGGAAGCAGAGCTTTCGTTCTTTCGCTATGTCCCATCTGCCACTCACGTCAGCTTCGATGAACTTCTTGCAATTGGAGATATGGTGACTGCCGTTGTCGCATACTAGGCAATTGAGGTTTTTTTCTGTAGTGGCGAATGTTCTCTGATTCCTTCGTGATGTTCTATTTTCGTGCTGAGATGTACTAACGACTGCTTCAGGTTGAGCGTATGGGCTGCATAATTCGGCCTCTCTTTCTAAAAATCTTGCTATCCTTATTAGGTCCGGTTCATCTTCATATTGTGCAGCAGCGAAGTCAAACCATCTGTAGCGGAGGGTAGGTGGCAGCTTTTCTATGGTTATCTTTGTTATTTCCGGGTTGTACATGTAATAGATCTTGTTCAGAGCTTTCAGTACTGCGACGATATTGGATACTCGACTTGCAAATATGCATATATCTCTCGGTGTGTCTGCGGGCCGTGGTAGTGTCCGCAAGCGGTCTAGTTCAGTTGAGGCAATGCAGTCAGGTCTTCCAAAGCGGGCTTCTAGTGTCTTCATTACTTGAAGTGGCTGTGCGTGATGAATGAGGAGATTTTCCACCGCTTCTCTCGCCTTCCCCTTGATATTACGGCGGAGTCTTGCTGAGTTTTCGACGTCTGTGTATAGGGCGGCGGACTCATAGTACGCCGCTTTGAACGATAGCCAGTCTTCATGTGCGCCGTGGAATGTTGGTAGATCGGTGACGTGGTGAGATCGATGATGAGTTGACTTGAATGCAGTGGTGATGGCAGTTACAAGTTCTGATATTTCAGTCTTCGGTTGTGAGGCAGAGGCGATTGGAGGTTCAAATGCGGCTTCGTATTTTTGTTCCACTTCTGCTTGAGGTGATTGCGATTTCTTCAATGTGTTTCCAGGTGGCGGTAACGGTGGTGCGTTTTGTTTGGATGTGAGCGGCGCATCTTGAAGACAATCTCCTGTGGTTGCATGCGCTGGACTGTTGTTGAGCCACGTTGATACTCGTTCGTGTGTCTTGTCATCGCTGTTTATCGTGGAACTATCGTCGTCGTCATCTTCGGCTTCTATTTTTGCGAGGCGGGCAGCGGCCAACTCGACTTGTAGCTTCAAAAGTTCTTCCCGCGCATGCGCGAGCTTCAGTGCCCGGCGCGACTGTGTACTATGACGCGAGGAGGCTTTCTTGATGGTTGACTGCGGTGGCGGTGCCGCGGCGCTCTCTATGGGAGTCCCTAGTTCAGCAACTGCTATGGCGGGTGTTCGTGCAGCGATAGTTTCTATGGGGGTCGCTTTCACGGCACCCGAGCAATCTGTGACCGATGTAGCTTCTATGTTTTTTATTTCGGCGTGTCTTGAGCTATGGCCGACGGTTTCTTCGTCTATGTTTCGCCTTTTCCCGCATTGCGATCTTGTAATCGGCATGATGAATTTCTTCCTCTATCCGGGTCGATGGGCCAATGTACGGGACGGTACGTGGGTGCTGGTATGGAGTGAAGAAAAACGCCAAATATCTTCTATGTTGAGGAGGCGAGAGGCAGGCTTCTTTTTTCCTATGTTTTCCGCTAGAGGGCTCCGTCGGTTGAGTCGCTGTATCGTTGGAATAATTTTTGAGCCCCCTGCGCTCTGGTCTTAAGCGCGCGGCGTTACCTTAAAGAGAGCCGCGTCTCACTCCCATATTTCAACTATTTTTATTTAAGTTTTTCACTATCATATTTACATAAATCTATTTATTTTAGTTTAATCTATTAACCTATACTTATGCTATTTATTATAATTAAAAGACCTCAACTTCTATTTTTTATTAATATACAACTTAACACTATAAACAATTAAACAATAAAGTTTTTAATAAAATTATGACAATTTTTTGGAGTAGTGGACGTAATTACTATGTTATTACGACTAAGGTGACAAAGGTATCTATTTATAATAAGTAAAACTATTATTTTCTTATTCTTCACGGTCGTCCCGAACACGAATTAATATAATTTCCGTGGATTTTTAAGAGTACATTAGCTAAAACCTTTGAACAAAACTAAGTTCTGGGAAATTAGGACACTCTTTCATCACTTCGATTCCAATCTGCATTGCATGAACTTCATTGAGATAACTTAAACCTCTCCTCGTGTATTAGTTCGTACGCTTGCCCCTAATAAATAAACATCAGAGACCTTACCATGAGTTTGAAATAGTATCCTCACTGTTTATTTATTGAGTAATGCATCATGTACAATGTTAATAGATCTTTAAATGTAATGATAAGTAGGTAGATGTAACCTGTTAGGGTGTAGCAAAATTAACAGTATATCGTTTCGTCATTAGTGATTAGCTTAATAGATAAAAGTGATTACGCAATTTAATACATTAACAATTGTTTCATGCAAATATTATGTTCTCGGGGTATAAACTGTCAAATCCTTAAAAGTAAGTATAGTGTCATAGGGAGTAATTGGATTAGGTACATTTTAAATTAATTGTAAATATTTCAATCATTAAAAATAATCGGGATTGGGAGTTATTAAATTTTCGTTGTCAAAATTACTAATTGCGTACAGTACATTCAAATATATATGTTCTAGGTGTTTGTCACACTATCCAAAACTATTGCCCTGTCTCTTTCACATGCACCACAATGAAAGGGACAAAGCGATAGTTTTCGATAGCGAGAACAATTTCAAACTTATGGTAAGGGTACAGATAACAGTTCTATGGCGGTCAACGCCGCCTGATCACCTCTAGGGTTAGAATGGTTTCTATAATTCGTAGTTAATACTCGACCGAAGTACGAGAAAACAGTCGAAAGTTCACGGGATTTTGACTTTAAAATAATCAATCAGGTGGCGGTAAATTCTATTTAGAATTTCGATCTAGGATATGTACATACATTTGTTAGAAGTTAGTAATGTTTTTAGCAATAATTGCTATCTTTCGATAATTTCAGTTGCATGCTATTTTTATACAATAACATGCTGTTGTATATGAATTATTGCGCATATCATGATTTCGCACGGTTTTCGTACTATCGATGACTTTAGCAATCACGAGAATTAGGCGACCCGTTTGGATCAGTGGTGCAAGGGTTGCAAGTTCAATCCCCGCACAGTCCAAACATTTGTGTGCATGAACATGTCTCTTTGTATTAGTCTGGGTGTTTTCTATTCTAAGTTTGCATTTATAAAGAAAAGTATTAAAAATAATTATATAAGTCGTAATTAAAATTGTTACATGTTCTCAGCGTGTTCTAATATAATAAATATGTGTACTTATGTGAAAATTATGTGTACTTCCGTACTAAATATGTGTACTTCCGATGACATCCGTAACACAGGTGCTTGAGCTACATATCTCGGAGTCAAATCAAAGTACCTATGTGATATTGTGAAATAATTATAAATTAGCAACTTAAAAAAATTGCTATTCGTGAAATAGAATGCTAGTTATTTCATTAATAATTAGCATTCTTAAATAAAAAGACTCAGTGAAAAAAAAAGATTAGTTACTTGAATTCTTTACACAGCTTTACACGCTTCGGTTAGTTCTACCGTGAATCTATTGTAACAGGCTTTCAGAACTGGGCCTACGTGTCATTGCAAAATATTTACCTACTATTGTCATAACATTTTGATAATCTTTGTTTCCCCGGAGATTAGCACTTCTTTATATTTTCCTCCTCCTCTTAGCGTGTAATTCCCGGTCGCGTCAAAAGCTGTCGCTTCGAAGCCCGGGGTACGCTTGGCCCATGATCTCTTCGTTTTAATTATAAATTGTTATCATCATCATAGGTCTTTACTTCATCATGTGCGTTCCCATTGAGGGTCCACATTGGAATTTTGAGCTTTTGAATGTGTCAGGCTATAGTAAAAGTTCTCAAACGATTGTAAATTCAACATTTAGTTTGTAAAAGTCGGCACTTAAAAGTTACATTCGTTTAAATGTGGACCCTCAGTCGTGACTGACAGGTACCCATATCTTATAATCTATTTAAAATTTACAACTTCTGTAAATGACTTCTCTTAGTAAAAGATTTGTAAACTAATTTAATAAAATGTCACCCGCCCCCCTATTCACTCAACAATAGAAAGTAGCAATCAGAATGTGGTCCCTCAATCGATCGCGATAAGTTCACATTAAGTAAGAACCACAAAAAAAATTAAAATATGGGTGTGACTAAGAGTTAGTAAAAGTACTTGAACCATTGTAAATTCAAACTTAAGTTTGTACAAAAAACAATTCAAAAGTTTCAATCGATTTAAAGTGGTCCCTCAATTGAAACGTCTGTCATAAAAATCAATCAATTTACGTAACATTTGGTAGTTAAATAGACAATTGCTATAGTCTAATCTTTAGTAAATTTGTTTAACTAACTATTGCTTTACCGAATAGTATTAAAAAATGTACCGTTTTACTTCAAATAATAATCTAACTCCTGGGAAGAAATAAGTACGGTCGAGGTGACCACACTTACGCTTTGAATTTGTCGAAAGTCCTCGAAACGAACAAATTTTTATACACACGCTAAGCTACTGCCTTATTAGTAGTAAGTATGTTTGAATTAAAAAGGTTAGGGTTAAATTGTCAGCGCTTTTTTTTATATTTTGTTAATTTATTATAATTACGCATTATGTGTTATTATCGTGATTTGATCAGGCAAGAGATGTCAAACAAAAATAAATAAATAATAATGTCAACAAGCAGCAATTATTTTTATTTACTTATCCTACAAAATCCTAATGTGTGGTCACCTCGACCGTAGTATTTCATCACAGGAGTTAGATTTTTATTTGAAATAAAACGGTACATTTTTTGATACTGCTCGGTAAAGTAATAGTTAGTAAAAAAAATTACTAAATGATAGTCTACAGCATTCGTCTATTTAGCTTCTACAAGCAACGTAAATTGATTTATTTTTATTATAGTCTACTCAATTGAGGGACCACCTCTAATCGATTAAAACTTTGAATGATTTCTTTTACAAACTAAAGATTGAATTTACAATGGTTTAAGTACTTTTACTAACTCTTAGTCACACCCGTATTTTAAATATTATTGTGCTTCTCACTTAATCTGAACTTATCGCGATCGATTGAGGGACCACTTTCTGATTGCTTCTTTTTATTATTGAGTGAATAGGGGAGGGGGTGACATTTTATAAAATGAGTTTTACAAATCTTTTACTAAGAATAGTAATTTACAGGAGTAGTAAATTTTAACTAGATTATAAGATATGGGTACCTGTCAGTCACGACTGAGGGTCCACATTTAAACGAATGTAACTTTTAAGTGCCGACTTTTACAAACTAAATGTTGAATTTACAATCGTTTGAGAACTTTTACTATAGCCTGACACATTCAAAAGCTCAAAATTCCAATGTGGACCCTCAATGGGAACGCACATTACTTCATCTATAGCAGATGTTTTAAGCACCATCGCGCGCTGTGCTGACATAACAGCTGCGCTCGTGGCTGTATATCCTATGCAAGAGTGAGTTTTCCGTCCGCATTTCAAACACGCGAATTGAGCGCTGCTACGATTGGAAATCTTTATCCATCGTCCGTCGTCAGCCCATTTAAGTCCCCACTGCTGGGGCACGGGCATCCCTCAATCACATGAGGGGTAGTTGCCATACTCACCACGCTTGGCAGACGGGTTAGCGAGGCTTTTGATATAAATGCAGAGTTTTCCTTCTCTGGGTGCTGATGATCATGCCAGCAGCTTTACCTTAGTCGACTTATGACACCTCGGTAAGAGTGAGGGTGGCCAATTCTACTCTGCCGGAGACCACACGGCGGAAATCTTTATACACTTATACAATCTACTCTCGGTAGTGAAATGGCTAGCAAGTGGCACTTTAGAGTTTAAAGCTTCCGCTAAACTTGAGGTTCATGGTTCGATCCCCCGGTCGGCTGAATTTGTGTCTGAGCTTTTCTGTTAGGAAATTAAGTATCAGTCGATGATAGCAGTGGGCGGCCTTATACCCCCGTGCCTTGAAAAGCGCGTAAAGCGTCGGTTGTCCCTCTGGTGTCCCATCGAAATATCAGGGGAAAGGAATATATCGTGCACTTGTATCTGCGCACACACTTGAGCACTATAATAGGTACGTCCTGTCGATTGTTGAGATTAGCCGTTTCAGTGAGGAGGACATTATAGCTTGTTAATAGTTAGAATTGGGGGAGGCCTTTGTCCAGCAATGGGTGTCTATTTGCTGAATTTATGATGATGATGATGATGATGAATAGTTGAGATTGGTCGCCGCAGCCAAAATGTAATTTCTTTAATGACTATAATAAATAATGAGACTGGAGGACATTAGTAGATGAATACAACTGCTCTACCTTGACATATAAAACAAAGATGAAAGGGATACTTTGTGATTTCTTAGATCAAACAAATATTTGTATTGACAGATCTATTTTGCTACCTTTTGCTTGTTATTTCGTTTTCCTGCTAGGCCCGTATAGACACAAATGGAGTGCAAATATTACATATAAAATCTTTTTTTTTTTGCTGCAGAAGGTAAAGCTAACTTTACCTTCTGCAGCAAAAAAAAAAGATTTTTCATCGAAGATTCCATCATGGTGCGATTCTATGCTCAAATGTTTGAAGGAGAAAGGTTGAAGTGCAGGGTACGCACTAGGGACGCAAATTGATTTAATTTTTTTGCTACTAAGCCGTATCTTTTTTTAACAATTGCAGATCGTCAGAGACTCGGCGGAAACGTATATATTATTTTTTTAATTATCATACATACATGTTTGGTCTTTTTTTTTTACAGATCATCATCATCCTCCTGCCCTTTTCCTTTTCCATACGTCCCTATCATTCGTCATCGAATCATCCACCTCTTTTTCCATCATGTCATTCTTCACACAGTCAATCCACCTCTTTTTCGGCCGTCCTCTGTTCCTCCACCCACTTACATTTAAACTCATCACTTTTTTGGTTACATGTTCTTCAAGAACATGTAACAAGAAGAAGAGGTTCTTACATGGCCATACCAGGAAAGACGATTTGCCTTCAATTTATCAATATTTTTTTTACAGATCATAGAAATAATAATTATTATATGTGGTTTTTGTAGTATCAGTTTTGATTTACGCCAAAAGTCGTCTCTTTTAGCGTTAATTAAAGTTTCTAGAAAGGTCCTCGAGTGGAGGCCGCTTATTATATATACTATATCGCAGCCGGGGCAGGCCCCCCACCAGGTGAACCGACGATCTGGTGAAGGTTGCGGCCGCATCCAGGGGATTCCACGATTTTAACCATAAGATCGATCTAGTGGGACATCATTGGGAGAGGCCTATGTTCAGCAGTGGACGTATATTGCCTAAAATTATGATGATGAAAGTTTTGAGCACAAAAAGAGGTCAAATAGATCATCTCTCCAGCCCATTGCCAACATGACCCGTATAATAAATAACCTTGGGAGCGATAGCCTTAACATCCTCCAGGCAGGTGTAGTAGCGGGTGTGCCCAGGGTGCGGCCTAGAACCCGAGGGCATCGCATTGAAAGAGGACGTGCATAGGCGTCTCGTCATCTGCCTTACATTACCTGCAGAGGGGACACTCAGCTACCTTATTCATTGAAAGAAAGAGAGAGCACGGTATATGAATGAATGAATGAACGAATTAATGAATGATAACTTTATTTGGCACACTACAAAACAAGGAAACTTAATTAGAAATATAACCTAAACATAAATAATAAAAGAAAAGTATATATACGAATTATTGCTAGTTCACACAACGAAAGTCTTCACACGCATGTAACATCTACCTTCTTCCACGTGTAAACTGCACCATGAAATAAAATACGATACAGACGTCAAATTGTCTATCTATGACCTTTCTCGTGTAGCTATTCAATTCGGTAGCCCAAATGTATCACAGTACATCACAGCGTAGCCGCACTACCGATTAGTGATGCCCGAGGGATAGACAAACTATCGATATCAATGTCCTCCAACCGATGACACGATCGGAGAGGGATCGAGCGCAGGACCTAAGCTTAACGTGCTTTCCGAGGCACGGGGGTACAAGACCGCCAACTTCCAGACTTCGGGCTGCCACTAAGAAATTCTCACCGAAAACTTAGTTACAAATTTTTGGCCCGACCTGGGGATCGAACCCGGGACCTCGCCTCGACGGCTGCGCAAGCTTTGCCAAGGCTGTGGCGCAGTAGTTAATAAGTCGCACTTTCAAGCGACGCGTCGCTGCGCGTCGCTTGAAAGTGCGACTTATTAACTACTGCGCCACAGAGGCAGTATCGATATTATCGCAGGGCCAATAGGGCAAATCCCTCCATCCTAGATATCAAGTTAACATTACTATGATGGGCGATCAAGATCACAAACCTGAGCTATGTACTAAAAATTCGAATACTTTTGCTCAACCGGGATCGACGGTAACGAACCTAGGACCCCGAGATCAAGGCCCGGTACTAAAAACACAAGGTCATCAGAGCGAGAGCTTAAAGATAAAAAATATTTATAGCATAAAACAAAATCGTTTTAACAGTGGAATAGCCACGCTTCGGCATGAATGAGTCGGCTCGACCTGAGTTAAACTAGTGTTGCAACGGCCTTACAGAAAACTAACGTGATTCGGCGCTTGGAGGGAAGAAGAAACAGGCTCAGCAGGTCGGCTTTAGCAAATGTTGACGCCGAAGACTTCATTGCCCTACGCGCTAGGCTGTTTTTTTTTATGCAATAGGTGACAGACGAGCAGATAGATCACCTGATGGTAAGCGATTGCCGCCGCCCGGGAATCCATGGGCGGCGGCAACACCAGTGGAGTCACAACAGCACTGCCAAATTTTTAACCAACCCCCATTTCCCCCGGATTGGGCCTCCGGTACCCGGAATTGAGATCGGCAGGAGAACCAAGGTCAAAGACATAGCCCAAACAATTGCATGCCTCAAGTGGCAATGGGCACGGCACATTGCGAGGAGATCAGACGGCCGATGGGGCAGAAAGGACCTCGAGTGGGGGCCGCGTATAAGAGGTCGAAGCCGTGGCAGGCCCCCCAAAAGGTGGACCGACGATCTGATGAACGTCGCATGAATCTCTTCGATGCGGATGGCACAGTGGACATCTATTGGCTGATTAATGATGATGATGATAATGAAAATGTATCTAATGTGATTAAGTAATATGATTTGTTGTAGCTATGATTTCAGTTGGTTGAAATAAAAAATATATTTAGAGCCTGTTTTTTAGGAGGCAAAAGAGCAAGTGAGTCACATGATGGTGGTAAGTGATCACCGCCGCCCATGGGCATCAGACACACCAAAGGGAGTGGAGATGCGTTCCCGGCCTTTTAGGATGGTATAATGTCGTTTCTTGAAGATCTCAATGTCGTACCGGTAGCGTTCTGTTTTACAAATATTTATTTGTGCTATCGACATGGAAAGGCCTCACTAGTATATCGAGGCATATGTTTCAATATTCGCTCCATACGTGCCCGGCCTACTAAGTCCGGAGGCCCTAGGTGATCTACTCGTCTGGGTGGCATTTCACTTTCCATTTGTATGTACGGTTTCAGTCTATGGTCGGAGTAAATATAAGTTCATTCAAAGGTAACTATTATTTCTATTGCTATAAGATTTCATATTGTAATCCCTACATATTCGTAGTATATAACAAATTCATTTTCGCTGTCTGTCCGTATGCACTCGTATGATCCTTAAAACTATGCAACGGATTTAAATGCGGTGATTTTAATTTATACATAACTTCTAGAAGAAGGTACATATGTATAATAAATAGTTCATGAATGGGCCTCTCAGAAAACAGGCTTGGAAGGCAGCACTGTACTGTGTTTCGCTGCGTGAGTGAAGGTACTGGAAGCCCAAACCGGGAGAAAGGGGGTTTAAAGGTTGGCAGCGCACTAGTATCGCGGGGGTCCATGGGTAGCGGCAATCGTTTATCGATCGAAATCGATCTGTCTGCTCGTCTGCCACCTATCACATAAAAAAGTATAAAACAAATTAGTTTTACCAGTCTGTCCCTATTTACTCGTCGTTTTTTTTAGATAGAGTAATTCAAGAGGAGAGTTTATATAGCTCTCCCACCCAAGGCACCTGCGGAAGACTAGCGTCGGGGCGTCAGCGACATCCCGACACATGCTGAGTATGTGCCTTTTCAGCGATCATACCCTAGTGTTTACCTTTAGTTTAATATATTGTTTGTTAATGTTATATCTATCAACTGAATTTGTCTTATGTCTGTCTGTATGTAACTGTGTATGCTTGGCTGAATAAAATATTTACTTACTTACTATATATATAATAAATATAACGCATGGAACAGCGGCATCAAACTTCCGTAAAATTACCGAACAAAAATACCAATTCATAGTAACTTCAATAACACGCCAATCAAACATCAAGCCAAGAAAAAATATACCGAAAATAAAAGCTAAAAAAAAACAAAACTGGCCAGGACGGACGTTTTGTTTGTGACAAACAGGAATTTCCAATCACGTTTTATAAAACTTTAAAAAGCGGGCAAGTGCGAATCGGACTCACGAATATAGTAGTTGAGTTGACATATCTTTTCTTTCCTAGACGACCCGATTGGAACAGTGGTAGTGTACGCTGCCTCTGATACAAGGGTTGCGGGTTCAATCCCCGCACAGTACAAACATTTGTGTGCATGAACATGTTTGTTTGTATTGGTCTCATCATCAGCCCATTTAAGTCCCCACTGCTGGGGCACGGGTCTCCCTCAATCACATGAGGGGTAATTGCCATACTCACCACGCTTGGCAGACGGGTTGGCGAGGGTTTTGATATAAATGCAGAGTTTTCCTTCTCTGGGTGCTGATGATCATGCCAGCAGCTTTACCTTAGTCGCCTTTTACGACACCTCGGTAAGAGTGAGGGTGGCCTATTCTACTCTGCCGGGGACCACACGGCCAATTGTATAGGTCTGGATGTTTGCTATGTATTTTTAGTAAGTATTTACAAAAGAAAAGTATTATATGTATTATTATAATACGCGCTGGCTTTGACGTCAGCAGCCGACGTCACCAGGGCTGGTGGGGGGAGCGAGCCTGCGTGCACCGGTCGTCGAGCGCGGCGCTCACTTTTTGGCTGGCGGTTGAACGCGACGGACGTCTCTTCCAATTTGTAACCTAGGTTTCCTAGATTTGAGCCCTAGATACCTAAATTCTATCTCTAATCCGTTTTAACGTTACTTCATGATTTCTTGCTCTGTAATTATTTGATTTTGAAAAGTAAATAAGCCTAAACGTTGTAATCGTGACGTTTTTTTTAAAAAACCAACCCTACCTCTGATCTATAAGATCAGAAGTGGGATTCGCTCACGTTTTCTACTTAGATTTTCCATAGTGGCATTCTGACTATGTAACCGGTTGTGTTTGGTTTCCGATCTATTTTTAGCGCGCGTAAGGTAAATAAGTGAAGTGAAGTTCGTTTTAGTTTTGAAATTGTTAATGTGCAATGGTGGATTAGATTTTGAAGTGAGTACTATTTGTCTGTTGTAATAATGTCGGAACGTAAATCACGTAAAACTAAATCGAAAAACGATGTTTTAGAGACGATTTTGAATCGATTAAATACAATTGAGGGTAGGTTAGGCAATACGTCCGAGTCGCAATCGCAACCGCCGCCGCCTCCTCCGCCGCCTCCGCCGCCGCCACCGCAGACTCCACCGCCGCTGAGGGATCCGCCACGCTTGGGGCCTCCGCCCCTTCAGCCGTACACACCTCCTAGGCCTGCGTCGGTAACTAGTATACCCTTGCAATCCGTACCAAACGAATTGACGGGGTCATGCGTTGCCGAGGCTTGTCTGGGGGCTGCGTCGGTTGGGGGTTGTGGGTCTGAGCGGATGAAGATATGTGGAGCTCCTCACGGTGCGGAAGCGTAGCGGATGAGGTGACAGAGAAGCTAGCTGGAGCCATTGCATCGTTGAGTCAAGTGAGACCTGTCCATTTTTATATATCCAATTTTGACCCTAAGATTCACGATTTTGATAATTGGTGTGTGGAAGTCGATCAAGCCCGGTTGTTAAATCATTGGAATGATAGTGAATGTTTTTCGCGGGTAGCTAATTGCCTCAAAGGGGATGCGTCTTCATGGTTGAGTGACTGGGTTACTGGCGAGCGTACGTGGAGTAATTTTAAGCGCGAATTCAAATACCTATGCCCGCGTAGTGTTGATGTGGCGAACATATTATATGAAGTTATGAATACGGACTGTAGGAATTACTCAACCTATGCTGAATACGCCCGCCGCTCCTTGTTGCGCCTAAATATAGTAACCGGATTGTCTGATGATTTGAGAACGGCTATTATAATACGCGGTATTGTAGACCCTCAAGTAAAAGCTGCAGCAACGAATGCTAAACTTAAGTCTCACGAACTAGTCGAGTTTTTGTCTGTCTATTCGAAGCCTAGGCTGGATACTCGCCCTAGATTTGACAATAATCCTCGCTTCAATAGAAATATTCCTGCGTCCTCTCTTAAGCGTAATATCAAGCCAGGCATGACATGTTTTGGATGCGGAAGTGTAGGTCACAAACGTTCGAATTGTCCCAAGCGACCTAGGTTAGATCTAACCAGACGTGATGAATCTACGAGCAAACCGTCGAATCCGCCTAGTAATGTCCCAAATTGTTCATATTGTCATAAAATCGGTCATACTTCTGATTCATGCTTCGTGAAGCAACGCGTTGAAAGTACTAATAGGCAGAGTAAAAGTGTAAACTTTTGTCGAAAGCTGGAGGCGAATACTAACATCGACGTTATGCCAGCCGTCATTCAGGGTGTGCCCCTAGATATTTTGGTAGATAGTGGCTCTAGCATTTCCCTTGTTACTGAATCTATTCTGAAACATTTTCAGTGCAATAAAGTCCCCACATATCGTCTTTTACGGGGAATAGGTAGCCAAGAAATTGAATCAACCTATAGCGTATCGCTGATGATCCAATTTCCTGAAATCTCCTTAGATGTTGAGTTATATGTAGTACCAGATTTTAGTATGAGTACACCTGTTCTAATTGGCACCGATGTTTTGAATCGTCAAGGCGTTACTTATATTAGGTCAAGTGAGATTCAACGGTTAGTCCGAATTGATGATCCTGCTATTGTTCACCATTTGCAAGACCTAGGTCTCGATCAAATTAATACTTCGCTGTCCGGAAATGATAAGACTCAATTATTGAGTACTATTAATGAATTTTCTCAATCTTTCGTCAGTGGCACTGCCACATCTACCGTGACTACTGGGCAAATGGATATTCAGTTGAGTAGTGATGTGCCCGTTCATTACCGCCCGTATAAGCTTTCTCTTGATGAGAAATTACGCGTCAGGGAAATAGTAAAAGACTTGGAGAGTAAGGGCATAATCCGCGAGTCAAATTCTGAATACGCCAGTCCCATCCTTCTTGTAAAAAAGAAGGATGGCACTGACAGAATGTGCGTTGATTACAGGGCCCTGAATGCTGTAACTATTAAAGCTAGGTTCCCTTTGCCTTTGATCGAGGACCACATTGACAGGCTTGGCAAGGCCAAGTACTTCTCTAGTCTAGACATGGCCACGGGCTTCCACCAAATAAAATTAAGCCCAGAGTCTATACCTAAAACCGCGTTTGTAACGCCGGAGGGCCACTATGAGTACATTAAAATGCCCTATGGTCTTGCTAACGCGCCTGTGGTTTATCAAAAAATAATTACAGCTACTTTAAAAGACTTCATAGAAAGCGGCAGGGTCCTGGTGTACATCGATGATGTTTTAATACCATCATACACCATCGATGAAGGACTACAAACATTTTTTTTTTTTTTTTTTTTTTTTAATTTATTGCAAAGAACCAACAAACAAGTTTACAATAGGCTTAAGCTAATACAATAATAATCGACTTAATTAATAATTGCAAACCCAACAGCGATGGTTACATTATTCTTAAATATCAATAAAGAAATCTCCTTAGTGACCCGTATAATAAAATAATAAAGTAGATAACAAAAAGTTAAAATAGGAATACGTGTGAAGTGCGTGCATGTGATGTTTGAAAGTAAATAAATAAGTAAATAAGTAAGCGTGGAGCATATTTGTGTGTACTTGATGGAGCGTGTAACTAAGTAAGTAGGTTTGTAGTGTATGTGTGTGTGTGTGTGTGAGTATGTGTATGCGTTGTGTGTAACTATTTATTATGGCGTACCTATAAGTGAGTGTTTGTGAGATATAATATTTCAATTGGTATACAGCGTGTGTATTCCATACGAGCGAATAATCAATCCAGCTATAATATCTGATCCTACGAATCGTATAAGATAATCATTTCATTAAATTTTGTGGTTAATTAGGTGTAATGATTTTTCCAAAGTGCAACCCAGCAGCAATGTATGCCGTCCAACTTTGTTTGACATGACAAGTGACATGAGTGTCATGACACTCGTATGACGTTTAGATACTTATGTCTACGTTAATTGATGTTATTAACGTTAACTACCAGTGGATGCAATACATTGCGTGCTCAATTATTTTGTATGAAAAAAAAAGTACCTTAATTTCCTATAGAAATGTATGTAAACAGGTTCCCTAGGTCCGATAGTAATCGCCATTAAAACATTCGCCCGTATCAAATAAGCACGCTGTATATCAATATCAATAATTGCATGCATTTTGTAAGTATTCTATATAGTTTTTACGAAAAATATTTAAATTATGTATTTAATAGTAGCTCGACAATTTTTTTGTTGAATGATCTGGCAGAACCTGAGAAGATATCCACACAAGTGAATTTTTTATTGTATGTATCAACCATACGACATAAGGGAGATCGAATCCCGGCGTTTGTCTTAGACCTTGGAACAGCAAAGAGAGGGCTAGCGCGTAAGGCTCTCATCTGCACGCGTGGCGGGACCAAATAACTTATGCGGTTCGTTATACTCATGCAATCGTATTTTTGATTACATAGGTCATACAGTAATCTAGCCTCAAGTTGAATGCGTCTGGTCTTTAACTCAAGAAGTTTATATTTTTTTAAAAGTTTATTATATGGAAGCCGTTTACGGTGAAATTTGTAGTTTAAGCGACGTAAGAACTTTTTTTGGACCATTTCTATGCCGTGATTGTACTTTTCGTAGAGAGGGTTCCAAATCGATACTCCATATTCTAGTTGTGGCCTAATTAAAGTTTTGAGAAGAGAGATAAATGTATGTGGATTCCTGAACTCAGCAGAAGAACGCATAACTACACCATACATTTTAAAGGCTTTAGCGATAATATTTTGTATATGAAAATCTAAGTGCAGTTTGCTATCTAATGTTATTCCCAAATCCCTTATGCAGTTTACCCTTAAAAGATTTTTACCGCTTATGGAATAGTTGAATTTACTAATATTCTTTTTTTTAGTAAAAGTTATTAATTTGCATTTATTTATGCTAAGTTGCAATTTATTACGCGAACAGTAGTCAGTAAATCTATCAAGATCTTCTTGAAGTAAATGATGATCCTCACTTTTATTTATACATCGGTATATTTTAAGGTCATCAGCATACAAAAGGATTTTGCTATTCTTAAAACAATCCTTGACGTCATTTATAAAGAGCACAAACAAAAGAGGCCCCAGAATAGAGCCTTGAGGTACGCCTGAGGTAACGTAGGTGATCTCAGACTCTGATCCCTTTATTACAACCCTCTGAGTCCTGTTAGATACATACGACTTGAACCAGCGCCAGAGATTCCCGTGTATTCCATTAAAAGCAATTTTTTGCAATAGTATTTTGTGGTCGACTGTATCAAATGCCTTTCTGAAATCAGTATAAATACTATCTGTCTGGATATTATTATCAAGTGCATGAAATAAGTCAGATGTGTATATAATAAGGTTAGTAACCGTAGAGCGACGCTTGACAAAGCCATGCTGTTCCTCTAGGATAATGTTGTGTAAGTGTGGATAAATGGCGTCATGAACCAAGCGTTCAAAAACCTTAGATAGAACGGGTAGTATGGATATTGGTCGATAATTTGTAACATCAGTTTTAGATCCTTCCTTATGAACTGGGACTATCCTTGCACTTTTCCAGATATTAGGGAACATTCCGTCAGAAAGGCATTTGTTGTACAGGTAAGATAGCGGAAGATCAATTACAGATGCTGTTTCTTTAAAGAAAATACCTGGTAAATTATCAGTCCCAGCCCCTTTTGATGTGTCTAGCCCTTGAAGAACCTTACGCACTTGTA
This sequence comes from Marasmia exigua, assembly GCA_019059595.1. NCBI lineage: Eukaryota > Metazoa > Arthropoda > Insecta > Lepidoptera > Crambidae > Marasmia > Marasmia exigua. Next base: position 4,680,612 of record CM032471.1, read on the forward strand.
GTCTAGTCACGTTGAGATCATTAATAATTAAATCAGCTGTATTTCCATCGTTTAAACAAAAATCATCAATACTGAGATCACTAGGCAGGGATGACGGCTGGAATACTGACTGAAAAAACCTACCAAACAGATTGCATGCTTCTGAAGGACTATGAGAGACAGAGCCTTCATATTGAACGCTATTTGGTATATTAGATTTATTGCGGCATTGGGACATATATTTCCAAAAATATTTTGTATTACTTCTTATACTATTTTCAACTTTAGATATGTATATTTTATAACATTTTTCTGATAACGTTTTAAATTGCTTCCTATATATTGAAAATACATTATAGTCTGATTGATTATTATATTTTTTCATTCTAATCCAAGCTTGGTTTTTTTTCTTAAATAAATTTATCAACGCAGGAGTGAACCATGCAGGGTAGTCGGACGTTTTAACAAGTTTCTTTGGTACGTGGTTCTCGATTATACTGTATATTTTTTCATAAAACAGCGATACTACTGTTTCAGTTGTTTTGCCTGAGAAGAAAAGTGCATCCCAATTCGTTTTTTCAATTTCATTTATAATTTTATTATAGTCTGCGTTTTTATAACAGTATCCAATGTATGGTTTTAGTCGCATGCACTCTTGATCTAAGCCAAATGAAAACGACACACAAAACGGGGGGTGGTGTATATCGATTGGAAGAAGAAAGTTTGCAGGTGATGATAGCTCACAGTCTGATTTATTAGTAAAAAGCAAATCCAGAATACGGTCATTTTCATTTTTTAATGTGTTTAATTGAAAACAACCTAAAACCGCCATAAAGTTGTTTATATGTATGTGTGACTGGCTAAGGTCGGAAATAGTGGGAGTTAGTCCATAGGAATCATTATTTATCCATACTAAGTCGGGTAAATTAAAATCACCAGCAATAATAAAATCTGTAATGTTGCTGTTCCCGCCAAGCAGTTTGCTCTGTAGCATATTTAAATAACTAAAGTATATTTCATGGCTCAGTCTTGGTGGAATGTAGACAGCGCCTATACATAGGTATCGTTTTGCATGTTTAACTTCTATAAAAACATGATCTATGATGGGAGGTAGTGGGGGCGTCGCAGCGACGGGTGCGCAGCCCGCAGTACACAGTGCACTCCGGATCGCGACCAGCACGCCTCCGCCGTCACGACGCCCGCTCGCCACACGATTTCGGTCAGCGCGGAATATAATATACCTATTATCTATAAATTCGCCATCAGTTATGTCTGCATGCAACCATGTTTCCGTAAGGATTATGATATCGTATGATTCTGTAAGTATATTCATTAAAAGTGTGTGGAGTTTAGTTCTGAGACCACGACAGTTCTGATAATAGACTAATAATTTATTCTTATCCATTTTTATTAGTAACAATACCATGCATTATTAATAAATTGTAAATATAATTATTAAATGTAACGTAAATATGGTGAAGTGTACCCCAGAACTGTCTCGTCATGGTGGTTAATTTTTTTATAATCAGAGACCAAATATTAATATACTTTATTATTTCATTTTGGAACATAGCAGGCAATGATATGCAATTGGCGCAGAGATCATACACAAGTACACACATATGGCACGTTTGAATTAGATAATACACATAGCCACAAGAGTAATGAATAGGTATGTACGATTTACAGCCCAAAGATGAACCAAGTTGAGTGGCGTGCCATAGGAGAGGCCTATGTACAACCGTGGACAATTCTATGTATGATAATGTATGTAGCCATGATAATAGATTAACATAGATTACGGATTTACCGTTAATATATTTTTTTAAGTTTACGATAGGATTATAGTTTATTGATTCAATATGACACAAATCAGTAGGTATGATGTAATTTACTTTAAAAAAACACGCAAAGAATAAACACGAAGGGCCCAAATTTACACAAGGTTGGATAATACAATAAACAAAGCCATGAGGGTACATGACAGGTAATGGTACCAGGTTACAATTTAATCTTTTTAAGATCCCTATCATTTCTAATAGAAAAAATAGGCGATGTTTCCGATTGACGCACCAGAATAGTACCGTGTTTAACCCAGACAAATTTATAACTACACTTACTAGCTTGTTCACGGCATAATCGAAATAATTGTTTATTTTTAACTGTCAGGTGTTCGTTTATGTACACATTATGTATGGTACCAGTAATACCCAGCTGGTCTGTATTTAATCCTCTTATTGCTCGCGATGCCTTGATGAAGTTGTCACGCAGAATTTTGGTGGTGAATTTAATAATAATATTCTTCGGTCGGACACTCTTCTTATCAAAGTGCGGCACTCGGTGAGCAGATACTATATCTGATTTGTTGACAGGGTGCTTAATGACGGAGCCGACTTTCTCGATGATATCCATAAGATTTTCATCACGTCGCTCTGGTAAGTTGACAATCTCAATATTGAATAGCCGTGCCTGCTGCTCCATTGCATCAATTTTTTCCTCGAGTTGGTTAACCTGGCCGCTTACGTCATGACTTGAAATCAACTGACTTTCTACCTGCTTTAAGCGCGCTTCCATATTATCCTGCCTTTCTATTGTGTAAGACAAAGATCTATCTATATTGTCCAATCTTTCTCCGAACTCCTTGAACGAAGTACTTATGGCCATTGTTATCTTCTGTAGCTCTTGGTCAATACTGGATTCCATACTCTTTTTGACGCTGTCGGTGATGACGGAGTCCATCTCTGCTTTCCACGAATTCATTGTTTTCTCAACATATTCCATGATAACTTTAATGTTTTCATCATCCGGCACCCTACGCTTGCTTAACTTGTGGGTGTCAGTACATCTTTGTTTCTGCGCCGGAGCTGTCGGTGGTGAATGCTGCATCGTGTATTTCCACGCACAACAAGGACAAAAAATCGACGCTGTTTCTTTTTTAGAGGGGGTGAAGTTACTTCACCCCGCTACGATTGACTTGAGATGCGGTGCCAAAATAGGACGGGATGAGCGGTCCAAGCGGGACGGCACTACTGTCACAAAACGTCACGTAAACAGCCGTATACACAGATTTAGCACTTATAACACAGGTGATTAGGTAGGGAATTGGTTATTAAGAAATAATAATTTCAAATAGCAAAATTGCACGCGTCTAGCCTTCACGGGTCCTGAGGACGGAATGAACATTGCGAAGGAACATTGCGAGAGGTACTGGCTAGATTGACTTGCTCAGGTTTTTCAATTAACCTCAAAAAGTGCCGTTTCTTAACCACCGAAGTTGAATACCTAGGTAGGTTAATCAGTCAGGGTCAGGTACGGCCGAGCCCAGGAAAAGTCGAAGCCTTGATTAAATCACCGAAGCCAACTAACGTTAAGCAGGTTCGACAATTCTTGGGGCTCGCTGGTTATTTTAGGCGATATATAGCTGGCTATTCTGCAAAAACCGCTAGCATAGCCAAGCTTACTAAAAAGGACGAGCCCTTTTTGTGGGGTGACGAGCAGGAAGTGGCGCGAAAGTACATCATTGAGCGACTTACTGATGAGCCTGTGCTTGCGATCTTTGACCCATGTCTTCCAACGGAGCTGCACACCGACGCCAGCTCGCAGGGCTACGGTGCAGTTTTGTTGCAAGACCATGGTGAGAGAAGAAAGCGAGTGGTCGCTTATTTCAGTAAGGCCACTCAGGGAGCGGAGTCAAGGTATCACAGTTATGAACTGGAAACCTTGGCTATAGTGAAAGCGCTACAACATTTTCGCCACTACTTGCTCGGAATTGAATTTAAGATCGTAACGGACTGCAATTCGTTGAAACTGACCGAACGTAAAAAGGATCTGGTACCTCGTGTCGCTCGCTGGTGGGTATATATGCAGGACTTTAAGTTTAATATTGAGTACCGAAAGGGAACACTTATGTCTCATGCAGATTTCCTTAGTAGAAATCCTACTCGAGTCCTACATATAGACCGACCGGCTAACTGGGCACAGATCGCCCAAACTGCGGACAGTGAGACACGTGACTTGATCGACAAGTTAAATAATGGTCAGTTGGATTCAACGAGGTACGTAGTCCGTAACAATCTGCTGTATTATAAATACTCTCCTACAGCAGGGGAGGATTTAAAACTGTTATGTTTTATCCCGAGGGGCCATAGACTGTCTCTGTTAAGGATTTTCCATGACGAACATGACCACATCGGAATAGACAAAACAGTAGACCTTATATTGAGACATTTTTGGTTTCCGGCCCTAAGACAATTTGTTCGAAAATACATAACGCATTGTCTTATATGTTTGTCGCATAAAAAGATACCTAGGGCTCCGCACCAGCCTATAGAGTCATGGTCAAAGCCTGAGGAACCTTTTCTTACCATACACATGGATGTTCTGGGTCCTCTACCCGAATCTAAAGGTTACAAGTACATACTTGTAATTGTTGATGCCTTTTCCAAATATTGCCTTTTATATGCTCTTTACCGGCAGGACGCCGACGAACTAAAACGTGTTTTCACTAATATGATTTCCTTGTTTGGCACACCAAATTTAATAGTAAATGATCAGGGCAGAATGTTCGAGAGCACTAGCTTTAAAAGTTTTGTAACTGAGTTAGGGTGCACTATACATTTCATCACTCCAGAAATGCACCATGAAAATGGCCAAGCAGAACGATACTGCAGGACTGTGCTTAATTTATTAAGAATAGAAGTAAATAATAGGGGTTCGGACTGGTCAGATATTCTTTGGAGGGTGCAATTAATTTTAAATATGACCAAACATGCAACGACTCATATGTCAGCGTTGCAGCTCCTTCTTGGGATTGATGGCACTACCCCAGTTTTAAGATCTCTTGTACGCGATGTAGCATTGAATAATACAAACGCTAACCGCGAGGCTTTGGTCACTTTAAGGAGGCAGCATGCCACTGAGTTACTTGTTGCAAACCAGAACCAACAAGACTCGACTGTAAATAAGGATAGAAGACCACCGCGTTCTTTTGTAGTGGGTGACCAAGTTTTTGTAATTAAAAAGTCTCAAAGCTCTGGAAAGTTTGACTCGGGGATGAGGGGACCATATAAAGTTGTGAGAGTGCTGTCCCATGGCAGATATGAGCTGGAGCTTTTAGCTGGCTCGTATGGCAAACGCACTAAGGCTGCGTCGGAATATATGGTTCCGTGGCGGGGAGAGTGGTCTCCCGAGACATGCGCTGTATTTTTTGAAGGTGCGTACTGTGGTATATTATTTGTTTGTGTATGTACGCACTGGGTAGGCATTTAATGAGTGTTGACTTATATGTGGATCATTGTTGACTTTAGGTCAATGGCAGACTGCATGTGTGCAGTGGTGACTCTGGTCACGGCAGACTGCATGTGTGCAGTGGTGACTCTGGTCACGACAGACTGCTTTAGGCAGTGTGACTTTGGTCACGGCAGACCGCGACGCGGTAGTAACCTTATGTTGCGGCAGACTGCAGACGTGCAGTCGTGACTATGTCACGGCAGACTGCGGTTACTCCAAGTAGCATAGGGTCTTTGGACCTATGCTATGGCAGACCAGCATAATGCATGATCCGCGACTGTATTTTGAGAGTCTGTGTAACTGATGTTATACTTACTTTTTGTAATGCGGTGCTGTATGTTTTATGTCTTGGTATTTAGGTAATGGAGAACGCAGTGCAACAGTTAAGCTGTTGTGGCAGACCATGGTATTCGTTGGGGGTTGATTGCGCAATGTAGGATATTTTATTTTACATGTATTCGATTATTACAGTTGGTATGTAAATAAGAGTGTTGTATGAGGGTACATGTATGTATGTGTATGAATGATTGAAAGTGCTGTTTTATCTTAGGCAATGTGTGAAATTGGGATTTGTGTAATAGAACTTATCCATGTTTACTAGAGCGCTCACAAGTAAATATGTATAAGGCATGTATGTCGAAGTTTGATTGTGGATAAAACTCTGATTAAATTGTAATGCTATTCTGTGTGGTGTTTGCAGATGATAATGATAATGATGACGATGCCTGTGACGAAGCTCAGTCAGTAGCTTCAAGAGCTGAGCAAGTAGTCGTCGAGGCTGAAGTTCATCAGGCCGCCCCAGAAGCTGTGCAAGAAGGGCAAGCGGACGAGGACGCCGGTGAAGTCAGGCTGGCCGTATTATAATACGCGCTGGCTTTGACGTCAGCAGCCGACGTCACCAGGGCTGGTGGGGGGAGCGAGCCTGCGTGCACCGGTCGTCGAGCGCGGCGCTCACTTTTTGGCTGGCGGTTGAACGCGACGGACGTCTCTTCCAATTTGTAACCTAGGTTTCCTAGATTTGAGCCCTAGATACCTAAATTCTATCTCTAATCCGTTTTAACGTTACTTCATGATTTCTTGCTCTGTAATTATTTGATTTTGAAAAGTAAATAAGCCTAAACGTTGTAATCGTGACGTTTTTTTTAAAAAACCAACCCTACCTCTGATCTATAAGAGTATATATTTGTAATCCCACTGTTGATCCTGATATCCGTAACACAGGTGCTTGAGCTACCTATCTCGGAGTCAGATCAATGTATGTGATGTTGTGAAATATTTATTTATTATTTATTTATGTAAAAAGAAAAAATGTAAGTACTTGTAATAACCTATATCTAATTAATTGCCTGACATTTGCAAGCCGTGGCAGCCTGTAACTGAATCTGCACTTAGATGACCTTTGAAGTTTAAAATTAATGTTTTTACTCGTGTAAGATTTGTTGGTTGTCCTATTAATAAATAAATAAATAAATAAATGGAGGGTTCCGTACCATAACAACAGGTTAACAACATTATATTATCAAGTGACTACCGATTACCATTGCCTATTTGTCCACGATATCAATAGTTAATATATCGTGGAAAAAGGCAAAAAATTGCGTTTTTTTATTTTAATATATTACCTATCATTAATTTACTAGCGTTCGCCCACAGCTTTAAGTGGAAATTGGTTTGCCACAAAAATCACGATAATTTATCCCTTTGTTATGTCCGTGAAAGACGGACAAAGAATCAGATAGAAACATACACTTGCCCTCGCCAACCCGTCTGCCAAGCGTGGTGAGTATGGCAATTACCCCCCTCATGTGATTGAGGGAGGACCGTGCCCCAGCAGTGGGGACTTAAATGGGCTGACGATGACGATGATGATGATTAAATCATAATACAACTGAGTATTTTGTTAATATTTTAAGTGCCTAGGTACCTGTTGCCGTTATTGTTTTTTTTTTTCAAGAACTGTAGTCTAACGCTTGACCACAATCTCACCTGATGGAAAGTGACGATGAGGTCTAGGATGTAACGCGTTTGCCTAGAAGATGCCTGTTCACTCTTGCCTTAAATATATCCAGAAAAAAGGGGGAAAAGCCCCCTTCCCCCTTTAATGTTTACTGTATTATTTTTTATAGAGACAAGAGTACACATTTGTCTAGCTATGGCGGTTCTTGAGATACAGCCCGGTGACAGAACGACGAACAGACAGTGAAGTCTTTTTCTAGTAATTGGGTCCCGTTTTTGTTTTTTAGGTACGCAACCCTTGTATTTCAATTCCTTTTTGTAAATAAACTATAGCGAAAAGTATAAAATGTATATTTTTGATTTCTCTGAAACTGTAAAACCAACGTACGTACTAAGAAGGCGATAATGGACAACATTTCAAAATTGCTAAGCTCTAAAACAAAAAATACCAATTCTTTATTTACTTTTCCGCTTCTCGAATATGTATTTATTTATTTTTTATATTGCTTATTTACTGAGAAAAAAATTAAAAACTTAAAAACGTAAGATGACGTCATCGGACGGCAGAATGTAAAATATTTCTATGCTTAGTACATTATAGTTTTAAATTTACGAAATGCCAAACCCATGACATGCAACTGTCAAAAAAAAGACAACTTGTCAACGTTGAATGAATGAATGACGTTGACAATGTTGACACTAGTATTATTTACCTTTGACAGTAGCTTTTTTTTATTAAAACAATGATAAGCAAAGGAATATCGCTGTATTCAGCCGTCCGATGACGTCATTTGGCGCTTACGTCTATTTAGAATATAAAGAATTTCGATAGTTATTTTGTGCATGAAAATGGACAAATTTTGAAAAAAGAATAAATATGTGTCTGTTCATTTTGTCTTTTTTCATATAAAAAAACAATATGGACATGTTAAAAATATGAAATGTTGTCCATTGCAATACCTACTACTTATAGCTACTATGTAAGGATCTTATTAGCTACTATGTAATGATATAATTACTTAACTGTGCTCCCAAACAAATCTATGTTTTCGTTCTACCTAACAAATTGAGATTAAAACTATGGCAATTTTTGAAAGGAAGAAAAATTCAATTCGCCCAGCATCTATAATTCACACTTTTCTCTGTTATTTGAGGACCAAACTTTGAAAAATCCTTTTTCCGCGTTCAGTTCAGGAATAGGATTCGACGTAGGTATCTAGTAACGGAAGTTATACTAAATTAATACATACAAAAATATTCTAATAATTGCTTGGGAGTTCTATTCATTTCCCGACTACAGCAAAACCAAAAGGGAAGCATTGTTATTTTATCAGGCTGTCATGAATATAATATTGTTTTAATTTTCCACAGGACAGGCATTGCCTAGTGTGGGGGTCAGGTTCTTGTTATTGAGTGTAATGTAATATTGTCAATAAATAAATATTTTTCATAATGTTTTTTTATTTAAATTAAAAATTCCAATAAATTATACATGTTTTTAATGTCAATACTCTGTACGCCTATAATAGGCATATGTATAAGAATTGTGCCAATTATTATCATCTACATATTTCCTGTAAGTACTGTATATAAATGCTGTTGGTGTACCTTTTCAAATAAATAAATAAAATATCATGACGTATAAGTTTATCGATTGCGCCTTAACCATGCACTTCTAGATGTGGGAGAGCTACGCTTAGGCATGAATGGGCCGGCTCGACCGGAGTGAAACCACTGCTTCACAGAAGACCGGCGTGCGCTGTGTTTCGCCGTGTGAGTGAGGTTACCGGAGGCCCAATGGGAGGGAAGGGGAAAAGGTTGGCAGCGCACTTGTGACTACACTGGTATTGCAGGTTCTATGGGCGGCGGAATTGCTTACCATCAGGTGATCCGTCTGCTCGTCTGCCACCTCGCATATAAAAAAAAAAAAGAATGAAGTATCGATCGATTCATTCATTGTGCTAGTGACACAGAAAAAAAATATTATACTCTAATGGTGATGGGGCTGTCTATATGAGATGTTGGGTGGCATACCCACTAGCCCCTCTGTGGCTGCAGCTGCAGCTCTTTCTCATCGCCCATGTGAATATGCGCGAAATCTGTTTCTTTATTCATCTCAAGAGTCACTTGATCCTTCGTCACAAAAGCAAACAGTGTGGCTTGACATCGTTAAGGATGACGTGCGTACTAAAAATATACATGTCAAAATGAGAACCTCCTCTTTTTTTGAAGTCGGTTAATAAACTGACCAATAAGATAGTGAAGGAATCGAAGTAGGAAAGCGTACCCCGGGCTCTGAAGCGACTGCTTGGGATGCAACGGGGACAAAACGCTAAGATGATGATGATGATTATATAACCTGTGATGCATGAATAAGCTGTAGGTAATTACTTATATTGGTTCTAGCCGATTTTGGTTACAGCGAAAGCTTACGTGCCGTACGTTACGTATTGGCCGTGTAGTCCCCGGCAGAGTAGAATAGGCCACCCTCACTCTTACCGAGGTGTCGTAAAAGGCGACTAAGGTAAAGCTGCTGGCATGATCATCAGCACCCAGAGAAGGAAAACTCTGCATTTAAATCAAAACCCTCACCAGCCCGTCTGCCAAGCGTGGTGAGTATGGCAATTACCCCTCATGTCATTGAGGGAGGCCCGTGCCCCAGCAGTGGGGACTTAAATGGGCTGACGATGACGATGATGAACGCTTACAGACTCCTATTACGAGTCAAATGCCTGCGCCAGTGGCTGGCATAGCCTATCTTGGCGTTAATGCGGTTGTACGTCGGGCAGGTGAGGACACCATCACGGTAATTATATGGGATAGCCGCAGGTGGTCTAGTTTTAAGCTCATCCCGTATGGTATCCTTGCGCTTGTCTTCAAAAGCGTCAACAGTCCGCATTAGGAAAAGTATCCACTCAGGTCTATTTACTGTCTGAGACTCCCATGTATTGGGATCAATGCCGCAGCTCTTGATGTGGCGCTTTTGTACATTCATGTGGCGCTTTTATACCGCAGGAGCTGTCCGCCTTGCTTACGCTTGCCCTTTTTTTGATAAACATGACCACACCAGCGGAGCTGACGGCGCATTATGATACTTAGGATTAGGATGCTTCAATGACACAGATTCGCGTTAATGCGCGACGTAAGACTTCAATATTCCTGATGCGCGGTCAGACCATTGAATTCCCATAATTGCACGGAGACAACGCTTGTGAAAGCGGTACAAAGATTTTTTTTTCTGTAAGTACTTTACCTAGAATGTGACGTTTAATTTGTCATAGATTAGAAAAATCTGGATTTTCCTGGCAGGTTCACATCTGAACGTGTACCTCTGGAAGTTCGTGCTAGAGTGTGATCCATGTAAAAAGCCCTCGTCCTTTCAACTCTACAACATATCAGTCACTCGTACGTGTTCAGTATTAACGTAATACGTCTCTTAGTAAGTAATTTCTATTCACTTTGACCCTCTCCAGGATCTACAGAACAAATAATTAGGAGCCATTACCACAGGCAATTAGCCTCAAAGGACAAAGCGAGCGTGCTCCACACTGGACAGTCAAGATGGACGGCTCGACGGCGATAATTAAAACGGACGCGGGTACAGCCCTTCGCTAACGCACTTTGCAATTTTGACGGACTCCCAAACGTGATTTTTGTCAGGGTATTTCTTATCTCATAAAGCTAATGGAATGGAAAAAGTATGCGAAAGGTTTTTATGATTGAAGTAATTTTTTTGTTCTAGAATTCTAAGATCACGTGACTGTGCATTTTGTTTTACAGTGCCACAGTATATTACACAGCCGCGGTTATGACTGCCTCGGTGGCGCAGTGGTTAGAGGGTCGGACTTTAAAGCGACGGCTGCGCAAGAAGTTCCGGGTTCGATCCCCAGGTCAGGCCAAAAATTTGTATCTAAGTTTTCGGCAAGAAATTCTTAGTGGGAGCCCGGAGTCTGGAAGTTGGCGGTCTTGTACCCCCACGCCTCGGAAAGTACGTAAAGCTGTCGGTCCTGCGCCCGATCCCTCTCTGGTCGTGTCACATTAGTGTCTCATCGGATTATGAGGGCAAGGGAATAGAGAGTGCACTTGTGTTTGCGCACACACTTGAGCACTATAATATATCCTGCGTACGTGGCTGATCGTTGAGATTGGCCGTACCCGTAATCGGTTGGAGGATATTATATTACACGGGCTCGCCCCTAGACGTGTGTAACTCCAAACCAAAATATTTACTGAAACGACTCAGTGATCCGACTCAGGCAAATGATACACTGTTCCGAATCTCCAATGTTCGCTCCGAATGTATCATTCGACTAAAATGGATCTGGTGTTCGAGTGAACCGAATGAGCTGATTGATCCAATGAGCCGAATGAGCGGAATGATCCTATGAGCCAAGTGATCAAAACGAACGGATTGAATCACGGATCTATCTGAGAGACGATGTTCCAAATAAAGCGTTTCACTGTTCCGCATCTCTGCACTGATCCAGATGCAAATGTTCCAATCTTTTGAAAGATACGTTTTTCCCAGGTCTACTCGCCTCAGCCTGATGGTAAGCAAAACGAGGGCTCTCCCCTCGTTGCAATAACAACGGACGTGGTGTCAAGGCATCACTTCCATGATTCCGCGAGATTGTTTTTATGTTACAGGTGGCAGACGAGCAGATAGATCGCCTGACGGTAGGCGATTGCCGCCGCCCATGGACACCCGTGACACCAGTGGAGTCACAAGTGCGCTGCCAACCTTTAAACCCCCTTTCCCCCGCATTGGACCTCAGAAGATACTCTTCACTCTTTGTTTGAGGATTTCGATTAATTATTAAGAACAACATTAAATATATTTTCTTTTAAAAACAAGATAATATCCTGCAGTAATTATTTAATTTGTATATTTTTCATTCCACAGTAAAAATACATGACCCATTTCGTTAGTGTCCTTGAGTTTTCCACTAATGGACAATATTTCAAGCTACACATTATCTATCCTAATTTCACAACACAAATGTACATTATACATTACATGGCAAGGAAGAGTTACCCTCATTGCCACACCCTTACTAGCATAATTAGAAGACACGCGACATTTGGGCATGTCAGCATATCCTGATTGCTACACGGATTTGAAAACATTTTTATTGGACTATTACGAGCTTTTTGTTCTTTTTAAGGCCTTTATGAACTCCCATTCAAATAATGACACGTGTAATATTATCATCATCTATACCTATACGATGACCCGTTTGGAACGCTGGTAATGAACGCTGCCTCTGGTGCAAGGGTTGCGGGTTGGTTCAATCCCCGCACAGTTTTTTTTTCATGTCATAGGTTGAAGACGAATTCAAACTCAAACTCAAATAATTCTTTATTTGCATAGGCTTGTACACAGCACTTACAAATCGTCATACATTTGAATGACTTTAAACTATTTATAAGCACTTATGTATAATTACATGTTAATATGATTCATAAAATATACTAAGGAAATAAATATGTAAACATAATGCGATTCTACCACGGGCTCGGAAGATCCGGCAAGAAACTCGCCAGTTACTCTTTTTAATCGTCAAACTTTCATACAATGTTGTGTCATCATCATACCAAGCCAATAGGGTATATGACTAAGCTCAAGATTTTACAAAATATAAATATTTTATCGAAATATACGTCAATATGAGCCAATGGCAAAAATTCTCAATTAAAAATGTAACGTCTAACCGGTTTATGATCATTCAAAGATTCATGGGCAAGTCCATTTTAAAAGTATGAAATTATTAAAAAATAATTATACCATTGAATAACCCATACAATTTGCACCAATTATTAAAATAGAACCATTGACATAAACGAAACATTTGATATAGCTACCATACAAAATTCAAATAAAATGCATACCAAATACTTAGGTGTGACGTCACATCTAAGTAGCCATTTGTATGGTGCGTTTTGGAGTATGCCCAAAATAATGTTATTTTAAAGTTGTGATATCTCAGGTAGTTTAAAAGAGAATCAACTGATTCTTTCAACGATGTTTCTATCATTGAGAGGTCTTTTGATTGCAAAAATAAAAAAAAAATAGTCATAGGTATACCGCTGCTCATGGACACCCGCGACACCAGTGGAGTCACAAGTGCGCTGCCAACCTTTAAACTCCCCCTTCCCTTGATTGGGCCTCCGGTACTCTCACTCACGCAGCGAAACACAGCACAGTGCTGCTTCACGCCGGTTTTCTGTGAGGCCGTGGTATCACTTCGGTCGAGCCGGCCCATTCATGCCGAATCGTGGCTCTCCCACGGTTAAAAGTACAAACATTTGTGTGCATGAACATGTCTGTTTGTATTAGCCTGGGTGTTTTCTATGTAGGTATTATAAAAAAACTAGGAAATATAGAAATTCTCACAACATCTCATACGTTGACCTGATTCCGTACTAAGTAGCTTAAGCACTTGTGTTACAGATATCAGACAACAGAGGAACACAAATATATACTTAAATACATATATTACACCCAGACACCGAACAAACACAAGTATTCATCGCACGAAAGTTTGTCCAGTGTGGGGTTCGAACCCACGACCATTGGCGTAAGAGGCAGGGTCACTACCAATTGCGCCATCCGGTCAGTCAATATATAATAAGTATGTTTTTTTTTATATGAGAGGTGGCAGACGAGCAGACGGATCACCTGATGATAAGCAATTCCGCCGCCCATGGACACCCGCAACACCAGTGGAGTCACAAGTGCGCTGCCAACCTTTTCCCTCTTCCTCCCCATAGGGCCTCCGGTAACCTCACTCACACGGCGAAACACAGCGCAGTATTTAGCAGGATGTACCTATGTATTTAGTATTCGTTCAGATATCCGTAACACAGGTGCTTGAGCTACCTATCTCGGAGTCAGTTCAATGTATATGATGTTGTGAAATATTTATTTATACGAGGTAATACACAAACTCTCTTTCCCTATGTATTGGGTTTTTTATGCGTTTTTTAATATATTGAATAATACATGCTTAATATTTCACCCCTGCGAAACGGGTACAGGTTACTATTACCTCGTAAAGCAGAAATGTTATTTTTTTTTTACTGTAGATAGGTAAGCGTTTGACCATATTTCACCTGATGGTAAGTTATAATATGGTCTAAGATGTAGCACGATTACCTAGAAGATACTTATTCACTCGCGCTTTGAAAACCCCCAAATTGAAGCCTCTAGGGAACACCTCTTCAGGCAACTCATTCCACTGTTTCGCAGTACGAATAAGGAAACAGGATTCAAACCTCTTTGTGCGGACTTTTGGTATTTCTACCATGTACCGGTGTCGATGAAATGTGCACTTTTTGTCTGTTCATAGATCCTTTTTTTCTGATCATAAGAGTCAGTTATTATTTTTTCAAAAGATCTTTTACTTAACATAATTATATTTGATTAAAGTCGAGCAATAAAGTAAATGCTAAAAAATTCTAGAAAAAGACATATTTTGACTAAGGTGTAGAGTTTGTGACGTTAAGCCTTAGACTAGAGCGTATAGAAATAGAAGCTGGACTCAATATGAGGCCTTTTTACTTTTTGACAGTGCGAGTCTTATATAGATCTAGTCTTAGCTAAATTTTACATAAAAATCTTGTGGTGGGAGCGCTGTGCGCTGCCAACTTTTACTCTCCCCTTTCCCTTCCCTCCGGTACCTAACCTCAATAACAATATCCTCCAACCGATTTCGGCTAAGGCGGCTAATCTCAACGATCAGGCACTTACGCAGGATATATTATAGTGCTCAAGTGTGTGCTCTTTTTCAATGGGACACCTGTGTGACACGATCGGAGAGGGATCTGGCGCAGAACCAATGGCTTAACGTGCTTTCCGAGGCATGCGTGGCTCGTGAGTATAAGAACACCAATTTCCAGATTCCGAGCTGACATTGAGAATCAGGAACAAATTTTAAAGAGCGATGCGCTACCCACTGCGCCAACGAGGCAGTCAACCTAACCTAACCTCACTCACTCGTCAAAGCACAGCCAGTGCTACTTTACTCCAGCACTCTGCATAGTATCACTTCGATTGAGTCGGCCCATTCATGCCAAAGCGTGACTCTCACAGTATAAAATTTTCTTCATGAGCATCAAGTAATTTATTATACCACTGATGTCTGCATCATATAAATCAAGTCATGGCTACTGTGATGGAGTTAACTAACTAACTAGGTTGGCCCAGCGACCCATAGTGGGTCTTGGCCTCCGATAATAAGAGCCTCCATCTCGGTCGGTCTTACGCTACTTCCTACCAGTCTTCCACCAAGAGTCCACGCAAATCATTATCGACCTCATCTTCCCAGCGGTGTCTTGGACGGCCAACTGGCCTTCACCCATTAGAACACCATTCGATGGAATTAAGCATACCTAATCACTACGCTTGCCGTATGCAGATGGGTGATTGATCACAAATCCCAGCTTTGTTAAAAATAATAAAAAAATACCTTTGCTCAATCTGGAAAGTGGACCCAGATGGCCTAATTTAAAGCAGCGTTATGAACGAATCGGAGTTTCCCTCTCTTTCAAACGTGCTGTTTTCTCGTTTGTTTGGATACGACAAGTATACTCTCGTTGGTTACAGGACGGCTTTAAATTAAGCCACCAGGACCCAGAGATTACGTCCCGGTATTTAAATTATAAGACCAATTATTGGGGTTCTTCAAACCATATTTAAAACTAGCCGCTGTCCGCATTTTGTCCGCGTAGAAGTCGGAAATAGATCTATGAGGATTTAAAATTATTTTTTACATTCATTCTGATGTGACTTACATCATTTACATAATTATGTAGGATATTATATATTGTAGGATAGTAGCAAAGGCCTCTATAATAGAAATCAAGTCATCGCTACTATGATGTGATTAAGCAAATTCGGATTGGTGATCACAAACTCCAGCTATGTTTTTTTTTATGTGATAAGTGGCAGACGAGCAGACGGATCGCCTGATGGTAAGCGATGGCCGCCGCCCATAAACACCATTGGAGTCACAAGTGCGCTGCCAACAACTAAACACCTCTTCCCCTCGATAGGGGCCCCCGGTATCCTCACTCACGCAGCGAAACACAACACAGTGCTGCTTCGGTTTCCGGTGTTTTGTGAGGCCGTGGTATCACTCCGGTCGAGCCGGTCCATTCATACCGAAGCGTGGCTCTCCCACGGTGAATGTTCGAAAAATTCGTAACATACATTTTGCTCGATCCGGGAATCGAACCCAGGTCCCCGAGACAGTGTTAAAATAACGTGAGGTTAAATAAACATGACAATGAACCATATTTAAAATTACCGTATTGGTGTTCGTCAGTACCACATTTAAAGCACCCGGTAAGGATTATCCTTCGGATCGTGTCTGAAATTTCCGGGGGGATTTATGCTACCGAAGCAATGGTAGAGTAATATGGTTTCTCGGACCTTTTGACCCTTTTCAAACTAGTGTTCTGATGTCAAGTTAACGTTACTTTGTGTGCAGGAAAAAGAATCATGTCAATCATAAGTCAGAGAAAAGGTTTATAGGCAAGACTTTCGCATTATACAATATTTGAAGAATCTTTTTTTTTAGGGTTCCGTAGCCAAATGGCAAAAAACGGACTTATAGATTCGTCATGTCTGTCCGTCCGTATCACAACCACTTTTCAATAATAAGAACTATACTATTGAAACTTGGCAAATAGATGTATATTGTGCGGGGGTCTCCATACTTGAAACTGAAACTCAAGAAATTTTGTTTTCATCAAACCTTATACGTGGGGTATCTATGAATAGGTCTTTAAAAATGATGTTGAGGTTTTAACATCATTTTTTTCTAAACACAATACTTTGCGCTCCCAAAGTGTTAGATTGTGTGCCCCCCCCTCCCCCCCCCCCTCCCTAACTTGTATAATAAATGAATTATAAAACCAAAAAAATATATGATGTACATAATCATGAAAAATAACAACGAAAATTGGTTTGAAGTAAGATATAAAGAGTAGGTTTTTTTTTAATACGGTTTAAACCGTAAACCGCAATTTACCTTCCATATATCTTACTTGCTGCTACGGAACCCTTCATGGGCGAGTCCGACTCGCACTTGGCAGGTTTTTATGTGAGCAGGCGACCAGACGAATCATCAGATGGTAATCTATTGCCGCCCATATGTGCCCATGCGACTCTATCCTTCAATCTTTTTTTTTAGAACCGATTACGGTTACGGCGGCCGATTGTAATGATCAGCCATTTACGCATGATATATTATTATAGTGCTCAAGTGTGTGCGCAAACACAAGTGCTCTCTCTATTCCCTTACCCCCGTATTCCGATGGGACACCAGCGTGACACGATCGGCTGCAGTACCAACGGCTTGACGTGCTTTCCGAGGCATAGGGGTACAAGACCGCCAACTTCCAGACTCTGGGCTAACACTAAGAATTTCTTACCGAAAACTTTAATACAAATTTCTCCCAGATTGTATAGGTTCCCAGTGTCGTCTACTTCCAATTTTTATTTTAGTAATAAATTTATTTTTATTAAAGCACTAAGAAGAAAGAAAGAAAATTTTATTATTTTGGACATCACAACACTACAAACGAGTACAACATTAGTTACAAAAGAACAAAAAACAAAAAAAAATGATACAGAAAAACAAAAACAAAGGAAAAACAAAATAATGAGTAAAAATAACAAGGCAGTGCATATAAATATTGTGTGTTGTGACCTCCAACATAAGTAGCCCCCACTCAGCCTATGTCATGACCCTGAAAAAGGTTATGACGCTGATTTTCAGTAGGGCCAGATGAGTGAGTGCCACGGACGTCAGCTTTGTGTACTTAGTGTGTATATATATATGTGTAGAAAAGTGTTAATGCATTAAAAAACCGTTCATAGAATTTTTTTGTACTCTAGGCTAACGCTTGATCACAATCGCACCTGATGTAAAGCGACGATGAGGTCTAGGATGATACGCGTTTGCCTAAAAGATATATCGAAGATCGACAATAACAACCAACCACTTTATCTTATTGAAAATAAGAATAATATAATATGTCACAAAATATCTAGTGATGTTATTTCACATGTTTGGTATCTATTCATAGACTAAGTACATTTCTCTTGAGATTTCAAGGTATACCTGATAACCTTATTTCCACGCAAAATATACTTCGATATTGGTTTATTGAATAAAACATTGAGTGGTCATATTAGAAGGAAGCAATATTTGTAATACGTCGAAGATATACTTGTATATTTATATATGTTTACTCATTTGTATTACGCTGGCTTGACTGCCTCGGTGACGTAGAGTGGCTCATAAGAAGTTAGAAGTGGCTTCCGCTGCTCAAGTGGTCTCGGGTTCAATCCTCACGTGAATCTTGGCGTCCGACTCGAGATTTCTCATTGTCTATATACCGTGATTTTCGAATAACCAAGAATCTTCCTCCCCCTCCCTGCGTGATCGTATCAGAAATGATGAGATCCGCAGGAGAACTAAGGTTACAGACATAGCCCAAAGGATTGCATGCCTCAAGTGGCAATGGGCAGGGCACATAGCGAGGAGAACAGACGGCCGTTGGGGCGGAAAGGTCCTCGAGTGGAGGCCACGTACAGGAAGTCGCAGCCGTGGCAGGTCCCCCACAAGGTGGACTGACGAACTGGTGAAGATCGCGGGAATCCATTGGATGCGGGCGGCACAGGACCGATCTGTGTGGAGAACATTGGAGGAGGCCTATGTCCAGCAGTGGACGTCTATTGGCTGAAATGATGATGATGAAGAATCTTCCTGAGGGCATCATACTAATAATGAAAGCAAACATTTTTCCCCAAGGAAGTTAGGCTGGATTTTTTTTTTTGATAGACGGCACACAAGCCGACGGATCACCTGATGATAAGAGATTTCTGCCGCCCATGGAAACACGCAACACCAGTGGATTCACCATTGCGCTGCCAACCTTTAAACCCCTTTTCCCCCGGGATTGAGCCAACGAATACCCTCACTCACAGCTCAAGTGGTCCTGGGTTCGATCCTCACATGAATCTTGGCGTACGACTCGAGATTTGATATTTCTCTTTATCCGTACACCGTGATTTTGGAATAACCAAGAAACTTCCCGAGGGATTTATATTAATGAAAGCAGACAGACGAGCAGACGAATCACCTGATGGTAAGAGATTGCCGCCGCACATGGACTCACGCAACACCAGTGGAGTCACAATTGCGCTGCCAACCTTTAAGCCCCCCTTTCCCCCGTATTGAGCCTGCGGTACCCTCACTACCGCAGCGAAACACAGCATAGTGCTGCTTCACGCCGGTTTTCTGTGAGGCCGTGGTATCACTCCCGTTGAGCCGGCCCATTCATGCCGAAGCTTGGCTCTCATAGAGTATATATAATTATGTAATTTATTGATATTTCTAGAATAATAATTAGCACCAGCCAAGTAATTTCTTCAAAGTGTTAGCACGGAAAACGAAAAATGGACTGCGTTATCCAATGACACAAAATTTATGGTTCTATCGTCTTAATAAGGAAACCCTGAGAATAGAGAATTAATCTTTTTGCAAAGTGTTCTGGGTCGTAAAGTCTTTCCGCCATCATTAATCATTCTATGGTAATTCATTATGATCGGTTGATTTTCTCCCCAAGTTGTAGACGCTATGGTAATCTTCTTTGTGTTAGGAACATTGAAAAGTTTTCGTATTAGGTCCAATATATTTCCATAATAGAAATGCGACTTTATATGTGACAGGATTTTATGTAATAAGAGGGAGGCCAGCTTGCTTCTTACAGATGACAGAAAAAAGTGGGAGAGCCACGCATGAATGGGCAGGCTCAACCGGAGTGTTACTACGACCTCACAAAAAACCGGCGTGAAAAAGAACTGTGTTGTGTTTCGCTGCGTGAGTGAGGATACCCGAGGCCCCACGTTTCGCCCCCCGAGGTAGCGCAAATGTGACTCCACTGTTGCAATGCGATTGCCGACAGATGATCCATCATCTCATTTGGCACCTATCGCATATGTAAATAAAAAGGTTTCGAAAATCAGATCCGATTGCATTAGAGACCTATTTAGTTAAGCCCTGTCTACCTTATTCTAAATCACTATCTAAAGTTATTACCGTACTAAATCAGGTCATATCATCTTGTTCCAACACGCAATATTAAAAGGGGCTGGAACGAGTTTACTTCCGGAACTTTTCTTAGATCGACATTTGTAATAAGGGGGTGTTGGTCTATTAGTTCAAACATGGCCTTGATATTTAGGGTTTAATTCTCAAATAACTATTTTCTAATATACCTAATTGCTAGCATAAGCGTAGAGTAATATTAAGTTTAAGTAGTAATTTATAGTTTTTACAAATGTTTTTTTTTACAATTGTGTTTATAAAAATGTCAAATATAAGTGCTAATAATGTGCTAATAAATATAAGTGCTAATATGTAAGATTATGATCATAAGTTTTTAATAAATTTAAGTTATTGCAAATAAAAAATGTTCTTATTCTTATACTAAATATTGATTAATTAATTGATTGATTTCCTGGAAGAGCAAAAAGTATGTTTAGACCTTTTCGAACATAACTCGGATTTCTGGTCACTAATCTGCATTACGTAAGGCCTATTCCCATCATAATAACGTTAACTTGATCTCTATGGTGGTCGCCTGGGGCATTAATGTGAAGACGTTCCGGAACGAACGAGAACATAGCTGTCGCATCCGAACAAAGGAACAACATAGCGCGTGTGAAAGGGAGAGGAACTCCGATTCGGTCGTAATGTCCGATTCGGTCGTAATGTCCGATTCGCGTTTAGACATAGATAGAGCCGCACGCTTGTATGCCACCGATGTGGTATAGATGTCGCAGTTGGATTATTAATCTGCCGTATTACATTACTGCTAACTGTTATAAAAAGAGAGCCGTTTTGAAATGAGGCGGTTCAACGATTGGCTAATCGTTGAACCGCCTCATTTCAAAACGGCTCTCTCAAACGGATTGATTGCCGCGCTAATGGCCTGCTGAGATGTCGCTTCACGCCCCGCCTTAAAGACCCCGGATTGTATGAAGGAGGAAACACATGAGCTGGGAGGGCATTCCATGTCTTGATGGCTATTTATTTTACTACTCATTTATACTTTGATTGGGCACAGTTCCCATTAAGGCACTTTATTCGTTGTTTTTTTTAATAAATGATGACTCAATAAAACGAAAGGCCAGGGGAATCAGCAATAAAGATTTATTAGGGATACAAAAAATACCTACCCACTTCTATTTTATTATTCTGCGATACGAATTTCCGTGATTGGGAGTTATAAAATGGAAGAAACGATGGATCTAAGGAAAGTTCTTTATCGGGTTTGGTTATAACAACCAATTTTATCTTTTAAGTTGGATGAAGTAAATTTTCCTTTTATTTTAAGAGGATAATAACGTTTTTAGTCGATATTTTGACTAGAGTTACGCCAAGGAGCCACATCTTAAAAACCTACAATACCACCTTCTCGTTTGTATGGGAAATATGTCGTTTGCCGGCCTCTTAAGGTGACGGGTAGGGCACACTAGCGACGCCAAGCGATTTTAATTTTTAGCTACTAAACCGGATCTAATTTAAGCAATTTCGGGGTTACAATCTCTCGGCAAACACTTGTACTATTTATTAAATAACCATGCACATATGTTGGGTCCGTTTTTGTACGCGAAAAATTAATTCACGTCAAAAGCGGCCACTTTTGGCGGTAATCGAGAATTCGAGTACAAAAGAAGTAGTATAGGTGTTTGCCGACAGATTGTAACCCCGAAATTGATTAAAATAAATCCGGTTCAGAAGCTAAAATTAAAAACAATTGGCGTCGCTAGTGTGCCCTAACCGTCACCTTAAGGCGACACCGCGATCTCACTAGCGCCGCCAATCGATTTGTATTAATTGTGACGAATTTAGGATATTTTTGAAAAAAATAGGCAATGACATTCTAAAAAAAGATATTTGTGATTTTTAAAGATATAGGTATCTATCTGACACTAAATATCTCTTTAGAAGTAACCAAATTTTTGAGAATTGCTAAAAGTGGCCACTTTAGGCTGAAATCAAAAATTAAACTACTTGTAGAGGGATAATTTGTGCCAGTTATATCTTGAAAAATTACAAATACTATTTTTTAGAATCTCATTGCCCATTTTTTTCAACAATATCCTATATTCGTCACAATTAATATAAATCGATAGGCGGCGCTAGTGAGATCGCGGTATCGCCTTAAGGCGACGGGTAGGGCATACTAGCGACGCCAATCAATTTTAATTTTTGGCTACTAAACCGGATCTATTTTAAACAATTTCGGGGTTACAACCTCTCGGCAAACACTCATACTATTTATTTAATACTTACAGTTAACTGTATGGTCTTCTTTTGTACTCGAATTTTGGATTACCGCCAAAAGTGGCCGCTTTTGACGTGAATTAATTTTTCGCTTACAAAAACGGACCCAACATTTGTGGATGGTTATTTCATAAATAATATAAGTGTTTGCCGAGAGATTGTAACCCCGAAATTGTTTAAAATAGATCCGGTTTAGTAGCTAAAACCGATAGGCGGCGCTAGTGAGATCGCGGTATCGCCTTAAGTTTCAGCGCAAAGTTCACCAATGGCTGCCAAAACCGCCGATGATTTGTGCACGCGCCGCTTCCGCACCAGCGCGCGCTGTTAATTTGTTAATCGGTTAATAAATCGCGCTAATAGATCGCGCCGGGTTCAACAGTGACCAGTTGGCTCATAATTTGTTGGTATCACCCTGTGTATTGTACAGCGACTAAGCACTGATTTGTGATCTACATTTGGCGTTTGAATTATTTGCCATTGTTATGGTTGATATAGTAGTCTGTGGAAAGTAGACTCATATATTGTTTCATATTCACATTCATTCATTCAGGACTCATTCTTTGCCTGAAACAAACGGTATCCTAGTTCAGGCAAATTATTATACTTGTCGGATCTTGGGTGGCCGAGTCCGACATCAGGGGGTCGGTGATTTTTCCGTTCCCGCTGTCTTCCATGGTGTGGGCGTAGAAGGGTTCCCCTAGCAACGTAATGAAACGACGAACTATGCTGGTGTTAATAACGCGTAAAGAAACAGACAAGTCCTTTGGTGCCTTTACTCATGAGAGCTCAGTATATAACTGCCTTGCGAACCACGAATATTCCAATTTATAGCAACATTACCAAAGGCCATGTCCAGGACCCCCACTCAGTGTCCTGCGTTTCCGGTGCGCGGTATTAAAATTTATTTTGAAGCATTTCGTTTACAAAATATCTTACGATGCTATTTTACAACTACATTACTCTACTTAATTTTAACCCTCAATAATTAATTTTAATAACACTAGTAACCTTAAAAATTAAAACAAAATCAAAATCAATAATAATTACAAAACCGCCATTTTTCATTTCCGCTAAAATAAAATTTAAATTTACATCAGAAAAATTTGATTCAACTTCCGCTCAGAAAATGCAAATTAAATTTCTTCAAAAATAAATCGACAACTTCCGTTACGAAAATAAAATAGACACTTCCTCCCAAAAATAAGTTGGCGCCAAAACGAATTTCCGGTGATTTTATTTTGACATTTATGCGCAGTAGCGCCAATACGAATTTAAAAGGAACTAAAAAAAATGAGTTTCCTGCGAATTACATTTTAAATTGGCGCGCAAAAGCGCCATCTTTAATCTACGAGGGAACTCCCGTTTCCGCCTAATTATTATTATTTTTTAATATGGCGCGTAGTGTCTTCATCTTGCATTTCCGACACGGCCATCTTGACAGATCACCCGTCCTCGGGTGCAGCAATGGATGCGTCTGTAAAGAAAATACTCAAAAGAGTATTTCTGCTCGGCTATCCTGACAAAACCTAAACTTAAAGGCTTCTAGTTACAATCGTTCAGTGTACATTAGGAACTTAATAGATCTACTTAGAACGCACAAGACCCGACCGTCCAGTTTCAGTCTACTTCGAATACAACAAAAAGTCTCAACACATACAACACACATGTAAACAGGCAACAGGTAGACCAGTTCTTCGGCTACCTCGGAAACACCGTTCGGTTTCCATCCACACGCAGCACAGCTAACGGATTACAGTAGAAACACAGTCCTTCGGTTTCTACACACAAGCACACCCAGAAACTCAGTCCTTCGGTTTCTGCGTTACCCAATCTACATGAGTGTTGCCATGTTAATTCTGATCTAGTTCAGAATTGCCAACATCCAAATCACCTGGAACTTTATGATCAGGAACCTTGCGTACACGGTCATGCGGGTACTTGTATGTTCGATTAGACGTTAATGATTTCAGTCGGTACCTGTCGCCATCTAAAAGCTCAATTATTTTAAATGGCCCTTTAAACTTCGGATCTAATTAGTTCCTCATTTTCAATCAGAACGTAATCACCCACTGAAAACTTTTGTAGTTTGGCTTTGTTAGAATCGAACCGCCCTTTATCATATGCAGCATTAAAAGCTATGCTCTGACTCGCCTGCTCCCTCAGCTCATCTAAATTGACTTCAACATCTTCGGTCATCGTCATTAAACTTGAAGGTACCTTGCCTATTAACAATTCTAAAGGACTTGCCTTAATCACGCGATTCATGGTTAAATTTAAAGCTAGTTGTATATCACCTAGAGCGTCTTGCCACGACCTATCCTTACTTGTCTCGATTGCTGTCAGCATACTTTTAAGGGTGCTCATCACTCGCTCCACTTGACCGTTCGCCCTACTGCCTCCGGTGGCGATTAAGTGCAGTTCGATGCTGTGAGCGTCGCAAAAATCGGAAAACTTTTTACCTGCAAAGCATCGACCTTGATCAGCAATGACTCGTCTTGGTGCACCAAACAAGGATATGGCTTGTTGAAGAGAGCGTATACTGCTTTCACTGTCGATGTTCCTAGAGTGAACTAAAAGTACGTATTTGGAAAACGCATCGATCAATACGAACACGTACTCTTTGTTACTGTTCTTGCCGCTCAATTTACCTGAAGCGTCGATGTGTACAGTGTCCCACGGAGTTGTTCCCTTAGGGATGGGATGAAGCTCTGCCTGTATACGACCTGTACTGGGCTTCGAAATCTTGCACGTAATACAATTGTCAACAAATTTCTTTACGTACTTTGACATTCCCTGGAACCAGTAGAAGTCATATACTTTCTCCAAGGTCTTCTCCCATCCTAGGTGCATGATGGATTCGTGCACGTTGTTTATGACTGACCATCTTAGTACACGGGGAACGATCGGAAGACATCTAGTGCGTCCATTTCGCTGAATTTTGCGATGCAAGATGTTATTTCGGATCTCGTAGGTGTTTCTAAGATCTTCAGACATTACCTCATTCTGTAGATCAGCGATAATCTTCGCAATCTCCTCATCTTTTGCTTGCTCTGCCTGAAGCCAGTTACTCGATAACTCTGCAAGATCCACACGTTTTTCTCCCACACGTGTGAGGGACCTAGACTCGTTAGGAATCGGGTTCCTAGACAAGAAGTCTACGTGATTCATTCGGCTACCTTCACGATGTATGATGTCGAAGTCGAAAGACTGCAGATAAGCCCACCAGCGATGAACCCGTGGAGACAGGTCAGTCTTACCTTTAGATGCTCTTACAGCGCTGCAGTCAGTGATCACAGTGAATCGCCGCCCGTGAAGATACTGCCGGAAATATTTTATGGCCATCACGACCGCCAGTGTTTCCAGCTCGAAGGAATGATATCTCGACTCAGCTCCTGATGTACGACGGCTATAATAGGCAATAACATGCTGCTTACCGTCTATTTTCTGAATGAGCATCGCGCCATAGCCCTCTGAACTGGCATCAGTATGCAGTTCTACTGGTAGTCCTGGGTTGAATATCGTCAACACTGGTTCACTCGTGAGTTGCAAAATGATGTGCTGACGAATCTGCTCATGCTCCGGTTGCCAGTCCAAACGCTTACTTTTGCTGCTAGTAAGTCTAAATAATGGTGCCATGGTTTTTGAAAAATTTGGTACAAACTGCCTAAAGTAGGACGCCAGACCTATAAACTGCCTGAGCTGGGTAATTGTTGTAGGAGGTGGCAGATTTGTTAGCGCCTTTATCTTACCAGGATTCGGTCGTACTTTTCCATCCTCAACTTCAAAGCCTAGAAACTCGCTTCATGAGGAAGGAGCACTTGGAGAGGTTTAACGAAAACCCTGCCTTAGATAAGACATCCAGTACATGTCGCAGACGTTCTAGACCTTCTTCCACAGTGGATGAAAGAATTAACAGATCATCAATGTATGAGACTACATAAGAGTGTGCTAACTCACCTAAAGCAGTTGCTATTGCTCGCTGATACACTGAGCTGGCATTTTTCAAACCGAATGGCATAGCGAGATATTCCCATTGACCGTCCGGCGTAACGAAGGAGGTCTTTTCTATGGAATCCTCAGCCACAGGTATCTGGTGATAGCCGCTCAACATATCCAGACTCGTGAACCACTTCGCACCTCCTAGTCTCGAAACCTGATCTGATATTAGCGGAAGAGGGTACCTGTCATCGACGGTGTTGTCGTTGAGTTCCCTGTAGTCGACACACATGCGATCTGACCCATCTTTCTTCTTGACTAGCAGAACAGGGCTCGAGTAAGGCGAACAACTGGGTCTGATAACACCTGCATCTTCCTTTCCTTTACCTTTTCGCGCACAACTCGTTTCTCCTCTGCACTCATTCTATACGGGCGTCGTTGCACCATTCGGCTTGGATCAACCAGGCGGATCTCTAGCTTACCTGTGGTGACTCGTGACTTAGAGACGCCACTCGAAAAAGAGTCAGAAAAGTCATGCAGGACGTCTAGTAACTGATTTTTGATCTTGTCAGGTATCTCGGTTTGAATATTCGAAAAATCGGGTGGATTATGGTTAAAGTTTAATTGACAGGAGTTGACTTCTAATCTACGCATTAAAATAATTTCATTTGATGTCATATTTACAGTCAAGCCTTCATCTAAAATTTCCCTGCCAATCATGATACCGTTCCTAATTTGATAGTCCTGAACGACGTGAAATAAAATCTCCAATCGAATATCATTAATTATTACCTCAGACAATATTTGTAATGAGCTGTGTACGGATGTTTGTCCTATACCTGTGAGGGTAACAATGTTATGGATGCGTTTTCCCGAAAACTTTGAAGCCACACTTTCTTTGATGAGGGAGCATTCGGCACCAGAATCATAATGATAAGGGAACGACTCACCATTATTGCACAGCTCCCCTGTAGGATTGCTAACAAAGCACACGTCTACACGGCGCTGGTTGCTGGAGCTGCTGCCGGAGGCCGCGCCGCTGGTCGACCCGCTGCCGTGGGCTGCGCCCTGGCTGGTACTTGTCACCCCTCCGCGCTGACACTTCGAAGCATAGTGGCCTTTGTCACCACACTTAAAGCATGTTATATCCGTAACCACATCCCGATTGTTGCGTGTAGATGGTTTTGTGGTTGAAGCCCGCTTTGTTTCATTTTCACGCCGAAAGCGACAGTCGATGACACGGTGCCCCAGCCGTCCGCAATTGTAACACTGCAACGTATTAGGCTTCATCCTCTTGCTGTCTGATACTTTATCATTTGCCGCTGTAGATGCGGGCTGATTCTTTCGCTTCAGGAATGAAAATGCTTGTAATTCCCGCTGCATTTTGTCACGAGTGGTAATTTCCGTCGTGAAAGCCAGGCGCTGAAGTCTTCCATCGAACTGGGAGACATGAGCGAGAGTGGTAGCCACAATGATTTGCTCAGCCGTCATGCCTTGCAGACGCGATGAGAGAGAAGTCATCAGCCGAGACGCATAGGTGGCTAGGCATTCTCCTTCCTTTGGTCGTCCGTTAAGTAGGGTTATCAAAGTAGCTGCAGGGGTCTCGATGCAGTCGTATCTGGCCCTGAATAGTTCTTTAAATTCAGGCCAAGTAATTCCTGGGTACGATATCTGCGATAGCCAGCGTGATGCGCTGCCTTTGAGAGCCGCGCTAAGCACTATCACAAGTTCACTACCTTGGAGGTTACGCTCGGATATACAGAGGTCCACGGTGTCGCACCATGCACGAGGATCCGCTTCGGACTTGTCTGGGTTGAACTCTGGTAGTGAGATCTTCGAAGTACTTGCTGGGGTCTTCATTGCTTCAATCAGCGCACATAAGTTTCGGCTCTGCGATTCCAGGATAGCACGCAGAACGTTCTCGTTGAATTCTGGTCCATTATCACGTGCTTGGGATAATCCCACTTCTGATGTCGGATCTTGGGTGGCCGAGTCCGACATCAGGGGGTCGGTGATTTTTCCGTTCCCGCTATCTTCCATGGTGTGGGCGTAGAAGGGTTCCCCTAGCAACGTAATGAAACGACGAACTATGCTGGTGTTAATAACGCGTAAAGAAACAGACAAGTCCTTTGGTGCCTTTACTCATGAGAGCTCAGTATATAACTGCCTTGCGAACCACGAATATTCCAATTTATAGCAACATTACCAAAGGCCATGTCCAGGACCCCCACTCAGTGTCCTGCGTTTCCGGTGCGCGGTATTAAAATTTATTTTGAAGCATTTCGTTTACAAAATATCTTACGATGCTTTTTTACAACTACATTACTCTACTTAATTTTAACCCTCAATAATTAATTTTAATAACACTAGTAACCTTAAAAATTAAACAAAATCAAAATCAATAATAATTACAAAACCGCCATTTTTCATTTCCGCTAAAATAAAATTTAAATTTACATCAGAAAAATTTGATTCAACTTCCGCTCAGAAAATGCAAATTAAATTTCTTCAAAAATAAATCGACAACTTCCGTTACGAAAATAAAATAGACACTTCCTCCCAAAAATAAGTTGGCGCCAAAACGAATTTCCGGTGATTTTATTTTGACATTTATGCGCAGTAGCGCCAATACGAATTTAAAAGGAACTAAAAAAAATGAGTTTCCTGCGAATTACATTTTAAATTGGCGCGCAAAAGCGCCATCTTTAATCTACGAGGGAACTCCCGTTTCCGCCTAATTATTATTATTTTTTAATATGGCGCGTAGTGTCTTCATCTTGCATTTCCGACATACTCGTATGTTTGTATACTTTATATACTGTAGTTTTTGATGAAACATTTTTTTGACATAAGATAATTCGATCTCACGTTCAGGCGGGACTCAAACCCACACCTTTCACAATCCGGGTGGATGCCGATTAAACCACTAAACGCGTTACTAAGCCGATGAAATATGTAAGTGCTTGATTCGACATGAGCTGTCGATAGTCTCATCAATATTGTATAAAAAAATTAAGTGTGTTATTTACTTAAGATGACGGGTATGGCACACAAGCGACGCCAATCGATTTTAATTTTTAGCTACTAAGCCGGATTTATTTTAAACAACTTCGGGTTTACAATCTCTCGTACTGTAATGATTTTGATGAAAAACAATTTTTGACATATGATAATTCAATACATCATTTCATCATTTCAGCCAATAGACGTCCACTGCTGGACATAGGCCTCCCCCAATGTTCTCCACACAGATCGGTCCTGTGCCGCCCGCATCCAATGGATTCCCGCGATCTTCACCAGATCGTCGGTCCACCTTGTGGGGGGCCTGCCACGGCTGCGACTTCCTGTGCGTGGCCTCCACTCCAGGACCTTTCTGCCCCAACGGCCGTCTGTTCTCCTCGCTATGTGCCCTGCCCATTGCCACTTGAGGCATGCAATCCTTTGGGCTATGTCTGTAACCTTAGTTCTCCTGCGGATCTCATCATTTCTGATACGATCACGCAGGGAGACTCCGAGCATAGCTCTCTCCATTGCTCTCTGGGTGACTTTGAGCATCCTTAATCGGCACATTGTAAGCGGCCACGTTTCGGTTCCGTATGTCATCACTGGCAACACACACGCATTGAAGACTTTCGTCTTGAGACACTGCGGTAGGTGGGCCGAAAATATGCCGCGTAGCTTCCCGAACGCTGCCCAGCCGAGTTGGATTCGTCGATCGACCTCTTTCTGGAAGTTGGACTTACCAAGATGGACTTTTTGTCCGAGGTAGATGTACTCGTCTACAACTTCCAGTGCAGAGCTTCCAACCTTCACAAGAGTGGGTACGACATGGGAAATTCAATTCACATTTTATTTATTATTATTCTTCTTCTTTGCTTTCCCGCAATCAGGCAGCAGTTGTGCCCATTTCGCGTGCGGAGGGTTATTATTATTATTATTTATTAAAATGTAACATGTATGTATCAGCCTATAAACTGCCCCACTGTAGGGCAAAGGCCTCCATCATAGATATCAAGTCATCGCTACTATGATGGGATTAGGCTTAATCACCACGCTTGCCAAATGCGGATTGGTGATCATAAACCCGAGCTATGTCCGAAAAAATCGAAACATACTTTTCACTCGACCCGGGAATTGAACCCAGAACCCTGAGATCACGGCCCGGTACTTAAACCACTAAACCAACAGGGCGTCTGTTATTGGCATTTGATTAATAAATTGAGCTTTTCGGTTTCGAAAAGAAAATGTCTTCGACATTGGCAGAGTTATATAAGTGTTCGCCGTGGGCAACACAGTAGCAGCCATAATTAAAAAGAAAATGTTACGCGGAAAAATAATCGATTTATAATATAAATGAGAAGACATTAATTTGACCACAATACTTGACGACCCGTTTGGAATAGTGGTAGTGAACGCTGCCTTTGGTCCAAGGGTTGCGGGTTCGATCCCCGCACAGTACAAACATTTGTCTGCATAAACATGTCTGTTTGTATTGGTCTGGGTGTTTCCTATGTATTATAAGTATGTATTTACAAACGAAAAGTAGTATATGTATTTATTTGTAATCCCAATGTTTATTCTGATATCCGTAACACAGGTGCTTGAGCTACCTATCTCGGAGTCAGATCAATGTATGTGATGTTGTGAAATATTTACTTATTTATTTAAAAAAAAAACACATTTTAACAGAAACATAAATAACTGTGAAAACGTTCCGATTTCTTCACCTGTAACTTTTTGCGCAATCGATACTTAAGTATCAGCCTATAAACTGTCCCACAGCAGGTCAAAGGCCTCCATCATAGATATCAAGTCATTGCTACTATGATAGGAATAGGCTTAATCACCACGCTTGCCTTATTCGGATTGGTGGTCACAAACCCGAGATAGATAGATACTCTTTATTGCACAACATACAAAACTTAAAAGCTAGGTATACAGAGATACAATGTACAATTTAGGCGGTCTTATCGCTTGGAGCGATCTCTACCAGACAACCTTCAGGTAAAGGACACGCTACAGGAACGCGAAAAATACTTTTTGCTTGACCGGTTCGGTACTTAAACCATTAGACCAACAGGGCGCCGGCGTTGCTATCGATAATTGGATCAATACTATTTCTATCGATGGAAATGCTAACTATCGACAATATCGAGTCGCCAAGAGTTAATTTGTTGCTTAAAAAATCAACCTAATAGATCGTATGGTCTTTTGTTACAGAGTTGACTGCGTTAATGGCCTCTGTTATTTACGACATCGCAACCCTAGTTTCGCCAAACTATGCTCAGATTTGTGATCTGGTGCAAATTGTTTTAGCTAACGATGAAACTGTTAACAGCTTGTTCGTTAGAGAATAGAGAACTCCTATGTAAACAGCTTATCTATTGTTCCACGACAATTTATTTCCTTGCAATTAACTAGTGGCGCGCTCTCATTTCGTTTTGGGACATAAGGTCCACTCTATATCAATAAATGGCGCTAAATGTCAATTATATCACGCAAGGGTTTCGTGTTTTCAGATTACTTATAAGCATTGCCACTATCTGAAGGATTTACCTCTTTATAAATAGTAAAGATTTATTGTTCTATGACAGAAATCAAGACAGCGCTGCTATGATGGGATTTGGCTTAATTACCTCACTTCCTTAATGCGGATTGATGCTTGCAAACATAAGCTATGTTCGAAAAATTAAAAACTTTTTTTTTGCTCGACCCAAGAATTGAACCTATCAGGACTTTAAAAACACCGCCCGGTACTCAAACCACTAGACCAAAAGTAATATAATTATAATAAGATCCTCCAACCGATTTCGGCTACGGCGGCCAATATCAACGATCATCCACGTACGCAGGATATTTATAGTGCGCAAGTGTGTGCGCAAACACAGGTGCACTCTCTTACCCTCCTATTCCGATGGGACACCAGCATGATACGACCGAAGAGGATTGGGCGCAGTACCAACGGCTTAACGTGCTGTCTGAGGCACGGGGGTACAAGACCGCCGACTTCTAGACTCCGTGCTAACAACTAAGTTTTCGGTAAGAATATAATTATAATACACAAATAAAGCTCGGAGTTTTTTTGCGTGATCGTATCAGAAATAATGAGATCCGGAGAAGAACGAATGTCACAGACATAGATCAAAGGATTGCATGTCTCAAGTGGCAATGGGCAGGGTACATAGCGAGGAGAACCGACGGTCGTTGGGGCGGAAGGGTCCGCGAATGGAGGCCACGTACAAGAAGTCGCAGGCGTGGCAGGCCAACAAGGTGGGCTGACGATCTGGTGAAGGTTGCGGAAATCCATTGGACACGGGCGGCACGGGACCGATCTGAGTGGAGAGCATTGGGGGAGGCCTATGTCCAGCAGTGACGTCTTTTGGCTGAAATGATGTCACAAATAAATGGCAGGCAAATCTCGTCACTGGACAGAAGCACTTCTAGGGCCGATTTGACCAATCTTTTTTAGTGAATATATTTATGGTATAACGTCAGATTTGTATAGAATGACAGCGCTATATCATAGATTTAGTATTGGAATAACAATGGTCAAATCGGCCCTTAGTATACGACCCCACAAGTATAATTAGTATAAACAGGTCCTACCGTCTCTATAGATGCTGTGTCATTTTGAATTATTATCTCACATGGAAGATATGACACGTAACATCTCAGTTAAGAGTTTCCAAACATCAACAGTAGCCCACCTTTTACCGGTAAACGTTTTGTTTTCCGATCTCATTTCAAAAGTATTGGGACTTATTCCAACGAAATAAGGTTCACCGAATATCAAAATATACGGCTAACTCTTTTGTCAACAAAAGCAAGCACAACATCAACAAAAGTTCCTGCCAATTTTTGATTTTTGACTCTTATTGTCTTGTCATAAGGAGCACATATCAAATGTGTCGTTACCTCCTTGTTCACTATACACAATATCGCTTACATAATTGGAGGCTCTAAAGCCTCTAGCTGGTACAGTCAGGGTGAAAGACACTACGGTTTGATGAAGAGGCAATTAGCCGGTCATTTGACAAGGTGTGCTTCACAAACGCGCCCCATACATATGCAGTGGATATGCTAATACTTCTCCGACATGAAACAATGTACTGACTCTGTACAGATTAGTGCATTTCTTGGATGAGAACCAGTTCCCTCGATACAGTTCATTTTACTCGCTCTTTCTTGTCCCATCAATGTTAAATGATGTAAGAAGTTACTTTTTTACTATTTCCTATTCCGTGGCGTTTAAATATATGTTTATTCTAGTTAATGTTTAATAATAGAAAAAAATATACCGTAAGTGCGGGTTAGTTTGACCCTAGAAGGTAACTTTGTCCCAAATCAGGAAAAAGTTTAAACTTCGCGCCATGTCAATACTGCGCGGGCGAACGACTTAGTTCATATATTTTAAGATAGATGGCTATACTAGCGCTTCATTAGTAGTACTGTTTCACCGACGATGATACGAGTTTCTACATGTTAGTGGCGGTTAAACTTTTGACAGGTGGACGAGTGAATTTTGGTGCTGCAAACTTTTATCAAAAGCCTGATATTGTGGTGAGTTTTCCATGTTTATTGTATTTGTCTGTATCAGGCATGTCTTTGGAAGTAAAGTGTTAGTAATGTAACTGACTTTTAGACAGTATTTATTACCACCATTGGCAATTAAAAAATGTGGTATACTTTGACACCAATTTCGGGTAACTTTGGCCCATGGGCTAAAGTAACCTTATGATGTTTTAATAACATTAAAAATTAAATTATCTCGTTTTTTCTTTCAGATACAGTAAACCAGCATGCCGTCACATTATCGACGGAAGCCGGGAAGTAGGCGGTATATCGACTACTCTATAAAAGACCTAGAAGAATGTCTTACTGCAATACGGTCTAAACTTCTTACACAACGAGCTGCCGCTGAGAAGTATAACATACCGAGATCTACAATTAAAAACAAATTATCTCATAAATTCAACAGTAAACCTGGAAGACCTGCTGTCTTTACTCAGGAAGAGGAAAAAGCATTTGCAGCGCATTTGACAGCGCTTTCCGAGTATGGATTCCCACTGACAGACATTGACTTGAGAATAATCATAAAGGATTTTCTGGAATCTCAAGGTCGAACAGTGGCAATATTTAAAAATAATATTCCGGGCAGGGACTGGGTAAAATCCTTTCTTTGCCGAAATAGAGGATTATCTAGAAGACTGTCAAATAACATTAAACAAGTCCGTAGTCAGGTCGATGAAACTATTATATCTGAGTTTATTAATAATATCCAAAAAGTAACTGAAGATGTTCCCCCAGAAAATATTTATAATTATGACGAAACCAATCTCTGTGACGACCCCGGCAAACGAAAGGTCATATGCAGAAGGGGATCCAAATATCCGGAGACTATCGTAAATGCTACGAAAATAAGCTTCACAGTGATGTTTTGTGCCAACGCTGCCGGTGAAGCTATTCCACCCTACATTGTATTTAAAGCCGAAAATCTTTGGACGACTTGGACTAGAGACGGTCCTGAAGGTGCCCGTTACAACAGGACAAAGAGTGGGTGGATGGATTCTGCCACGTTTGAGGATTGGTTTCTTAATCATCTGTTGCCAAAACTCAAAAAAAAGGAAGGACGTAAGGTTATCATCGGAGACAACCTGGCATCGCACATAAATAAAAAAGTCTTGTCTGAGTGTGAGAAGTATGATATTGCCTTTGTATGTCTGCCACCACATGCCACACACATTCTTCAGCCATTGGATGTTGCTTATTTTCGTCCACTAAAGTGCAAGTGGCGCCAAATACTACTTAACTGGAAGAATAGTCAAATGGGCAGAAAATTACAGACGACGCCTAAAGATCAGTTTCCACGACTGTTAAAAGAAGTGTTAGATTCACTAACCTCAACCAAAGAAGATTTGATATCCGGTTTTAGAAAATCAGGCATATACCCAATAAATAAAGAAGAACCCTTGGCGAGGCTTCCGAATCAAGACCGGATTTTAAATTCAGAGCTTGTTGGAAAGACTTTCATTAAAAAAATTAGAGCAATCTCGGTTCCAAAATACCATCTTAGGTGCAGATAAGAAAGAAAGGAAGAAGAAACTGAATGTACCTCCAGGTCTCTCCATCAGTGCTTCAGACGTTCTTCAGGCAAGTACTTCCGGTGTTAAAGTAACCAAAAAAAATAAAACGATAACCAAAAGTAGACCACGGCACAGCTTGTCGTCATCTTCTAGCGAAAATGAGTCTACCATTACTTTGGCATCTTCTACAGAAGACCACATATTGGCGCTTGATGACTCTGAAGATGATGTTGCCATGAGCAATATTGTTCAGTTACATGGCTGGATGCAATCAGAACTTGATGACATCTCGACTGCTGAAGGAGCACAAGATGCTACGCGCTCAAAAATGGAATCGCGAGACTTCCCGACAGTTGAGGAGAATAAACCGGTTCTAGCATGCTCTGCCAATAATTTAGTAACTGGAGATCATGTCTTAGTAACATGGAATTCACGGAAATATCCTGGTCAGATTTTGTCAACGAATCAAGAAGGTGCTTTTGTAAGCTGTTTAAAGCGAG
Source organism: Marasmia exigua (assembly GCA_019059595.1). NCBI lineage: Eukaryota > Metazoa > Arthropoda > Insecta > Lepidoptera > Crambidae > Marasmia > Marasmia exigua. The sequence goes on from CM032471.1 coordinate 4,716,720, forward strand.
GAAAATCATTTTGGCGCTGGCCCATGATTAAAGATGAGCAACTTTACAGCTGGGACCGTGTAGTTTGTAAGATCAAAGATCCTAAATTAATGAAGAAGGGCTGTTTTTCTATCCCTGAAATGGATAATCCACAATAATTTGATTAAGCTGATTGATTTTTGTTTCTCATAAGTACCTAACTTTATTACTGTTACCAAAGCTAGGTAAAAGAGTTCTACTTTATTAGTTATAATTTTTTAATGCCATCCTGTTTTGATTGTTCCTATAACGTTATTTAAGTTACCTAATTAAGACTGAATATGAAACTTATAAGACTTCATTAATAATTATAAGAAAATTGTAAGAGTTTACAATAAAAGTTGATTTTCTTTATATAAATCTTTTCATTAATACTTTAGCTTGCACTTAGCGATGGTTACATTGCCCTCCGGCGTAAATTAAGCACATTTTTCTTCTGCACAAATCCGTGGACTAATGTAACCCGCTCCATGGAACAAAATAGGCCCAAACATAAAGTTTAAAAAAAATAGAATTGTCATGAATTTCATTCCAATTAGGATATTTATATTATTTAATATACTCTCGAGTTTCTGTAAAAAAAAATACAAATCTTTAATTTCAATAGAAACCAATTTATAGCACCATGATCAAAAAATAATTAAAAAAAGAGACAAAGTAACCCGCAGTTACGGTATTAATAATTAAATTCATACAATATCCCTTACGTTCACCTGATTCGTACTAAGTAGCTTAAGGACTTGGCTTACGAATATCAAACCACAGAGAAATTACAAAATATACAATTTTACAATAAGAAACTAAATATAAAGCTAAAAAACGATCCCCCTTATTACAAATCGCGTACTAAGGACACTTCCGGAACAAAATTCGTGCGAGCCCCTTTTAACATTGCTTGCTGGAACGAGATGACATGATAGTACGGTAATAACTTTAGATGGTGATTTAGAATAAGGTGGGATAAGTTTTAATTAGGGCTAGGAAAAAACTATGTTGTTTCACTCTTTTAGTTCAAAAGTTTGCACGAATCTGTAGATCCGTTTCAGTAATGCTGATAAAATAATTTAATTAGTTGATTTTTGATATATATTTTTTTATTATCATTCCAAAGAATGGGTCAGATAGTAACTGATTACGTGTTCCTTAATTTTTAAAACCATAATTTGATAAAATATAAATTAAGTATAAATCACAATACCCTTTACCGTTGGAGATCCACGCTTCGGCATGAATAGGCCGGCTGGATCGGAGTGATACCACGGCCTCACAAAAAACCGCCGTGTAACAGGACTGTTCTGTGTTTCGCTACGTGAGTGAGGGTCCCGGAGGCCCAATCCGGGGGAAGGGGGTTTTAAAGGTAGGCAGTGCACTTGTGACTCCACTGTTGTCGGGGGTGTCAGTGGGCGGAGGCAATTAGTTGATTTAAATCTGTCATTACAATTGCTCTTACAGATCTATAGCACACAATTGTATTATTATTTTGTGTCTTGAGCTTCAAGTTATCTGGATCGTTCGATTCCCACTATGGACAAACATTAGTGTGATGAACACTTGTGTTTGCCTGGGTGTAAACAAGAAATTATTATTAAACAAAATATTTTTTTTTCTTCATAATTGTGGCAACCTGTAAATAAGGTAGAACCAACGGATGTACTTGACAATTTGTATCTCTTAGCATTTAAGGTGTATGTTCTTGTTGGTTGTCCAAATAAAAAAATTATTTTTACCCGATCGAATTGGACTATTCTTTTCACTTGAGTGAACTGAATCAATATGAGTTTGTGAACGGTTCAGCGCAAGATTACGGTGAAGTTTCTGGTTACAACACGTTAAGACGGGAGTGGAATTATAATGTGGTGTGGATCTGTCTATTGGATTTGAGTAGTTGAGAATGTATCGTGAAATTGGAAATGGAAAAAGGTTTAAGTGATAATTAAGCATGACATTCAAATGTATACACACGTGCATACAAGTAACCATAGGTAAACTTACTTGCAAAAACAATCTCTTCTAATAACCAATTTTTTTTACTGGTTCTATTTAATGCCAATTTTTGATCAAAATTTGGCGACTATCAAATATGTACCATTCAGAATCCCAATTTTTTCCCTCACTTCTAAACTAGTCAATATTTTTTTAGAGTTGGTACATATCTTTTATGATGTATAATTTGCCCGTATAATTGGAAAGCCCAGGATCTTATCCTCTGAGCCACTAGAGTGTCTTGTTCTCAACCTCATCTTAGTCATCATCATCCAATTGCGTCCAAAACTAACGCTTTGAACCCAGGACTACGCTTGGACCAAACTCAATGTCAAACTATTTATTTGTATAATATAGGTAGTACACATACAGATGTTAAAATTAGAACAGTTTCACTATATTAGGCATGGCAAGGACATAAAAATATAAAAAACATAATTTACTTACTAATAATCTCATCAATATTAATTAAATAAAAATACCTACATAATATCATCATCATCGTCAGCCCATTTAAGTCCCCACTGCTGGGGCACGGGCCTCCCTCAATCACATGAGGGGTAATTGCCATACTCACCACGCTTGGCAGACGGGTTGGCGAGGGTTTGATATAAATGCAGAGTTTTCCTTCTCTGGGTGCTGATGATCATGCCAGCAGCTTTACCTTAGTCGCCTTTTACGACACCTCGGTAAGAGTGAGGGTGGCCTATTCTACTCTGCCGGGGACCACGCGGCGTATCATATGATATAATACAGAGTGTATCTGTGAACATTTACAACCCTTTAGCCACGTGTTCTATCAACCGTGACTTTTGGAAACTCGCATAAAAAAATTCAACTTTTTATACAAAGTCGGTCACGTGACTTGGTCATTTTGTATGGGGAGTCGAAACAATTTTCGAAGAATTTCAAAAAGTCGTGGAACAAATGTTGCTCAGAATGCTTGGTAGAACAAGTGGTTAACGGGATGTAAATGTCGACAGATACACCCTGTATATATAATTATTAATTAGCTGTCATAATCTTAAAATTCATAATTCAGGATTCGGCAAATCTGGTGATTGCAATAAAGCAACTACCGGATCACTAAATATTACACTTTCAGGATTATGAAATCATCATCATCAGCCTATCGCAGTCCTCAGCTGGACGTAGGCCTATCCAATTGTTCGCCATCGTGATCTATCCATGGCTTCTCGCATCCAGCTCTTGCCAGCCATCCTGCGTAGATCGTCCCTCCACCTAGCCAGATGGCCGTCATGAAATACGGAGCCGAAACGTGGACACTTGCGGTACGGCTGGTCCACAAGTAGGTAAAAGGTCGCTCAGCGGGCTATGGAACGAGCAATGCTCGGCGTCTCTCTCCGAGATTGAATGATTATTTCCCTTTTGCCGAGCTAAAGGTAGAATTAATACCAGAGCGCTCTCTAATATGATTTATGTAGACAGTAATTTGTTGTCTCTCACCAGTTCTTTTCAAATTTTTAAAAATGAAAATTGTCTATACTTAATCTGAGTCCCTGAAGGCAAAGTGTTCGATGGCTGTACAACGCAAATTGGCTATTAACAGGTATTGAAGGAAGCTGAGAACATGCAACAGCTTCGTTAGGCACCTTTGTGCTGCTTACAGTAGTATAGGCTACCTACATAATATATTTTAAAATCGTTATAGCTATTAGGTTACTTGACATAGGTATGGGGTATTGCACCTGTGTTTGAAGTGTCTACTCAATTATTTTTTTTATATGATAGGTGGCAGATAAGCTCGGATCACCTGATGGTAAGCGATTGCCGCCGCCCATGGACACCCTCGACACAATTGGAGTCACAAGTGCGCTGCCAACCTTTACGCTCCATTTCCCTCGGATTGGGCCTCCGGTACCCTCACTCACGCAGTGAAACACAGCACAGAAATTTGATAAATGTGTTAATAGGCTGGCTCTATTGAACCAATTTAAAAATAATAAAAAAAATCAATGTGTATCTAAAGTATCAGCCTACATACTGTCCCACTGCAGGGCAAAGGCCTTTATCATAGAATTCAATCTATCGCTACTATGATGGGATAAGGCCTAATCGCTTACCAAATGAGGATTGGTATCACAAACCCGAGCTATGTTCGAAAAATTCGAAACATACTTTTTGCTCGACTCGGGAATCCAACCCAGGACCACAATATGACAGCTCGATACTTAAACCACTAGATCAACTAAGCATTCAATGTATATGTCTATGTGCTATCAACAAATTGCATCCCCACTGCTATACATGGGATATTAGCTTTGTTATTGTATGTAAGTTGGTCAGATATAGGTACCTACGTTTATTTAAAAACTTAAAAAGCCCCGATTAAAAATTTGAAAAGTCCTAATAATAAATTGAAACTGCTTTTGGTTGGCTGTTCTACGCTATGAACATTTTTGGTTAAATATTGTTACGTGGGGGGCCGCTAACACTACGTTTTATTAAAGCACATATTTTATAAGTAGATAAAGGAGTGGTCCCCCGACGCGACAATATTTAAGAAAAAATGTCAGTCACTACAGTCAACAGCAGTTTTAATTTATTTTTCACATTTTTGAGAGACATTTATGATTTTATTTACTTGATTACAAATAAGTTCCCGCTTTCAATAGGCACCCCACTCAAATATATATTAATATTTATTATTTCGCTATTTTATGGAGGTGGCCATCTTGAATTTGAATATTTTTCATTTGTTGTATTATATTACTTAAACCCTTTTCATTTGATACCTATATCAAGGGCAATATTAGCATAGGAAAAGAAAACGAATGCAGAATTTTTAGAAATGTTAAAGGAGAAGAGCTCTTTGCTCACAACTATAGATATCAGGAGGAGAAATATGATGGAGCACCTGGTGTGACATGACATAAAAATAATAATGGAAGGAAAAGTGGGAGGAAAGAGAGGAAGAGGAAATTACGTCCAACAACTTAAGGAAAAAGCAAATATTTTCTAGCACTTTTCATGTTTTCTAGCTGATCTTCCACATCCACGTTCTCTATCACCTCCAGGTCTGTATTTCTGCTGGTTTCACACTCTTCATCACTTTCACATCGGTTTTCTTCCGCTTTCCTGACTAAATTTACTTTCTTCATCACGCTCATTTTCCTTTGTACTCCATACCTTCTTCATCTTCATCGTCATCGTCATAAAATTCACATTCTACATCGTCGTTGTAATCTTCATTTCTACGCTCTGCACCAAATATATACAAAAACTCCTCTTTAAACTCGTCATAGTCATTGTGTCGTAGATCACGAAACATTACAGCGTCGCCAGCCAAGGAGTTCAAGGCTATCTGCAACGTGAGCTGGTCACTCCATCCTTCATCATAGGCGCATCTTTCGAGCCTTCTGGGCCAATCGCCACCGGTATTGCGCTCTTCTCCGTTTCCGCTAAAACGCATTTGGTTAATATAGAAGTTCGCATGATCAATCCGTCGCCTTTTTACTTCATCACCCATCTTCTTCACTGTTTATAATTCCCTAATTCTTTCCCGTCTTATTTCGTCTAGTTGTCTTTGATCGTCATTTTTTTATTCTTCTTTCGTCGTTATTCGTCTTCCTTTATTCCGTCTCCTATGATGTTTATTCTTTATCCATCCCAGACGAGCCCCCAAAATTGTGGGATTACAATAAATAATACACCCAGGTTTCGGGAATAAGGCTTCTATCTTCTATAATTATAATCGTCTTTACGTCTTTACGCCTTTCACCGTCGTCGGCCATACGTCATCTATCTCACTCTCGCACGTCATTCTATAATTCAAATATCGATCTCTTACACGTTCCTTATCATGCATCTACCGATCACCAATCCTACAGCTATAACTAAGAATTTACGCTGTAACCTTGAAAAGTGTAATGTGATGAACAGTGATAAATGAATAAAGCGCACTATAACCTTGGAAACGGTGGTTTGATATTAAAATAAATCTGCTGATAGGCCTCCCATCACACGACAGTAAGTACCTATATTGCATATACAGTCCACATCACACACAAAAAACTAGAATAACACTACGAAAGTACACATATAAGTAGAGCATAGAATCTTAGAGGATCCCTAGGAACCCCCTACATTCCTTCATGATATCGATTTCTACAATTTCCCATAGTCACAGGACGCCTTGTATACACTCACGCTATACTAAGTATACAAGTAGTAAGTTTGTAAAGTTATTGGACTCTGATACTTTCAACGTTTTATTTTGACATGAACATAGGCTAAATCTAATAAACTCATCAACAACACACAAATCAGATCATACTTTTGTATCGACTTGATCAAGTTGTGCAAACTTCTCAGACTTCGACGTGAGTTTTAACATTCTTGGCAGACCTATTAGAGGTTAGTGCATGTAACCCGATAAGTTTAAAATTCAATTTCATCTTTTTAATTATTAAAGACAAATACCGAGAATCAAACAGTTCAAAGACGAATTGTTGAACTTTTTAACTAACTATATGATTGCGTATAGGCACAGAATATTACTATACTAAAGCAAAGACAAAAAGAAAGATATTCTGAAAAATCCTAGCGCTGACCAAACGCGAACATTCCCATGTTCCTCCTCTTGTTTTCTTAGCCTCCATGTCCCATGGAGGCTAAGAAAATACGCCGAAATTGAAAAGATCGTGACTGAACCCAACATAATGGGAGACAAAGTCAGCTAGACTACGCTGGCTCGGCCAAGTTGAGAGAATGGAGTCGGATCGAGATGTGAAGAGAGCGTACCTGGGTTGATCATCCGGGAAGCTATCAAAGATCTCGGTCTCATTTATCATCATCATCATCAGCCCATTTAAGTCCCCACTGCTGGGGCACGGGCCTCCCTCAATCACATGAGGGGTAATTGCCATACTCACCATGCTTGGCAGACGGGTTGGCGAGTGTTTGGATATAAATGCAGAGTTTTCCTTCTCTGGGTGCTGATGATCATGCCAGCAGCTTTACCTTAGTCGCCTTTTACGACACCTCGGTAAAAGTGAGGGTGGGATATTCTACTCTGCCGGGGACCACACGGCTGAGTACAAAGGCCAGGATCTCGGTCTACAAAGGCCAGATTGGCGACAGTGGCTGAGAACAGAACAGAATGGCAAATTCTCGTGTCGGAGGCCAAAATCCACTTCGGGTCGCTGAACCAGCGTAGTAAGTAAGTAGGTAAGTAAATGCAGAGCACACGTAACTTACGGTAGAAAATTTCATTCAGAAACATGACACCGACTGCCAATAGACTATCTTTGGCTCGAAAATAACAGTTACTTCCATTTAAGGGTCCGGCGAACAACATATTTCCCATACGTAATGGCAAACTAATTTACAATATCTCGACATTTCATTGCTTTTACTCGGATTAAGGAAGTATTTATCTATGTCTTGGTTAACACCTGCTCTTAAAAATATTTATCCACTTAAGACGTTAAAGACTATATTACCTGCCTATTTGTTTTATATTAAAAACTCAATTATTAATTATGATAATTTAACATAGACACAGCTTGAATTGTCTAGTTACACAATGTCTTAAATAAAATCCAAACATAATCAAGTTTCATTCATAATTTTTGGAACCTATTCGCAAATGCATATAATTTTCTTACTAATTTCAAACAGCTATCTTGCTATGTGTTACACGGGAGGGTCGCGATAGTGCGACAGAAATAACGAGATGTTCAAGGAATGGCGAAGCTCACCGCGAATTGAATTTGAACGACGGTCCGCCGTACTCTTAAACTTACAGACCATTTTGAATAACACAACTGTCATGTATCATTCATTATTCAATTAATGAGAAACTCTACCGCATGCCACGAGTCTTTGCGTTTAACTAGACAATGTACATGATATGTTTATAGACCCAGTAGGCCCCTGCGTCAAATTTGATTTTCAGCTACTGTAAAATGTCTGTAGTATTAAATAAATAAATAATGGGGTATGGTAAAAAAATTAAACAGGTTCTAATCGGAAAACCGTTTCGAAACATTTGTATTTCATAACATATTTCAATATTTTTAAAATTTATAACCACTGAATCAAGGATATTTTCAATAAAATAACGTTGACCTTAATTTGACCCTAGATACGCTAGCTATTCAGACAGGTTGTATTCAGAAGATTTACATTTAGGTGACAACAATGTCTCAGTGACTTATTCACCCGGACCAAGTAACAGATGGCGCTATTTGTGTTGTATTCAGAAGATCACATTAGTATAACTTCGTGGTAACAACAATGTCTCAGTGACTTATTCACCCGGACCAAGTAACAGATGGCGCTAGTTTGACGTTTATTTGCAGGGTGACACCAAAACTAAGACAGTGGGCTGTCTTTATTTACCGTAATATTACCAGATAGTGATTTAAAATTTCTCCGATCAGAAGGCATTTTTAGAAGTACGTTATTTTTCTGCACATTTCCGTATTTATGTCGTCACAATCAAATACGATTCCGCCACCGTTCACCGACAGACGTTTCACCACAGAATAGATCGCCGACAAGACGTTTTGCTAAAGAAATTTTCGCCGACAGCCCCTTTCACCGATGGACGTTTCGTCGACAGAACATTTCGCATACGGCAGATTCGCCGACAACCCCTTTGACCGATGGACGTTTCGTCGACAGAACATTTCGCATACGGCAGATTCGCCGACAACCCCTTTGACCGATGGACGTTTCGTCGAGAGAACATTTCGCATACGGCTGATTCGCCGACAACCCCTTTGACCGATGGACGTTTCGTCGACAGAACATTTCACATACAGATGATTCGCCTACAGGACCTTTCTCCTATAGATGATTTGCAGACAGTACGTTTCGTTAAACAACATTTTGTCGAAAGAATCTTTCTAACATAGATTTACTAACTAGTTGTTGCCTGCGACTTCATCCGCGCCAAATAGTCACTTTGAGGACTTCCATGCAGACCCTCATCTATAAAGTAGCGCATGTTCATTCTCATACTCTAAGAAGACTATTTAAGTATAGGTACTCAAATTTGCACCTATTAGACAAAATTTATCACAGATACATATACCCACATACTCACACGTACGATTATTGTATATTTATTTTTATTAAAACCTACATCGGAAGAAGACTATCAATATGTACCATTGTCACTAAATTAATGACTGCTCACACCTACAACCCTTACTACTTACTTAGATAAGTATACTAGCTGTTCGCCGAGAGAACCTTTCAACTTATGTTGGAATAAATAAAACATACATTACTTAGTAGGTTAAAGATTTATTTAAACAAAAATATCAAAACAATAACGTTAAAATTCAATAAAAAAAATTAAAGGATTGCAAAGAAAAAATATTTAAAAAAGAAAATACTAGCCAACTAATCTTATTTTAATCTAGATAGCAAAACAAAAATACATTATTTCATGTAAATAAATCATGTATATTTTACTCTCATGTAATAATACTAAACCAACTAGGTTAAAAATAAAACAAAAAAAAATGGTTCTGTAGGATAAGAATTAAATAATATCAATTATTGATTTTGTTTAAATTATAATTTTATATTATATTATTTTACTTATAATATTATATATCTTATGTTAGAAAGTTCCTTCGACGAAATTTTGTTTAACGAAACGTACTGTCTGCAAATCATCTATAGGAGAAAGGTCCGGTAGGCGAATCATCTGTATGTGAAATGTTCTATCGACGAAACGTCCATCGGTCAAAGGGGTTGTCGACGAATCAGCCGTATGCGAAATGTTCTGTCGACGAAACGTCCATCGGTGAAAGGGGCTGTAGGCGAAAATTTCTTTAGCAAAACGTCCTGTCGGCGATCTATTCTGTGGTGAAACGTCTGTCGGTGAACGGTGGCGGAATCCACAAAGTACGCTTCGAATTCAAAGTGTTTGAAAATTAATTAAAAAATAACTACCTGCTTTTTAACAATAATATTCAAATTACTTAGTTACTTAAAATAGTAAAAGGCATTGGAAAAAATATTAAAACCATACTTAAAAATTTGTTCCCATAGCCCGTTAGTGGGTACCTTAATAGTTGGTACAACGAAATCGTAATTTATTCTAGCAGTAGCCTCCTTAGTTTGAAGGTCTTCAGATAAATGGTTCAGTGCCTTTAAAATACATGGGTATAGTTGTCACATTGTAATTAGTCTAAGGCCCGATCCCTGGATAAATCTATAATATAACGTCAGCTTTGTAGGGAATGGCAGCGCTTTACCATAGATTAAGTATCGGATTAAGATTGGTCGAATCGGCCTAAAGAGTAATACACCTGCGAAACTTTTATCAAGCCAGAAGGATCCTTTAAGTTCTGGTGTTTTCAGCCCTCTTAACATCTTCTTTCTGCTTAGAACTTTGTCTTTAAGCCCTGTCCTGAGAAAAACAGGAAGGGAGAAGAAGCCCTTCTTATTCTTCTCAGAACCAAGACCGACACTCTATAAGTTACGTTTCTTTGTGTTAAGAAAAAAGAAGGAAAATGGTGTTATAAAAGAAATAAACTTCCCGTCCTCCTACTACTAGCTATACCGCAATCTCTTGATGAAAAATTGCACGTCGATCGCTTAACAAATGACTTGTAAAATGTATTATGTTTGAGAAAATTGTGTACCGTTTTCTTTAATACCTCCTCGGAAGCTTCAGGTGTTGCGGCTCTTGGGAATAAATCCATCATTACTGTAACCGATTGCTCTGTCGGGATGAATAATACTAACCACAAAATGTATTAATGCTTGCTGCCTTATAAGGTACAGTCTACACGGCTTAAACTATCTCTCTCTGTGGTCGCTCCATCATGACTGAGGCTCGTGGTCACAACGGATGTGAATGAGTTGACCTCGTATAATCTGCCTCCATCGGTGCCTATTCATCGCGTCTCTGACGACCGAGAAAAGCTTGTTTAAGGATGCTCCTCTCACTTGATCGAATGATCTCTGTCCTTCTCTCATAGCCTAAGTAGAACTCCAGGCGGGGAGCATATTTCGCACGCGGACTATATCTAGGACTCGGGAGCAAAGCCTTCTTTCAGGCGTCGTAGCTGCTCCGAGCACTACACAAATACTCCTAATCACAGTCTCTTAATTGTTCAATTAATAATAGTAGCTAATTGTAGCTATACTTCTTGAGGAAAAATCATAGCGAAAGAAAATTTTTGTTTTATAGTTTAATAATTACCTATTCCCAAATGTCATCACATTAGTGAATAGATAATCGGTAAGAAGAAAAAAGAAGGCGGCACATATTTTTATATTTTAAATTAATTGTAGCAAGCAAAAACGAAAAAAATTAAAAAGGCAGGGACCAAAAAGCCAGCGGCAGTAGTTTTCATTGAAAAAAATAGGCGGCACACCGTGTAGATCCCTTATTAAGGTGACGGGTAGGGTACACTAGCGACGCCAATCGATTTTAATTTTTAACTACTAAACCGGATCTATTTAAACAATTTCGGGGTTACAACCTCTCGGCCAACACTTATACTATTTATTAAATAAGCATGCACAAATGCGGCCCAACAAGAGGCCGCTTTTGGCCGTAATCAATTTTTCGCGTACAAAAACGGACCCAACATTTGTGCATGGTTATTTAATAAATAGTATAAGTGTTTGCCTAGAGGTTGTAACCCCGAAATTGTTTGAAAGAGATCCGGTTTAGTAGCTAACAATGAAAAATGAATGGTGTCGCTAGTTAAAGCTACCCGTCGCCATAAGGGTGATTTTCGAACAATTTTAATTGGGTTACTTTATATTTTAAGTTCTTAGTCTCATCAAAATGTTTTCATATTCCTAATATCGAAGGCGGACCTTCATACTAACTTTTTACCCCCTTTTTACTACCTTAGGGGTTGAATTTTCAAAAATCCGTTCTTAGTGCTCATTTTCACTATAAAATAAAATAAAAATCGTTTATTGCAGGTAACAATATAACCCATATCAATACAATGAAATTAAATTAAATAGTGAAAAATTATGTCAAGTGATAACATTATTACTACAATTGATTAATTATATTTAGAAACAATTAATATAAATAAAATTAGATTGAAATCACATTAAAAAAATATCATATGAAAAAAAAACAATTAAAATAACACTAACACCTACACAATTGATCAATAAATTGCTGCCCTTGCCGTAACCGTGGCGATGGGGACGTGCCCGCTACAGCAGCCACGGATAAAGGGGCAATCGACCCTGTCCGCGATCATCCTAAGGACTGCATTGGAGCTGCCCCAGACCCTACGCACCAGCGACGCGCGCCTCTTGCGCATGGTGGCGTGAAAGCAGTCCGTGCGCGCAGGATCTCCCTTTCTAAATTTTAAGTTTCTAGGGTCAGTAGTTTGGGCTGTGGGAGCAATTCTAGTCACTTAATACTTTAGTCACTCAGGTTCTCCTTTTATATCTATAGATTCCGCGTTGTTCACTGATCGCTATGACATGTCCTTTTTTAAACGAGGTTTGAAAAGAGTTCTTCTCTCACGGTAGGCAGCGGCATGACTGTGCTCCGGCATTGTTGATGTCTATGAGCGGCGGTTACCGTTTACCATCAGATGGGCCGCAAGCTCGTCTGCCTATTATAAGCAATAAAAAAAAAGATTCTTGGCCAGTGGCCACTCAATGACTTTTGTATTTTCAATGGATTGAATTCGCGAATGACCGCATTCGGTAGTTTCGGTTAGGGTGATTTGTAATTGTGTTTTCGACGGTCTAATTATGTGGAACAGGCCAATGTAGGTTTTTAAATTTGATTAATTATGTAGTTGTTATTTTGTTAATCAGTTCTGCTGTTTGTCACCTGATTTTATGAATTCCTGATTAGCTGTTTAACAATAATACAAATATTTATGCAGTGAGTACCTGTTTACCGTAATAAAGATAGATATCTGAGATAGAGAGAGATATGCAGATGCATTGTTAGAATATATACCGTTATTTTTTTAACGTTTTTATTCCGAAAACCTCATAATAGGTTTCGTGAATATAATTCATTTAGCATGTTAGATCAACAAAATAAGCAGCAATAGCTAACCATCACGTGATCAGTCTGCTACTTAGTAGACCGTGGGAGAGCCAAGCTTCGGCACAAATGTGTTTTTTTTAGAGTGCGATCAGAACAAAAAATGGCCAAGTGCGTGTACCCCTACGACCACGAGTAATTTTTCACCGTAGGATAGCCACGCTTCGGCATGAATGGGCCGGCTCGACCGGAGTGATATCAAGGCCTCACAGAAAACTGGCGTAAAACAGCACTGTGTTGTGCTGTGTTTCGCTGCGTGAATGAGGGTACGGGAGGGCCAATTCAGGCGAAAGGGGGTTTAAATTGTTGGCCGCACACTTGTGACTCCACTGGTGTCACGGGTGTCAATGGGCGGCGGCAATCGGTTACCATCAGGCGATCCGTCTGCTCGTCTGCCACCTATCACATAAAGAAGTCTGCTAGTTTGTGACTGAGGCAGTATAAATAAATTGTAACTTTGTCAAGAGGGAAAGTGAAAAGATTATTTTGACAATAAAAATACAATATCGTGAACGTGCGTAGTGTCGAGTTGCCGTCAAAAAACATAAAAACATCTCTTCGAATGACTTTAACACAAAATATCAAGTTACTTTTTAGTGTGTGCTTATAGCAACAGCGGCTACTTTGAATAAGTTACACGACCCTGGACGGACGCCCTGCTTTTCAAGTGGTTAGAGTACCGGGCTGTGATCTCTGGGTCCTGAGGTTGATCTGAGGCCTGTGATCCTGGGTTTGAAAAAGTATGTTTCGAATTTTTCGAACATAGGTTGGGTTTGTGATTACCAATCCGCATTTGGCAAGCGTGGTGATTAAGCCTGACCCCATCATAGTAGCGATGACATGATTTCTATGATGGAGGCCTTTTCCCTGCAGTGGGACAGTATATTTTACACGAGCCTATTGAGTATTCATTATACTTAAAACATGGGTATTGACGTGGATGGACGAGGTCTACGCATGATTTTTGGCAATTCGCATTAAAAAATTTCAACTTTTCATACAAAGTCGGTCACGTGACTTGGTCATTTTGTACGGGGAGTCGAAAAAAATTTCGACGAATTTCGACGAAATTGTTATGTATACTTTTTGGAAACAATAAACATTTTTCATTTTCAATGGTAGAAATATGCACATAGATTTGAAACGGCCAGTGATTCATGCTCGGTATCGAACCACGACTCGGTATCGAAGCATGGAAGGCGCGTTCTGATCCACGAAGCTATCTAAAAATAACCTCCCACTTCTTTTATGGCCCCACCGCTGCTATAACCGGAGCAAGTAACGTTATACGTTGTGAAAATAGGCTGCCACGTCTGCATTAATTTTCACTACATCCCCACTTACCAACCCCCCCATCCCCATCCATCTACTATACTCCTGCGAGATGTATTCGACGTAGAGGGGGTTTAGGGGTCGGCTTACACTGGACAATCAGCAGAGCGTAATGAATACAGCGCTAGACTTGATTTTACAAAATATTTCGGCTATGACTTCAGTCAGTACCGAATTCATACGTTTTATCATGGTTTTATAGAAGAACTACCCTTATTCAATTCAAATTTATTTATTCAGACAACATAGTCCACGGGTTAGTAAAAAGTCGCTTATAAACATAGGGTTAGTGAGCATAATAAATGATAACAAAGTTTATTTGGTCATGTACCTAAGAGGCACTCCGTATACATGTGATCCAGAGGGAGTGCTAATTTTGACCTCGGTCATTGTTCGTACAAAGTGCCTCAATATAGGTGCATGCGGATCATCTGCTATTACCTTCAGGATGCTGTTGTCGCTCTCTCGCACCCGGTTTAACAGCGATGTCACTTTCTTGCGGAACAGAGTTTGGAAGCAGTCAGTTCATTGCATAAAGACTGTAACTATAACGGGTTTACTTTCTGGCTATGCCGAAGTCACGGTAAAGTGAAAATGGTTTATTTTTTCTTCACTTATGAACACAGTTGATATATACGCAAGTAGTATGGACACTACGAACAAACGCTAAATTACGCACGCACACAGACGTACGGATTCTAAGGTCCCATTGGAGTACAATCGTAGGAACTAAATTCAGGGTTGTCGGTTTTACTCGAGTGCCGCTTACTTTATTTTGGTAGAGAAAATAAGTAGATACATTATTATGTATGTTTTAAAAAAATGGTTTCGGATTTTAAGGTAATATGATGGGGGGTGTAGTAAAGTGGTATATCAAAGGAGCGTTCTTTCTATTTTAGTCGAAATTTATTGTTGTCTGCTGTAATTTACGAGTTACGACCACAATTACATTTTGGGGGGTCGGAGATGAAGATTGATATGGGGGAGATGGTGGGACCTCACTGTGTCTTGGCCCGAGCGATCGGGTGCATGACCAATACCTTAACGTGGTTTCCAAGGAACGAAACGTATGTCTAATTTTATGTATCTTCGCGTAGCTTCTTGCAACTTTAGGAATCATTTTGTGTACAAAGGTACACAAAGGTGTACGAATATTGTATGCTAGTATCATGCTTATTTCATAGTGCGGTGCTTTTCTTTAAGTGATGAATGAGGCACTTAGAATTTAAGCTGGGATTGTAATCCTTAATTGTATGGTGTACTGATTGTTGAAAAGCCAAATAAATAATAAATATCATTAGTTCTAATTTAACAAGCACCAGATGATCCTTGTTGCATCTAGGAACCCGCGATTACTTAAACCAGTAGTCCCAAGGTAAGAATAATATTTTACAAAAATAAGAGGACAACCCTATACGGTAGGTAACTTTCTGTCCAAAATGGCGGAGTGTCGATACTGCTTTAGCGTATTTATCTACTGTGGTACAGACGTTCCATTTTTTTTTTTGGTTATTAGGCTGACGTTTGATCACAATCGATGGAAAGCCTAAAATATTCTTGTTCACTCTTGCTTTAAAGATGTCCAGATCATATTAAAAATAAAATTAAATATCATTTGTTTCTACCGTTTCATACAAAATAGAAGTCATTACACAAAATAGGTTAAACATTTAGCTACACAATAAGCAATACAATATTTGACATTCATAAATTCAACTTAATTTTTTTTAATCAGCCAATAAACTGTCCCACTGCAGGGCAAAGGCCTCCATCATAGAAATCAAGTTATCGCTACTATGATGGGATTAGGCTTAATCACCACGCTTGCCCACAAACCCGAGCTATGTCCCAAAAATTTGAAACATACTTTTCGCTCGACCCGGGAATCGAACCCGGGACCCTGAGATCACGGCCCGGTACTTAAACCACTATACGAACAGGGCGTTAATATGTAATTAGTTAATTATAATATGTGTATTAATGTCAAGTTAAATTAGTGGGGGATTGTAATGTTAGATTAAAATTGGATTTAAATTTCAATTCTTTATTAACTTTACAATTTAAATTATCATTAAGCTCTGGTTACATGAAAATTTAATATAAATTAAATTGAAATATGTGTGTGATAAGTTTCAGAGAAATTGAAAAATTACCAGATAGTAACGTCACTCCCATGTACACCCACAACATCAGTGGAGTCATGAAAGCGCTGCCAACATTTCACTCCCTTTCCCCCGATTGGGCTTCTGCCCTGACTCACTCATGGCAAAATATAGCAAGCGGTGCTTCGCGCCAGTTTTAGCGAGGCCTAGGTATCACTCCCGTCGAGCCGACCTCTTCATGTCGAAGCGTGACTCTCCCACGATATTTTTTGTGTACCGTATAAAGAAAGAAAGAAAGAAACATTTTACCGACCATTACAATAAATAATTTAACAATGAACACTCATTAGAAAACTTAGGTAACATTTTCACATTAAAACAACAGACAAAGTAGAGTAAATGTGGGAGAGCCACGCTTAGGCATGAATGGGCCTGCTCGACCGGAATGATACCACTGCCTCACAGAAGACCGGCGTGAAGCAGCGCCTGCGCTGTGTTTCGTCGTGTGAGTGAGGTTACCGGAGGCCCAATGGGGGGAAGGGGAAAAGGTTGGCAGCGCACTTGTGACTTCACTGGTGGTTCGGGTGTCCATGGGCGGCGGAATTGCTTACCATCAGGTGATCCGTCTGCTCGTCTGCCACCCCTCATATAAAAAAAAAAAGTACGAGAAGTGACGATAGGTAGGTAAATACACAGTTATATAATGAAAATATTCAAAATAAATAGGCGTGTGTAAAGTGTGAGGTCAATCAGGTCCCGGCCTCATCATGGTGCTGCCACGACACCGACAGTAATGCCGCGGCAGCGCTGGTACTCTGGCAGGACCTGTCGTGAGTGACGACGTAGCCACTTGTTAATTTTTATCTTCTAATCTCCGTAGACAGTTCAAGTGTCTTGCTAAGCAGGAAAAGTTGAAAGCAATTATGAACAAAACTGCTGAGTGTAGCTTTTCAATTATAATTTTAGAAATCCTACTTTGAATTGTACGAAAAAAATATTTAAGTATTCTATTTGACTGATAAAATAGCTAGAGTCCAATGGACAATACGAAAAAAAAACATTTTCCAAAATGAAAAATACTATTTTTAGATTAGACTCATAGAATTTTAAGGAAGATAATTTCAGAATTTTAACAGGTTTTTATGGAGAAAAAAATAAAATGGTAAAATCTACCTATGACATCATACTTGGCATGACAAATTAATAAACCCTTTGCTCACGTTGATTAAAAAAATTGGTAAGCCAAAAAAGCAAACGTCTTACAATGACATGGCCATTCGCCTAAACTTTTTTTGTTGCTCATATAGCACCGACATCACAATGCGTTGAGCCTCAGGACTACGTCACTCCCGGCCGGCCGGAAGTGAATAATATATATTTCAATAAAAACACACATTTAATAAAAATAAGATCATATAGGTCATATTTTATTTCTATCTTTATTCGTAAAGCGTATAAAAATGGTAATATTTTTTTGTCATATTGTCCATTCTCGTGCTTGTGGTTTTTATCAAAAATATAGATTTTATTTTGTACAATTTTCATGCCTCTAAAACGGATTACGTTATCTGGGGGCACGATAGTGCCCCCGCCAAGTCGAGCGTGAAGCAAACACTGCCGTACCATCCTTTACTGGAACCATTTCGCCGCATTTTTAGGTCCCTATTTGAGAACCTCTGGATAAGACCAGAACGCAGAAATTTTCGTCATTCGTTAAACTATAATGACCTACTTTTAATACTAAATTTTAAGTCTGTATCTCATTTAGTTGCGAATTTAGGCGAAAACAAAGTTTCGCATTTTCGACAGACACTCACTCATGATCATCAAAATAGAACTAGCTTCCCATAACCTGAGAGATCTGAAATTTGGCACTGAGTTAGGGTTTAATGGCCACATAGAAGGAAAACTATAAAAACTAGGATAATCGAAGATCTGGAGTGCCTGGTTTAAACCAACTACATAAATACTTGGTAATCCTATAGAAATATGTGAAATTACCAAGTTATATTTGCAGTTCTCCATACTAAAATTTTATCCAAAATGGCCCAGTTTTTCAGTTAAACCAACTGCATAAATATGTGAGATTACCAAGTTATATTTACAGTTCTCCTTTTCATAAAAATATACTCATATCATTTATACCAAATATATATTGTTTAACTCTAAAAATTAATGCAATCTAGACAAAGTCGTGCCAAGACTAAGGTTTCTTACTGTGATTTCTTGATTGTTTATAGTTAATGTTGTGTGATTTAGCTGTTAAAGGGGACACAAAGGTACAAAACGAAGTGCGCGAAGACCCCATTTCACATAATTATCTCTACCACTAACCATTGATTTAACATAAAATAGACTTACAGAGAGACTTCTATCAATGAATGATTAGAAGTCCGTCTCTACTGCAAATATTTTTAAATACTGTTTGTTTCAGGCTCAATTATCCATGAGTATTATTGAAATACGCTCTTCTGGACATATATTGATGCAGTGATGTCGTGGAGCACCTGGTTTTGTACCCTTGTGTACCCTTCAACGGCCAAGTCACACAACATTAACTACATACCTATAAACAATAAAGAAATCGCAGTAACAAACCTTAGACTTGGTTGACGACTTTGTTTAGATTTCATTACTTTTTAGAGATAAACTCCATCGAGACTTGGCTAGTTTTTTACATAATTTTTTGGTGGGATTAATACTTACATGTAAAAATAATAGAAATGTTATTTGCCATTTGCATTTGCAGTGCTCTGGAATAAGCTTACATCCACGGTATTCCTTTATTGATATGACATGTCCTTTTTTAAACGAGGTTTGAAAAGAGTTCTTCTTTGACGTTAGGCAGCGGCATGACTGTGCTCCGGCATTGTTGATGTCTATAAGCGGCGGTTACCGTTACCATCAGATAGCCCGCATGCTCGTCTACCTATTTAATGCAATAAAGTAAAATTGACTGACCGGATGGCGCAATTGGTAGTGACCCTGCCTCTTACGCCAAAGGTAGTGGGTTCGATCCCCACCCTGGACAAACATTTGTGAGATGAACACTTGTGTATGATCGGTGTCTGGGTGTAATATATGTATTTAAGTATATATTTGTGTTTCTCTGTTGTCTGATATCTGTAACACAAGTGCTTAAGCTACTTAGTACGGAATAAGGTCAACGTATGAGATGTTGTGAGAATTATTATTATTATTCTCTTCCTATACTATTTCTCAGCGTCAGTGCTGGATTCAAAGTTCAGTTACGGGCGTTTTACCAAGCAACTGAAGTTTTTGTTAATTTGGCGGGTTCGAGTCATACGGTTCATCTTGTAGAAAACGTCTGACTATTCTACAAGTGTTAAGTATAGCAGCTTTTTATTATTATTATTATTATTAAAATAAAAAGTTAGTTCAAAAGCTGCACATTGTAGTTTGTCATCAAACCGACCCTGTTTCCAGGTTATCTGTGGTCTGTCACTCGACATCAAATCATCCACCCCTATTTCCATCATGTCATTCTTCATACTATCCATCCATCTCTTTTTCAGTCGTCCTCTGTTCTTCCATCCACTTACAATTAACACTAATCACTCTTTTGAATACATGCTCTTCCCCTCTTCTCTTTACATGGCCATACCAGTAATTAGTACCTATATTATAGTAAATATTTTACATTCTGACCATCCCTACACAGGGACCGGAACTGGTTACCCTAATTAGGGTTTTCGATAGGGATTTTTGAATTTGAGCTTTGAGCTTTTTCAAAAATCCTATCAATAAGTTAAGCCTATCATTAGCTTACCTCATCAATATGCTTACCCATTCATTTCGGTAGCCGCTATCATCACGGAAAACTATAATAGGCTTACCATATCGCGATAGGGTTTTAGAATTCTACCAAGCTATTTAAATCTCTACGCACAAAGCATTTTAATCAAAATTGTGCACCTCAGGTCACGCCGATTGGTCAGAATGAGTTCGTTCGTTTGACAGGTCGAGGAAAAGAGATAGACAATCAATAGGGTAACCGTTACTATGCGGTCATCGGTTGTAACCCTATCGATAGGGTTACCAATACCATAAGGTAACACAATAAATAGGGTAACCCTATTGATTTGGTATGATACCAATAAGGTTACCCTATCGATAGGCTTAACTCTGAAAGGGGGTTTTCCGGTCCCTTTCCCTACATAACGCTTCAACTTCAAACATACAAAACTATTTAACAACTAAGGAATTCCTGTATGATCATACTGCAATAGTAATACAATGTGAAAACTGTCAGTCCCTATCAGTTATCACCCCAAACAATTGTCATGAGCGCCTGAAACATCCGCTAAATTTCAAGGGTGAAGCCCCAAATCTCCATCAGAAGTGATTCGCTTGTGTCCCGAGCTGGATAGTCGTTTAAACTTCAAATCAAGTGCGAAATTTGTTGGATTCAAAGTTCGAAATGAGCGTCGTTTACTGTATGAGGACGAGCGCTATGGATGCGAAATTTGTTTTCGTATTAATTTGTGAATATTGAATAAAATTATTAAATAAAAATAAAGTTTAAAAACTAAAACCCGACTACCAAAAAACATGCTCAAAAAAGTAAGAAACAAGAAAATTGTCTCTGCTGAAATTATGTATTATGCCGTATCACCGTGCGTGGTCGTATGCCACATTAATTTTATTTTATTATTATAATGAATCTATTTTGCTACACGGCAATACGGCATAATACTTTCAGCAGAGATAATTTTCTCGTTTCGCACTTTATAGAGCGTGTTTTTTTGTATAGTCGGGTTTTAGTTTTTAAACTCTATTTTTATTTAATATATTGTTAGTTATGTTAATAAAATTACATATTTGAAATGTGCAAAAAAACTCTTTCATTTGATACCCCACACGGTACCGCAGGCAATTTTTTTTTAGTTCCATACTCTATGTCTAGAAGAAGAGAAACTTTAGAAATTATGAGAAAGATGAAAGATTGACAAAAGGAATATAACATTGTAAGTCCTGTGTTTTGCCGCGAGACTTCTTTCGCGAGTCCACGCTGGACTCTACTCTCTATATTATTCTATGACTCTACCTACCCCTTAATCCTACACACCAACGCTACCCAGATTAAGGAAAAATGCTTACATTATACCATCATCAAGTATTTATTTCCCTATATTATGTTGGACAAATCTCCGTCCTTTA
Organism: Marasmia exigua; assembly: GCA_019059595.1. Lineage (NCBI taxonomy): Eukaryota > Metazoa > Arthropoda > Insecta > Lepidoptera > Crambidae > Marasmia > Marasmia exigua. The sequence goes on from CM032471.1 coordinate 4,738,368, forward strand.
TTCCAGCATTTCCTTGCCGGGTTTAATTCTTCCAAAACGGGGCTCTTTTATTCATGACCGACTGTTCCGTATGCACATATCTAATTACGACCACCAGGTTTAAGGTTTAGTGTATAAATATTCATAGGGAGATTGTCCTCTAATAATGTTTTTGTTAATCTTTTTCGGGGAGCTTAAGTAAGGAAGCTGGTGTTGTTTTAACTGCGAAAATGTTATAGTCGTATATATTCTTGTATGTTTTTCTTGTAGTACTTTATTTGTAAGTTACATTGCGGTTTTTTTATAACAGTTGGCCATTCCATAAATCTACCTAATTTAGCAGTAAATGTTACATATTTTAAGGTCAAGGTGACGGGTAGGGCACACTAGCGACGCTAACCGTTTTTATTTTTTAGCTACTAAACCGGATCTATTTAAAACAATTTCGGGTTTACAACCTCTCGGCAAAGACTTAAACTATTTATTAAATAAACATGCACATGTAGTGGGTCCACTCTGACTCTTACCGAGGTGTCGTAAAAGGCGACTAAGGTAAAGCTGCTGGCATGATCATCAGCACCCAGAGAAGGAAAACTCTGCATTTATATCAAAACCCTCGCCAACCCGTCTGCCAAGCGTGGTGAGTATGGCAATTACCCCACATGTGATTGAGGGAGGCCCGTGCCCCAGCAGTGGGGACTTAAATGGGCTGATGATGATGATGATGATGTAGTGGGTCCAACGCGTACGCGAAAAATTGATTCACGCCAAAAGCGGCCACTTTTGGCGGTAATCCAAAATTCGAGTGCAAAAGAAGACCGTACAGTTAACTATAAGTATCAAATAAATAGTATAGGTGTTTGCCGAGAGATTGTCACCCCGAAATTGATTAAAATAGATCCGGTTTAGAAGCTAAAATTAAAAACGATTGGCGTCGCTAGTGTACCCTAACCGTCACCTTAAGGCGACACCGCGATCTCACGAGCGCCGCCAATCGATGCTTAGTACAGAATCAAGTAAATATATAAGATGTTGTGTGATCTTATTTATTATTATTTCATGATCTGAAGTTCCACAAAAAGACCTACCCCATTATAGGTTCTGATAACCATGCCTTTTTTTTCAGTAATTATTGATGAAACTATCATCGGTTCACGGCGAAGCAAAAAGCACTTACAAAGTTCGTCGACACACCAAGCTCTCCGTTAGCTTAGTCGGTAAAGCCCGGTTAGCAAAAGATCGTGGGTTCGAGTTAGGACTCGAAGACTGTCGACCCGAAGCCTGTCGAAAAATGTTTAAGTGCAATAATTACCCTACTCTTAAGTTTAACAGATAAAAGTACAGCTTCATAAAGATCGAAGTGTCAAAAGTGGTTAAAGTTACAAGTTTAGTCTTTGACTTGTTGGTTATGTACAAAAAATGAAAACACAATTTTGCGCAAAGGTGAAGAAGCGATTCGCTTCCACATTTATAATGCGGACAGCTAAGGAATGGAACTCCCTGCCGATGTCTGTTTTTCCTGACCACTATAATCTGGACATCTTTAAGGCAAAAGTAAACAGGTAACTTTTAAGCAAACGCGTATTATTCTAGACCTCATCGTCGCTTTCCATCAAGTGCGATTGTGTGACGAGTATATACCAAAAATACCATCGAAACTCCGCCGTTCACCCTGGTCGTTGTAACGCGGTCGAAACGTCAAGCAGTAAAATACTAAAATACTTTTTTTTTAATTATGGCAGACAAACGAGCAGACGGCTCACCTGATGGTAAGCGACACCCGGGGCATCACAGATGCGTTGCCGGCTCTTAAGGGAGGAATACATTTCATGTAAATTGGTGATTTACAAGAAAAGCGTCGTATCTGTTTTTTTTATGCTTTAGGCGAACAAACGAGCAAGCGAGTCACCTGATGGAAAGTAATCATCGCCGCCCATGAACATCTGCAAAATCACTAATGTGTTGCCGGCCTTTTTAAAAAAGAGTACGCTCTTCTCTTGTCCCTAAGTCGTAGCCGTCCGGAAATACTCCTGCAGCCAAACCGTTCCACAGAACTGAGGTACGTGGTAGAAAGTTCCGGGAGAAACGCACAGTATTAGACCGCCATCCATCGAGATGATGAGGATGGAATGACAATCGCTTGCGAGTGGTTCGATGTAAGAATTCGGCTGCAGGTAGTAGATCAAATAGTTATTCAGAGCACTCCCCATGATAGATGAGGTATAGAATGCTGAGGGAAGCTGTGTCCCGCCGCAATGATAGAGGATCAAGTCGACTAGAGAGAGTCAGGTCACCAACAATTCGAGCAACCCTACATTGTACGCTGTCAAACAGAAGAAGTTGGTACTTTGATGCACCAGCCCAGAGATGGAAGCAGTATCCCATACTGTTTATTTTCGTCGCATTTAGCCCCGATATATTTTAGTATTTTTTTTTATGTGATAGGTCGCAGACGAGCAATACAACGCGAAAGTTATAAATCGTATGTAGCAATAATCAAAACAGCTCACTGTCACAATTTCAAACTAACTAGCAGTAGTTTCAACGAGCCTAAAGCCCAATAAAATGAACGGACAACACCACGCCGAACTGCAGTAGTCGTACGTTTCGTTTTACGGCCCTTGCAAAGCTTATTCGTGTTGTATTATTCGGACAAAGTGTTGAGATTCAATTTTCGTCACGTAGAGAGTTATGGGTACACCTGTAGCTTTAAAAATGTGTTTCAATTCAACATGTTTCAGAGAGATTTTTTACTTTTTACTATAAAATGTTTACTGTTTTATCTCTCTTTTATTTCTAGGCTCTCACTCTTTTTAGGGTTCCGTAGCCAAATGGCAAAAAACGGAACCCTTATAGATTCGTTATGTCTGTCCGTCTGTACGTCCGTCCGTATGTCACAGCCAATTTTCTCCGAAACTATAAATTTAAAAAAATAAAAAGGGGGGCATTACGATTTTTACACAAAAATTAAATAATAAAAAAATTGGGGGGGAGGTCTCCATACTTAAAACTGAAACTCAAAAAGTTGTTTTTTTTTCATTTAACCTACCTATACGTGTGGGATAATATGTATCTATGGATAGGTCTTTAAAAATGATGTTGAGGTTTTTAACATCATTTTTTTCTAAACTCAATACTTTGCGCAAGAGACGCTCCTAATTGTTGTCGTCCCCCTTCTAAATGAATTATAAAACTAAAAAAATATATGATGTACATAATCATGAAAACTAACAACGAAAATTGATTTGAACTAGATCTAGTGAGTAGTTTTTTTTAATACGTTCTAAACCGTAATCCGCAATTTACCTTCCATATATCGTACTTGCTGCTACGGAACCCTTCATGGGCGAGTCCGACTCGCACTTGGCCGGTTTTTTATATTATTGTTCTACCCGATGATATATTTCCAATGTCAAAATCTTATTGAGAAAAAGTGGATAGTCGACAGTCGAAGCCAGTCAAAGGTACAGTCACTAAATAAAACGCCGGTGTTTATGTTTTATCGACCTACGGATTCTGCCGATACCACTCTAAACACAATCGCGGGTTTTAAAACTATTAGGTCCAAGCAAGTTGTCCGTGCCATCCAATTAGGCAGAAACAACTTCGAGAGAGAAGCCAATAGAAGAATTCAGCTAGGCTGGGCAGCATTTGGTAAACTTCGTCAAGTCTTCTCGTCACCCATCCCTCAAAGTCTTAAGTCGAAAGTCTTCGACCAGTGCGTCCTTCCGGTCATGACTTACGGTGCCGAGACGTGGATACTCACGGCTGGACTAGTCCACCGGTTCAAAGTCGCTCAAAGAGCTATGGAAAGGGCTATGCTCGGAGTATCTCTGAAGGACCGCATCAGAAATGATGTAATCTGACAGAGAACCAGAGTCACCGACATAGCCCACCGAATTTTATTATTAAAGTGGCAGTGGGCTGGTCATATTAGCCGCAGAACTGACAGCCGTTGGAGCCGTAAAGTCCTTGAGTGGAGACCGCGACTTGGTAAGCGTAGTGTAGGACGCCCTGCGACAAGATGGGATGATGACATTCGAAGGCTGGCTGGTGTGGGCTGGATGAGAGTGGCCGAAAATCGGGAGCAGTAGCGTGCATTAGGGGAGACCTATGTCCAGCAGTGGACGAGTGTGGGTTGCTGATGATGATGATGAAGTTGTCCGTGACAACTCACTCGACACACAAATACAATTAAACGATTCTTATTATCAGGATTACTTTGTGGGACTTTATTGCACAATTAAACACCTTCTAACTTGTTTATTTGCACGTCTGCTTGCAGGCAGAATACTCACACACCAATATCTGTAACACCTTATTGTACCTATTGCATTCTTTCAAATAAATAATTGATTGATACAAACCACTTGTGGTTTGAAATTAGTATCTTGATAGGTACTAAATAAAAACCTTTAAATTGTATCAGAGGAGTATTTAGGCCTACCGCGGAATCGCCCTCACTCTTTACTCCACAATTACTTAAGGTGAAGGATAGAGCACCATAGCGACGCCAATCGATCTTAATTTTTAGCTACTAAAGCGGATCTATTTTAAATAATTGCGGGTTACAACCTCTTCGCAAACACTTATACTATTTATTAAATAACCATGCAAAAATGTTGAGTCCAACGCGTACGCGAAATATTTACTCACGCCAAAAGCGGCCACTTTTAGCGTGAATAAATTTTTCGCCTACAAAAACGGACCCAACATTTGTACAGGGGTATTTAATAAATAGTATAAGTGTTCCCCAAGAGGTTGTTACCCCTAAATGGTTTAAGATAGATTTAGTAGCTAAAATTTATAATCGATCGGCGTCATTATTGTGCCCTCCCACCCGTCACCTTAAGTTCAAATATTGGGTTAAGAATATTTTATTAAATAAGCAGTGCTATTAATGCAATAAGGAATTATTAAATTACTTAACAATATCTTGACAATTTTGTATAATAAAAGGAGACCTAGGTAATTGAGTTATAACACTAATTAATTGTAACATTTTTTTTGCAAAACTGTTTCCATATCATTTAAGCTATTTCTGCTGACGAATTGTCCATCCTTTGTTACACAGCTGATTCGGAAACATACTAAATATTACAAACTAAACTTCATAGAATATATGAAATATAAAATATGAAATGACCATTACTTGCTATACAATCTTGACATTATTTGTGATATACTAGCAAAGCTCATGAGAGTACTACATTTTCAAAGCTTCTACGTATAAACTTGAAGTAAAATTACATCAATAAATCCTCAAATTCAAAACCAGTAAGATAAACAACTTGATTAATAGGTACATAACTCAAAGTATGTTAGAGTTAAATGAACGTTTAAATGCCAGTTTATCGTTTTATATTTTGTGCGTCGTGTGTTGAACCAATAAAGTTTTTATCTTCTTTTAAATTATATTTTTCTGGTCCCTTTAAGTTACGTTATTACGCTCTAAGATTACATTTCTAGCAATATGGTCATCAAATCAACATAGTCAAATTTACTATTATCTTTTTTTTTATAGTGGTACAGTATATTAGCTCTCCTCAGCCTGATGGTAAGCAAGAGAAGAGCCCATGTTGCAATTACAACGGAAGCGATGTTAAGGCATCACCTCCGTTGGCACCGCCGTACTTTTGACGACCCGTTTGGATCAGTGGTAGTGAACGATGCCTCTGGTGCAAGGGTTGCGGGTTCGATCCCCGCACAGTGCAAACATTTGTATGTATGAACATATCTGTTTGTATTGGTGTTAGCTATGTATTATAAGTATGTATTTACAAAAGAAAAGTATTATATGTATATAATTATAATCCCACTGTTGATTCTGATATCGGTAACACAGGTGCTTGAGCTACCTGTCTTGGAGTCAGATCAATGTATGTGATGTTGTGAAGTATACTGGCCCGCGAGATGCTTCTTCACGTTTCGTTTGAAGGAATCCATATTGTAGGAAGGGGGAAATACATGCGCCGGCAACGAGTTCCACAATTTTTATTACGATAACAGTCATCATAATAATGAACGGTGATATGAGGGAAAGGGAACTCTCTATTCCCTTGCCCACATATTCCGATGGGACACAAGTGTGACAAAACCGGAGAGGGATCGGGCGCAGGACCAACGGCTTAACGTGCTTTCCGAAGTACGGGGTACAAAACCGCCAATTTTCTTTACAGAAAAACTCAAGTACAAATTTTGGCCCGACCCGGGGATCGAGCCCGGGACCCCAAGCGTGATCTACTACGCCATTGAGGCAGTCATCATCATCATCGTAATCATGACGCAATATTGAACTACCTACTCTGAATCTAATTTATTTATCACCACTTGGACTTGCAACACAGTGGAAAGTCCCTACCTCCACCTCACTCTTGAATTGAATGGGGCAAATCAACCGGAGTGATACCACGGCCTCACAGATAACCACGGCGTAATGGTTGTTTCACGACACACACACGGCGAAACACAGCGCAGGCGTTGGCCTGAGGTGTGTCTCGCCGTGTGAGTGAGGATACTGGAACACCAATCCAGGGGCAGGGGAGTTTAAAGCCTTGCAGTGCACTTGTGGCCCACAGTTGGAGGCCCAATTTAGCTCACCATCATCAGCCCAATAGTACCCACTACTGAGATGATAGGCCTGCTTTCCCTTGCGCCAATATACCCGGTCCTGAGCTGCTCGGATTCATGTAGCCCCTACGATTTTGGTGATGGCATCGATTCTTCGTGACACTGGATGACCTGGTCGTCTGTAAATTCAGGTACAAGAGGAAAAAACTGGTAGCGCACTTCTTGTTGACTCCATTGAAATTCTGATCTATGGGTGGTATTTTTTTTGCCACCTTAAGTATCAGCCTAAATACTGTCCCACTGCAGGGCAAAGGCCTCCATTATTAAATTCAAGTTATCGCCACTATGATGGGATTAGACCTATTAACCGCGCTTGCCAAATGCGGATTGGTGATCACAAATCCGATTTAAGTTCGCTAAATACGAAAGCCTAGCATTTAAACCATTTGACCAACATGGTGTTGCTGTATAAAAACAACCTCACGGAATACCGGCGTAAAGCAGCACTGTGATGTGTTCCGCGGCATGAGTGTGGGTACGGAAGCCCAATCGGGGGAAAGGGGGTTTTTAAGGTTTGCAGCGCCCTTGTGACTCCACTGGTGTCGCGGGTGTCCTTGGGCGGCGGCAATCGCTTACCGATCCGTCCGCTCGTCTGCCACCTATCACATAAAAAAAACCTGCCCACTATAACCGAGGACGAGTTTTGTCTGTGGCAATAAAGTATAACGTGACTTCGTACACCTAGTTATAACTCTTCGTAATAGTCTAGTATGGCAAGGCTAACAAACAGCACACTTTAAGCTGTCCATAATAGATGTCGCGGAAGTTTCGCTGGCAAATTTGACGTCTCCATAGTGGACGATGCCGACGACTTCGGATTCTGAGTACGGCCATGAGGTTGGACTATCGAGGACATATTTTTTTTTGCTCACGTGAAATCTGCTGATGATTTCACAACTAATGCTTTTGGAGGAATTCCAATATCAGTGGTTCGATCTTTGTTGCTTTCTTTTAATTTTAGTAACTGCAACTAAATGATGGTTTTAAAGCATTTTTAGGGTTTCGTTGTCCACGAGGATCCCTTATAGTTTTGCCATGTCCGTCTATCATTCTGTCTGTGTGACTGTCCGCAGCCTAGCTCCGCGACTATTTGCTCTAGAAAGCTTTAATTTGGCATGAACATAAAGTATTATGCCAAAAAAGTGGTACAATTATTTTGAAAAAAAAAATTAAGGTAGCTCCGATACACGTGTAGTGAGTTCGTATTGGTCGTTCGGAATGGGTGGTGCGTCGCACTTTCTATCGACGGTTGCACTTGGGGTCCCGGGTTTGATTCCCGGGTCGGGCCAAAATTTGTACCTTAATTTTCCTGTTTATAAATTCTTAGTGTCAGCCTGAAGTCTGGACGTTGTCGGTCGTGCACTCTCGTGCCTCGGAAAGCACGTTAAGCCGTTGATCCTGCGCCTGATCTCTTTTCGGTTTGATCGCTGAGGTTAGCCGCCATAACCGAAATATCGGTGGCGTTTATAAAATATAAGAAAACTATGTTATACACACACCAACTTAACTAAATTGCAACGCATACAAAATAAAATAATAAAAGTCTTACACCCTTTTCCATTCCGCACACCAACCACCCAACTATATAACAAAACTAAGCTTTTTAACATATCAGATACAACACATGCATGTTAGTAAAAAATATAATTGGAAAAAAAATCAAAACGAACATAGAACTTGACATAAAAAGCAATAAACACAATCTTCGTAATAAAATCAAAATTAGACTCCCTATGCATCGAACTAACTACGGAACCAAGACAGTACTCTTTGAGGGGGCAAAACTATTTAACGAGTTACCCGATGAGTTAAAGACATTGTGAGTGTATGCTGACTTTCAAACACAAACTCAAGAAACACTTTTTGGGAAAGAGTGCCGGTCGATGATTAAATACATCGTTACTTTAATTTAATTATATTTTTGTTTGTATTTCTCATTATAAGTGAAATGTAAATTTCTTATGAGAATAAATTTCTTTAAACCTAAACCTTATAAGATAACAAAGTTATTTTGCTGTTCTTCCCACCACCAATTATTCCTCTAAGATGAGTCATAGCACCGACCACTCCGATCGACCGGAGTGATACACGGCCTCACAGAAAAGCGGCGTGAAGCAGCATTGTGCTGTGTTTCGCTGCGTGAGTGAGGGCACCGGAGGCCCAATCCCGGGGAAGGGTTTTTGAATGTTGGCAGCGCACTTGTGGCTCCACTGGTGTCGCGTGTATCCATGGGCATCAGGTGACCCGTCTGCTCGTTTGCCACCTATCACATACAAAAGCAACTTTTTTTCCCCCAACCAACTTCAGGTCTACTTTTCGTATAAAAGTGGTAGTTATTACAATAATTCCAAAAAAAGAGCGTAGGTATTCGTTTTCCCTCACAATGTTTTCCCTCACCATCGAACTAATGGCAGAAAAATGCTCATAGATTTCACACAAATCCACAGGTGCATACTCAGTATGGAAGGCGCATTCTTATCCACTGAGCTACCATTGCTCCTGATCGTCTACCACCTACCACATCAAAAAACATAATTTTTATGCCACACACATGGTGCCCCTACGAGCTCTACAACTGCTTAGACAGCAAACTGATGCGCTGCCACTATTCAGAAGTTCCGCAGCTAAACCCATACTTCATCCGCACTCCGGAGCACAAACTCCACTGGAAAGTGGCATTTTTAAAGATGACAATAGACATTTTCTGCTAAGGAATATTGGAACAAGTTACGTATTAGTGGTCTGAAAAAAGTTACCTTTTGTGTTGTGGATAGTATATTGGGCTTATCATCATCATTATCATCAGCAATCCACATTCTTCCACTGCTGGACATAGGTCTCCCCTAATGCACGCCACTGCTCCCGATTTTCGGCCACTCTCATCCAGCCCACACCAGCCAGCCTTCGAATGTTATCATCCCATCTTGTCGCAGGGCGTCCTACACTACGCTTACCGAGTCGCGGTCTCCACTCAAGGACTTTACGGCTCCAACGGTTGTCAGTACTGCGGCTAATATGACCAGCCCAGTGCCACTTCAGTTTGCTAATTGAGTGGGCTATGTCGGTGACTCTGGTTCTCTGTCGGATTACATCATTCTGATGCGGTCCTTCAGAGATACACCGAGCATAGCCCTTTCCATAGCTCTTTCTTCACACTTCGTTTGAAGGATTTCATAAGATGGAGGAAACACATGCTCCGACAAAGAGTTCCTGTTTTTCATGGTACGTAGGTACTGCCTAACTGCGTTGCGTTTTAAACCCACCAGTGATAAATGCGATAATGATGCATAGTACTTGGTAAGCCGATTGCCGTCTGACCTTCGTAACCTTTCAACGGGGGAACCAGACCAACTGAATCAAGGTTGCACGTTTCAGAAACAATTCGAAATGAGCAGAAACGTTTTTTTTACATCATTACATTATTGCACATCAAATTTGAAATAATCAAAAGTGCATGCTCGTATTTTAACCACAACCCGTATGAAACTAACTAACTATACCCCTTTCACCTTAGCATGATATTGGTGACAGATGTCAAAATCTATACATTTTTCAACTTAGTCTCTTTCTAACGTGTGACTCACGTATAATTCTGTCCTGCTGTCACCGATATCATGATAAAATGAAAAAAGTACAGGTTGGCACAGCGACCCAAAGTGAGCCTTGGTCTCCAATAATTAAGTATACATTTAGGACGGTCTTGCGCCAACTCCATGCCAGTCTTCAGCCAGATGTCCGAGCAAATCCTTTTTGACCTCGCCTCTTCAGCGGTACCTTGTAACTAACAACTGTAAACCCCGTGCTAGGCCGTTACTAACACAAACAAACACTGATACTGTTGTGTAGTGTGTCGGTATAGCTTCACTGACACTAATCATGTAGTGGCGAATTAATACATGAAATGTGAGGGTGTCCGAAGATTCACAGCCCGGCCCCAGCAGACGACGCCGTGCACTGCCAGTCCGCTTGTGCCTACGGCTGTACCGTAGCCGAAACGTCAAGCAAAATATGTGAATATATAATGTTGTATCATATATGTAATACATTTTGTGTTAGCATTTTGTGGTCGTTGCCACGGGGACCTACTTTGTTACGGCTTTCCTTTTTATTTACTCTTAGGTTATATTTATTTATCAATAAAAAACTCTAGTCATTTTGAGTTAATGCCCGTCTTAATTAATTATAGTTATAATGCAAAGCCGGGCCGTGTGGTCCCCGGCAGGGTAGAATAGGCCACCCTCACTCTTACCGAGGTGTCGTAAAAGGCGACTAAGGTAAAGCTGCTGGCATGATCATCAGCACCCAGAGAAGGAAAACTCTGCATTTATATCAAAACCTCGCCAATCCGTCTGCCAAGCGTGGTGAGTATGGCAATTAATTACCCCTCATGTCATTGAGCGAGGCCCGTGCCCCAGCAGTGGGGACTTAAATGGGCTGACGATGATAATGCAAAGCGAAAATGAAAAACGAATCTAGAAAACTATATACGAGTACGTGCCTTTTGAATTTGAACCAAGTACCTCCAGATTTGAGAGCAACGCTTAATAAAAATACTTCACTAAGATAAACCCCGGTGTGAAATTGCTATTCATAACTTACACGTACAAACACACTATAAATTTTGTAAGAGATTTTCATTATAACAGTAGAGTTATCTCTCCCGACGCTTTTAAGAGTTCACTATGAGCTATTGCCAATAATAAGAGTTTTAACTCATCCCCGCAAAGTTTCAAATAGAAGTCAGTGTTACGATCGGTGGAAACTTTGAACCTCTAGCAAATTCTTCGGCCAAAGATATAAAGCATACACGTAACTTAGTGTTGCCTCCATAACTTCAATTTTTGTTTTAAAAATCTTTTCTTCTTGGTTGACCTAGAGAGAGCCACGCTTCGATAAAATTGGGCTCGACCGGTGCTATACCACGGCTTCACAGAAAACCGTGAAGAAAACCCTCCGTTGTGTTTCGCCGAGTCAGTGAGGGTCTCGGAGGCCCAAGAGGAAGGGCAACGCACTAGGGACTCCACTGATGTTGCGGGAGCCCATGAGTATCGGCAATCGCTTACCATCAGGTGATCCGTCTGATCCTTCATCATCTTAGCGTTTTGTCTCCGTTGCGTCCCAAGCTCTAGCCTGGATTCTGCTGCTTTCCTGTTTCGACTCCTCCACATCGCGCGATCATGTGCATCCATTGTGGTGAATTTATTGGCCCGCATGTCATCTTTTACGATGTAAAGCCACACCTTTTTCAGCCTACCCCCTCTTGCCGGGACCCGGCGGTGGTGGCAAGGCCAGACATTTGTTTCAACGTAGCTGTCCAATGTTGCTGTTTTCGCAAGACATGACCGTACGAACTTAAGCGACTTTCCAGCAGTTTGTCTGTTCTGCAGTCTGTCACGGACATGAAGACCTCACCCAATGCGTGAGTGTCTCACGCGGTTTTTCCGCTTAACTGCTCGTCGCCAATTATCACATAAAAACCTTAGACTACTTGTCTACGTTTGGCTTCTTGTGAGTGGTTTCAGGATCTGACTGATTGCATGTAAGCAATGACGCCATCATCACGCTGCGCAACCTGATCAACCAATCTTTCAATACATCATAAGGACCTGCAACAAAACCATCCCGTCCCATAGGTACCGAAGGAGAATATACTTCTCCGCATCCAAATAAAAGAGACACACAGTGCGTCTGGAAGGGATGGATAAAAATTTGGTAGATTCTGATTTTGTTTTTTTATTTACAACGACATTTATCTTTAAAATCTAACAGTACATAAAAAACCACTACCACCTGATTATGAATCGCAATCTAAAGTTATTACCGTACTAAAGCTCATGTCATCATATTCCAACACGCAATGTTAAAGAGGGCTGGCCTGGATTTTGTTCCGGGACTATCCTTAGTTCATCATTTATAATAATGGGGCCAAGGTTTAACCATGGGCTATTAAGAGTTTACAATTTAATTTAATTATTTATTATAAGCTAAATTAATCTGACTGCATAATTAAGTTTTTTTTTTTTACTGTAGATAGGTAAGCCTTTGACCATATTTCACCTGATGGTAAGTGATAATATGGTCTAAGATGTAGCACGATTACCTAGAAGATACCTATTCACTCGCGCTTTGAAAACCCCCAAATTGTAGCCTCTAGGGAACACCTCCTCAGGCAACTGATTCCACTGTTTCGCAGTACGAATAAGGAAACAGGATTCAAACCTCTTTGTGCGGACTTTTGGTATTTCTACCATGTACCGGTGTCGATTGAGGGTCTGCCTGGTGAAGTAGGGGAAGAACGGAGAAGTATTTTTATATTAATAGTATTTTTTTTAATTTAAGTTTAACATTGTTTATACTAATATTGTTAACAAGTTCGGAAGGTTGGACGTTCGCTCCTCGTACGCGTTGTTTGCGGTTCTGTGCATTTTCTCGAGTGTATTCTTACCCGGTGTTTGAACAGTGTTTGTAAGGATTTCTTAAAGAAGTGTTCCTTTAAAGTAAATACTGCGCCTTAGGAGACCTTTTGCATCATCCTTGAACGCTGACTTGATTTTGGAGGACACTATTTTCTTTAATGTTTTTAGTTGAATATTATAAATTTGATATAAATACGACTTATAGGTTCGTCCGTTACTATGTAGTTATACCATATTGAATATGTGAACCTGCTAGTGAGTTATAAAGGAGAATTTTGACTTTGAAAGGGATGCGGTTATTCAATATGGTCATGTTGGCTAGAAACTGTCCTAGGGTTTGCACAAAATTAGGACAGTTTTAGGCCTATATTCAAAGGTTTAAGGTAAAGCTGCTGGCATGATCATCAGCACCCAGAGAAGGAAAACTCTGCATTTATATCAAAACCCTCGCCAACCCGTCTGCCAAGCGAACTTTGCTTTCGCGATGTAGGATCGTATGAGAATTCCAATCTTGTATGAACTGTCAGATTAGCGTCATCTCCTGCTGGTAGGATGGTACTAGTGGGCGAACTTCTTCGAGCGATGGTAGGTGTGGTGTTTGATTCACTAAACATATCCAGTTCTATAACCCCACGTTTGTAGCCTGCATGCAGTCTGCAGTCCCTCCAGAGCAAACAAGTTTTATCTGCTCAGGAATCACTAACACAGTTTCCTGCTATAATATAGTTCGCCACTCAGCGACTCCATTCGGTGTGGAGCGGAAACTCGTTGTGTGCTCGGAGCTTGGCTATTTTTATTTGTGCGCATTATTTTTAATACTGTCCGCATAAGTTTATATAGAAGTCAAAGGGGAGGATGATTTTGTTTTATGTAGGTATATCTTTTTATGTGCTTTGTTTGTGTATATTTCTATCTACCGTGGGAAAGCCACGCTTCGGCATGAATAGGCCGGCTCGAGTGGTGAGATACACCTCACAGAAAACCAGCGTGAAGCAGCACTGTGCTGTGTTTCGCTGCGTGAGTGAGGGTACCGGAAAGGGGGACTTAAATGTTGGCAGCGCACTTGTGACTCCGATGGTGTCATGGGTGTCCATGGGCGGCGGTAATTGCTTACCATCATCAGGTGATCCGTCTGCCATCTATGACATAAAACCAAGAAATACCTTTAGTTCGCCAGTGTGGGATGATTCACTTCGTTCATCATCATCATCATCATCATCAGCCTATCGCAGTCCACTGCTGGACGTAGGCCTCTCCAATTTTTCGCCCATGGCTTCTCGCATCCAGCTCTTGCCAGCCATCCTGCGCAGATAGTACCCCCACCTAACCAGAGGGCGCCCTACATTACGTTTACCAAGACGCGGTCTCCACTCTAGAACTCGTTTACCCCATCTGTTGTCGGTTCTGCGGCTAATATGGCCAGTGCCCAGCCCACTGCCACTTAAGCTTGCTAATCCGGTGAGCAATGTCGATCATCACTTCGTTGTAATTACCAAATTCCCTAAATGATGGTCCCTGAATCATGTTCTAAGCGATCGCGATCCCAAGAGTCGAGAATGACAACTTTGAACTCAACCGGGAACTACACGCTAAGATGAGGTACTAAACTAAGATGAGGTACTAAACTAAGATGAAGTACTAAACTAAGGTGAGGTACTAATCTAATATGAGGTACTAACTAATATGAGGTACTAAAGATAAGATGAGGGACTAAAGTTAAGATGAGGTACTAAACTAAGATGAGGTACTAAAGTTAAGATGAGGTACTAAAGTTAAGATGAGGTACTAAACTAAAATGAGGTACTAAACTAAGGTGTGGTACTAACCTAGGATGAGGTACTAAACTAAGATGAGGTACTAAACTAAGATGAGGTACTAAACTAAGGTGAGGTACTAAACTAAGATGAGGTACTAAACTATTTTTACCAAAAAGAACTTAACGTGCCGAATAGGGCACACTAGCGATCCGGTTTAGTAGCTAAAAATTTAATCGATTGGCGTCGCTAGTGTGCCCTACCTTAAATCAATCTTCTTGTCCCATACAACGTTTCATTAAGCTTAATAACCGATTAAGCTTAATAGTGTTGCCGATCGATAGTCGACTATCGATAGTTTCGATAGACTATCGATAATTGACGTCATACTAATAGTATCGATAGTATCGATACAATCGATAGTTTAAAACCAGGCAATACTATCGCATGTAAGAAATACTATCGATACTGTCGATAGTATTGTTGGTCGTAAAGAACAAACTATCGATAGTTTACCAATTAACAATAATATTGCTTACAATATTCTATACAATACGCTTTGTTATTTTATTTTTCAAACACTTGCACTTGTGCCTACTTGGTTAAATTAATATAAATATTAATATCGTTCCCGGCTATTAACGAGAAAAGTTACGATCCTCGTTCAATAATATTACTAAAAAAACATACCCAATACTATTGCAAGTTGGCGGACTATTGATAGTCTAAAAAAATCGCTAGTTTTGATAGTATCGATAGTATCCATAATTTATTTATTTACGAGTAACAATACTATCGATAGTATCGATAGTTTACTCTCCGTGACCAACAATACAATCGATAGTATTTTTACACGCGGTAGTATTGCTTGGATTTGAGATATCGATAGCATCGATACTATCTTGCCGTCTTATTCAGATGAAAACTCTCGATAGTTCGACAACACTAACAGCTGCCCCTTTCCTCTATACAAACTAATCTGATTATAATACGGGTGACTAGTTTGCAACTGATTTGTGGTATGGTGCGTAAGTGTTACATGGCGAACACAAACACATATAAAATATGTTATTGTAAAGCATACAACAACAGTTATAATATAATAAAACATACTGTTTTATTTTCCAAAACAAGCTCTCGGCCACCGCGCGATATGTGTTTTTCTTTTATTTGTCAAAAAGAACTGACAAATGCCAAAGGTAATAAATATCTTTGGTGTAACCACAGATAGAATAGTATGCTAAACATCTAAAGATTGTAGTCGAGCCAAACTAATAACATTTGACGTTTCTAAATTTTAGCTTCATAGAGAGGTGACCTATTAAAAAACTTCGATTAAATTAAATAATCGATATGTACTTCAAACAAGCGTGGAATCGAATACTATTATAATGGAAAAGAAGTTATTAGTCCTTTTATTTGGAGAAATGTCAATCAAAACTATTGAAAAGAAAGAGGGAAGGACGTTCCGATCCTAAATATCGATCCGCGGCTAGTTTATTTCACTTTTTATCGAAATCAAAGCGCTTAAATTGTGTGCGATACATTTTTCTTCCTTTATTTTTTACATAGTGATTAATGTACCATCGATAAAGCTGTAGTAACAGAAACTCAATAAACATTGATTTGTAGCTATTACACACGTCTTACACGTGCATATTGTGATGTAACAACGTAAGTAACTGTTATAATTTAAAACAAACATAATTAACAACATTTAACCATATGTGACCGGATTAGCAAGCTTAAGTAATAATAAATAAAAATAATAATTCTCACAACATCTCATAGGTTGACCTGATTCCGTACTAAGTAGCTTAATCACTTGTGTTACAGATATCAGACAACAGAGGAACACAAATATATACTTAAATACATATATTACACCCAGACACTGAACAAACACAAGTGTTCATCGCACGAATGTTTGTCCAGGGTGGGAATCGAACCCACGACCTTTGGCGCAAACTACTAATTGCAGTGGGCTGTGGCAGTGGGCAGTGGCAGTGGGCTGGCCATATAAGCCGCAGAACCGACAACCGATGGGGTAAACGAGTTCTAGAGTGGAGACCGCGTCTTGGCAAATGTAATGTAGGGCGCCCTCTGGCTAGGTGGGGGGACAATCTGCGCAGGATGGCTGGCAAGAGCTGGATGCGAGAAGCCATGGATAGATCACGGTGGCGAACAATTGGAGAGGCCTACGTCCAGCAGTGGACTGCGATAGGCTAATGATGATGATGAACCATATGTGATAGCTGGCAAACGAGGGAACGCATCAAATGATGTTAAACGATTTCCGCCGCCCATGGGGGGTGTCCATGAGCGCGACCTTTACCTTCTCTTTTCTTGATGGTTTGCCTCATATCGGTCTGGAAAAACCGAGGCCTATAGTTCATTGCATAGTTTTCCAATTCATATACCTATTATTTAAAATCCATACTAATATTATAAATGTGAAAGTGTTTGTGTGTTCCTCACAAAAAAAACGTAGCGACGATTTGACAGATAATTGAAGAGATGTCACTCTCCACATAACCTACTTTTTGCCTCTTTCTAACGCAAGCGAAGCCGTGGGAAAAAGCTACATATATTTAATACATTACATATATTTTATGTTTTCTCGTTTTTTGTAACATCATCAACTTATCCAAACAGGAAACACCCTAAACGAAATATACCCTGACCCTCCCGATATGACCTTGGAAACAACAAAGGGACGATTTCGTAACGCCCCAATTATTTCGTCAGTTGATTTATCGGGCCAACTAAATTGCTTTAGAATGCCAAAGTATAAAAAATACCGGAGGCTTCATCAATCCATCCACCCTCAAATATACAGAGGTAAACCAAATCGCAGTCGGAGCCGTTTTGACCGTGGGAGAGCTACGCTTCGGCATGAATGGGCCGGCTCGACCGGAGTAAATACCACGGCCTCACAGAAAACCGGCATGAAGCAGGACTGTGCTGTGTTTAGCTGCGTGAGTGAGAGGGTACCGGACGCCCAATCCGGGAAAAGGTTGGTTTAAAAGTTAGCAGCGCACTTGTGACTCCACTGGCGCACTTGTGACTCGTCTGCCACCTATCACATAAAAAAAGTCGTGTCAGGACGCTCCACAAGGTGGACCGACGATCTGGTGAATGCGGGCGGCACAGGACCTATCTGTGTGGAGAACATTTGGGGAAGCCTTTATCCAGCAGGGGTCGTCTATTGGCTGAAATGATGATGATGAAAACAAATCGAAGAGTTCCTTCATCATAAACGGTCTCAGTCCACTGCTGGAAAAATGCCTCCCAAAATGTTAGCCATTTCGCCTTCGTCGGCTTGACGCATCCAGTCTACCAATGGCTTTGGAGATCGCCACTTTATCTAGTCGGACCACTCAAGAACCCTTCTACCCGTAGACTTAAGATACCGCCCTACTTCTACCCAAACAGTCCTCCTTGTGTGGGACCTGACGGCTTCGACTTCTGGTGCTCGGCCTCCCCTTGAGGCAAGTCCTCCTCTGTACTGTACTGCTGCCGCATGAATAGCCGCCAGACAGTCTATAAAATATTTTCATAGATTTTCTTGCTGTCCCCATTTTTACTACATAGCGCTGATGAATAGACACTTTCGAGACATCGGCAGAATTTTAAATTTCTCTTAATGATTCCGACTTAACGTTTGTGAAAGGTATCTTGGTGAAGGTTTTTGGGTCACTCCCCATTTAGTTTTAAATATTTCACTTTCAAAAGATACACACATTAAACACACTGAAGACATTTTTTTAAACGAACTGCTGAAAGATGATGTCGATACTAAAGTTTTATTAATCCTCCAAACCGATCTTTGTCATCAAAAAGCGAAAAATGAATACGTAAGCAAGATAGGTAAAATAGAGGGGAGGCGATGCGTTGGAAGGAGGAAAAAGTCTTGCCTACGAAATATGAGGGAATGAAGTGGCATCGCATATGTGGAACGTTTGTTTCAGAGAACAAAGAGAGAAATTTGGGACGTTGACAGCCAACCTTCAGAACTTAAGGGGTACTCAAAGAAGAAGAATCGATTTATAGGCTATGGTAGCCAATCTCCACGATAAGCCAACGCTCGTGGACACCCACAATATCATGATGGGTGGCCATGGGTGGAGGCAATCGCCTTACCAAGTGATCAGTCTGCCCTTTTGCAAACTATCACCTAAAAAACCAGACGTGGAAACGAGATCAAATACTAGTCGGTAGATTTACCGTACCGCAGAACATCGAACTTCAGCATAGGAGGCTAAATTGCAAGAAAATAAATTCGGTCCAATACTCAGTGCAGCCTATCTCTTACCACGCAGCTAAAATTCAATGCACAGATAAACAACCCTCATCAATCCGCAGCTAACTGGTTTATAGATCCTCCTGCCAACCCTCCATTAGCTAAGGCAAAGAGCTAATAGCACTTTGCACTCCGTGACACAACCATAACATCACATTCGTATAGAGTGTGTGGGTAAATATTTGCATCCCTTTGACCACCTTTGCTACCAACCATTTTGAACAACATTTGTGCTATTACTTTTTGAAATTCGCATTAAAATTCCAAGTTTTAATACAAAGTAAACCTTGACCTTTGTCATCAGGTCAAGCCAGGGTATCGAGTTAGGGTACTCTGACTTGATGGCATTGGTTTTCCGTGAGCCCGACCGGAGCGATACGCTTCGGTCGAGCCGGCTCATTCGCGCTGAAGCGTGGCACTCCCAAAGTCACCATTACTATAAATTCCATAATGTGATTTCACCGTTATTATATATATTTCCATCACCACAGAGTATAGACCATTGGTGAATCATAGAAGCTCGTGACATAAGGATGATACGAAAAATGTGTAAGTAAGTATGACCCTTTTTTTTGATCTCACAGGAAAAATGCAATTATGCATACCCGTCCACCGGGGGTGGACTTCCCGGCATCGGCAGGGGTCTACTGACTAAAACTCCTGGGGTGCTCTCGTTCTCGCCAGGGTGGGGAGAAGACATGAGAATCTGAGTAATAAGTCTCCCTTCATGTCCCTCCCCAGGCGAAGGCATGCTTACAGCCCGGGCCGGACACTACTCCTCCCGGGTGAGCTGGAGGGAGTGATAGGGACAGCCGCGAAAACCGAAGCGTCTGCGGTGATGCTCCCGCACCGGTCACCGAAGGCAAGTATGACCTAAGCCTAAACTCCTTAAGACTGACGTACATAGTGCGAGCTAGCGTCTGAGCTAGCCTGACGAGTAGCTGCACTGTACAGACTCGTACTGTATGAACGTCACTTACAAGTAACTCGCACGAGAGAGCTAGAAAGTAGCTAGCATTACAAGCCGAATAACTGTCAACTGGCTAAGCATCTCACACTGTGTACACCAGTCTATATTTTGTGATATATTCAACCGCTGGATACAACCAATTGCAGATCGGGTTTAGCATAATTAATGTACAATCAGCCACGCATCAGGTTACTGCGATCTGTCATGATTCCGCAGTTGATATTGAAATGAATGTGTTTGACTTTGGTGTGAGAATCAACTGAGGAAGTTTCATAGTTTTATATGCTTCGATGTGTGGTTGTACGGATAAACAACATTACTGAAACGACTCAGTGGTACGACTCAGGCAAATGAATGTTCCGAATCTCTAATGTTGGCTCCGAATGTATCATTCGACTCAAATAGATCTCGAGTTAGCAGAATCAGCAGAATGATCTGAATGAGCGGAATGAATCACAAATCTATCTGAGAATCGATGTTTCAAATGAACATCAAGCTCAAACAAGCTCGTCTACCTACTATAAGCAATAAAAAAAATCCGTAACAGTTCCGCAACTTTGCACTGATCCAGATGCAAATGTTCCAATCTTTTGAAAGATATCGTTTTTGCCAGGTCTAGTGTGTGTGGGTTTGAATTGTTTAAATGATAGTGCCTCTATTCTATGGTTACACTTTTTCTTCTCTTCTTCTTTACCATTCTTTCACCCACCGTTGGGCATATACCTCACTCTCTGAAGGAACGCGTTCATAAGTTTTTCTGGGCCATATATGACACGACGTCCAGGCTAAAACGCACTTGCTCAATCTTTCGTCGTGTAGGCGACATTAATGACCGGTCTATTCCCACTTTAATTAAGCGACGCGATAGTCTACATCCACTACGCGAGTTCTTCTCCAAATTTATTCATTTCGAACCATGTCGCGAATAGTATAATCATAATCATAATTATTTATTCATTCATAAACATGGGTAAGTATTCTCTGTCTCTCTTCAGCCTGTCTCGACCCTCCGGGTGTAGGCCTCCTTCAATTCACGACACTTGTGGCAGTCTGATGCATTTTGGATCCACTTTTTCTCTGCTGTTATTTTTATAGGTACCAAAAGGGAGACCAAACGCATATGGGGTCTCCCTTTTGGTCGTTTCTGATCACATGGTCGCCATTGCAGCAGACGCTTGCTCCATGAGTCGCTCTTGCGTGTCATATGACCAGCCCATTCCCACTTGAATTTGGCCACGTACTTCACGACGTCCGGTGACCCGGACTCTCTGTGCTCTGTTGTTTAAGCCACTCATTGCTGGGCTGCTTATTTAAATCTCGAATGTGCCTTCAAGATATTTGACTAATGTACCCTGCCAGTTCTCACATATGGCGCTGAAACCTGGGTGTTTACTAAGGATATTCTTAATAAACTGGGCACAACCCAGAGGGTTAAAGGTCGCTCAGCGGGCTATGGAACGAGCAATGCTCGGCGTCTCTCTCCGACATCGAATCCGAAATGAGGTGATCCGGCAGAGAACCAAAGTTATCGACATTGCTCACCGGATTAGCAAGCTTAAGTGGTAGTGGGCTGGCCATATTAGCCGCAGAACCGACAACCGATGGGGTAAACGAGTTCTGGAGTGGAGACCACGTCTTGGCAAACGTAATGTAGGGCGCCCTCTGGCTAGGTGGGGGGACGATCTGCGCAGGATGGCTGGCAAGAGCTGGATGCGAGAAGCCATGGATAGATCACAGTGGCGAACAATTGGAGATGCCTACGTCCAGCAGTGGACTGCGATAGGCTGATGATGATGATGATGATGAACCCAGAGGGAACTGGAAAGAAATCTGGTTGGGATCACGTTGAGGAACCGAAAAACCAATGAGTTGGTAAGTATTACAAGACATTATATAAAACATGGTTAGGTTCGTTAGTATGGTAACACTAATTCCAGTTTAATCTGTTGATGAAACTCTGACGCAACTCTCTGCAAGGCAAATGCAAAGCAAAGTTTGTTTATCACTGTTTTCGATGGACGCGACGGCTTAATGTTTGTTTTTACTCAATTTAAAGGGAAATGGGAGTCAAATTTAATTCATTGCGTCGCTATCCATTTGTAAGCAGATTTGCAGATTCCCATATAAAATCCATGTATTCATTTTATATGGAATAAGTTGATTTTTTTGTCTTTTATTTTGTTGATTTAACATGCTAAATGGACTTTATTCACGAAACATATTATGAGGTTTCCGGGATGTAAATAGCCCGATGTTTGCTCTCATCACAGAGCGAGTATTGCAATGTGCTAATAGACTCCAAATTCCATCATTGAGATAATTTTTAACCCGAGTGTCAGACGGGCAGTCTTTTAATTACTAGACTTAACAAATCCTGAATCTGGGTCCAATTGCACCTGGCGTTGGATTCAACCGGTAATAAATCCTTATAATGATGTTAAGAAGGCGTACTTTTTAGGGTTCCGTAGCCAAAATGGCAAAAACGGAACCCTTATAGTTTCGTCATGTCCGTCTGTCCGTCTGTCCGTCTGTCCGTCTGTCACAGCCGATTTACTCGGAAACTATAAGTACTACAGTGATGAAATTTGATGGGAATATGTGTTGTATGAACCGCTACAAAAATATGACACTAAATAGTAAAAAAAAGAATTGGGGGTGGGGCCCCCCATACATGTAACTGAGGGATGAAATTTTTTTTTTCGATGTACATACCCGTGTGGGGTATCAATGGAAAGGTCTTTTAAAATGATATAAAGTTTTCTAAAAAACATTTTTCTTAAAGTGAACGGTTTTTGAGATATCAGCTCTCAAAGTCGTAAAAAGTATGTCCCCCCCCCTCTATTTTTATAACTACGGGGTATAAAATTAAAAAAAAAATAGAGGTGATGCATGCTAATTAACTCTTTCAACGATTTTTGGTTTGATCAAAGTATCTCTTATAGTTTTTGAGATAGGTTGATTTAACTGTAATTTTGGTTAAGTTATTGTGCTTACACTGAAAACGATGGCTGAGGCAAAATATCGGGAGAGTTTAGGCTCCATTCACCAGGTGTATAAATTGACATAATAAGTTTATTATATTTGCTGCTACGGAACCCTTTGTGCGCGAGCCCGACTCGCACTTGGCCGGTTTTTTTTGTTAGCAGACGAGCAATAGTGATGCCGAACTATCAATAGTTTCGCTATCGACAGTTGACCTTGAAAATCAGTTAGGATATCGATAGGACTATCGATACTATCGATAGTACTGATAGTATCGATAGCCCTACTACTAACACATATACTATTTATTAAAAAACCATGCACAAATGTTGGGTCTGTTTTTGTAGGCGAAAAATTGATTCACAATTTTTCGCGTACGCGTTGAACTCAACATCAAGTGCTTAGTTATTTAATAAATGGTATAAATGTTTGCTGAGAGGTTGTTACCCCGAATTAGTTTAAAATAGATCCGGTTTAGTAGCTAAAATTAAGATCGATTGGCGTCGCTAGTGTGCCCTACCCGTCACCTTAAGTTACTTAATAATAGTTTGGCGGTGCTAGTTTCGTCGATGCGTAAACTACCTTTTTCCTCGGATTGCGCATACGGTACTCACGAGGCGAAACACATACTCTGTGTCGCGCTTCTTCTCCACTTTCGGGGACCTGAACCGCAAACCATGTAAACACAGTTGAAACAATAAAATGTATAGAAGACAGATTTCAACCTGCACTGTGAACTTAGAATTTCCACCCTGCCAAACCTAACTCCGCACGCGAATATTAAACATCCGGATCTGAGATGCAAAGTAAATGTGCATAGCAGTGTGCAACCGTTTCAGAACGGTGCTCAGTTTTCACATCGCTTATGTATATTCATGAACTCAATACCAATATACGGGGAACGTCTGATGTTTTAGCGTCTTTTTAGAGAGTGAGAAAAAATAAATATAATGGTACTGTAACGATTGTGAACTCCATTGTTGCTGGCTGTCGGTTTAATGTCAGTCGTTTAGAAGAAAATTTATACTTTTGAAGATGGATTGTTTAAGATAAGATAAAGATTCGGCGGGTAGGGCTAAAAGAGGCCGCGTGGGCTGATGCAATTCAAAGGTTTTAAATTAGTGTCTAGTAGTTTTTAGTGTGCAATTTTGGTGTTTATTTGTGCAGTGAAGTGCCGCAAAGTGATCCTAATGATAAGAATCGTTGGATTGTATCGTTTTTAACACTGCTATTGTGTGTCGAGTGCGTTGTCTCGTGACAACTTGCTTGGACCTAATAGAGTCTTAAAACCCGCGATTGCTTTTAGAGTGATATCCGCTGAATCCGTAGGTCAATAAAACGCAAAACACCGGCGTTTTTTTGAGTGTCTGTGACTTTGACTGACTTCGACTGTTGACTACCTACTTGTTCTCAATAAGTTACTTGACATTGGCGAATTATCTTCGGTTGTCCCGCTTAATAATGCCTAAAATCTAAAACATGATAATGGCAGGAGTAATTCTCAGTCGAGAAGTTGATTGCCACAAATAAAATAAGAAGAAGAAGATAAGATAAAAACATTTATTTGTTCAACACGCACGACACACATTACAAATAAAAAAAATGAAAAAATGTTTAGTATACGAATTATTACACTTCTTAAACATGGTGCACTTCTTCTTTTGAGCGCGGAATGCACCCGTGTCAGAAGTAAGCCCTCTTCCTTAACATAATTTTGCTAAAGCAAGAAACGCTTAAGTACTAGGCAGATACAAGGAAACTTAATGGGTAGGTTTACAATAAACCAAAAATATACAAAAAGCTAATAAAATAAAAACAGATTGTATTGTAATATGTGTGTGTGTGTTTGTGTGTGTGTGCGTGTGCGAGTGTGTATAGGTGTGTGTGTTAATGCGTGTATGTTAAGTGTGTGTGTATGTATGATGTAGAAATCTTCACTCTTCCTCATCCCATTTACTTTCCATACGTCCTGTTTTCTTGTAGTCGAAGGTCCATCTTAGGTCCATTTAATAAATTTTTTTTTCTGATATCAATCTCATAATATTATGTGTATGTATGTAGTCTATTATTTTATTTTATTTGAGCATAACTTATTTATTAGTTTATAATATTGTATTTTATTCATGTATAACCCTATACATTTTTATTAACATTTACAGTTTATCTCTTTTTATTTCTTTCCTTATTGAATATTGCCCTCCCTTCTCTGCTATGAAAATGTCCTTTACCCGAAGGTTGTAAGCTTTCAACGATAAGACTGTCGAAATTGTAGTACTTAAGATGTGTATTTTGTTCAATAAAGTATATATCTATCTAATTTTAGATCAGTATTTTTCCGTAGGTTTTCTTTCGTGGCGCGGACGGATTGAAACAAACGTCTAACAGTACAAAACCATTGTACTTAAGTACTTAAACTTAAGTACTTAAAAATAACGTCGCGCTAATTCTCGTTCTTATTATCCATAATGACGTGAATTTAAATTACTCCTCCACACATGCACTGCCAACCTTAACCCTTTTCTGGGATTCGGTTTCTGGTACCCTCACTCACATAGGTCTTTTATGAGGCCGTTCTATCTTGGTATCGTGGTACCCCGGTCGAGCCACCCGATTCATGCCGAAGCGTGGCTCTTCCATAGACAACAGATTACACATAATGGCTTAATTCAGTGTGTGTCTAACTTAGACAATAAGTAAATGGCCTAAGGTGTCTAACATCAATGGGGGAATTGTATGAGCAGACGGATCACCTGATAGCAAGCAATGGACAACATTTCATATTTTTAACATGTCCATATTGTTTTTGTATATGAAAATAGACATAAAATGAACAGAGCCTTATTTTTTCTTTTTTCAATATTTTGCCATTTTCATACATAAAATAATTATTGAAATTCTTTATATTCGAAATAGACGTAAGCGCCAAATGTCGTCATCGGACGGCTGAATACAGCGATATTCCTTTGCTTAAAAAAAGGTACTACTGTCAAAGCTAAAGAATACTAGTGTCAACATTGTCAACGTCATTTATTCATTCAACGTTCACAAGTTGTCTTTTTTTTTTGACAGTTGCATGTCATGGGTTTGGCATTTCGTAAATTTAAAACTATTATGTGCTAAGCAAAGAAATATTTTACATTCTGCCGTCCGATGACGTCATCTTACGTTTTTTAGCTTTTAATTTTTTTCTCAGTAAATAAGCAATATAATAAATAAATAAATATATATTCGAGAAGCGGAAAAGTAAATAAAGAATTGGTATTTTTTGTTTCATAGCTCAGCAATTTTGAAATGTTGTCCATTGCCGCCGTCCATAGACACCCGTGACACCAGTGGAGTCACCAGCGCATTTGCGCTGCCAACTTTCCCCCGGATCGGGCCTCCGGTTCACTCACGCAGCGAAACACAGCACAGTGCTGCTTTACGGCGGTTTTCTGTGAGGTGTATCACTCCGGTCGAGCCAGCGTATTCATGCCGAAGCGTGACTCTCCCACGGTTCTCGCGTATTGTATCGTTTTGTGCAATAAAGTTAGACAGCTCCTCGTTTTACCATGCAAGCTACTTTCTAGCTCGCTCGCGCAAGTTACTCGTAAGTGGCGGCCAAACAGTAAGAGTTATTACAGTGCCGCTACTCGGCACTATATAACCAGCCTTAACATTGCAAACAATTGGGATAGAAGCCCCTTGATACACTTTAAATTAGGGTTGAACCCCAAAATAGCTGAATCGAGAACACTCAAAGGTTCTCGTATCATTCATCGGGACTCCATCCTCGCGGAAATAATTTCTATTTACGGGTAAGAATGGTTTCTGAGATGATGCAGATCTGAGGGGCTAATTTTGCTTCCCCTCCCTGGATCTATTAATCTATTGTCAGTATATGCTTTGAAAGGAGCCTAAGGGTGCCATTCCACCAAGATGTGTTATGCTACGTTAGCTATGACTGCGTCTGATACCAACCAATAATGTTCATTAGTTCACATAGCATAGCAGTGGTGGAACGGCTGTTTCGTCTCGCAATGAACAAAGAAGATTTCTGAAAGCTGACGGCCAACCTTCAGAACTGAAGAGGCTCAAAGAAGTAGAAGAAGGTGGAAACGGGTTCAACTACGTTATGAATTTTTACCGACTTCAAAAAAGAGGATGTTCTATATTTGACTGTATGTATGTTTTTTTTTTATTATTATGTATGTCAGTCGTTCCATAACCAATTTCTGAAGGCGTGCATGGGGCCGAAGCTAATACGTAGAGGCCCGTTCTATTGACAGTTTTACTATAATGTGACACCAGCCGGCGACTATCCCTGTATATACTATAGCAGTGTAGCCAAGGACAGTCCCCGATTGGTATAGACTATTGAAAAGCATGGACAACAAAACAAACTGGGCTATTGGGTTGAGGTGTTAGTGGACTGGCACTGTGGAGAGACTATGGCACCTGCCCGATCAATGATAAAAATCACGAAAAAATGGGCAGGGTGACTCGCCTCTCTCTAGATAGGCCCCTATAATAAGCTACCTAGGAAGCCAAGCAAAAGCCAGCTACCTAGATATAGCAAGGCGGGCAACATTGGTGTGCTCAGCTCAGTGCCGAGAGGTGTACACCGCTTTCTACCCAGTGTCTGTGGTTACAGACACTGTGCCAACTCGCGACTTATGCATTTTTCACTTCCACCCTGCGAGCGTACCTACCTACCTATAGCTCACAGATCCGGCTCTGGTCGGCTGGTGAAAGCAAGCCAGAGGTCAAAGTCCTGCGGACCCTGCTGGGGTCCACCCCAGCCGGCCAATAAAGGCTAGCCGGGGAGAAGGGCCTCATCGACTCTCGGGGATATGGGACCCAAGGGACGTCACTTCCCATTCAGCGCGCCACAACGCTGTCCTGGGGAGACTGACTGCACTGATGAGAGTTGTTGCTCTCAAGCACCAACTCTTACCTGCGGGCGATGGGGTCGTCACCTCCCTACGCACTTATTATTGTATGGAGAGATTCGTGCCGTGGACGGGTGCTACGGATACGATGATCTCGTACCATGGATGGGTGCGAGTAATGTAGCAATGTCGTAGGCTCGCCTGGCAGCATCACATTATACAGCGCTCCTCGCACAGCTATGCATCCTCGCACAGCTATACAGGGCGTCCCAAAACTATGGGACACGAAGGGAAAGTACCTCAAATCGTATTTTTTCCTTAAAGGAAACAAACATCACTTTATTTTTAAAAGGAAAAAAACTGCATTCAAAGTTTTTTGGTTTGTGCTTGTATTGCACGGAAATCGAACCGGAATATATAAAAAAAACCTATTATTTTCCACCAATCGATATTCAAAATTAAAAATAAAATATATCACCGGAGTAATACCACGTCCTCACAGAAAACCGGCGTGAAGCAGTGCATGCGAAGATAGGTGACCCATGGACCACTAAAATTAGGTCGCCGTCGCCTAACTGGCAAGTCTGACAAGCAGACTTGTCACACAAAAATAATCTTTTTTTTTTAAAGATAAAGATATTTATTTACCAAAAATGTGTAAAGACATATTACAACAAAGCATAATATGGGTTGGTAGAAATTTTTAGTTCCAACATGTCTTGCCAACTTTGGCGTGTAAAATGTAAATGAAACATAGATAAATAATTAATAAGTACTTCAAATCATAAAATTAAATTTCCAATATTATTACTTGATTGTTCAAATTATAAACTAAATTAGGTACATACAAGCGTCCATAGGATTCAGTCAAAATTTATCATTAAAAAAATCATCTACACTGTAATAGCATTTCTGAGTAAGAATTTGCTTAAGTTTCTTTTTAAAGATAAATTATTTTAAGTGGGAAAGGTTAGCAAAATGCCTTCGTGCGCTTTTACGCATTATATAATTTATTCAAATATGAATTACAAATCTCATGGAATTACATTTCACTCATAAGTAGAATTTTTCTTGATTATTACTAAATTCATTAATATTTTGGTCACCATTTTGCAGCGTGAGATAGAAATATACGATATATTAATGTGTGACGAGTTAAGTCCATTTGACAGGACTCAACTCTGACGGTTAGCTGCGCGGAGCACGCTTGACTCACTCACACTTATGTCAAAAAATAGTTTTGTCTCTGTCTATGAATATCGCATAACATCAAACAAATGTGTCAAAGAGCTGTGAGTACGTTTGCATGCAGTTGTGCATCAAGCCCTTTTTCAGTTATTTAATTGAAGGGACGTGCCGTATCTTCTGCTATTTTGTATTAATCTAAATACCTATATAGGTACGACGTATAGAGTATAGGCATACTCATATACGTTGCTTAATAACATACCTACGAGCTAACAATTAATGTAGAATTAAGTTTTAAATATAAGTGAGTATGTTAGTCTGTATGATACATATTGTATGGACCCAACATTGTGAGATTTTGTAATGATGCCTGAAATAAATGGTTACTTATTTTATACCCGATTCTTGTTTTTGTGAGCCTCTACAGCTTAAGAGGGTTAACCGCCAGCTTTTCAAATTTCTCTGCCGTAATCCCAGTCCATTTCCCTTCAGTTTCGAAGCCACAACATTTTCCTTATGCCAAACCATCGCCTTCATAAAATGTTTGCATGGGCAGATTGTCCGCTCTTTCATAATGTTATTTTGCTGTCCTAGGTTATTAAAATATATAGATTTTTTTTTTATAGGTAGCAGACGAGCTGACGGATAGTCTAATGGTGAGCGATTGCCGCCGCCGATAGACAACCGCGACACCAGTGGAGTCACAGGTGCACTGCCAACCCTTAAACCCCCTTTTCCCCGAATTGGGCCTCCGGTACCCTCACTTTCACAGCGAAACACAGCACAGTGCTGCTTCACGCTGGTTTTCTGTGAGGTGCGGTATCACTCCGGTCGAGCCGGTACCCATTCATACCGAAGCATGGCTCTCCCACGATCAATACAATACGATAACTTTAGTTACAATTTTAA
Organism: Marasmia exigua; assembly: GCA_019059595.1. Classification (NCBI taxonomy): domain Eukaryota; kingdom Metazoa; phylum Arthropoda; class Insecta; order Lepidoptera; family Crambidae; genus Marasmia; species Marasmia exigua. The sequence goes on from CM032471.1 coordinate 4,768,370, forward strand.
AATGCGTAAAAACTCATTAGTATACATAAAACCGAAACCTTCAAAAGTTTCAACAAAAGGCCGCTACACATTGCGCTCTAATCCATTGATCCGATTATATTAATGTTAACAATCCCGAAATAAGGGTCTCTCTACGTTTGTCGAGAGCACTTACGAAAAGTTTTCTTAGCTATGTTCTTAATGGCATTAAGTCGTTTGGATCAACTCAGCTTGTTGAAGGAAGAAGGCTTGCCTCGCGTTCTTTATGTTTTCTCATATAGAAACAAAATATAAAGTCCTACCGGTATTTCACCTATGTGTAATCTCAGTGATCAGTCTTGTCACAATAGCACTTTCCTTTCTCCTCCTGCTCAGCTTAGCGTGTAATCGCCGTGGGAGAGCCACGCTTCGGCATGAATGGGCCGACTCGACGGGAGTGATACCACAGCCTCACAGAAAACCGGCGTCAAGCAGCACTACTGTGTTTCGCTGCTTGAGTGAGAGGAGAAAGGGGGGTTAAATGGTTGGCAGCGCACTTGTGACTTCATTAGTATTGTATCTAATTGCTGACAATCACAGTGCAAGTTGCTGCCTTGCAAGGAGACAGTTACTCGCCTTGTTATGCGGTCAACTTTGTAACTCGCTAGTGCAAGTTCTTTTTTATATGGCTCTAACCGAAGATAATTAGCCAATGTCAAGTTACTTATTGAGAATAAGTAGGTAGTCAACAGTCCAAGTCAGTCAAAGAGCCTTCCCTCTCTTTCACACGCGCTGTGTGTCTCCTATGTTTGGATGCGACAGGTATATTCTCGTTCGTTACGGGATGGCTTTGAATTAAGCCACCAGGGCCTTTAGCGCGAAGACGTCCTTTAATGAACTAGAAGATACCAGTCTCATTCATCATCTTTACCTAAAACCATGGCCGAAGCTGAGTGAGCTACTTACCTAAAGCCATGGCCGAAGCTGAGTGAGCTACTTTTCACTGACTATCGCGACATACCTTACACACACACACACACCTGTACGCAAATACTTAGTGCCCGGCTTAAGAAGCCATATTATTACTTTGTTTTTTTTTTCTCTTTAATTTTTTTTCTCTGTTTGTCTTCTTTTATATTTGTAATGTTGTGTTTGCTGTATTAGTTTGTGTTTTATTTGATTATACTTGTTGCGTTATTATCTGTAAAATGTGGTGTGTCGTATTATTCAGTGAATAAATGTTTCTATCTATGTTTCTATCTATCCAAACAAAGCAGTCATAGCGCGTGTGAAAGGGAGGGGACTTCGATTCGGTCGCCAGTCGTTTACGTCCGTTTCGCACCAACCCTCAGTCCTTACTCACTCGGCGAAACACAAAGCAGTCCTATAATATTCTCCAACCGATCACGACTACGGCGGCCAATCTCAACGATTACCCACGTACGCAGGATATACTATAGTGCTCAAGTGTGTGTGCAAACATAAGTTCACTCTCTATTCCCTTTCACTCATATTCCGATGGGACACCAGCGTGACACGACCGGAGAGGGATTGGGCGCAGGAACCAACGGCTTAACACGCTTACCCAGGCACGGGGGTACATGTCCGCCGACTTTCAGACTCCGGGCTGACACTAACAATTGCTTGCCAAAAACTTAGGCACAAATGTTTGGCCCGACCCGGGGATCGGACCCGGGACCTCTTGCGCAGGCGTCGCTTTAAAGTGCTACCCACTAACCACTGCGCCACCGAGGCAGCAACTCTTACTAAATGTGCGAAGGTCCTTATGTGAACTAACTTGCTATTCAGGACAAAACATGCGATAGTTGCTTTTTGTTGGCCTGGCCTAATTTGCTTTTGAGACCTAATGATTCTGTTTTGGTCGAGTTAAATAGAACTGCGTAATTTAAGTGTTGGAGGACGCGAAAAGGTATAGTTCGGCCGTATTCTAACTGTCATTACGCCGTGTGGTCCCCGGCAATATAGAATAGGCCACCCTCATTCCTACCAAGGTGTCGTAAAAGGCGACTAAGGTAAAGCTACTGGCATGATCATCAGCACCCAGAGAAGGAAAACTCTGCACTTATATCAAAACCCTCGCCAACCCGTCTGCTAAGCGTGGTGAGTATGGCAATTACCCCCATGTGATTGAGGGAGGCCCGTGCCCCAGCAGTGGGGACTTAAATGGGCTGACGATGAACTGTCATTACGTAAGATCGAGACATAATAATATTATTTACAATTTTGAGAAAGTCTCCGAGACTTGCAGATTTCGTCACGATATTTTCCCTCACCGCCGAGGTAATGGCAGAAATCATCATCATCATCTTGGCGTTTGGTCCCGGTTTCGTCCCAAGCCGTCGCTCCGGAGCTCGGTGTCCGCTTTCCTGCTTCTAATCCTCCACTTGGCATGATCTTGCAAGTGCATCCAATGTAGTCAATTTATTGGCACGTCAAGCCACACCTTTTTAGGTCTACCCTTTTTGCGGGGACCCGGCGGTGGTGCCATGGCCAGTAATTTGTTTCCCACGTAGCTGTCTGGTTTTCGCAGGACATGGCCGTACCAACGTAGGCGACTCTCCTGCAGTTTCTCTGCTATGTCACGGAACGTGGAGGCGCCCACGCGTGTGTGAGTTGATGACAGAAATACGCAGATATTTGAAAAATCTATAGATGCATGCTCGGATTCGAACCACGACCCCTCGTATAGAAGGGGCGTTTTTATTCACTGAGCTGCCATTGCTCTTTTTTTTCAGCATCATCCTCCACTAAAGGACTCGTACTTATACTCCGACGAAAAAAAATACCAATTCCGGTCCAGGCGTCTTCAAGTAATCGGGTAACATACATAAAAAAAGATCCCGGTGGATTGAGAACCTTCCTTTTATTTGAAGTTGGTTCAAAATTATAAATAATAATATCCTCCAACCAATTACGGCTACGGCGGCCTAATCTCAACGATCAGCCACGTACGCAGGATATATTATAGTGCTCAAGTGTGTGCGGAAAAACAAGTGCAGTCTCTACTCCCTTACCCTCATATTCCGATGGGACACTACTGTGACACGACCGGAGAGGGATCGGGCGCGGACGCGACCAACAGCTTAACGTGCTTTCCCAAGACCGCCAACCAATTTCCAGACTCCGGGCTGCCACTAAGAATTTCTTACCGAAAACTTAGGTACAAATTTTTGGCTCAAAGTACAAGTGGGTCAAAAACATACTAAATTATCATCATGCACGTCGCTTTCAATCCTTCCACACAGAATCAACGGTTGACTTATTTCATTAGTTTTGTTCAGGCCATGGATTTAGCATCGTGAGCCTAGTGCTTATCGGCTGCGATGCCAAATGTCACGATGCTACAAATTGTCACCAACAATGCAAACATTGGTAACACGAGTACGTATACTCGAATTACTGGCAGGAAATTCGTTCAGTACTCGCCCCAAATACTTGTTCGAACTGGACAGTAGAAGAAATGGAGGTGGCGGGAAAAAAATGTTTTTTTTTTTTTCGGTTCATGGGTTCAAATTTTATTTTATTTTATTTATTTTATTTTATTCGGAAGACCAACAGCTGTCTTAATACAGTAGAATTACAATGAACTTCTTAAAGCTAATTACAGGTCTTCACTTAGTTTAGTTTTTAGAACTCGTCACCTACCGTCGCTGGACGTAAGCTTGTTACTTAAAATCAAGTACACCAAGCAATCTGCAATTTTACATACAACTGACACCAGCCGACCGTGGGAGAGCCACGATTCGGCATGAATGGGCCGACTCGACCGGTGAGATACCACGGCCTGAAGCAGCACTGTGCTGTGTTTCGTTGCGTCAGTGAGGGTATCGGAGGCCCAATAGGCCCAAAGGGCAATAAAGGTGGGCGGCGGCAATCGCTTACCATCAGGTGATCCGTCTGCTCGTCTGCCACTTATGACATAAAAATAGCCATCTTTCTCATTTTGCAGTTTCATGGTGGTGCAGAATACTTACACTACATTTCCAATATGGCGACCACTTCACTCTAATACATGACGACTCTAACGTCCATCAGTTCGTCTAGAGCACAGAACACATACTGCAAGAGGACATCGACGGCTCTTTAGCATACTGATATTGTGTGTTAATTATTTTGACTGCCTCGTTGGCGCAGTGGGTAGTGCGTCGCACTTTAAAGCGACGGTTGGGCTTGGGGTCACGGGTTCAATCCCCCGGTCGGGGCTAAATTTGTACCTGAGTTTTTCTGTAAAGAAATGCAGTGTCGGCCCGGAGTCTGGAAGTTGGCGGTCTTGTACCCCCGTGCCTCGGAAAGCACGTTAAGCCGTTGGTCCCTCGCCCGATCCCTCTCCGGTCGTATCGCACTTGTGTCCCATCGGAATATGAGGGCAAGGGAATAGAGAGTGCACTTGTGTTTGCGTACACACTTGATCACTATAATGTGTTTAACCTGCGTAAGTGTCTGATAAATATGATATTGGCCACCTTAGCCGAAATCGATGGAGGATATTATTATTTATTATTGTGTACAACATGACATTTGTGATTGGAGTAGGTAGAGCTATTTGGGTTCATTGACCGTAAACATAGATGTTAATATGGACATGCCCCGGGATTCTGACTATAATCCCGGGATTAAAATAAATAAAAAAATATTTTAGAGTTAAATATTTAAGGCATTTTAGTCATGAAAGGGCTTATCCATACACGTTCGATACAACCGTATTTGCTTACAGTTTGCTCCTTTCTATCTAACGTATGTATCTTGAATTTCCAAAAAACAAATATAACTTTTTTAACTAACATGGTGTCCAAAGCGGTTATGAATAAGTTCGTAAGGCTGATGTTAATGCTCGTATGTGTAAACGAAAATGCAGGCAATAAAAAAACCAGGCATGTCCATATTATTCGAAAAAATCGCAAGTACCAAAAATAGCTCTATCTACTCCGATCATTGGTGATATGTATATCGATGACTTCGTAATATCTCTAACACTTGGACCTATCGAGTGAGGTACTTCTTCTTCTCTTCTTCATCGGCATTTTTTCAATACCCACCGTTGGGCATATGAGTAAAGTACTACTAATAGTTAATAGGTTGGTACTTGTGACTCCACTACTGATATTACAACTTTCCGTCCATGGGTGGCGACAATCATAGAGTAACTTATGGGTTATTTCACTTAGTATGGGAAAAATAGTTCAGCGGTTTTCGTTAGATGGAGCTTGTAAAAGCAGATATAGCTTTAAAAAGCAATCGAGCAGATGGATTGGCGTTGTTTCGGTAGATATCACTATGCATTTTCACATCGTGCTAGTAAAGTGTGTTTCCGAAACAATGCGCCCTCAAGGGCATTGTTTCGGAAATTTGAGCCTACATTAGCAATGTTAAATCAATACGGGAAATAAACCAGAAGTAAAACTTTTTTTTTATGGGATAGGGAGCAGACGAGTAGACGAATCACCTGATGGTAAGCGATTACCGCCGCCTATGAACACCTGCAACACCAGAGGAGTCACAAGTGCGCTGCCGACCTTTTAAAAAGGAATACGCTCTTTTCTTGAAGGTTTGCAGGTCGTATCTGTCCGAAGATACCGCAGGCGATAGTTCATTCCATAGTTTTGTCGTACGAGGCAGAAAGTTTCTTGAGAAACGCACAGTTGAATACTGCCAACCATCCAGATGAATTGATGATGATATTTAGAATTTAGTTAAAAAGCAAATAAAATTATTTCTGATATATTATTTAATCGCCTCCCTGACTGATTTTTGAAGGTGGCCGTTCTACATAGGCGTTGAGTTTTGGTCGGTTTCCTCTAGATGGCGCTACCACTGGCTAACCGACTGATGCCGCTATCTCAGTGTATATAAGTTGCGGCTATCGCCTTTTTTCTTTTTTTTCATGACATAGGTGGCAGACGAGCCGAGATAATGGTAAGCGATTGCCGCCGCCCATAGACATCCGCAACAAACGTGGATTCACAAGTGTAAACTTTTAAACTCCCCTTCTCCCCCTGGATTGGGCCTTCGGTGGTACCCTCACTCCCGCCGCGAAACACAGCACAGTTCTGCTTTACGCCGCTTTTCTTGAGGCCGTGGTATCACTCCGGTCGAGCCGTCCCATTCATGAAGAAGCGAGGTTCTCCCATCATCATCGTCATCATCATAGGCAACCCCCACACTCGTCCACTGCTCGACATAGGTCTCCCGGACCAAGTAACAGATGGCGCTAGTTTGACGTTTAATTGCAGGGTGACACCAAAATGGAGACCGTGGGCTGTCCAGTTACCAGAAAGTGATTAAAAAGTTCCCCGTTTAATCCCCTAATGCACGCCACTGCTCCCGATTTTCGGCCACTCTCATCCAGCCCACACCAGCCAGCCTTCGAATGTCATCATCCCATCTTGTCGCAGGGCGTCAACACTACGCTTACCAAGTTGCGGTCTCCACTCAATGACTTTACAGCTCCAACGGATGTCAGTTCTGCGGCTAATATGACCAGCCCATGCCACTTCAGTTTGCTAATTCAGTGGGCTATGTTGGTGACTCTGGTTCTCTGTAGGATCAGGTCCTTCAGAGATAGTCCGAGCATAGCCCTTTCCATAGCTCTTTGAGCGACTTTGAACCGGTGGACTAGTCCAGCCGTGAGTGTCCCATGGTAAATCGTTTTTATCAGGAAGTCCATCTCCAGTCTGCTCGTCCCTACCTATCATATAGAAAAAAACTAGGGATGTCCGCTCGTTTACCACATCTACATTCCCGGACAACACAGCATTAAACTGAAATCCCTTTATCTCAGCGTCCAGCCGTGCCACTCACGCGTGCCAGCTCCCTTGTGTGCGTTGTATCGCACTATGCTAGCGAAATGTTTTCGTTCTAGGAGCGCCGGAAAATATCGGCAGTTGTAGTACGTGACAATATAAGTAAAGTGTCTCTTAAAGAAATTGCTTGTAGAATGAGTTGGTTTCGAGTTTCCGGGCTTTTTTGGTCGCAATTCACGGGTGGAAAGTGAGCAGAAATGTTATTTTATTTATGGCACTGCGAATTTTTTATTGCCTCAATTGGCAATGGGCAGGGCATATTACGAAGAGAGCAGACGGATATTACGTGTCGGCCTTAAGTAATGTCTGTTCACTCTTTCCAAATTAGTTATTTATTTATTTTATTTATTAAGAAGACTTACAGCTATTAATGTTAATTAAAGCTTATATTGAGATGTAGTAATATACCTATGAGTAAAAGGTATGTATGTGTCATGTGGGTATAATAAATATGTAATCAATAGATTTAATAAACCAGTGTACTCCTAGCATTCTGTTATTTCACCTTGCCGAAGTATCGGGTAGCGCGGTGAGCGTGTATCAACTAATAAGGAGCGCAAAGTAAAAACATTACAATATATAATTATTTATACTTTAGCTAATTGTTTTCAAGAGTATTTTATACATTTTGTTTTGTTGGTAGACACTTAAGTACATTCCATTAAAAAAAACCGGCACCAAATCAATGATTGGATAAAAACGATGAAAATACATAAAGCTAATCAGGGGTATATCAGAAGTCCCTTGACCGTTTCCGCAACGAAATGCAAAAAATAGGTAATTTTAAAGTTACATAAAATTTCAAGCTTTTTAAAAAAAAAATGGAAAATTTAGCTGTGTGCTTAACTGATAGCTTTACATACAAGCATGATTAATTTAATTACAACTAATATGACTTCTCAAGACGTCACGCCCAGACTTCGGCAAGCATTCAAATCCAAATAATCGCTTTGTGCTGATAAGAGGTATCTATATCAACAAAGTAAAGATGGAAGTTCTCCGAAACCCTCGCCGCGCCTTATTGCCCGGTGATGGCATATTACGGGAATCAAGTGGCTTTTAGTGAACAAATTTGGTGTTTATTTGTGTACTGGAGTGCCGCGAACGCGAAGTGATCCTAATAATAAGAACACTGATATCGTGTGTCGAGTGAGTTCTCACGTGACCACTTTCTTGGGCCTATATAGAGTCATAAAATCCGCGATTATGTTTAGTGCCATCGGCAGAATCCGTAAGTTGATAAAACGTTAAACACCGGCATTTTATTGAGTGACTTCGACTGATGATATAGCAATAAGGCACTTATTGACTGCCTCGGTAGCGTAGTGGTTAGTGGGCACCATTTTAAAGCGACAGCTACGCAAGATGGTCCCGGGTTCGATACCCGGGTCGGGACAATAATGTGAACCTAATGTTTTGGGTAAGAAATTCTTAGTGTTAGCCCGGTGTCTGAAAGTTGGCGGTCTTGCACCCCTGTGCCTCGGAAAGCACGTTAAGGCCGTTGGTCCTGCACCCGATCGGTCGTGTCACGCTGTTGTCCCATCAGAATACGAGGGTAAGGGAATAGAGAGTGCACTTGTGTTTGCGCACACACTTGAGCACTTGAATATATCCTGCGTACGTGGCTAATCATTATGATCGGCCGCCGTTACCGTAATCGGTTGGAGGATATTATTATTATCAAAAATTTACTTGACATTGGCAACATTTATCTTCGGGTATACAAAAGCAACTGAAGGAAAGACTCACAAACAAACACACAAATGGCTTAAAACTTCAACAGCTTTCGTATTTCGACGTGGGGGCTAAAACTGAAATGCAGGGTAGAAGCATGATTTACGCTTGCAATACCGGCGCTGCCTCCTATATTTCCCCGGATATTCGCAACACCTGCAGCGAATAAAAAGAATTCACGGGAACAATTCCACAGTGCTAATATAACCAGCACAACAGACAACATCGCAAACTTCTTATCGAGCCTTCGAGTGGGATTCGAACCCACGACCTTTTACGAACCGGGCAAATTGCTCTGATTAATTGCGCTATCGAGGACTTTAGTAAGTCGATTCATTTGACTGCCTGTTAGTGGGTCGCACTGTAAAGCGACGGCTGCGCAAGAGGTCCCGGGTTCGATTCCCGGGTCGGGCCAAACATTTGTAAGTTCCTAAGTTTTTGGTAAGAAATTCTTAATGTCACCCCGGAGTCTGGAAGTTGGCTTGTACCCCCGTGCCTCGGAAAGCACAGTTCAGCCGTTGGTCCTGCGCCCAATCCCTCTCCGGTCGTGTCACGCTGTTGTCCCATCGGAATAAGAGAATAGAGAGTGCACTTGTGTTTGCGCACACACTTGAGCACAATAATATATTCTTCGTACATGGCTGATCGTTGATATTGGCCACCAGGGCGATAATCGGTTTGAGGATATTATTATACGTCGATTCATTCTGGTAAGTGCTTGATACTTAGTTGAATAGCTGAGTTGTTCAAAGCAATTTGAAATTCGTGGGTTTGAATCCCAATCAAAGATTGTGTAAAGAGTGCAAGTGTAGTAGGTCATCAAAAATGTCTCCCGTGTTTTTCTACTGGCTATCTTTGTAATGTAACATCGCTTAAAGTGGGCGAGGGATAACAGAATGAACAAATGCTAATTACAAGCCGTTGTTGGCCTCATCACGAGTGTTGCCAGAAATAATGTTTTCACATTTTTTTTCATTTTTTTTAAATGGCTCTACCTGAAGATAATTTGCCAATGTCAAGTAACTTTTTGAAAATGAGAAGGTAGGTCAAACAGTCAAAGTCAGTCGAAGTCACTAGTCACTCAATAAAACGCCGGTGTTTTTACGTTTTATCGACCTACGGATTCAGCGGATATTACTCTAAAAGCAATCGTGGGTTTTAAGACTCTATTAGGTCCAAGCAAGTTGTCACTAGACAACTCACTCCACACACAATAGCAGTGTTAAAAACGGCACTTCACTACACAAATTAAGCACCAAATTTGTACACCTAAAACCACTAGACACTTAATTAAAACCTTTGAATTGCATCAGCCTACGCGGCTTGTTTTAGCCCTACCCGCCGAATCATATTTTTTATTTTTAACCTCCATGAGGTATACATTTGAAATTTTCTTTTTTTTACTTTTTATTCTAGAACTTAATGCGCTTTGGCTACGCATGAAACCCAGAATTTAACTTGGCCACATGGCACTGTCGATAGCCAAGATGGTGCATTGCAACTGTCCGGGCACAAATGGCATGACTACTATTATTAATATAATATATATGACATAAAATCTAATATTGTAAAATCCCATCCCATCAATAGTAGCGATAACTTGATTTCTATGATGGAGGCCTTTGCCCTGCAGTAGGACAGTTTAAAGGCTGATTTTAAAAAAATGTAAAATATTATAATACGATTCCCTGATTTTTAGGACGGAGGCCTTTTCTCTGCAGTGGGACAGTATATAGGTTGATAAAAAAAATGTAAAATAAAAACTAATATGATATCAATAAAAGATATTCCTTTAATATAATTTTTTAATAAGATTATTGTAATAAAGAATCCATGAGAACTACTGCCGATAAACTGTTTCGCAGTTTGACATAATTATTATTATTATTTGTTAGAAATGGGGTGAGACCTGCGTCTCATAGCCACTGCGACCAGTAGATGATCTATTGTGACAGCCCCGCCCGAGCCGCCCCCGCCCTGACCAGCAGTTTGAAAGAAAGCATGGTATTAACATTTCTGTATTATTATTGTATAAAAAATTTAAAAAAATATCTGTGGGCATGACAGTGGATGGGCGTTTGGGGGGCAGCGTCGCACTGACAGACATTGCTGGATGCATGAATTGATCGGTACGAATAGATTCCACATTTTTATTTCAGAACAGGTTCTGACAACACCGCTCATCAACACTCCGAGGAACCTATTTTTCAAAATAAATTCTTCAAGAGCCGAGAATTCATCTTGAAATGGATAGAATAATTACCCCATCCAAGGGTCGAGAAAAATGAAAAAAACCTGGCCAAGTGCGACTCGGACACGCGCAGGGATCCGTACCAGTAGACAATAATAGATTATTATACCTCCTTTCGCTTTAGAATGATATAGGATGACAGAGGTCAAAATCTATACATTTATCACGTTAGTCTCTTTCTAACATGTAACTCACGTACGTACTATAATTCTGTCTTGCTGTCACTGATATCTGGATAAAGCGAAAGCGAAAACCTATTACAAAAATGTTATTATTACCTGTTAACATTTACTGATATCGAGCAAAAATGGAATGCTTTGTATGAAAACCTACCTTAAAATAGTTAAATTGAAAGCCCTGAAGGCTTTATTCTTAAACCTTTGTTAGCTAACACTGGTGTTATAGAGCAATTTTAACAGTTTGAAATAAAAAAAATATACAAACTTTTCGAGAAAAGAATGAAGCTTTAGAATACCGTTTAAGTAAATAAGTGTTTAACGTAAAAATACTTACTTCGCTTCAATTACATATTAATATCGACCAAAAAAAAGGGGAAATTATCGTGTTTATTATTTAATTTTTGTTGTTACAGCGGCAATTATACATAATTTGTAAAAAAATAACTGTCTAGCTATCGCAGTTCTTACCCCTCAATAGGCCATAAGTAAACGAAAAGTTTAATTGGATTTCGCTCTTATTTAATGATAGAAAAGGTTCAAAATCAGGTGGGAACTATTTTCCGAATATTCGATTAGATACAGCCTAGAGACAGATAGACGGACGGACAGCGAAATTTTAATAATAATAAAAAAGGAGCCCTGTTTTTACCCTTTGGGTACGAAACCCTAAAAAGAAACTTTCGTAGCCAACGTATGGATGAAGTTAAAAGATAAAATAATATTTCCGGGCAAAAAATTATAGAATTCTAGTTGCTTTCAAAATAGCTCGAGTTTAAAGGCAATAGTTTGTTCGAAACATTTTCAATATCTTTCTTTTAGACAGGCTTTTTGGGTTCCGTACTATCAGTAATAAAACGCTTTAGCTACTAAACCGGATACATTTTAAACAATTTCGGGATTACAACCTCTCAGTAAACACTTATACTGTTTATTAAATAACCATGCACAAATGTTGGGTCCGTTTTTGTTCGCGAAAAATTGATTAACGCAAAAAGTGGCCGCTTTTCGCGGTTCACAATTTTTCGCGTACGCGTTCGACCCAACAGTTGTGCATGGTTATTTAATAAATAGTATAAGTGTTTTCCGGGAGGTTGTAACCCCGAAATGGTTTAAAATAGATCCGTTTGAGTAGCTAAAAATTAAAATCGATTGGCGTCGCTAGTGTGGAGTCACACGTGCGCTGCCAATCTTTAAACCCCCCTTTCCCCCGGATTTGATCTACAGTACCCTCACTCACGCAGCGAAACAGCACAATACTGCTTCACGCATTTTTCTGTGAGGCCGTGGTATCACTCCGGTCGAGCCGGCCCATTCATGCCGAAGCTCTCCCACGGTTAAGTTCAGTACGCTTCTCACGGCACTTCGTACCGCGCACAGCTAAACTGAAGTACCACCATCGGTCACTATCATTAGCCTGTTGCAGTCCACTGCTGGACACAGGCCTCTCCTAAAGTTCACCATTAAGATCGGTCTATGGTTACTTGCATCTAACTCCAGCCAGTCATCCTGCGTAGACCGTCACTCTATTTGGCCTGAGGGTGCTACGTTTACCGAGACGTGGTCTCTACTCTAGAACTCGTTTACCCCAGCGTTTGTCAGTTCAGCGACTGATATGGCCAGCCGTTGAAGGGGCAGTGGCCCTTTCAACTTGCTAATCTGGAAAGCTATGGTGATGACTTTGCTGTGTTCCCATAGCATAGCATACAAAATATTTCATGCAGAGGGCAAAGGGGCCCTCAGGGTTCAATATAATAATAACGCCTTTAAGAGGATAATGGAGCTGCCCTGGAACTGCAGCGCTTCGATGATCGCGGCGGCGCGAGTAGACTGTTCTTTTGCCACGTTGCGGAAGCGCGCTGCGTCCCTCGTGCGCAGGGTCAGGGCTAGCTCCGATTCCCTCCTGAAGATAATTGCAAACCGGGTGGACTGTGGCGCATTGCATGCGAAATAAATTACTAACTTAGAAAACTTCCCTCAAAAATCCGACAACCATAACCTAAATACTAGAAATAAACACAAATTTTCTGTTCCACATCTCAGACTTCATAAGATTGGTAAAATTAATTGTAGGAATGAGTATTCAAATATTTAATAAGTTACGACAAAAATTGTTGATTTACCAATGCCTAAATTTAAAACACATGTTAAAAATTATTGAATGGCAAAAGCCATTATACAGTTATCTAATGATTACTTTGATGACAAGAATTTGTGGAAATGATAAACTGTTCGCCTACACCCATGATACTGTACCTATAAAAAATTTGGCGATTAAACAGAGTAACTGGCGAGTTTCTTGCCGGATCTCCTCGTCAGAATCCACTTCCCGATTCCGGTGGTAGAATCACAATATATTTATTTATTTCTTAGTATATTTTTTGTATCGACATATATGTTTAATTTCATGTATAATATTATATATAGTTATAACTTATATTTTGCATATATGACGATTTGTAAGAGCTGTATATAAGCCTATGCAAATAAAGTACTTTTGAATTTTGAATTTTAACCTACGGTTACTGACGGTTAAGATGTTACTAACAAAATTTGAGTTATTGACTTAAAATAAATGATTACCAAATTGTGGCCTCCTAAGTCTATGGTTGTTCCCGAACATATAAACATATAGGACCGGTCTTTGAGAATAAAGCTTATCCGTTCCATATGAGATGGCAATGCATTTGCGATGCCTCGGGCGGGCGGCTTTATACAACTTAATAAACAAAACCTCCGTTTAGTGACTAGTGCTCTTACGGGGCATGGCAGTTTTAATAGACATCTGTTCAATGTAGGTGTTACAGACAGCCCTCTATGCAGAGCAGGCATGGAGAAGGAAGAAACAGCCGCTAATGTACTCACAGTGCATAGGGGTGGCCAGCAACCGATACCGCGGCCTAACAGAAAGCAGCACTATGCTGTGGTCCAATCCGGGGGAAAGGGGGCTGTAAAGATTGGCAGCGCACTAACTATTTTTTTCCTGAAAGCCATCCTGCAAGTTCATTAACGTTGTCCATTAAAGCAAAGTTAATTAGGGAGTAATAGCATTAATATTTACTTCACAAATTAAAAAATGTTAATATGGAAAAACAACTTCTTAGAAAATCGCCATTCAAAACGCCATTATGACGACCCGTTTGGAACAATGGTAGTGAACGCTGCCTTTGGTCCAAGGGTTGCGGGTTCGATCCCCGCACAGTACAAACATTTGTGTGCATGAACATGTCTGTTTGTATTGGTCTGGGTGTTTGTATGTATTATAAGTATGTATTTACAAAAGAAAAGTATTATATGTATATATTTGTAATTCCGCTGTTGATTCTGATATCCGTAACACAGGTGCTTGAGCTACCTATCTCGGAGGTATGTGATGTTAAGTGGTAAGTGACTCGCTTGCCTATTTTCTGTCGCCTTAAGCTTTAAAAAAACCAAATATTTCACGGTATGTTCTCATGTTGCTAGAAAAAAAATCAGGTTTTTTCCGACCTCCAGTCCGCTCAAACGTATTGTGAAATATATTACCTTTCTGAGAATTTTTTGCCTTCTATTGAATGGCATAACTGTTGGAAACTATGCTTTGTGCCACAGGTGAAAAGGTCGTTCGTGACAAATTTAAAATTCAACGAAGCATGATTTATTGGGTATTGGGTCACAACACCTTTCCTTTGAATGAAAACAGAACACAATACATTCAGGTCTAACTGCCCGTATTTTTGATATGCACTTTAAAAGTAAAACCTTTTATTGCTTTATTTTTTGGTACAGCCGCAATTAAATGTACATACCTCGACTCTGAAGTTGATACAATAAGGTTCATATTTGAATGAAGTTGTATACTTATAAGTGACTGCACAGTCACGAATTTTAATTTGGGACCCTATGGTCAAAACTTTAGTGCAATAATGTTGAATGTCAAGTTAAGAAAAAAATGTCTTATCTTAACGATAACTTGTTTGCAAAAAGCTATCATTACTGTTTTTTAACTACGAACATAATATATTGTGTTACTCGTGTCAGTGTCAGTCAAATTATTCATTTGCACGAACAAGGCGCAGGCATTCACGAAATATCATGTTAAATAAATGTGTTGAGATGTATGTCTGTTAAACTCGTAAAACATCGGTAATAACCGTATGCCCTCGCTCAAGTTGACTTCTAGAAAAGTAAAGTTGTCAATAGTAAATATTATAACTTCAACACGTTAAAATATAAGCTCTTAATAGCGAAAGTTTGCTACACGGCATTCAACCTCGGGTGGGTCCCAAATTAAAGCTCGTGACTGTACGTAAAATAACCCGTTTATGTTCGTTTCTTTATCAAGAATATTATACTTCGAGAAACTAAGGGTTGGGAAGATCAGACGGCAGTCGTTTCATTGTTTCAGAATCCTAGATCATGCTGTAAGCGCACCCAGGGCTACTGGGATGAGAAAGATCCATTCGTCCAATCCAAAGCGGGAATCCATTGGATCCGGGCGGCACAGGACCGAACATTGGCGGAGGCCTATGTCCAGCAGTGGGCGTCTATTAGTTGAAATGATGATGATGAAGAGGATTCCTTGGAGAAAAATGTATGTTTACATTAGTATGTTATATTACCCTCGAGAAGTTTTTTTTTATAGAGGCTCAGTATATATAGGTATAAGGCACTCATCACCCTGATGGTAAGCAAGAGAAGAGCCCAACTAGCAAAGATAACGGAAGCGATGTCAAGGCATCACCTCCCTTTTCTCTTCTCTCTCGGGCATTCATAAACACACAAAGTATAGGACAAAATGTCACCCAGAGAGCAATGGAGAGGGCTATGCTCGGAGTCTCCCTGCGTGATCGTATCAGAAATGATGAGATCCGCAGGAGAACTAAGGTCACAGATATAGCTCAAAGGATTGCATGCCTCAAGTGGCAATGGGCAGGGCACATAGTGAGGAGAACAGACGGCCGTTGGGGCGGAAAGGTCCTCGAGTGGAGGTCACTTACAGGAAGTCGCAGCCGTGGCAGGCCCCCCACAAGGTGGAACGACGATCTAGTGAATATCGCGGGAATCCATTGGATGCTGGCGGCACATGACCGATCTGCGTGGAGAACATTGGGGGAGGCCTATGTCCAACAGTGGACGTCTATAGGCTGAAATGATGATGATGATAGGACAAAAAAGTTGTTTATTTTATTTTTGGGTATATCTGAAAGATTTCATGGTCAATAAATGATTAATTAAGAGACGAGCATATTCGTAACTCTTTTTTTAAGCTAGAGCGACAAACGAGCAAGCGAGTCACTTGATGGAAAGTAATTTCGCCGCCCATGAACATCCACGAAATCAGAGAGATCGCTAATGTCATCATCATCGTCTCGTCAGCCCATTTAAGTCCCCACTGCTGGGAGCACGGGCCTCCCTCAATCACATGAGGGGTAATTGCCATACTCACCACGCTTGGCAGACGGGTTGGCGAGGGTTTTGATATAAATGCAGAGTTTTCCTTCTCTGGGTGCGCCTTTTACGACACCTCGGTAAGAGTGAGGGTGGCCTATTCTACTCTGCCGGACACCACACGGCCTAATGTGTTGCCAGGTTTTTTTTTTAAAAGGAGTACGCTCTTCTCTTGAAGGTCCCTAAGTCGTAGCCGTCGGGAAACACTCCCGCAGGCAAACCGTTCCACAGAATTGAGGTACATCGTAGAAAGTTCCGCGAAAAATGCACAGTTAGACCGCCATCCATCGAGATAATGGGGATGCAATGACAATTGTATGCGTGTGTTTCGATGTAGGAATTCAGCTGCAGGAAGTAGATCAAACAGTTTCTCAGAGCACACCCCATGATTGATGCGGTATAGAATGCTGAGGGAAGCTAGGTATATCCCGCCGCAGTGCTAGAGGATCAAGTAGACTAGAGGGAGTCACCAACATTCGAGCAGCCCTAAATGTAACAAAAACGATTTTTTTTAAAATATGAATCCGCGATATGAGCACGATTGTATGAAAAATACGCTAAATGTTCTCATGAACTGCAGTCGTGTATTGGACAAAATAGCCTTGTAAAAAGACTTGGAAATAGCTTTTAAGCTCAGTCAGAACACTTAAGGCTCTTTCTTAGTTTCAATTACGGTAGCAAATACCTACAGACTAAAGAGAATGTTAGAAATTTATTTTC
Source organism: Marasmia exigua (assembly GCA_019059595.1). Lineage (NCBI taxonomy): Eukaryota > Metazoa > Arthropoda > Insecta > Lepidoptera > Crambidae > Marasmia > Marasmia exigua. The sequence continues at coordinate 4,785,460 of CM032471.1, forward strand.
TATAAACAGTTTCTAGTATTAGGACATTTTTCACAAAGAAAATAATTGGAAATATAACTCGCTCCGGTGTTAGTGTTGTTTTCTCTCTAGCGGGTAATTCTGCACCGAGTTGTTAAGAAAGGGGTTTGGCAATTTTTGATATGTTCTACCGAATTTTTAAGGTTTAATACATTCAATATTCAATAATGTTTATTCAATATCATTTAAATTACATACATTACAAATGGCTGGGGTCTCTATTTAAGTATGCAATACCTGTGTTTAGAGACCCCGCTTCTTCTTGAAACTTACAAAGATAAGGATCATACCAAACTAATGTGTGTGTGTGTGTGCATTTGTTCGTATCTATAACTATGTGTGTGTTGCATGTGTATTTCAGTGTGTGTATCTTTAGTGTGTGTAACTAAAGTGTAAGTATATGTGTGTGTGTCTGTATCTATGTGAGTTTGAATAGCGTGTATCTGGTGTGTTTGTGAGTATGTACGTGCGTGTGTAGTTCTGAGTTTGTACATGTGTGTTTGTTAGTTTCGGGTATTTATGTGCTATATAATAAGTATATATTAAAACATAAAACTAGTAAAAAATAAGGTTCTCAATCTCATTATAGTCTTGAACTTGTAGCCAATTATGTAAATACATTGCTGTGTATGAAACCTAATAAATTCGATTAGATCAAATCAAATGTATCGAAATTATCCACGGGTAAAACCATGTAAAGACGAGACGAAATTTTTAAGTGTGCTATTTACTTATCTTGTAAAAAGTCACATTTTCGAGTTATACTCGTACGCCGCTAAACATGTAAAGTACTTTATATATAAAAAAAAACTTTATTGACTAATGAATTATTTTTCATCATAATAACCTTTTTACTCAAAAAACTGGCGCTTTGCAAAGTAAGGTAACGTAAGAAGGTTTTCGATGTTATTTTGATTGTGATCTATCGATTTTTGGAGGTGTTATCATTGGGCGCTATTTTGAGAAAAATATCAAATGGTGGATACCATACCACAGGTAGTGGGCCGAAAGTACCAAATCCCTTTACAGGCAACCGGTAATGCTGTTTTTTGCTATCTGTTGATTTACAACATCTGACACATGCACTTACCTGATTCCGTACTTCTCGTAATCCATAACATTAATATTTTCATTCATAGAATAGTTCTCCCCTTGTTACGATTAATGGACTTATGTTATGGATATCTGATAATATAGGGAACATATTATTATTAATAAGTAATACATTAAAAACACAATGGACAACATTTCATATTTTTAACATGACCATATTGTTTTTTTATATGAAAATAGACATAAAATGAACAGACCCTTATTTTTTCTTTTTTCAAAATTTTCATACATAAAATAATTATTGCAATTATTTATATTCTAAATAGACGTAAGCGCCAAATGACGTCATCGGATGGCTGAATACAGCGATATTCCTTTGCTTTTCATTGCTTTAATAAAAAAAGGTACTACTATCAAAGGTAAAGAATACTAGTGTCATCATTGTCAACGTCATTCACTGGCGCTTTTACGTAAGAAGGTTTTCGATGTACATATTTTGATGTGATCTATCGATTTTTGGAGGTGTTATCATTGGGCGCTATTTTGAGAAAAATATCAAGTGGTGGATACCATACCACAGGTAGTGGGCCGAAAGTACCTACCAAATCAATTGACGGGCAACCGGTAATGCTGTTTTGTCTTCTTTTTTTGACAGTTGCATGTCATGGGTTTGACATTTCGTAAATTTAAAACTATAATGTGCTAAGCAAAGAAATATTTTACATTCTGCCGTCCGATGACGTCATGATACGTTTTTAGTTTTAATTTTTTCTCAGTAAATAAGCAATATAAAATATAATAAATATATATTCGAGAAGCGGATAAGTAAATGAAGAATTGGTATTTTTTGTTTCATAGCTCAGCAATTTTGAAATGTTGTCCATTGTTTACATGGTTTTTACTGCAAAAGTGCAGTAGAAAGCGGATCCCGCGTTTGGAAGCAACAGATCGGACACAACTAAGACAAATCGTAAGATGAACAGAAAGAATATGAAAGAGTTAACACCGAACAACTTTATATTAATCTCATTCCGTACATCTATTATAAAATTAGTTCTTTTAGTTTTCGCGTTGCATTATAACTAATGGCTAATAATCACGGGAATTTAATATAATATTCTAAAAACTTATTATGTAAAACTACTTGAATGATCGTTAAGATCGGCTGTTGTCACTAAAATTCAGCAAGAGGATTATTAGAAGAGGAGGACAATTCTTCTGGGAATCAGAATCACCAAAGCACATGTTAAAAATTATTTAATGGAAAAAGCCTATAATACAGTTGATGATAACTTAAATGACAAGAATTTGTGGAAATGATAAACTGTTCGCCTAACCTATGATATTGTACTTATAAACATTTTTGCGATTAAAAATAGTAACTGGCGAGTTTCTTGCCGGATCTTCTCGTCAGAATCAGCTTTCCGATTCCGGTGGTAGAATCACATATATTTAGGTATTCATTTCTTAGTGTATTTTTTTATATCGACATACATGTTTAATCACGTGTTTAATATACATCATCATCATCATCATCAGCCTATCGTAGTCCACTGCTGGACGTAAGCCTCTCCAATTGTTCGCCACTGTGATCTATCCATGGCTTCTCGCATCCAGCTCTTACCAGCTATCCTGAGCAGATCATCCCCCCACCTAGCCAGAGGGCGCCCTACATTACGTTTGCCAAGACGCGGTCTCCACTCTAGAACTCGTTTACCCCATCGGTTGTCGGTTCTGCGGCTAACATGGCCAGCCCACTGCCACTTAAGCTTGCTACTTCTGTGAGCAATGTCGATGACTTTGGTTCTCTGCCGGATCACCTCATTTCATATTCGATCTCGGAGAGAGACGCCGAGAATTGCTCGTTCCATAGCCCGCTGAGCGACCTTTAACTTGTGGACCAGCCGTACCGTAAGTGTCCACGTTTCGGCTCCGTATGTCATGACGGGTAGGACGCACTGATTGAAGACTTTCGTCTTTAGGCACTGTGGTATCGACGATACGATAAATACATAGTTACAATTTATATTTTTCATGAATGACGATTTGTAAGCCTATGCAAATAAAGTACTTTTGAATTTTGAATTTGGAATATTTTATTAACAATCATGAACACCCCTACTTCGCTAAGATTTCGTCGAGATTCGTATTCCGTCAGCGAAAATGAAATGCTATGCAATAAAGTTTCTCCCCGACTTTTATTACCTGAAATATAAGAGTACTACAGTATGTCTAATTACAGTATAAAATTAAAGCAGTCTTTGCATTTTATCACAGGAATGTTATGAACATTCAAGCAATAACTACTCGTTTAACTTTTGTGTTGGAAAGACGAATAAATGAAATCATATTACCCAACTTTTCTATGAAATTTTCAGAACACATTTTTCAATGTGTTTTACTTCAGAATTATATCTTCTGAACATTTGTTGTGTTGACCTTTTATTGTGTGATAAAACCATGAGTGATGCAGAGGAGCAGACACATCACCTGATGGTAAGCGATTTCCGCCGCTCACGGACACCAGCGACACCAGTGGAGTCAGAAGTGCGCTGCCAATCCTTTGAACCCCCCTTTCCCCCGGATTGGGTCTCCGGTACCCTCACGCAGTGCAAAATCAGTTGTTCCATACAAAATAGTTTTTCCGCTCATATTCCTAATCTAACATGCTAAATGGATGCTTTGTTTATACACGATATCTACCTATTATGAGGTTATCGGGATGGAAACCATAAAAAATATAACGGCGTAGAACAATCAATCACATTAAATTTCAGTTATTTGCCTTGACAAAAACGGCAATTAACGGCTAATTTGGCAACAAACGGAACCCTTCTAGATTCGTCATGTCTGTCCGTCTGTCCGTCCGTCCGTATGTCACAGCCACTTTTCTCCGAAACTATAAGAACTATACTATTGAAACTAGGTAAATAAATGTATTTTGTTAACCGCATTACGATTTTCACACAAAAATTGGAAAAAATAAAAAAAAATTGGGGGGTCTCCATACTTAAAACTGAAACTCAATTTTTTTTTTTTCATCAAACCTATACGTGTGGTGTATCTATGGATAGGTATTTAAAAATGATGTTGAGGTTTTTAACATCATTTTTTTCTAAACACAATACTTTGCGCAAGAGACGCTCCCAAAGTGGTAAATAATCATGAAAACTAACAATCGAAAATTGGATTCGGACTAGATCTAGTAAGTAGTTTTTTATTAATACGTTATAAACCGTAAACCGCAATTTACCTTCCATATATCTTACTTGCTGCTACGGAACCCTTCATGGGCGAGTCCGACTCGCACTTGGCCGGTTTTTTATAGCGAATTTCCAAAAGCAAAAGTGGTAAAAGTTGGTAGAAGAGGATGTTTTTAAATGTTTACCGATGCATGCGATGTTTTCTGTTTCACTTTGTGCTTTTTAAAAATTCATGTCTCCAAAATTAAATAAGGACAAAGCTAACAACGGTAAAAGTGTAGTTTCCCGGTCTCAGCCAACGAGGGAAACATTTCACACTGCGACACGTTTGCGCTGGTTTCCTCTGTTTTCAATTAGCCAAATGTTATGAAATTTCGCCAGAAATAGTGTTTTTGCACAGTTTCTATGCGAATTTGATTGCGAGAACCAGACTGTTTTTCTTATCGTATTTTGTTAGGAGTTTGAAACTGTTTAAAGGCCTCTGACTTGTTTATTTAACGACTACGCTTAAACATTATGGAGCCGAAAGCTCTTCCCGCAGCTTCACAACACTATCTTGTCAGTTCATGACAGTGTCAACTCGTCTATAATATTATTATTAGTCCTCTGTAATAATATTACAGAGGACTAATAATAATAAATCCTCCAACCGATTTCGGCTAAGGCGGCCAATTTGAACGATCAGCCACTTAGTGACTAGTGACTAGGATTTATTTTAGTGCTCAAATGTGCGCAAACATAAGTGCAATCACTTACGTTTGCGCACACACTTGTCCTCATAACCCGATGGGACTCCAGCGTAACACGACCAGAGAGGGATTGGACGCAGGACCAACGGCTTAACGTGCATTCCGAGGCACGAGGGTACAATATCGCCAACTTCCATACTCTAGGATGACGCTAAGAATTGCTTACCGAAAACTTAGGTACAAATTTCTGGCTCGACCCGGGGATCGAACCCGGGACCTATTGCGCCACCGAGGCAGTCTGTGGTATACTGTACTAAATTTTTTTTTATATGTGTATAGGTAGCAGACGAGCGGACGGATCACCTGATACCCGCGACACCTGTGGAATCACAAGTGCGCTGCCAACTTTCTAACCCCTTTTCCCCCGGATTGGACCTCCGGTACCCTCACTCACGCAGTGAAACACAGCACAGTACTGCTTCACGCTGGTTTTCTGTGAGGCCGTGGTAACGCTCCGGTCAAGCTGGCCTATTCATGCCGAAGCGTGGCTCTCTTACGGTCTCCCGAATCGACGCCATCTACACTTCACGTGTAGCGGTCAAAATTAAAGCACGTGCTCCTCAATCCAGACGCTTGCTTGATTGCCCTAACATCAATAATACAGGTGGATCTCTGGGGATCAACAACGATCGAACTGTAGAAGTTCACACAAGATTTAGGGCTGGCGTTTTAAAGAAAGAAAGAAAGAACATTTTATTCTTTTGGACATCACAACACTATATACGAGTACAACATCAGAATCGCGCTGCCTTGAAACTCATTTGGCGAAATATAGCATAAACGCTGCGGTACACGGGTTTTCTGAGAGGCATTGCCTCTCATTATGGCCTCGAGCGGACAGAGCCCAAGCGTACCCAGGGCTCCGAAGCGACAGCTTTGAACGCGAGTGGGTGAGCGAGGGTACCGGAAACCCAATCCGGGGTAAAGAGGGTTTAAAGGTCGGCATAACCGTGGGAGAGCCACGCTTCGGAATGAATGGGCCGGCTCGACCGGAGTAATACCACGACCTTAAAGAAAACCGGCGTGAGGCAGCATTGGGCTGTGTTTCGCTACATGAGTGAGGGTACCGGAGGCTTAATACGGGGGAAAGGGGGTTTAAAGGTTCATGACTCCACTGGTGTCGCAAGTGTCTATGGGCGGCGGCAATCGCAGACGGATCACCATCAGGTGATCCGTCTGCTCGTCTGCCCCCTATCACAGAAAAAAGAAAACTATATACGAGTACAACATCAGAACAGCATACAAACAGCTTGTAAGTCGAAGATTGTAAGACGTTCATTTTACTGTTAGGGTTTCCCCCAGAACGAAATAGGTGTGGAACTGTGAACTGTAATTGATTTAAAAATAATTAGCATGTTTTACGTCATAGCTATCAGCCAATAAACTGTCCCACTGCAGGGCAAAGGCCTCCATCATAGAATTCAAGTTATCGCTACTATGATGGGATTAGGCTTAATCACCACGCTTGCCAAATGCGGATAGGTGATCACAAACCCGAGCTATGTTCGAAAAAATCGCAACATACTTTTCGCTCGACCCGGGAATCGAACCCAGGACCCCGAGATCACGGCCCGGTACTTAAACCGCTAGACCAACAGGGCATTACGTCGTACGAGGGTTTACGTCATACGAGCAGTCAAAAGTGTGCTGCCTTGAAACCCCCTTTCCCCCCGGATTAGGTCTCCGGTGCCCGTACTCATTCGGCAAAACACAGGATAAACGCTGCTTTATACGGGTTTTCTGTGAGGCCATGGATCATGCCCTCAACGGGACTGAGACCAAGGGTAACCAGGGCTCCGAAGCGACAGCTTTGGACGCAACTGGAAATCGGTGAGTGAGGGTACCGGAGGCCCAATTCTGGGGAAAGAGGGTTTAAAGGTCGGCATAACCGTGAGAGAGCCACGCTTCGGCATGAATGGGCCGGCTCGACCGGTGTGATACCACGACCTTACAGAAAACCGGCGTGAAGCAGCATTAGGGTGTGTTTCGCTACGTGAGTGAAGGTAGCGGAGGCCCAATCCGGGGGAAATGGGGGTTTAAAAGTTGGTAGCGCACTTGCGACCCACTGGTGTCGCGGTTGTCTATGATCCAATCGCTTGCCATCAGGTGTTCCGTCTGCTCGTCTGCCACCTATAACATAAAAAACAAACTTGGAATCATACGCTACGAGTAAGATGACGATTTGGGGGAGTCCTAATTTCAGAAGTGGACGGCGATTGACTGATTAATAAATTTATTTATTTCATTTATTTAACTTCGGTACCCAAACCTCTATAATGGGGAATGTTTTGATGAGTTATTTTAACTTATCCCATCCTCCTCTTTCCACTTCCGAACAACACGTGCTGGATAGCGTTGCCATCCGCATACCATCGAGACAATGGCGGCGCGCACCAAGAGGTTTGGCTCCTCGTTCCTGCCCCGAGCCATCAAGACATGGAATGCGTTCCCAGCTCATGTGTTTCCTCCTTCATACAATTCGGGGTCTATTAGGCGGGGCGTGAAGCGGCATCTCAGCAGACCATCAGGGTGAGGATGGCAGACTCAATGGGTACTTTGTTAGATCTTTTGTGCCTGTCAGCCTCATATTTGGATTTCCTCATGGTCTAGTGACCATAATCTATAAATAGAACATACAACATGCTTGCGTATTAGCCCAATAAAAAACAAAATTACAGATACATATAAACTAACTCTGACACTCAGACAGACAGAGAACTTATTGAAAATATCCGCCTCACGCAACCACGAGACAATTCATTGGTAGTTGACCACGAGACAATTCATTGTGAATTGATTAATTCAACAGTAAGTCCTAAAAATGAAAATATTTTAACATCGAAATTTCTGCAACCCTGACTTGGCTCAAATAGTAGTTGTCTAAGTTAAATTGATCAATTAAAACTTGAAGGCCGATAGTTGTCAAGGCGCCTGCCATTACGCGAGCCCGATAACTGCGCAACACCCGCAGACCTGGTCATGATTGCAGATCGGTCTCTGATAATGGATCCTCATTAAAACACCTTAGGGTTGATTGTAAACTTAACTATCACTATCAATTAAAGACCTCTTTTAATCACCTGGGAGACCGGCGTGACTCGAACAGAGAGGGATTGGGCGCAGGACCAACGGCTTCAGATGCTTACTGAGGTACGGGGACACAATACTGCCAACTTCCAGACTCCGGGCTGACACTAAGAATTTCTTACCGAAAACTTAGGTACAAATTTTTGGCCCTACCCGGGGGATCGGACACTCTTGCGCAGTCGTCGCTTCAAAGTGCGACCCACTAACCACTGCGCCACCGAGGAAATCTGTAGTATACTGTAGTATAAGTAACTACAATTACCTAAATCTTTTTTTCTTATTCGTTACGTGGCAGACGAGCAAACGGATCACCTGACGGTAAGTGATTGCCGCTGTCTAGGGACACCCGCGACACCAGTGGAGTCAAAAGTGCGCTGCCAATCTTAACTTTCAACCTTTACTGTCAACGTTTGCGAACGAACAACGAACAACGAACAACTCACGCAACGAAACACAGCACAGTGCTGCTTCACGCCGGTTTTCTGTTAGGCCCTGGTAACACTCCGGTCGAGCCGGCCCATTGCACCAGACACCTGCAGCACCAAAGGCGTCACAAGTTTAAAAAGGAATACGCTCCTTATTTGATGATTTGCGAGTCGTATCGGTCCGGAAATACATCGGTATTTCATAATTGATTCCATACTTTTTATGACAAGTTAACCTTCACTCTAATCCCTCGTGTCAAATATAATGCGCGATTTACTTATGGCGAAGTGATCAGGAACGGGCAGTGAGCAGGGCATCATAGAGTAACTTATATATAACTGAAATAGAGGCATCAGTCAGTGCGGCGTGAGGGTACCACCGAAGGCCCAATCCAGGGGGAGAAGGGGAGTTTAAAAGTTGGTACTTGTGAATCCACGTTTTTTGCAATGGCATGGCAATCGTTTAACATCATCTCTGCTCGTCTGCCACCTATGTCATGAAAAAAAGGCGATAGATAGCCGCAACTTATATACACTGAGATAGAGGCATCAGTCGGCTAGCCAGTGCTAGCGCTATCTAGAGGAAACCGACCAATCGTCATTGGCTATGTAGTATGGCCATCTTCGAGAATCAGTCAGGGAGACGATTAATTACAATATCAGAAATATTTTTATTTTCTATATAAAAAAATCCCAATATCTCTAATCTAATCCCAACAGCTCTAGATCTCTGGTTTATTTTCCATACTTTTCTAAAGTTGCTAACGTGGGCAGGCGGCTTGAGCTCATTGTTTCGGAAACACGCTTTACTAGCGAAGCATTGTGACATCTACCAAAACAACGCCGAACCATCTGCTTAATTGATTTTTTAAGCTACGTCTGCTTTTTACAAGCTCCATCTAACCTTATGACTCCCTCCCACTCCTCTCATTTCTATACCCAGTCCTTCACTGTCCAGTCCATCCGTCTATGGAACTCCCTACCCCTATCAATAAGACAGTCTCCATCATTAACCAGTTTTAAAGCCCGAGTCAAAACTCACCTTTTAAATAAACAAATAGCAATCTCTTTAAGTTTTTACCGGTCCAGTCATCGGTAGTAGTCGATGGTCCGTCTAAGATCCTAATTTATATGGATGTATATCTAGTACTTTATATGATTTTATCCAAGCATAACATATTTATTTATTAGTATATAACATTTTGTTTATTTATGTATTAGCATTATAAATATTTTAATATAATATATACAGTTCACTCTTATTTCCCTTTATCAATATTGCACCACCGACCACCACCCCTCCTCTACTATCAAATGTCCTTTGCCTGAAGGTTGTCTGGTAGAAATAGCTTCCAGCGACAAGACCGCCGAAATTGTACAATTAAGTTTCTGTATTTAAAGTTGCCTTTTAAAGTTGTGTTTTTTTTGTGCAATAAAGTATATCTATTTATCTAACGAAAACCGCTGAACTATTTTCCCTTAATAAGGAAAAACGTACGCCGCCGCCCGTCGACACTTGAGAACCCAGTGCAGTTACAAGTGCGCTGCTAACCTTTGAATCCCCTTTCCCCCGGATTGGGCCTCCGATACCCTCACTCACGCAGCGAAACACAGCACAGTGCTGCTTTACGCATCATACTATTTATTTAATAATGATACACCTTGATTCATGCCAAAAGTGGCCAATTTTGGCTTTAAGGTGACGGGTAGGGTACACTAGCGACGCCAATTAGATTTTAATTTTTAGGTACTAAACCGGATCTATTTTAAACAATTTCAAGGTCAAATCCTCTTGGCAAACACTTATACTATTTAATAAATAACCATGCACGAATGTTGGGTCCGTTTTTCCGGGTTCGCGTCCGTACGCGAAAAATTGATTCACGCCAAAAGTGGCCGCTTTTGGCGTGAATCAATTTTTCGCGTAAACGTTGGACCCAACATTTTTTCATGGTTATTTATTAAATAGTATAAGTGTTTTCCCAGAGGTTGTAGGAAATGGTTAAAAATATATCCGGTTTAGTAGCTAAATTTAAAATCGATTGGCGTCGCTAGTGTGCCCTACCCGTAACCTAAGTTTCTAGTACAAAAACAGACCAAACATTGGTGCACAATGATTAAATAAATAGTATATAGGTTCGCCGAGGCTCCGACGCGGTCAGCAGTTGTTAATAAACTTAATCCAGTTTAGTAGTTAAGGAATTAAATCAATTAGCTTCGCTAGTGTGCAAGGACCCTCTGCCTTAATTACCGTTCTTGACGCCAAACAATACCTTCAAATTCCACGAATACCAGCAACGATTGTAAATAGCTAACAACACTATAAATCACACGGCGACACCATGCCAAGTATGCCGAGCTTGGGACGCCCACAATGAAAGAACGATAAAAAAAACATCAAATTCTGCATAGTGAAAATTCCGAGGAAAAGATATAAAAGTCTTTAAAATGCCAAATAGCGGAGACAATTTGCGCGAAAATGTTACTGCGGATACTTTTTTTGTGTCTCGTCTTACAGATGAGTTATTCTTACTTGGTTCTTAATTTAGGAAAAAAGTAATAAATTAGACAATTTTACTCGTGCCTTAAATTATGGGAGAGATGTGAAAAATTCCAATAAGAAAAATCGCCCGGACTATATTGATTGGAGGAACCAAGGGCATGTCTCCCCCGTGAAGAATCAAGGCGCTTGTGTAGCGTGTTGGGCTTTTGCTGTTGTAGGTAAATAAATCCGGGGAAAGGGGGGTTTAAAGGTTGGCAGCGCACTTGTGACTCCACTGGTGTCGCAAGCATCCGCGGCGGCAATCGCTTCGTGCTCCCTACCACAAAAAAAACACAAGATAAATCATAATTTATACAGGTTGCATCTGTGAACATTTACATCTTTAACCACATGTTTTGCCAACCGTACGGGCAAAAGCATACACATTGTCGCGTCAGCATTTTATTTCATCATCATCTTAGCCATGTGGTTCCCGGCAGAGTAGAATAGGCCACCCTCACTCTTACCGAGGTGTCGTAAAAGGCGACTAAGGTAAAGCTGCTGTCATGATCATCAGCATCTAGAGAAGGAAAACTCTGCATTAATATCATAACTCTCGCCAACCCGTCTGCCAAGCGTGATGAGTATGGCAATTACCCCTCATGTGATTGAGGGAGGGACTTAAATGGGCTGATGATGATGATGATGATCATCTTAGCATTTTGTCCCGATTGCGTCCCAAGCTGTGGTTCCGAGCCCGGGGTCCGTTTTCCTGCTACACCTCCACTTCGCACGATCTTGTGCATCTAATGTAGTCAATTTATTGGCACGCATGCCATCTCTTACGACGTCACTTTTTCTTACCGTGGGAGTGCCTCGCTTTGGCATGAATGGGCCGGATCGACCGGAGTGATACCACGGCCTCACAGAAAACCGGCGTGAAGCAGCACTGTCCTGTGTTTCGTTGCGTGAGTGAGGGGACCGGAGGCCCAATCCGGGGGAAGGGGGGCTTAAAGATGGGCAGCGCACTTGTGTTTCCACTGGTGTCACGGGTGTCCATGGGCGGCGGCAATTGCTTACCATTAGTTGATCCGTCTGCTCGTCTGCCACCTATGACGTAAAAAAAACTTTTTAGGTCTACCCCTTTCTGCCGGTGGTGGTTGCATGGCCAAACATTTGTTTCCCACTTAGCTGTCTGGTGGCAGGACATGACCGTACCAACTCTCCAGCAGTTTCTCTGCTATGTCACGGACATGAAGGCTTCCACGCGTGCGTGAGGTTCTCACGCGGTCAACTCCACACATCCACCACAGCGTCTTCATTTCCGTGACATGTAACTCCTTGTGCTTGCAGCTTGTGTCGCTCAAGTACAGGCCAAGTCTCACTGCCATACAAAAGAACCCTTTTGAGCGACTTTGAACCGGTGGACTAGTCCAGCCGTGAGTGTCCACGTCTCGGCAACGAAAGTCATGACCGGAAGGACGCACTGGTCGAAAAGCGTGTGATCCTACTCAATAATTCTTTTTTAGCGTTTTCATAATTGTCAGTTCTATAGGTTTCATTCCTACGAAAGATGCGGAACGACGCACTATCGAAACTTTCCTTAAGACTTTGAGGAGGTAACTCCTAAATGAACGATTTTTACCAAATGTGCCGCAGGCCTAGTGAATTTTTATTGACACTCACATCTATTTTTCGCCGAATTTGAGCGTCGGTCCTGATGAAAGACGTTTCCTGAAAGATTCAAGGTACACCAGTATGTATGTACCAACCTAAATTGTAAATTGTACATCTGCCGTATAGTACTCGTACCTATGCATCTTTTAATATGTGTTTACACTTCTACTTATGTACTACCAAACTCACTGGCAACCAGGCGGCTTAATTTGAAGTTGTCCGTCGTAACGTACGAGAATGTACCTGTCGTATCCAAACAAAGGAGACACACAGTGCGTGTGAAAGAGAGGGAAACTCCAATTCGGTCGTAACGTCTGCTTTAATTTAGGCCGTCAGGTCCCAGCAGAATACCAGCGCTGCTTCGATAGTAGAAGCCGGGACCTGATTGACCACCCACACACCAAACCATTTCTTCTCGTATCACCTCTCTTCTTTGCATCTGTGTTGTGATGGTCACTAAAATTTTCTTTCCTTCTTTATCATTCTCCTGCCCTGCGGTATATGGTAAGGTTGGGGGTCATTCTCATGGAGATGTCATTACCGTGGCAGTCTTTATATCCATATGCCTCCTAAATCGAGAACAGATTCTTAAAAAGTTATTTTTTTCATAGAAGAGGCCTATGTAAAATGTAACAAACGTAGAGAACATAATGGATATCTTTTAAGATTCGAATGTTTGATAGTCGAGTCAGCAGTAGTTTAGTTCTTCCGTGCGTCACTGTCGTTGGTGACAGAGTCATCCACTTCCTTTTTATCGTTTCATTCTTCACCCAATCCATCCATTTCTTTTTCGGTCGTCCTCTTTTTTTCACCCTTTCTCTCTTATCACATTTTCTATCGTTTTTTTTTCGTAACCAAAGATATTATTGTAAGATAGTTATTTGTTCGTTAATTCTATAAGAAGCAAAACATCGGAATAACTAAGACGCGAATTCTTTTAATGTTATCTTTGTTTTTTTTATTATGAATACCATTTCAGTGTCTCCATGTTTTACCATTCGCCACCTATAAAAGTTTGATCACGGTTATTTGGCATAGACATTTGCGGATAGAAAACACGTTGTACAACGCCTTCTTGTCAATGTCACAAGTGCCTTCTGATATTGGTCGGTCTTTATGTATTAGATAATTTTGTATCTGTTTTGTTACCTTCTGCAAGGAGGTTATGGATAACTTCGTAACCTTCTGTTTTACATGTCAATATTTATATTTCTTCTTTCGCAAAGGCGTCACCCAAGGTCCAGCAGCGGCAGGAGCATAAATAATGCTAAGGCTGAGCCTTGTTGGCCGCAACTTTTATGCTCTGTACCGTTTTTATTTATTATGTGCTTTATGAATTATGTGTTGTGGTTAATAAATAGTTTTCTTCTTCTTCTTCTAAGTTACTTTGTTTTGCACAATGAATACAACCCCAATTTTTTTCAAGCTTGATTGAATAGTATGCTTCTAGGTTACTTCGCTCTAACATAGGCTTCTTTTCAACTTTAGGTTCAGTGTCAAGCCAAGATTAAGCCCACCAACCTTCGATCGTTATATCATCGAATCCATAAACGGTAATACTAAGTTCGATCTTCAACAAGAAAAATGATCTAAGTGCTTGTTTCAGGAACTGTCGAGAGTCACGCAAGCATTTATTTAGAAAAGAAAATTTCACTGTCTGAGCAGTTCTTAATTGACTGCCTTCCATCTTCCACTGGGTGCAGTCCGATGTCCTTATTAGTAACATATGCGTAAGTTTTTTATAAAAATAAAGTTGATCGTGGAAGAGCCATGCTTCAGCATGAATGGGCCGGCTCGACCGGAGTGATAACACGGCCTCATATAAAACCGGCGTGACGCAGCACTGTGTTTTGCTGCGAGAGTGAGGGTACCGGAGACCCAATCCGGGGGAAGAAGAGTTTAGAGGTCGGGAGCGCACTTGTAACTCCACCGGAGTCGCGGGTGTCTATCGGCGGCGGCAATCGCTTACCATCAGATGATCCGTCTGCTCGCCCGGAGATTCACGCTTCGGCATAAATGGTCCGGCTCTACCGAACTGAATGCCACGGCCTCACAGAAGTCATTGAGCGGTTTTGTTTTACCGTGTGAATAATATGCAATACTAGCTGCGCCACGCGGTTTTACCCGCCTGGTGCTATCTGCAGGTAATTACTATTATCGTTATATTTTGGATAAATATATCTTATATATCTTTTTGAGTTGTAGCCATTATGTTATTCTGATATGTAAGCTATATGACTGGCCAGATTTGGTAGTGACCCTGCCTCATACGCCAAAGGTTTTGGTTTCCATTTCCACCTGGACAAAACATTCCCGTTATGAACACTGTGTTTTGACTGCCTCGGTGGCGCAGTGGTTGGTGGGTCGCACTTTAAAGCGACGGCTGCGCTTGGGGTCCCGGGTTCGATCCCCGGGTCGGGTGTAAATTTGTACCTGAGTTTTTCTGTTCAGAAATTCTCAATGCCAGCCCGGAGTCTGGAAGTTGGCGGTCTTGTACCCCCGTGCCTCGGAAAGCACGTTAAGAAGTTAGTCCTACGCCCAATCCCTCTTCGGTCGTGTCACACTAGTGTCTCATCAAAATATGAGGGTACGGGAATAGAGAGTGCACTTGTGTCTGCGCAAACACTTGTGCACTATAATATGTCCTGCGTCGATGGTTGATTGCTGAGATTGGCCGCCATGGCCGAAATATTATGGGTGAACTGGGTTGGTGTAATATAATTATGTATTTAAGTATATATTTGTGTTGTCTGATATCCGTACATTAATACGATTGCCTTCTTTGTCTTTTTTTCAGTGACATCATAACAATATTTGGTGGACTAGTAGCTACAGAAAAATATCCTCCTTATGAGCAAAAGAAAGGGTATTGCAGATGGAAGGGCCCTGCTATCGACACACTAAGGCCACAGGCTGTAAGGCAAGATTTAGGACCTACACCAGATGTCATGGTGATAGGGTTTATAAGGGTAAAACCTGATGAGGATGAGATGGCTCGTGTTGTCGCTGAACGTGGGCCGATTACTGCTGGTGAGTTTATCTAGCTGGAGAAAATCACATACACAATGTATGATAATTCTCTTTTGTTTAAGGCGACACTTGATTTTTAAGTAAATAACACACTTAAAAATTTCATCTCGTGTTCCGGCGGGACTCGAACCCACACCTTCCACAGTCCGGGTGAATGTTCTACCAATTAGACCACTGAAAGCGTTACAAAGCCGACGAAATTTGTAAGTGCTTGATTCGACATGAGCTGTCGATAGTCTCATCAATATTGTAGGTATATTTACAATATCCAGTGGAAATATTATTACAAATGTTCGACCACCAGTTAAGATGAGACTGCTAAATCAATAGTTGATATTTTTAAGTGAGTTATTTACTTAAGAATAAATTGCAAAAGATTGCTATAAAAATATCAACTATTTAGCAGTCTCATCTTAACATTCACCCGGACTGTGAAAAGCGTGGGTTCGAGTCCCGCCTGAACACGAGATGAAATTTTGAAGTGTGTTATTTACTTAAGAATAAATTGCAAAAGATTTCTATAAAAATATCAACTATAGACACTTGATTTATAATGATTGTAGCAATTGGCGATTAAGATACATTTTTTGTAAATGTACTTCAATGAATACTTCGATGAAATAATATATATCTTGGATTATTTCTCGATTAATAACTTATATATCAGTATATCGGTTATATACAGGTGTCCAAGATACAAATCGAGAAATCGGAGAAGGCCCCATAAAAGATGGGAAGACGAATTAAAATATTTGTCGCATTTTTTTATTAATATTTATTTTGCTATCAAACGACTTAATATGCCCAAATCACAGATCATCTATCACTTTCATTTTTGATCGTTCTTACTAAAATCAGTTTTAAAGTCCATTCAACGAAAAAAATCCCGCGGAATAACACGGAACTAAAATTTGAGATTATTGCCCCTAAGGATAGTCCCGGAACAAAATTCGTATCAGCCCCTTTACACTTGTGTGTTGCAACGGGATGACATGAGCTTTAGAGCGGTAATAACATTTGATCGCGATTTTTTTTATATTTTTTATGAGAGAGGGAGGCAAACGAGCAAGCGAGTCACCTGATGGTAAGTGATCACCGCCGCCCATGGACATCAGCCTCACGAGTGGAGATAGATGCGTTGCCGGCCTTTTAGGAAGGTATAGGCTCGTTTCTTGAAGCTCGTAATGTCGTACCGGTTCGGAAATACCGCTTATAAGGTGGCTAGTGTATAGTGAGCATAAGTCCTTTACCAGTCTCTGTTTGTTAGTTTAACATCCCGTTAAGTATATTGACGGACTGTTGCTAGCGCCTGTCCTACCATACTCTAACAGATAATTACTTCCATTAAAAAGCTGTTTAAGTAATTTGATTACTGCTTTAGCGGCCCGTTAAATACTTGAACAAGAGAATTGACACTTCAGAAAGAACTCAAGGGGTTGAATTCTACAACATTTTTTCCCCAACTCTCATGTTTAACAGCCGCAGTCACATCGGTTTTTTTTTATTTTCTAATTGCTTATTGTACTTCACAACTAGATGTACCAAAATTTCTTTTTCATTCGAAGAAAAATTGGGCCCACAGGTTTTCTTTGACATTGTATTACACTCACAAGTATCTTCTACTTAGGTTGTGCACTTTTCGAAGGGAAAATGCTTTGCGCACCGTCCCGTCAGGTCGGGGGACCTGGCGGGGTGTGTGGGACTCCCTCTGGGAAGGTGACCCAGAGGTATACCCACTGACTGACGGGGGAATACTCCTTCCTGCATACAACGTGTGAAAAAACCTCTTAAACGAGGCTCTAAAGGCTCATGCTCCCCGCTGAGAGCAAGGACCTACGCACGACATGGTATACCATCTGGCCTCGGGGCCGTTTTCTTACTTTTTATGCGGAGTACAGCAGCTCCTGCCTCCTCCTTTGTGACTTCGGGCACGTCTTCAGTTCCCATAACATTTTCATCGTGCAAGAGCGGAGGTATGCTGGGAGGTTCAAATTCGGTACCCCTTTCAGGGAATAATGTTTCGACTACCTGCATGAGAACTGCTGGTTCTAAGGTGCTCGAAATGGGAGGAGTCCATGGGCGTAGTTTTTTCCATACCATTTTGTACGGCTTACTCCAAGGATCTCGCTATAGCGTCTCCAATAATTCCTCGCAAGCTGCAGTTTTAGATTGACAGAGGGCTATACGTAGCACCACTGCCGCCTCTCTATATAAAGCATATAGTCCGTCTTCTTCATTTTATCATTTATTTTATCTTCGTCATAAACAGAATGGGGAGAGCACTGACCGATGACAGTGTCCGGCCTGCCCATAGCGGTAGCAATTGTTACTGCGGTCCACTTCCGACTTACATTGAGCCCAAATGTGGCCCAGCGCTAGGCATCTGTAACATCGGCGAGGCTGAGGATCTAGAATCTTCACCCCAGCCGACACCCAACCAACCAACAATCTGCCAGCCGCAATATTTTTCGGTGCCATTACAGGACATTTCACCACGGCAGCGCCAGCTCCGGAAGGTCCCTTTTTGATTTCACCAGACTTAATATTATCTAGCGAGCACCCCCCCCCCCCCCCCCTTACCACCGCTGCCACTAAACTTTGCTAATATAGCAAGTGATTCCCGTAGCATTTTAACCGACGTCTTATAAGGTACCCTTGAAAGGTACCCTTAAGTACTTGACTTTTCTCCGACCATTCCAACACACTCGAGAAGCTGTGGCGTCTTGAGCCGGACCCCACATTTCACTTTTGCTTAGAAAGTGAGATGCAGTATCCTTGCGCGCCTTAGGCGCCTTTGATACTGACTCTTTCACCATCTCCGGTTCAGGTGCTGTACGCTCTGGGACCAGGAGGTCGACCCTGGTTTTTGCCCGGCAGTAGCAGTAGCAACGCACAGCAGTAGGCCTACCACGGCCACGTTTCGAGGCCTTACTTAAGACCCGTTAGGTAGCTAGCACCGCGGATAATACTCTCCTAGAGTCGGAGCCACTCTCTCTAAGCTGCTCCTTCTTGTTTCGCTCGGCCGTTTGCAAGCCCTCCAAAACTTGCTTGCCGGTCTCTCTTCGGACAACACTGAGGCCCAACTCATGGCGGAGTCAGAATGCGCACGATCTGAGCTTCGTACGCTTGTCATTGGGTCGCAACGAATGCGCTCTAGCAGTTGTTTGTTACCTACGCAAGATGTCGGCGCCGACACGCCCTGCTCTTCACCTTTTTGCACCGTAACATCAGCCACACCTTTTTTTTTGCGCCGTAGCGCCAGCCTCTACATTGATTTGCGCAGAAGCTCCAATCTCCACGTCATCTACCGGCGAGTCAAACACCACTACGTCTTTGAGTTTTTTAGTTTTTTTAATAAATCTTTCCATGCAGTTCCCACGAGCAACAACGGAAACAAAGTACACCACGGCAGAAGCATACCGTGGTAACCCGATACTACAGAGGGTTGGGCCTTCCCCCTGAGATGGCCGCTAGCAGGCTGGGTATCCCCCCAGCCACCCGAAGGCGACACGGCGCCGCGTTAGCCCCAACGCTGGTCCTTTAGGGCTTTTATTGAGGTTTTCTCCTCTCAGTCCGGGCGGTTAAGCCAAGACTCTGACCCTAACCAGAGCCTGATTGCTCGACAGGGGGCCGAAGCCTTTCCAGCGACCATGACATAAGAGTCAGTGCACCTGCCGCGCCGCAGGCCTTGTAGGCCTGCTATTCACCGTGCCGGAGCTCCGCTGGGTCCCCATTGAGACACTCACTGCTTTGCGGTGAACTGAACACCTCCCCCTCCAGGTTTTGGTTCGCGCCAGCTACAGCCGGTACCCCCCATATCTGGGTGGGCATTCCCCTATCCACCACCTGGGGACGCGTCCGATAGCAGACCCGAATCTGCTGTACTATCGGGACGAGAGAGATGTATTCAAACAACGGAATCTGATGATACACTGGTTTATTGAAAGAATAAACAAGTAATTATAAATGGGAACTATTATGTACTTAGCTACTATAGTTATATAGTATGAAGGTTTGCTATACTACACCTTCCCCCTTATTTAATAAAAAAAATAAAAGTTACATTTAATTTTTTTTTACAATATTTTGCATTAAATGCAGTGAATACATTTTGTATAATTAGGATTACACATTTAAATTGCATTAAAATGATGTACGCAAATGTAAAAGATAACATAGTTTCACTTTAACATAGTTTTAATAAATTTATGATTACATTTTATTTTAAGTAGAGTTTTTAATACATAGGCATGCATGGGTAATTAAATAAAATATTACGCTTACATGTTCTTTAATTATTTTAAATTTGATACATTAATAACATTATTTCCTGAACATTTTGGTTCTGTTCTTATGGACTATATCCTCTTTACCATTCTTTTCTATCTTAACATTGCAGCCTAAATCCTCTAACACTAAATATGGGCCGAGGTAAATACTTTGCATTTTATCCCCTGACGGATTTCTCAAT
The DNA here is from genome assembly GCA_019059595.1 of Marasmia exigua. Taxonomy (NCBI): domain Eukaryota; kingdom Metazoa; phylum Arthropoda; class Insecta; order Lepidoptera; family Crambidae; genus Marasmia; species Marasmia exigua. Next base: position 4,805,655 of record CM032471.1, read on the forward strand.
AATAAATGATCTCCTTTTTTTATACGTTATTGGGTTTACATTTTTATCGTAAGATACTTTCCTTCTTATTTTACTGTTACACAAATTATTTCTGGCATCTCTTTGTGCTAATTGAAGCCTATATTTAATTCCAGCGGATAACTGTCAAGATTATATAAAGGATTTACTTCAGTACCATTTAAATTAGTAGGTATGTTACTGAGTTTACCGAACACTAATTCATGAGGCGTGTATCGCGTTTCCGAATGCACACTATTATTATATGAAAAGCACCAGAATGGTATCCATTCGCTCCATGAATTAATGTGGTTTTGACAGTTCATTCGTAAGTAAGCACCCATGTGCTTGTGTGAGTTCTCTACCGCCCCTAGACTCTCATGATGGTAAGCTGCCGATGTTAAATGAGTAATATTTAAAAGCTTACATACTTCTTTTATAGTACTTGATAGAAATTCTGTTCCCCGATCAGTACCGATCTCTCGTGGAATCCCGTACCTAAGGATGAAATTATTGACAAACGCTTTTGCAACACTTACCGTGTCTTTTGTTTGAAGCGGATAAGCCTCGATAAACTTAGTCAATTCACATTGTAATGTGAGCACGTAACTATTATTATGATCATCTCTAGGAAGTGGACCAACAATATCAAGAAACATTTTTTCAAAGGCTGAATTAGATGTACTTGTTATAGTAATTTTAACTGAATACTTATTTTTTTGACATTGTTCGCATTTCGAAATGTAGTTTTTTACATCTGTTTCTAAACTAGGCCAATAATAATATTTCTTGATATTATTTACCATTCGCCTAATGCCTGCGTGGCCACTTGTTGAATCTACGATAGTAATTCATAAAGGCCACAAAAAGCTTAACTTCTTGGGAATTTTGCGGTATCGGATAGTTTTCTATAACTTTAAATTTTGACGTATCGGGTAGAACACCTTTTTCCGACACTATGTGCCCTAGATATAACATTTCTTTTTGTAAAAACACACACTTTGTGGGATTTAACTTTAAGTTTACTTTACGCAACCTGCTTAAAATGTCCATTAAATTTTGATTATGGGATTCTAAAGATCTTCCATGTACGGCCAAATCGTTCTGATATACGAGGCATTTTTCATAATTCAGGCCCGACATAGCTATAGTCATCATTCTCGAGAAAGCGTTTGGGCTGGTCTTAAGACCCATGGGGAGCCTAGTCATCTGATAACTTCGATTTGTTGTAAAAGCAGTATAGGGCCTACTGCTAGGGTGCAACCCTATTTGAAAAAATCCTTAGAAAAGGTCTAAATGAGTAAAATAAACGGATCCCGCTAATGAATCGAGAATTTCAGTAATGTTTGGTAAGGGGAATTTATCCTCATTAATATTATTATTCAATTTTCGGTAATCTATCACGATGCGCCATTTTTTATCCCCAGAATCTGACTTTTTAGGTACTAAAAGTAAAGGGCTCGACCATGCACTTGTACTTTCTTCTATTACGCCAGCAGCAAGCATTTTTTGAATTTGGTTTTCGATTTTAATTTTTTGTGTTTGCGGTAATCGATAAGGCTTCGAATAAATCGGAGTAGTATGTGGTTTTAATTCGATAGTATGCTCATATAAAGGAGTGATATTCAATTTGTCCCCTGGTAGGTGAAAAACATCTGGAAATTTTGCACATATGTTTTCGACCGATGTTCTTTCCTCATCATTTAATTTATCTAACTTCAGCAATGAAAACAATAATTTGACCCTATCTGAATTTATTTTAGGCCTATTAAATTGACAAATGTAATAATCCTTTAATTTTGACTTAATTAAAGAGATATTTTGCAATTTTACATCACAATCTCGAGTATTTAAGATTTTTATAGGTACTTTTCCCTTTTCCGGTTTTACTATAGAACTCGCTAAGAATACGCCCTCACACAGTTCCTGACATTCAATAACAAAATCGTCTTTATCATAACATTCAATAAAGTGAATAGATTCACTTCTTGCTGGAAACGTTAAGCAATTATGATGTTCAATAGGGATATCAAAGGGAATATCCACTTTTTCACCACATTCCCTAGTCAATAATACATTTTGTCCGTTCGAAATTCAAGACAGCATTGTATGCTTTTAAAAAGTCTTGTCCCAAAATACCATCAGTTTGTGGAGGTATTAGTCTCAACACATAAAATTTATGTACGAAATAATTGTTATTATAACGCAATGTAAGGTAACAATAGCCCTCCGTAACAACATTCCCGCCTATTCCTTTTATATCAACTCTCTTCTTATGGAATGGAATCCGTAGTTGTTGCAATAGATCATATTTGACGACGGATATAGATGCCCCAGTATCAATTAGCCATCCATAAGTGTTGTTAGCTATCATAAACGACACTTTATTTAGAGAGTTGCATGCCCAAATATAATTAGGCTCGAAAAAAGTGACTCAAATTGGCACCTACTGTGTGGTCCTCTGACTCACGCGGACTTTGCTCTGTTACTATGGTATTCACGTTTGACGAATAACCGCTACCCCTACCTCGAGTACGCGATCTACCTCTGTTATTATAACGCCCATTATACCCTTGATTACCAAAACGCCTGTTGAAATGATTAGACCAATTATTGGTAGATGAACTTTGTGGTGCACGACCGCCTCGTGCATAAAATCCTCGCTGCCATTGACTACGACCTGTCTGTGATCTTACCGGTCTGAAATACCCATACCCATATATATAGGTAGAAGCTCTGTACGTACCCACAATTTCTGGTTGTCGCTCTGATGTGGAGACTTCCTCGTCCTGTGCAGCCTGTATCGCATCCTTTAGGCAAGAGTAATTGCGCGCTGCTACAATGGTACTTAACTTAGGGTTTCGCAAACCGTCGGCAAAACGCTTTATAGCGTATTTTTCATTTATAGGTTTCAATACATCGTAAGCATTTGGGTTGCCGTCGGCTTGTGAAATTGTTAAATTCACAAATAACTCACTTATGTCCTTGCCGAAATCTGAAATGGACCTGTTATTTTGCGCCGCCCTTTGCAGCCTAGTCTGGATCGCAGTATAAGACTTTTGTGGTAGCAATAGTTTACGCATATCCTTTATTAAATCGTCGACATTGTTATAAGAAGAATTTAATTTCAACTTTGCAGTCTCTGAAAGCCTACTTTTTAATACAAATGTAATTAAATTCTTCTTACAATCCGCCCGGTTCAACGTAGTTTCGTAATATTCAATATTTTCAATCAATTGCTTGGTCACGCCGTCGTCATCATTCATGACGGGCAAAAGACTCAAAGCGATTTTTAAGTCAAATATATTATCTTTCTCCATTATGCCAACTTGTTCAGTGATCTTCACTACTGAACACAAATCTTCAATTTCACTATATAAATTTAAAAACTCTGAGCAACTTTTATTAATTAACTCAGCAGAAATAGTTGACAATTTACTACTTCCTATATCTTCTTTTAAATGATTAACTATAGAAATGTATTGGCTATACAAACTATTTGCCTCGCCCAACTTTATCACTGAAATATTTCCTTTCCTTCGCTTTTCACCAATTTTTATCAAATAAGTACGTACTTCTTTCAAATCTGTTACTAATTTTTCTAAAACCTCTGCCATAACATATCCTTATTTCATAAAGCTAACCATGCATGTATGTAAAATATTCTAAAGACTTACAATTAATCCATTAGCATAAAGTTCATTCCGTAAAACTAACCATCGCGAGCACGACCTATTCACTTTTTCACTTCACTAGAGGATATACTTCCGCTTTTTAACACTTTACGCACTTTTCTTAGTCGAACGCCGCCGCGGTTACACGACGGTTTCCGGTTTACCGGTCAACGCAGCTGGCTGCCGGCGTAGCAGGCTGGCGTACCTCCTTAATGCGAACTCGTTGACTTCACGCTTTACCACATTTCCATGGTATCTCTTATAGGCTTTGAACATTACCAGCAACGCCCCAATGATTAAGAGCGTGACGATGACTATTAAAATGCAATTTGTAATAGATATGTGCTCCCGTATCACTTGTATGTGGGACGAAGTATCGACCCCCACAGCCAAATTGGTGTTGGTGGTTGTTTGATTATTTTTACTTTGCGGAGAACCCATTTTTGCGAATATACGAGAGTAATTTATGACACGACGTCAACACACGACGATTTAGCTTGCACGTGTACATTGTAGGATGATTAGTTCAAAAAGTTCCGAATCCGACACTTCTCCTTATTTGGAGGGCGACTGGCGGGTCGCCATGTACTATCGGGACGAGAGAGATGTATTCAAACAACGGAATCTGATGATACACTGGTTTATTGAAAGAATAAACAAGTAATTATAAATGGGAACTATTATGTACTTAGCTACTATAGTTATATAGTATGAAGGTTTGCTATACTACACTGCCACGGAAGGTTGTGCACTCACAACAACTCAACAAGTGTGTTCAAAATCACAAAAACGAACCATATTACTATTTTTGACACTTCTATTATTGACATTTAAATTGGTCAAATTAGAAGCCCCTTGATTGTTAGGGAATTCCTCAATGTGAAAGATGCTTCTATTTAGTCGAGTTACCTAGCATTTATTATACGACTGGGGCAATAGTGGCGCGAGCGGAACTAATCCCTACACCGAAAATGACATTTTGTTTCACTAAAACCTGGAGACCTATTTTTGAATTTTCGCTTCGTCCAAACAAAACCACTCGTCTTGCAAACCACGTCGTCTCGTGAGTCGCATGATTCACATTATTCCCTATTTTTGAAATCACTCGCTTAAGGTGTTGCCAAGCTTGTCAAATGTATGTTTATTTGACGTTTGTGTCGTCTGAATTTGAAGTAATAGCGTCCACTCGCCACACGGAAACGAGTGACCACTCGTTGCAAATCGCTCGTTTTCGAGCGGTTCAAAAATGCCGATGTTAAAAATCATACGAGTCACACATTTTTCGATGAGATGACAATTCAAAAATAGGTCTCCTGAAACTGGCGTTTGACATTTTGTTTTTTTACAATAATGGTGACTTAGAACCATGGCGGACGGAGTTTTCAATGAAGAAAAAAAAAGTTTAAATATAGCGGGTTCAAGTTGAATTTTTACAGCAATCCCTCATTTATATTTATTGAAGTTTATATATTTCCGACACTTGTACGGAATAATATTTCAATTAAAAGTTATTTTTATAAATGGTGACATGAGCAACTTGCCTATTAAAACATAATCATTATTTTATGGCAGCAATAAACTCTCGTGCGATGGGTAACTATACTGGCGATTATATCGATGAGCCGACTGAAGAGGAGTGCGACCCTCAAGGCCTCAACCACTCCGTCACCATCGTGGGATACGGAACTTACGGTAATTTATTTTAATTATTTTTATATATGGCTCCACCCGAAGATAATTTGCCAATGTTAAGTAACTTATTGAGAATAAGTAGGTAGTTAACAGTCGAAGTCAGTCAATTTCACTCAATAAAACGCCGGTGTTTTACGTTTTATCGACCTACGGATTCAGCGGATATCACTTTAAAAGCAATCGCGGGTTTTAAAACTCTATTTAGGTCCACGTCAGTTGTCACGAGACAACTCACTCGACATATAAATAGCAGTATTAAATACGATATAATTCAACGATGCATATTATTAGGATCACTTTGCGGAACTTCACTGCATAAATAAACACCAAATCTGTAGGTACACTAAAAACCACTAGACACTAATGTAATACCTTTGAATTGCATCGGTCCACGCGGCTTGTTTTAGCCCTACCCGCCGAATCCTTCTGTAATAAAAATAACCAAAAACCCTACTCTATCTATTTTTTTTTCTATGTGATAGGATATCGGAGATATAAGGGTGTCAGCGGTCAAACCTAGTGGCATCACAAGTGCGCTGTCATCTTTTTAACCCTCTTTAAAATTAGATATCTTTTATATACTGTTGAATTTCTGATCTTGATCTTCTTCCTTTGAGAAGATTAGAGATTAAATTGTTTATAGCCTTTTATTCCGAAATACAGATACAAATACATTTTACATTTACATTTTACATTGAATTAAGTCTCTAATGTCAATCAGCCGTGTGGTCCCCGGCAGAGTAGAATAGGCCACCCTCACTCTTACCGAGGTGTCGTAAAAGGCGACTAAGGTAAAGCTGCTGGCATGATCATCAGTACCCAGAGAAGGAAAACTCTGCATTTACATCAAAACCCTCGCCAACCCGTCTGCCAAGCGTGGTGAGTATGGCAATTACTCCTCATGTGATTGAGGGAGGCCCGTGCCCCAGCAGTGGGGAATTAAATGGGCTGACGATGATGACGATGAAATTGTTTATAGGCTTTTTATTCCAAAATACAGATACAAATACATTTTACATTTACATTTTACATAAAAATAAGTCTCTAATCTCGGAGTGCCTGTTGGCAAAGACCTCCTCCAGCTCCCTCTAGTGTTCCCTGTCCCATGCAACTCTGGTCCATCTTGGTCCTGCAGTATACCTCAGGTCATCTCTACTGCAGAGATTAAATTACCCGCATCATTATTAGAGCGATGGTAGCTCAGTCTCATAAGACCGCGGCTTCCATACGGGCCGAGGTCGTGGTTCGAATCCGAACATGCACCTATAGATTTTATAAATCTATGTGCATATTTTTTGCTCGATGGTGATGGAAAACATCGTGATGAAACCTCGTCTCAGAAACTTTCTAATGGATACCATCAGGTGCGATTGTGGTCAAACGTAAACCGATTGCCGTGTGGTCCCGGCAGAGTAGAATAGGTCACCCTCACTCTTACCGAGGTGTCGTAAAAGGCGACTAAGGTAAAGTTGCTGGCATGATCATCAGCACCCAGAGAAGGAAAACTCTGCATTTATATCTAAACCCTCGCCAACCCGTCTGCCAAGCGTGGTGAGTATGGCAATTACCCCTCATGTGATTGAGGGAGGCCCGTGCCCCAGCAGTGGGGACTTAAATGGGCTGATGATGATGATGATGATGTAAACCGATTGACCAAAAAAACCTTCAATATTGGAGATAATGATCCTGAACGTGTAACCGTGATCCAGTTGGTCTGGTTCCCCTGTCTAAGGGTTGAGAAATTTAAATGGAAGTCACGTCATTGTAATTTGCAGACTTCCCGAATCTTGGACATGATCCAGCAAGTCCTAGCGTAACTCAGCCCTGAGGATCTGGGAATGAGGTATACGCTACGATGAGGAAGGAATATATTTTTTCTTCTTTGTGATAGGTGGCAGACGAGGAGTTATTAACAATTTTCTTTTCAGTGGGCGAAAATCGGACGGTTCCCTACTGGATTATCAAGAACTCCTGGGGTGACAAATGGGGCGACAAGGGTTTCTACTACCTCGTGCGCGGGCGCAACGCCTGCGGCATCGCCACCGATGTTTCCTTTCCTTTTATTGCACAGTAAACCAAATCAAGTTGTCTGTTTCTTTTACTTTTATTTTTGTACCTCATCCTGTATTCCCCCGGGAAAACCTCTGATAGTAGGTCATTCCGTAGCTGGTGCGATCGCGGGAAATTCCTCTGGAACTGTACTGTGCGAGACCATTTATGTTCCAATGTGTGAGGGTGGACGCTACGTGGACGTGGTAAAATGCGGATGTTAGCATTAAGCCGAATAGTTCCTCGGAGCACAAACCATTGTACAAGCGGTAGAACACACATAGGGAGCAACATCTCTCATAAGACTTAAGGGTTCAATACCACATGTGAGTTTGGGATTATTGACTATTCGCACAGCGAATCTTTGAACCGAGTCAAAGGGCTCAAGCTGGTACGCAGGTACTCCTGCCCATAGATGGTAGCACTACTCCATACAGGGCGAACTTGTGACCTATATAATAAAAACCTTTGCTCAGGAGTGGAGTATTACTTTACTCTATTCAGTACACCGAGCTTTTTAAATGCTAGCTTGGCTTTACCTTCTAAGTGACTCCGGAACTGGCTGTCGCTAGAAAGACTGCGATATCGACTTCTACTTATACTATGAAAGTGATAGCAAACAAAAAGGTAATGCATATTAATAATGCTATAGCAATTTAGTTAGTAAGTTAGATTTATTGATCACATTCAAGATAAAGAAGAAGTAAAGACTTTATTCCCATAATGGCCTCTCTCAAAGACACTCGATAACTTTCTATCGCCAAACTCAAATAACCATAAGCAATACTTTGCCCCCCGACACTAACTATAATTCCGAAGTACAATATACTATCATAATTTAGTATTTCACACAAGTCATTGCCTCAATAAAATCTTACGCCCGAAACACAGCACAAACAAGGGGAAAAACTTAGTGTCTGGAGGAAATATTGGCAGTTACTTATCAGATTTATTGCATCGGGTGTATTTGGAAATACCAGGGTGTAAACAAAAACCGTGGTCCAGACGAAACCAGTAAAAGTTATAGGGGCTAGTGATGTGGCTAGTGTGAAAAAAACCCACGGATTCTGCCAATCACTTTAAACAAAACCGCGAGTTTTAAGGTGACGGGTAGCGCACACTAGCGGCTCCAATAGATTTTAATTTTTAGCTACAAAACCGGATCTATTTTAAACGATTTCGGGGTTACATTCTTTCGGCAAACACTTATACTATTTATTAAATAACCATGAACAAATGTTGGGTCCGTTTTTGTACGCGAAAAATTTATTACCGCCAATAGCGGCCACTTTTAGCGTGAATCAATTTAGCGCGTACAAAAACGGACTTACCATTTGTGCTAGGTTATTTAATAAATATTATAAGTGTTTGCCGAGAGGTTGTTACCCCGTAATTGTTTAAAATAGATCCGGTATAGTGGGCTGGACGAGAGTGGCCGAAAATCGGGAGCAGTGGCGTGCATTAGGGGAGACATATGTCCAGCACTAGACGAGTGTGGGTTGCTGATGAGATCGAAGCAAGTTGTCACGATAACAATTCACTCGACACACAATTTAAGATGTATAGTTATCTAATTATCATAGTGAGAAAGTAAAATGACCGACAAGCACTAGGTACGCCAAAAGTGCTCACACCTTAATCTGAAGTCGCATCACTAAAGAATCATAACAGCGAGACGGGTCCCGGAGGATCGGTTATTTCGTGCACAGTTATTTTATTGTCTGTTCGGTTATTTTATTACCTAGATTTTATACGGAATCGTCGCCAATGTCGATTGATGACGGTCCCCTGGAGAAAAACAGCAAGCGTTAATTTGATGCGGCTGTGGTGTTTGAGGCCATTTCTTTTGAGGCTTGAAAAATTATTCCTAAATACTGTCGACAAAATAGAATAATTTATTTACAGTTTGATCAGTACAAAAATTTGCCATGAGTCAACACAAAATTTGCCAGTAGTGAATACTTTTTTTTTTTGTTGACCCAGGAGAAATGTGTTACGCATACCCATCCGTCTGTAAACGGATGGGTTATGTCGGACTCTCCTCTGGCGACAGCTTCTCCTAACGAGAAGCCGGCCAGAGGCATACCGACTAAAACTCCTGGGACTCTCCCTCATCTGTCCATGGGTGGGCGAGTGACATGGGGTCAAAGCTCGGAGCCTTTCACCACGTCACCCCCCGGACAGGGACGCCCGCCTACACGGCGGGCCCGGCGCTTCTCCCCCCGGGGTCGGGGGGAGGGATGGAGACAGCCGAGGGAGTCGTCCCGTCCCCACCAGGCGTAGGAGGAGGTCCGTGCAAAAACGCTCTGCTCATCTCTATAATTCACTTAACAAAGAACTAAACTGAGTACGGTACGGAGAGTAAAAAGGTGCGTCACCCTAAGGTAAATTTTCGCTTCTAAGAGTCAGTTAAACCAACATACCATTTTAAATCCAACCTTCTTTCTTCAGATCTGCCAACCTTCTATAAAATTTCTTTACATCAAAAGGAATGAATGTTGCTACAAGCAAATCTGAACTTTCCGTTCTAACAGTTAAGCATATTTTTCTGTGCAACAGGTATTTTCTCTGACAAATTGACTTATTACAAAAGGTAATAAGTGCTCATAGCATATCAACCGAATCAATTTTAAAACTGACGAACATTTTTATTCTTTGACTGTACAGTAAACACTTTTATGAGTGTAAGCGTATAATAGTAGAATGGCTTCCCACTCGAAATTATGAAGAGCCAGAAAAACTTTCGTTACAATTTTATTATGTTATTACCTATTACATCGACACCCACACACACAACAGTTTAATGAAGAAAGGCTATTATTGTAAAACATTTTTTTTTAAAAGAGTAACTGCTGAGTTTCTTGCTGGTGTCTTCTTGGCAGAAAACTACATTCCGAACCAGTGGTAAACATGTTGACATTCATATCTGTTCTGTATGGACCTAAATTGAATAAACAATTTTCATTTTCATTTTCACACACACTCTAACACACAGAGATACATGAAAACACCGCCATACACATACAAGCAATCACACACACACACACACGCTGCATAACTTTCAATGTCTTGTTGTTTTGTTAGATTCTACTTGTTATTTTTTTTAGTAAATTCACTTATTTTTATTACTTATTTGGATTAGGCATAGAGTAGTGATAAAGACTAATTTGTTTCCGGACCGATACGACCTGCAAACCATACGTCCATGGGCGGTGGTAATCGCTTTCCATCTGGTGATACGTCTACTCGTCTGCCCACTATATCATAAAAAAAATGTAGTTTTATTTAACATTATTAATAATAGCTTATGTTGGAGAGCGAAGTCTCCTGGCACAAGCTCTATAAGATTGAAAGGAGACTCCAGCCACTGTTATTGAAATGTAATCATTTTAGTGAAAAAATATTTTTATTTATTATTATTACTGATCGTCCTCTTTATACAGATTCCTGACACAGTGCGCAAATTTCTATGCAATCAGTATCTTTATTAGAACATTTCCACGAAAACATTCATAGTCATAGTTTTGTTGACCGTGGGTCGGCTCAAACGGAGTGATACCACGGCCTCACAGAAAACCGGCGTGAAGCAGCACTGTGCTGTGTATCGCTGCGTGAGTGAGGGTACCGGAAGCCCAATCCGGTGGAAAGGGCGTTTTAAAGGTTGGCAGCGCACTTGTCACTCCACTGGTCTCGCCATGGTCAGCAATTGCCGCCGCCCATGGACGGGTGTCCATGGGCGGCGGCAATTGCTGACCATCAGGTGATCCTTATGTTTGACTGCAACCTATCACATAAAAAAAACAAATTTTAAATTTATTCACGCAATTTTTAATTCGATATTTTCAAATTACTTACCTACCTTCGTTCTTCATCATATTCTCTCTCATCAGGGGAGTCTTTACATATAGTCCAGGGGGTGCGGTGCGCCGTATAGGCGGACATCCGCCCGGGGAATATGTGGAGGGAGGCTTTGGCTGTATCACCATGATATTCCCTAATATGGGCGATGAGGGAGAACCGCAGGGGGTTTAGTGGGTATGCCTTTGCCTGGCTTCACTTTGGGAGAAGCCCCCCGCTAAAGGAGAGCCCCACATAACCTGGCCATCCCCCGGTGGTCTGGTATGCATAAGGTAGTCGGCTCATCTCTTGAGCCAGCGGCATTCCCCCTGCGAAACCAAAAAAAAAAAAGCCAGAAATTAGAGGGCGCCGGGAGCCCCTCACTTCACATAGAGCCTCCACTGTAACGCTCCGCATGTAGCGGGCGCGAGTACTGATCGTTCTCCTCATTTTAGCGTATGATTCCCAGTTGCGTCCAATGCTGTCGCTTCGACGCCAGGGTACGCTTGGCTCATTTATTCATTCATTCATTATTAATGTCTGATAATTACTGTAGCTGGTAGGTCGTTGGTATGAGGATTTGAAGAGATAAGACGAGTTATTTGGTAAACTAGATACCCAGGTACGTGAGCGTGTGAGACGGGTGTCATTCAGGAGGCTATCGGGACGACTGGCGGCCGACGCGGGCCGGTGCGTATGCGCGTAGCAATACATATAGTTTAAGGTGCATCTTAGACAAAGGGCCCATATTCACACGCATTCGCCTCTGGATTCGCTTTATTTTTAAACAGACACAAATGTTATTAGGTACATAGATAAGAAACAAGGTAAGTTATTATACAACTTATTACTAATTTATCGTTAGCTTTAACTTAATTACAATGTTTTTTTTTTATATTTAACCTTTTAGTTTCAGGTACCCATCGTTAACAATTACAATGAAGTGACTTGAAACAAGAGGGCGCCAGGTTATTGATTGTACCCGCTTCTTGAGGTAGAGCCGCCCCTGTCTCTCATCTTAGCGTGTAATTCTCAGTTGCGTCCAAAGCTGTCGCTTCGGAGCCCGGGGTACGCTTGGACCATGATTCGGGATCCGGGGAGTGTGGTAATTACAATGAAGCAACTGCCGTCTGACCTTCGCCACCCTTAGACAGGATCACGGATACCTACACGTTCAAATTCACTTATCTCAAATAAAATTTTGAGAAACTTCGAGACGTGCAAGTTTCTTTACGATATTGTCCCTCACCGCTGAGCTTATGGAAATATGAACATTGATTTGAAAAAATAAATTATAAAATGTAAAAACCCCCGATAAAAAATAGAAAAGTCCAATAATAAATTGAAACTGCTGTTGACAGTAATTTTTATTTTCCTTAAGTACAAATCAGTTCCCGCTTTCAATAGGCGCACTCAAATATATATTATAATTTAATATTAATCGCCATTTTATGGGGGCGGCCATCTTGAATTTGAAATTTTTAATAGTGACTTGTATTGTCCAACTCAAGCCCTTTTATTTGTTACCTATGTCGAGGAGGGTTGTCATACAATATGTCAATCCGACATTTTGTGGCGGCGGCCATCTTAGACCAATTCTCATCTAACATAGCGAAGGACACTTCCGATCAATTCACCTTTCAAACAAAAAAAAAAACAAAACAAAAAAAAACAGACACACACAAAGACACGTCAAACTTAATAACACCCCAACAAAAACACAGAGGTACATGCTCGGATTCAAACCACGACTCCCCGTATCTTATCCACTGATCGCTCTTATTTTCCTCATATTCTACAAGAGAAAACGCACCGTTGTACCGGGCCGTGATCTCGGGGTCCTAAACGGGGACGGGGTTCGAATTCCGGATCGAGCAAAGATATGTTTCAAATATTTTGAACATAGCTCGGGTTTGTGATCACTTATCGGCATTAGGCTAGCGTGTTGATTAAACCTAATCCCATCATAGTAGCGATAACTTGATTTCTATAATAGAGGCCTTTGCTCTGCAGTGAGACAGTATATAGGCTGATAGCTAGATACTAGCTACAAGAGAAACCAGAGAACTTTATAAATGAGACCCACTTGTACAAGTGGGTCCCATTTATAAAGTTGTACATACATCAGGCTTTTCACTAGACCCTCATTCGGACAGGACAGGGCAGAGGGATAATGACTGAACCGGTCTTCCAAACAAACTTACAGCAACTATTTTACTCATTTGGCAGATGAATTTACAACAGGATCTAGTTTACGAGTACTGAGCGTCTAAACTGAAAACTAGTGAAAATTAAAAAAAAATAGCCCTATTTTAGGCTACGTAACTCCTGCGTGCCTAAATAGTTTTATGTAGCTGATAACAACAAAATCGTCGCAACTAGCGCCGCCAGTAGATTTGTATTAATTATAGCGATTATGACACGTCTTTTAGAAAAGTACAAAGGTGTATCATTAAAGGTAAGTATTTAGAATTTATGGAGACAAAATTATGTCACAATTTCTGCTAAGTAACCATGTTTATAATTGCTAAAAGTGGCCACTTTAGGCACACAAAAATTGAAATATTCTATTGACTTGTGTTGAAAAACCTTCTCATATTATTTATTGGTGTATAGGAGGAACCCTAAAAATAATACTTATTTTCATTTATCATGAATATTTCGTATAGAAAATCATTATAAAATATAAGGATTATTTAATCTGTCAAAAACGCTTCATTCAACAATATTGCGTCGAATCATTCGAGTGACGTCCACCTTTTGTGAACAAGTAGAAAATTCGATAGCACACGACAAATTTGATAAATTAATAGCGTCCCGCATAGATATAACACAATGGCGTCGAGTCTGTCCCTTGTTTTGCTTACAAAAGGCTGACGTCACAGTAAAGAAATCCAATCAAAACCGTTTATGATCGCGTGGTTCCAAGCACAATACAAATTTATATAAAACAAATTATTTTTATTATATTTCTTTTTTTTTGGTGAAAATATTCAATATTTTTTAAGTGTTTTATTGTTAATTCCTTTTTAAAGCTTTTATAGCTTTACGCGAATGACTTTTTTGTTACATTATAGCGGACAAACGAGCATACGGCACACCAGATGGAAAGTGATTACCGCCGCCCATGCACATCTGCAACACCTGAGGTATCACATATGCTGTTGCCGGCTCTTAAGAAAGGAATACACCCTTTTCTTGCAGGTCACCAGGTCGTAATCTGTTCGGAAACAACACGGTTGACAGCTGGTTCCACAGTTGTAATGTGCGTGGTAGGAAATGACGTGAGAAACGCACTGTAGTCGATATAAATCCATCCAGGCGATGTGGATGGAATTTGGCGTTCTGACGTGATGACTATAAATAAATCTTTATTTTTTATACTGTCAAATAGCCTATTATGGTTATACTGGAGATTCGGCGGGTAGGGCTAAAACAAGCCGCATGGGCTGATGCAATTCAAAGGTTTTAAATTAGTGTCTAGTGGTTTTTAGTGTTCAAATTTGGTGTTTATTTGTGCAGTGAAGTCCTGCAAAGTGATCCTAATAATAAGAATCGTTGGATTGTATCGTTTTTAACACTGCTATTGTGTGTCGAGTTAGTTGTCTCGTGACAACTTGCTTGGACCAAATAGAATCTTAAAACCTGCGATTACTTTTAGAGTGATATCCGCTGAATCCGTAGGTCGATAAAACGTAAAACACCGCCGTTTTATTGAGTGACTGTGACTTTGACTGACTTCGACTGTTGACTACCTACTTATTCTCAATAAGTTACTTGACATTGGCGAATTCCCTTCGGGTAGAGCCATAATAAAAAAAAATAATAAAAAAATGGTTATACTGTGAAATATTATGGTTACTTGTAAGAAGATAATATTACACAAGCACCTCTCAAAAAAATCTTATAACTTTCCTTTACGGATTCACCGTTGTACTTTTTTTTAATGTCTCATAATCATACAAATCTACTGGCGGCGCTAGCTACGCGATGCCTCACCATAACGCAAAGACTCGCGGCAGACTAGAGTACTTCATTCGTTTATATGCTAAATTATGTTATTAGCTTATTATGCTATCGCCCCGTTGGTCTAGCGGTTTAAGTACCAGCCAGGCCGTGATCTCGGGGTCCTGGGTTCGTTTCCCGGGTCGAGCAAAGGTATGTTTGGAATTTTTCGAATATAGCTCGGGTTTGTTTGACTGATCCGCATTTGGTAAGCATGGTGATGAATCCTAATCCAATCACAGTAGCGATGACTTGATTTCTATGATGGAGGCCTTTGCCCTGCAGTGGGACAGTATATAGGCACCTATTATGTTATGTAATGTTAATGGAGTTACAGCATACCAGTTTTACTGCCTTTCATGATTTGTGAGACTTTTCCCGTTGTTGTAATTCTGTTTTGTGTACCTACCTAATAAATAAACAAAATAACTAGCATTCGCTCGCGGCGTTGCCCGCGTAGTATTCGCGTTTGTTTATACCAAAGAAACAGATAAAAGTATTATGTCCTTTCCCTGGTTAGCTACCTCTCCACCAATTTTCAGCATTGGGACAAATATAGGCAGATAGGGTAAGCAGGGGGAATAACGCTCAGTGGGTAATAGCGCCCACCTCTGTAGCTCTGTCAAAACAATACATAGCAACACGCCACGTTGTGTGGAGAGCGAGGGGAAGGGTCCTCGAACCTACAACGATGCGATCGGACAGTCAGCCCGCGTCATGCGACGGTGAAGTGCGTTTCTTTTTTTGCGCCCGCACTGATTTAATATTTCGTCCCATGATTTTTATCGGTAAGTCTAAAAGGCTGATCTTCAGTACTTATATGCTAATTTGTGATTGTAGACTTGACCTCGTTAATATTTTGTTTAATTATAATGTCTCTTGTTTGATATTTTCCAAGAAACATGTTTGAGCGTCATTAGCCCCGACCTCGAGCGGCATTACCCGATGTCAGGGGCAATGCCGCTCAAACATGATTTTTTTTAAATGTTTTTTTACTATTAATGGGTCTAACATATAAGCTTCTGTAGTTAAATTGTTGACTGAAAGATAATTAAAGAATTTATTACGTTTTATAATTATCATTTAAAAAAAATAATTTAAAAATACACATGTTTTTCTTTAAGTGAACGCCATTCCCCCTCCTTACCCTACTTTTACTTTACTTATATGGGTCTAACATGCAAATGGGCTTTATCGTATACCATAGGTATCACCTATGAGGGCGTTGGCATTAAAACGATAGTAAATATAAGGTAGCTTTATTTATTCAACCAGTTACTCGATTTGCGATGACAAACGGGAATCAATCGACCGCTTCGGCTTATGAATGGACGTTTCATGACAATTTACATCTCCCAAACAAAAGCTTCACGAAAAATAATGTGTTTTCACCAATGCGTCGGTACAGAGGGAAAAAAAACATTATTTACTACAACTGCGACCGTTAATCAAGGCTTTTACCCGTATTTCACGCACTTTGACAAGTTTTGACTGGGCAAATACAGAATAAATTGGTCCTATATCCTCGGAGATATATTTGCATTTTATACCGTAGCTATTCGGGGCGAAGTATTCAAATGGGCGCCAATAAATGTTAATTCAGCTAAAACTGGCTATTAAAATACATTTTTTTAACTTGTCTACGACATAAGCCCAAATTTATAATAAGCCATCATAAAATAAAACACGTTCTTAGAATAGTTCTTTGACTAAACTCGTGCCAACCCTTTAGTACGGTAATAACTTCAGATCGCATTTTTTAATAAGGTGGTTAGCGTTAAGTCCCGGTAGCGCCCCAAGCTTTCGCTTAGGATTAGGCGACAAACGGGTAAGCGAGTCACCTGATGGAGGGTCTCCAGGGAGTTGAAAAAATTTCGCAACGGCGTGCGTCGTGATAGCGGCATTCGAAACTACGTAAAAGATCCCCTGATGGAAAGTAATCAACGTCGCCCATGAACATCCGCGAAATCAGAGAAATCGCTACTGTGTTTTCGGCCTTTTTAAAAAAGAGTACAATATTCTCTTGCAGGTCCCTAAGTCTTAGCCGTCGGGAAATAATTGAGGTACGTGGTAGAAAGTTCCGCGAGAAACGCATAGTATTAGACCGCCATCCATCCATGAAAGCCCTTATACTAAAAATAGTTTTTAAATTGCGAGTGGGATAGCCCTTATACAGAAGAACCTGGCCAACTGGATCATGGTAACACGTTCAGAACCATTCTCAGTAAATTTGGGTATCCACAATCTAAGGTAGGTATCTGAGACATGCTACCTTCCTCACGATGTTTTCCCTCACCGCCTATAGCATTAACAAAATATTTGAAAAGTACCTAAATATTTGACGACCCGATTGGAACAGTGGTAGTGAACGCTACCTCTGATACAAGGGTTGCGGGTTCGATCCCCGCACAATACAAACATTTGTGTGCATGAACATGTTTGTTTGTATTGGTCTGGGTGTTTGCTATGTAGTTATGGAACCCCCTCAACCCTCTGTCTTAGATTAAGGGCTAGCTCAGCACATTTAAGGGCAAGCTAATGTTTTTCATAGATAATCATTTTGTTAACGCTGCTGTTTCAACCTCAACGGCCCGTGCATTAAATTAACATTAATTAATCATCTCTAAATCGATGTAGACGTCAATACGTCCAAATAAAATACTTTTATTCTAATTAAATTAGTTTTTAAAAACTCCCCGCCCGGCTCCCAATACTTAACTGGCGCAGCCGGCGCGGATTTTTCCGGTATTTTCCGCGTTTTCCCGGGTGTCTAAATTCACTAAATTAAGGAAACGTCCGTGTGAGAAAAATCCGTCGAACCAAATAAATCTGTTAAATATCGGGTGTGGAGAGCTGAAAATGGGTGCAGCGGCTGGTTGGTGAGTAAGACTTTTCGCCATCCTTTCCCTCATCCTCCTATATTTAAGTGAACGTATAAAAAAATGTTATTTTGCGATAAGACTTCTCTCATTATAACATAGCATATGAACTTTTGTCTGGTCCCCAGTGTTGTATTGTGTCTAAAAATAGATTTTTACAGAGCAATAAAAAACTCAGAGACCTTATTAATGTGGAATTTCAAAAATAAATTGATATTTTTTATATAAAAGAAGTACTATATTAAGAGATAAAATAAGTGTTGTAAACATAAGTTTAAAATTTGTAAAGATATTTTTCTGAAATAAGTAATTTTTACATTTTACCTTATTAAAAGTAGGTTTTTATATTTCAATAAATTTTTACACCCCCTTTTTGCTCAATTTGTATGTGCTTATACTTTGTGCATTGTGTAATATTAACTGTGTGTGAGTGATTTCGTAATATTTTAAGTGAGTGTCATTGCGTTCTCTGTACCTTACACTACTCTACAATGACTTCTCCAGAACCAATTGTTACTATTCCAAATGAAATGCTTAGATTAATACCGTTTTTTAATGGCGATAAAAAGCTTTTAAATCTATTTATTCGAAAGTGTGAATATATTATTTCGAAATATAGAGGCAATGAACAACAAAACTTATACGTGTACCACGCGATAACGAGTCGGCTTACGGAGAATGCAGCGTCGCTCTTATCGGAGCAAGAGGATGTGTTAGCTTGGTCTGAATTAAAGGAATTGTTACAACAACATTTCGGAGACCCAAGAAGTGAAGCGTGTATAAACATAGAATTAGAATCATTAAAAATTAAATCAGGTGAAAGTTACCTCGATTTTTGTAATCGAATTCAAAGTGTCCGGTCTTTATTAATTTCTAAAATAATCACTCTGCAAGACGATGAATTAAAACGTGCAAAATTAACTATATATAATAACACCGCTCTGAATGTGTTTTTATACAACCTACCTGAGAATCTCGTACGCATAGTTAGACTGAAAGCGCCAAGTACATTAGAGTCTGCGTTAAGCATCGTCCTTGAGGAAGTAAATTTCATGGACCAATATAATATGCGAAATCGCCTCCACGGTCAAAGTTCGAGGCCAATACCCAGCACGAGCATGGGTCCGCCACAGTCACATAATTTCAAATTTGGAGGGTCATTCCCTCAACCCACAGGCTTCAAACCTATATTACCTAGTAATCCAACTCCGCAATTTAAATTTGGGATACCCCAAAATTCGCAAATAAAAATACCCCAATTCCAAGGTCAACAGCAACAATTTGGCTACAGACCCACTCAACAATTCGGCTATAGACCTCCTCAACAATTCGGCTATAAGCCTCCTCAACAATTCGGATACAGGCCTCCCCAACAATTTGGCTATATGCCGCCTCAACAATTCGGCTATAGGCCACCTCAACAATTTGGCTACAAGCCACCTCAACAGTTTGGCCATACGCAGCCGACTCAAATACAGCCACCTAGGATGCAATTAACGGATGTATCCATGCGTACTGTGCCTCCTAAGCCTCAGCCTGGTTTTAAATTAAATGAACTGACCTTAACTGAAGGACAATGCTATCCGGACTACTATCAGGATGAATATTATTATAATGATGCGTATCCATTAGATGATGAACAAAATTATCACACGGAAGAGAATGTTGATGAGACTGAGCAAGACGAACATGTTGACGTGCCGCAAAATTTTCGCGAAGATGCCTCGATAGAGAGGACGAAAAAGAAATAGTAAAAATAAATTGTGACCCAAATCTTAAACTGCCATACATATACTTAGGAGAAATAGACGCTAAAATGATGATTGATACAGGTAGCATGAGGTCATTCTTCAGTCCGCGTGTAGCTCATCAACACTTTGGACATTTGATCCAAAAAGAACAATTCCAAGTAGTCAGTACTCATGCATCAAGTATACACGATGAAACTGTAACAATTCCTCTTTTGCCCACGTTTAATAGCACTGACTGTCACAAATTCTATATATATGATGTAGACAGCCGTTATGAAGGGCTCATTGGTAATGATTTATTGCAACAATTAGATGCTGTAATTGATCTGAAAAACCAGGTCTTGCAAACTAGAACTGCATCTATTCCGATAAGTTAATAACAATCTCAATTACGTTATTGATTTAATGCCGCGAACAGAACAGAGAGTTAAAATTCCCGTTAACCAACATTCAGGAGATGCTATTCTCGAGTTCAGAGAATTCACAAGTGGTGTGCGAATGCCCAGTGCATTAGTAAACTGTTCTAACGGTTATGCTTCGACAGTGATTCAAAATTCCCTTGATGACCAAATGACATTAACTATAACACAACCACTGACAGTAGAAAGGTTCCAGGAAATCAATTGTAACTTAAATACTATTCGAAATTATACCGACGTAGAGATTACTAATCTATTAGAAGAAAACTTGTCAAAATTAAGACTCGACCACACTAACGACGAAGAAAGAGAAAAAATATTTAAACTATGTAATGAATATAAAGACATTTTCTACTGTGATCAGTTACCCTTGACATTTACTAATGAAGTTAAACACCGCATAAGAACCAAAAATGAGGACCCTATTTATGTAAAACCGTTCAGACAAGGTCAGGCCCAACAAAACGAGATTAACAATCAAATAGAAAAATTATTGCAAAATGATGTCATCCAAGAGTCCCATTCTCCTTGGAGCGCTCCGGTACATATCGTGCCTAAAAAGCCAGATGCATCGGGTGAAGCCAAGTTTAGAATGGTTGTAGATTACAGACGCTTGAACGACATAACAGTTGACGACAAGTATCCCTTGCCCAACATAACCGATCTTTTCGATAAATTAGGCAAAAGCACATACTTTAGCACGCTTGATTTGGCCAGCGGCTATCACCAAATTGAAATCGAGGAATCTGATAGGCAGAAAACAGCATTCAGCACACAAAACGGCCATTACGAGTTTCTTAGGATGCCGTTTGGTCTCAAAACCGCCCCAGCGACATTTCAGAGGGCATTAGACAGCGTCCTTAGAGGGCTGCAGGGACTACACTGCATGGTTTACCTAGATGACATTATAATTTACTCTAGTAGCCTTGACGAACATATTCAAAATTTACGGACAGTTTTTGACAGACTTAGAAAGACAAACTTGAAGGTTCAACTAGATAAATCGGAGTTTCTGAGAACAGAGGTCCTATATCTGGGGCATACTATTACAAAAAATGGCCTTAAGCCAAACAGCGACAAAATTCAAGCCGTTTTAGACTTTCCACTGCCAAAAACTACGACAGAAATCAAAAGCTTTCTTGGACTTGTGGGGTATTACAGACGCTTTATACAAGACTTTGCCAAAATAACACAACCCCTGACGTCATGTTTAAAGAAGCGTAACAAAATTGTGATCGACCAAAAGTACATCGATGCATTTAATAAATGCAAAGAACTATTGACGCACGCACCACTGCTACAATACCCCGATTTTGATAGACCATTTGTACTTACAACCGACGCCTCCAACGTTGCTCTGGGTGCAGTCTTGTCCCAAGGAAAAATAGGCAGCGACAAGCCGGTTGCTTATGCAAGCCGAACCTTGAGCGATACAGAGTCGCGTTATAGTACAATTGAGCGGGAACTACTCGCTATCATTTGGGCAACCAAACACTTCCGTCCGTATTTATACGGACGCAAATTCTACATATATACGGACCATCGACCCTTAGCGTGGTTGAACTCTTTAAAAGACCCCAATAGTAAACTCACTAGATGGAGGTTACGCTTACAAGATTTCGATTTTGAAATTATATATAAAAATGGCAAGCAGAATACTAACGCGGACGCCTTGTCCAGAATCAAAATTAACGCTTTAGACTCGGAAGATGAAGGTGAATCAATGAAAGTTAATGTCGATGAAAAAGAAGAACATCTTAGGGAACACCTTGAAAACGTAGTTCAGGAAATAGTCAATTTAGCAGCTAAAAAGAGTGGACGAAACGATTCCTCCACTATTTCGATATCAGATTTAAGTAGGACAGCAACCAATAGTCCAATAACCATTTCTGATGCATCCACCTCTGAAAAAGAATTGAAATATCCAGTACCTTCCGATACAAGTACCCGATCACAAACAATTCACTCAGCCGAGGATTTAGAATCCACAGGTATTCCGATATTACGAGAAGCTATTGATACAAAGCCAAACCAAATCTTAGTGTTCTTTTGGCACAAAAATGATATGCAAGTTACTGACCTATCTAAGGAAAGACAAAAGGTCCTTGAAGTGTTCTTACCTATCAATAATCAAGAATTAATAAAAGAATTTTTAAAGCGATATATTAGGCCTAAAATTAAATACTTTATCTATTTTGAACACCATGAACATCGTAAACAATTTAGTAATTTAGTAATACAGCTATTTAAAAAGGATATGGTGCAACTGTATGAATGTACTGAGCGCGTCGTACATGTTGAAGATGAAGGTGAGCAGAAAGCAGTTGTGCTAAAATACCACGAAGGGAAAACTTGTCACCGTGGTATCAAGGAAACCTTGGTTAGACTTCGTAGAAATTTTTATTGGAAAAACATGCAGGAAACAGTTTCAGCAATTATCAATTCGTGCGAAGCATGCCGTAAGATGAAGTATGATCGCAAACCCCTTAAACCCGTTTTACAATTAAGTCAGACACAAGAGGCCCCCTTCCAGGAACTTTTTATTGATCTGTTCACCATAGAGGGTATTATTTACTTGACACTCATTGATGCGTTCAGCAAACTGGGTCAATGTATGGAAATATCTAATAAATCAACCCCCGAGGTGGTTCGTGCTCTGATGAAATATTTTGCTTTTTACGGTATTCCCAAAAAGATAAGTTCTGACGCAGGTACAGAATTTAATAACGAGTTGCTTAAAGAATTTTTGTGTTTACATAATATTGAACTTCATATTGGCACGCCTAACAATCCCAATTCGATGGGGTTAATCGAACGCTTCCACTCAACCATTACGGAAATCTATAGACTTGCAAAATACGAACGTAAATGTACAGACGCAGCGTCAGTCATGACTTACTCAGTAATGGCATACAATAACACAATCCATACTGTTACAGGACTTACTCCATTTGAAGTTGTTTTCGGACATACTGATGCCGAAACTCCCTATAACATTGATTTTGAGAAAGCATATATACAGCAACTTGTTAAGGACCATGCTAAGCGAACTAAATTCTTGTATCAACGGTTAGCGGAAAATATGGTAGCGATAAAAGGTAAAGTAAGTAAAAAAAGAGGAGGTGAAAGTGGGATAGAATTTAAAAAGGGTGAAACTATTTTCGTAAAGGGAGTTAATAAAAGAAAAAGCAAGGATAAGCCTAGGTACGATAAGGCCCAGGTTGTAGGAGACATAGACAAAAATGTAGTACCAATCAAAGTAGGCGAGAGGGTTACAAAAGCTCCGACTAAAAATGTTAAACGCCCTCCGCAGGTGGTGCGTTCTGATCGTGACGCCGGTGCTGGCCCTTCAACTCCAATCCCTTGAAGATAATCCAGGAATATTACCAGTCAAGGAAGGTCAAGCCTTTTTTCAAATAGATCATTGGACTATTATAAAAGTTATTAATTTAGAAAAAATATTTGACGATTTGAATCATGTATCGAGCACGTATAAACAGTTTAATGATTTAATAGACTTTAATAATCCGGCTTATCAGGAATATTTAACCATGAAAACACATACAGACTTTGTTCGTGATATAACTATTGAAAAATATCATCAGCTCATTCCGCGACGTGAAAGGCGAGGTCTCATTAATCCTTTAGGTTCAATAATAAAAATTATAACAGGCAATCTCGATCATGAAGATGCCGCACGATACGATAAACTTATTTCTGAATTAAATACTAATCAAATATTACATTCAAAGAAAATTACTTTGGTCTCCCAAATGTTCGACAGCTTATTAACACAACTGAAACCATTTATAATAACTCTGTTAAGTTTGAAGAACGTTTAAATAGAATTGAAACAATATTATCTGAGGCTAATTCTAAGCAGAATGAATGGATGTTTTCCACATATATCGTAGGATTATTTAATATATTTGTAAGTAGTTTTCGTACAATTTTTATTAGATTAAGTGAAATTGAAACTGCTTTAGCTTTAAGTAAATTGTCAGTATTACATCAGTCCATTGTGAATTCTAAAGAATTATTAAATCATTTTATGTCAATAGCTCAATTCGCAAATCTTATGTATTTACCCATAGAGGATAATTTGTTAAAATTGGAGGAAACTATCTATGTCAAATCATATGTCAAAAAGGACCAGATAACATTTATAATGGAAATACCACTTACTGATAATTATACGTATAGGTATTTTAAAATTTATGCTTTACCAATGTTCCATGAGTCACGAAACATCACAATTACCATTTTTCCCGAATTCCCTTACCTTCTGGCGAGAAAGTCTAAATACTTACCAATCAAGCAGCCATGCCGCGCACTCGCTGCTGGTGATCACTTCTTATGTACAACAGACAACCAGGCCCTCTACCATGAACCTACCTGCGTGGAGCAACTCATGGAATTTGATAATACTCTTACACATTGCCATCAGCGTCAAATTCAGCTTGAAGAAGTGAAGGTCCAGAGAATTAATACGGACAATTGGATCGTGTACAGTCGAAGACCAACCACGATAATTAGTCAGTGCGACAGCCACGACCAAAGTAGCAAGCAGCCTATTTTCGGAACTTACCTTGTTACTATAGATGAACCCTGCAACTTCGAAATCAGTGGATTAAAAATCTACCACCATATCTACGAGTCAGCAGATACCGTGGAACCGGTACCAATTATAAACTTACCTGTGATGCATAGTAATACGAATCTATCAAGTGCACGCGCACTTAATATGGTTGGAGTCAATCTGGACGAAATAAAATACATGTCTTTTTCTCTGAAGCATAGTGCGGATGTGGAAAGTGTTTTAAGTGATCAAAAAGACATTAGTTTCAGTGTTAATTTAGGATATTTAGCCTTTTTTCTAGTAGTGGCATGTTTAATTGTATTTCCCTTATATGTATTACGTAAAAAAATATTAAAAATTGTGCGAAATAATCGGAAAGACATTGAAAACGGTCATTCCGATAATTTCACTCTTAGGGAGGGACGAGTTATGGAACCCCCTCAACCCTCTGTCTTAGATTAAGGGCTAGCTCAGCACATTTAAGGGCAAGCTAATGTTTTTCATAGATAATCATTTTGTTAACGCTGCTGTTTCAACCTCAACGGCCCGTGCATTAAATTAACATTAATTAATCATCTCTAAATCGATGTAGACGTCAATACGTCCAAATAAAATACTTTTATTCTAATTAAATTAGTTTTTAAAAACTCCCCGCCCGGCTCCCAATACTTAACTATTATAAGTATGTATTTACAAAATAAAAGTATTACAGGTATATATTTGTAATCCCACTGTTGATTCTGACATCCGTAACACAGGTGCTTGAGCTACCTATCTCGGAGTCAGATCAATGTATGTGATGTTGTGAAATATTTATTTATTTATTTTAAAGCAATATTTCAGTTTTTAATTTACCCTCTTAATCGTCTACTAAGTTAAATTTGTCCGTACATTTGATCACCATCAGAGTATAAAGAGACGTGGGCATCGCGTCTAGACACACTATTCTGAGAACCATTATTTCCAACCCAAGTTGAATATTCTAAAAATATTTATTTTATGTCTATTTCACAGTAGGTAAGTAAGGCAAGGCTAGCAAAGTTCGTATTTTTTTATGTTATCTAATTTTTCAGCTACTTGGGAGAAAGAGATTCCATATAATCGAATATCATTAACCCTTTACCAGGCAACTAGACATCATTTATTTCATTGGGTTTCAACCTTAACTCAACTGCACAAAGTTCAAAATCTGGAGGTCCCGTATGATCCAGTGCCTGGTTAAGTGTAAAACTCGGTACAGTCTAGTAAAGGTAAACTAATTTTATAAAATCTCTTATTTTTTTACTGGAATTGATTCTACTCCCTATCGCCATCTGCTCGTTTATCCGCCATAATGTAAAAATCATAAAAATAATCAAGGTCATCGACATTGCTCACCGAATTAGCGAGCTTAATTGGCAGTGGCTAACCATATTAGCCGCAGAACCGACAACCGATGGGGTAAAAGAGTTCTAGAGTGGAGACCGCGTCTTGGCAAACGTAATGTAGGTCGCCCTCTGGCTAGGTGGAGGGACGATCTGCGCAGGATGGCTGGTAAGATCTGGACGCGAGAAGCCATGGATAGAGCACGGTGGCGATCAATTGGAGAGGCCTACGTCCAGCTGTGGACTGCGATAGGCTGATGATGATGATGATGAATGTAAAAATTAATACAAGTGAGGTCACACTGTCGCCATTTGTATGGAGCGTTTTAGGCTTTCCAAAAGAATAAGATTTGAAAGTTGTGATATATTAGATAAGACGGCCGAAATTGTACACAAAATATCTGTAATGCCTAGTACTTAAGATGTGTATAAAGTATCTATATTTATCTATCTATAAATAAAATTAGAATCAAGAAATTCTTTTTATGATGTTTCTATTTTGATTAGATAAAAAAAAGACAAATGCCGTATTCTCTTCCGGCGAGGTCGCTGGTGCGACAGAAGTGAGGAGTAAAAATCGTTTCTCATTGTAACAAATGGGGCGTTTTTTATTAGGAAACTGCGTCGAGTTTCAATATTTTAATGTCTGACGGGCCACTCTTATTGAATTCTCGGGTATGCGCGTACATAAGTTCCCTACTCGATATCTCAATTTCTGTGATAAAGTTTTCAATTCTATTGTTTTTAAACTGGAAATTCCATTCTTTCAATTTAAATGAACCTTTCATTTTTTGGGATTTGTGAAAGTTTCCAAGTACCTGGTTTCCAAGTATCCACTCTGCTGTTTTTTGTTTTTAAAAGGTTTTAATTCAATTTTAGAAGCCACATCTTTTTTAGAATCTCGGTTTTATGAAATGTGAATAATAAATTGCTAAAAACATGATTTTTTTTTTAAATACCATCATCATCATCATCATTTCAGCCAATAGACGTCCACTGCTGAACATAGGCTTCCCCCAATGTTCTCCACACACAGATCGGTCCTGTGCCGCCCGCATCCAATGGATTCCCGCTACCTTCTCCAGATCGTCGGTCCACCTTGTGGGGGGCCTGCCACGGCTGCGACTTCCTGTACGTGGCCTCCACTCGAGGACCTTTCCGCCCCAACGGCCGTCTGTTCTCCTCGCTATATGCCCTGCCCATTGCCACTTGAGGCATGCAAGCCTTTGGGCTATGTGTGTGAACTTAGTTCTCCTGCGGATCGTATAATTTCTGATACGATCACGCAGGGAGACTCCGAAAAGTTTTTAAATATAAAAAGACGAAACTAACTGACCGGTGGCAGAAAAAGTCTTCTAAGCGTTTTAGGAAAAGTATTCTTCTTTCTTTTCTTCTTTTATAGTATATTAGTATGCTTCTTTTAGAATTGAGTGCTGGCACTCCAATGCACTGAAAATGTTGAACTCCTGGCCTGTCATGTGAACCACAGCACACCGACGATCTCGTGAAAAACATTAGGGAAGGTCCAGCAGTGGACGTCTATTGGCTGAAATGATGATGATGAAATAAGATATAAACTTCGAAATACAACATTAGATAATAAGATTCAATATGTCTCACTTTTGATAAAGACTGATTGAGTCGAATAATTAACAAGTACGAGTATGTAATATTAATTAATTTACTCCCTCGGTTTTGGGCGATAATTTACGCTAAGCAACAAGACCGAAGACTAGGGTAACCATGCTACCCATATTTCATGGGACACACATAATAACACATAATAACTCTGCCAATGTCAAGTGATCAAAGAGACACGTTAATTTAATGGTTATTGACCGGTGTGGCGAGTTAAATCCTTTTAATGTTTATTTTAATTGAGTTTATCACCAAGCACCATCTAAAACCAAGACAAAACAAAACATACACAAAGACGTCACAATATTAAAGGGAGATTCTCTACGACCTATATATAAATTAAAAATTCCGTTATTCGTAAAAACCGACCAAGTGGAAGTCTGAATCTGACTGCCCATCAGAGGAACCGTAAAGACTTATTAGTCTTTTCTTTAGGTACTATATTAATTGGTCTACTCCTCCTCGTGGTCGTTAATCCTCTCCCAGATCCATCCATATATTGTAGGTATAAAATATATCTTCTCTATTATAACCTTATAGTAGTATATTTTATATAATTTTATATAATTTGTGTAGGTTATATTGTATTATAGTAAGTTAACATTCGTATATATTAGTGTATGATAACGTGTTTATTTATTTATTTATTATCTAGATATATGTATTTATACTATAAATTTACTTAATCAATATTCAAAATCAAAAGGATTGCACCACTCTCCCCTCTTCTATCTAATGTCCTTTACCTGAAGGTTGTCTGGTAGAGATCGCTCCCAGCGATAAGACCGCCTAAATTGTACATTGTATCTCTGTATTTCTGCTTTTAAGTTTTGTATTTTGTGCAATAAAGAGTATCTATCTATCTAGAGTATCTATCTATCTCCTCATCTTAGCGTGTAATTCGCGTCTGCATCCAAAGCAGTCGCTCTGGAGCCCAGGATACTCTTGGACCATGATTCAGGATTTGGGGAGTCCGGTAATTACAATGAAGCGACTGCCGTCTGACCTCCGTAACCGTTCAACATAGGAACCAGACCAAGTGAATCATGGTTACACGTTTCAGAAACTTTCCAAGTTTTCCCTCACCGAGCTAATGGTAGAAATACGCACATTTCTTTTAAATATCCAGAGGTGCTTGCTCGGTTTCGAACCACGACCCCCCGTTATGGATAATAATAATATTTTACAACATCACATCACATCTGACTCCGAGATAGCTCAAGCACTTGTGTTCCGGATATCAGAATCAACAGCAGAATTACAAATATATGTATACATATTATACTTTTCTTTTGTAAATACATACAAACACCCAGACCAATACAAACAGACATGAACAAGTCTGTTTGTATTGCACACAAATGTTTGTACTGTGCGGGGATCGAACCCGCAACCCTTAGACCAAAGGCAAAACTCACTACCACTGTTCCAAACGGGTCAGTCGGATGGATGGCGCGTTCTGAACCACTGAGATGCGATTATTATCGCTATTTTAATAGATCTACTGGCCACCCGTGAATAGTCGCTCATGGTCACCCTACAAGATCCGCTACATAACAAACACAGAAATGTAATTTCCGTCCTTTCGTAAGTAATCCAGACAGAATTTGCCCATTGGGATATAATTAACTAAATCGAAAGTACATACGTCAAATCCATTTCACTAATTTCCGAACTGTTCCAACAATATCAATACTAAATCTCTCTCTAATACCAAAGTATATATTATCTCGTCTGTGCTCTAATACACATTGCACGTCTGTGCTCTAATACAATTTGTGTTGTTTTCTCTAATCACAGATAACTATACAGGATGTATCTGTGAACATTTATATCCCTTCAATAACGTGTTCTATTCTGAACAACATTTGTTCTATGACTTTTGGAAATGCACATAAGTCACAGAAAGTCAGTCACGTGACTTGGCCATTTTGTACGGGGAATCTAAAAAAATATCGACCAACTTCGAAAAGTCATTGAACAAATGTTGTTCAGAGGGATGTAAATGTTCAGTTCACAGATACACCCTGCATGCTATCTCCGCATGCATGCTATGTCCGGTTGACATTTTAAAACCGTTGAACGCAGGGGCACGTATATATATATATATATATATATATATAGGAACTTAAGGTAAGGTGTTTAACATAATATGCGAGAAACAAAACATCTAACAAAAATACAAGAGATCTGTTCATTACAGAGGGAAAGGTTTAATTTGTGGGTGTGTTTGGTGTGGTGGGTGTATGTGTGTGGTTGTTTGTATGTGGAACCTGTAATAATGGCAAATATTAAACTATTGGAATTATTTTGTGACTCTCATGATCTTTTCTGCATAATCGTAAGACCATCCCAAAAGAAGCCTAGTTACAGTTACTTTGAGCTTTTTAAATCTATAACAGTTGACATTTTATTGTAGATGTGAGGCATCAGAAATCTAGAGAAATGTTGCGCGAAATGCGTTTTTGTTGCGTAGACTGGTATCTTAAAAAGACCTTTTGTGAGCATTGCCTTATAGTCATCTGACGCTAATACACTTCTGTGAACGTTCTCATAACATGGATGATTTTCCTTACTCGACCAGATGTTAAGTGGATGTGTTGCTTAAATGTGAGTTTTTCGTCTATTATGACGCTCAGGTACCTTATCGAGTCAATACGCTTGATACAATGCTTTTACCTTTTGACTCGACAGGAGTCTTTTCATAAAGAATCTACTGGTAGGTACCGTCATGGGCTTTAATTTGGGACCCACCCAAGATTGAATGTTGTGTAGCAAACTTTCGCTATTAAGAGCTAATATTTTAACGTGTCAAAGTCATACTATTCACCATCGACAACTTTACTATTATAGGGGCAAAAACGTCAACTTGCGCGAAGGCATACGATCATTACTAATATTTTCCGAGTAATTGTTAAACGATGAACTGTGTTTCTTGTCACATTAATTTGTAGTGTTTTTTTGTGAATGCCTATTCTCTACTTGTTCGTGCAAATCAATAATTTGAGCTGTTATTTGGTCACGATTAGCATTTTATTAATTGCTTATTTGTGAAAATGGAACAAAAAATTATTTTCTTGACTGACACTGATACGAGTGACACAACATATGTTCCTAATTAGAAAACCGTAATGATAGCTTTTTGCAAAGAGGTGACCTATAGTTTCAAGGGTCAATTAGATAAGACATTTTATGTCTTAACTTGCATTCCACATTATTGCACTAAAGTTTCGACCTTATTGCATTATGAATGTTCTAATGACATTTAACGGAAATAGGTCCCAAATCAACGCTTGTAATTGTACCTACTTACTTTCTATAACGTACTCCTTTTGTAAGGGTAGTAGGAAGGTACTTACATTTCTAAAGCAACAGGGTGAAGTATGAAAAAAGAGAATCGCCATTTCATTCAACGAAGCGATCAACTGATTGATGGTCATTTGTGTCGCTCTGGAGCCCGGGGTACCCTTAGAAAAAGATTCAAGATTTAAGGAGTCTGGTAATTACAATGCCGCGGCTGCCGTTTCACATTTGCAACTTTAACAGGGGAACCAGACCAACTGAATCATCCAGAGCGTCCAGAGCCGGCAACGCATATGTGATGCTTCATGTGTTATAGATGTCCATGGGCGGCGGTAATCCCTTACCATCAGGTAAGCCGTCTCTTAGTTTGTCCGCTAAAATGTTTAAAAAAAGTTGTTTTCCCTCGCCGCCGAGCTCGATGGTAGATTTTTTTTATATGATAGGTGGCAGACGAGCAGACGGATCACCTGATGGTAAGCGATTGCCGCCGCCGCCCATAGACACCCGCGACACCAGTGGGGTCAAAAGTGCGCTGCCAACCTTTAAACCCCCCTCCGGCACCCTCACTCACGCAGCGAAACACAGTACAGCTGCTTCTCGCCGGTTTTCTGTGAGGCCGTGGTGTCACTCCGGTCGAGCCGGCCCATTCATGTCGAAGAGCGGCTCTCCCACGGGCAAAGTACGAATATGAATTTGAAAAATCCAGAGGTACATACTCGGATTCGAACTCTGACCCCCGGATTGGAACGCGCGTTCTGAACCAAAATGAAAAATATTTATTTGGAGCAAATAAAAAACCAATATATTTTAAGCTACTTAAATTCATATTTATACGTATGAATGAATGAATGAAAACTTTATTTGGCATAATACAAAACAAGGATACTTAATTAGAAACAGTAACCTAGACATAAATCATAAACGAAAAGTAGGACAACATTTATCCCTGTATGCGCCAAACAGGCGGCCGCTCAGCAATAGTCGGTGCTGATCCAAGAGACCAACCCCGACGCTGGTTTTAAGCGACTACCATAACATTATTGCGCATCTATTCCATGTCTATGCAACAGTCGCATGCATAAAATTGACATTGAGATAGCAAAAAAGAAATCAATAATTGAACAGATGCGCAATATGGGGGCAGGCAAATATAGAAAACCCAAACAAACAAAACCATACAAAAATAAGTGTAAATTATGAAAAAAAGAAGATAGAAAGACCCACCAACATTAACAAACTAACGACCGCACTCAGAGACGCCATTTAAGCTAATGTTCATTAACTTTAGTACCGGTAGTCCTTATGCGTATCAAAATATGTATCAATATTTTTTTTAAGGTGGCGGGTAGGGCACACTAGCGATGCCAATCGATTTTATTTTTTAGCTAATAAATGGGATCTATTTTAAACAATTTCAGGGTCACAACCTCTCGGCAAACATTTATACTATTTTTTAAATAACTATGCAAAAATGATGGATCCAACACGTACGCGATAAATTGATTCACGCTAAAAGCGGCCTTTTTTGGCATGAATCAATTTTTCGCGTAGCAAAACGGACCCAACATTTGTGCATGGTTATTTAATAAATAGTATTAGTGTTTGCCGAGAGGTTGTGACCCTGAAATTGTTTAAAATAGATCCGGCTTAGTAGCTAAAAATTAAAATCGATTGGCGTCCTTAGTGTGCCCTGCCCGTCACCAACCAAGTAGCCAACTAAGTTAATCAACGACTTTGAGTGTGGCAGTTAAACTACTGACCGACCAAGATCAGAAGGCACGTCAGTGACTTTGATATTGACAGGGGGTCGTTGTAAAACGTCTTTTCTATCCGAAAATATTATGTCAAAACATCATTAGTTCCGACTTTTGCCACGTGCCAAATAACCGTGATCGAACCATACTTTTATTATCTGTATCCTAGACTGATTTTCAGTACAATTTCTTTAATCTGCATGTATGTAATATGTACATGTAGGTGCGTTCTCTCAAGGTTATGGGATGTCAAAAGGAACAGGTTGTATAGGGGAATATCAAAAACAGTTTCAGACAATATGTGACGCTTCCGGATACTCATTAGCGGCTGTGACGTGATGTAACTATAACTTGTGACTCATAACGAGGTTCGAGTGTGACGTAGATCAAACGAACAAAAGCGGCGCGTGAATTTTCGCTCACAGAATGAGAAAAGCGTTATCCTCACTGCCTTTACCATGACAAGCGTTGGAGGCATAGTAAAAAATAGTGATAAAAAAAATCTTTTATCTCACATCTACACAAAAAATATACAAAGATACTAAAATAATGACATTTCATCAAACTTACTAATACTATACGTGTATACAGATATATTATATAATTAACAACCTCATTCATACTTCATTACTGTCTTTCAATAAAAAGCACCAAAATCAGAAAATGAAATTCCGCATCGCCAACCATCTCGTGCCGCGTCGACCTAGAACTAACTACGGAAGAAAAAATATACAATACGAGGGAGTAAAAATATATAATAAACTGCCTCCCGAAATAAAAAATGCCAAAACTTTATCTATTTTCAAGAAAAAACTTAAAATATACACTTTAAATATAAAATGTAACGTTTTATTATGTAGGTATATTTTTAGGATCAGAAGCGGTAATTCATTACAAAAAACAAAGTTTGGACCTAAGTCCGTTATAGCATTTATTTAAATAATTCAATTAAACATAAACAAAACAACTAATCTCAATTGCAAAATCTAATTAGCAAAATACGATTGCACACTCAATAAACAACTACGACAGAATTAGAAAGTAAAGTAAATAACACGTGTGACCTTCAACGACCGTTGTGGTTCGAACGTTCCGTCCGCTCCGAGCGCCAAAAGCAAAATGAGCTTTGACTTCAGACAGCGTTCTATTTATAGAACCTGAGGGGTTGCTCAGTCTACAGGAGGGGGAAATCCTTATAATATATAATCAAACTTACCAATATATATCATCAACATCAATATATATCATTCATTAATTTATCTATATAAACTAGACAGTAAATTCAATTTTAAAAAGTAAACGTATTCAAAAATTAAAACAAATAAAATAACTTCACACATACACCATCTAGGGTACCAAGTACGCTCAAATAACTCCTACATCGAATTCGGCGGGTAGGGCTAAAAGAAGCCTCGTGGGCTGATGCAATTCAAAGGTTTTAAATTAGTGTCTAGTGGTTTTTAGTGTGCAAGTTTGGTGTTTATTTGTGCAGTGAAGTGCCGCAAAGTGATCCTAATAATAAGAATCGTTGGATTGTATCGTTTTCAACACTGCTATTGTGTGTCGAGTGCGTTGTCTCGTGACAACTTGCTTGGACCTAATAGAGTCTTAAAACCCGCGATTGCTTTTAGAGTGATATCCGCTGAACCCGTAGGTCGATAAAACGCAAAATACCGGCGTTTTATTGAGTGACTGTGACTTTGACTGACTTCGACTGTTGACTACCTACTTTTTCTCAATAAGTTACTTGTCATTGGCGAATTATCTTCGGTTGTCCCGCTTAATAATGCCTAAAATCTAAAACATGATAATGGCAGGAGTAATTCTCAGTCGAGAAGTTGGTTGCCACAAATAAAATAAGAAGAAGAAGAACTCCTACATCCATGGCTGCTCGGCGCCGGTAAACAACATGACGACTGTTACCTACCCGTCAGTAACTTTGACCTACCCGCCATATTTTTAATATCTACCTACGCTTGCAATGTTTTTTGTTTATTATTGTGTTGAATATGTAATGTTTTCTCTGTAAGTGAATTTGTACCTATTAATTCTTTTGAGAAAATAAAGATTTCTTAAACCTTATCTTTATTGATGCAAATAATAGGTACTTATTAGTGATGAGCAGGATCATAAATATTTTTATTATGTCATAGGTGGCAGACGAACAGACGGATCGCTTGATGGTAAGCGATTGATGCCGTTCATAGACACCCACGACACCAGTGGAGTCACAAGTGCGCTGCCAACTAAAACCCCCTTTCCCCCAGATTGGTCCTCCGGTACCCTCACTCACGCACCGAAACACAACACCCAGCTGTTTCACACCGACTTCGAGTAATGCATTTTTAAGGGCGAGTTTAATCTTCCCTACACAGTATAAAACAAAGTCGATGTCTGATAGAATAATTCAACATTAAGGTTTAATATGTATCTAGGTAAGTCCTAGCGGTCACTCCCAGCATCGCTCGCGTGGAGTTCTGTTTCCCACAAAAAGTGGCAAAATTTTTCCAGGGAAAGTTTTTTTCATTCATTGGGTATGATAATATTTTTGTGGCATTCTGAATTCCACGCAAGCGAAGCTGTAAGCAACCGCTAGTTTAAAAATAAAACCAAACCGATTAGTGAAGACAATGACAAAAGAACCTTATTATGATTGAATAAGGTAAAACCTATAAAATTGTCCCACTGCAGGGCAAAGGCCTCCACCATACAAATTAAGTCATCGCTACTATGATAGGATTAGGCTTAATCACCACGCTTGCCTAATTATTACGGATTTGTGACCAGAAACTCGACTATGGACTATGGACGAAATATTCAAAACATACTTTTTGCTCGACCCAAAATAAAACCCAGTACCCTACATCACAGCCTGGTACTTAAATCACTAGACCAACAGGGTGTTATTATTCGTCGCAGCGATTGAATTTATAAAATTCGTCTCTTTATGGCTAAACTTTGCATTATACCAATACCAATAAATTTAAGAAAGAGATTCAAAAGCTTCTAATAAATCACTAATGTGTATAAAAGGTAATAAAACAAAGTATAAAAAAAGCCAGCATCGCATTCGAAATTAAATGAAATATATTTTCTCATCTTCTGGCAGATAACTGGCAGGAAATGGCGCATGACCGACCTAAATGAAGACTCTTATCATCGGAACACTTAAAAAATTCATCGTAGGGCTCAGGTGGGACTCGAACCCACAACCTTCCACAGTCCGGGTGGCTGCACTAACCATTTATGCTATCCGAACCCCTTGCTAAGACGACGAATTTTGTAAGTGCTTGAATCGTCATGAGCCGACGATAGTCTCATCAATATTGTAGGTATACTTTACAATATCCAGTGGAAACATTGTTACAAATATTTGACCACCAGTTAAGATGAAACTGCTAAACGAATATTATTGTGTTTGGTATAGCAATTCTTTGCAATTTATTCTTAAGTAAATAATACACTTAAAAAATTCACCGTAGGGCTCAGGTGGGACTCGAACCCACAACCTTCCACAGTCCGGGTGGCTGCACTAACCATTTATGCTATCCGAACCCCTTGCTAAGACGACGAATTTTGTAAGTGCTTGAATCGTCATGAGCCGACGATAGTCTCATCAATATTGTAGGTATACATTACAATATCCAGTGGAAACATTGTTACAAATATTTGACCACCAGTTAAGATGAAACTGCTAAACGAATATTATTGTGTTTGGTATAGCAATTCTTTGCAATTTATTCTTAAGTAAATAATACACTTAAAAAATTCACCGTAGGGCTCAGGTGGGACTCGAACCCACAACCTTCCACAGTCCGGGTGGCTGCACTAACCATTTATGCTATCCGAACCCCTTGCTAAGACGACGAATTTTGTAAGTGCTTGAATCGTCATGAGCTGACGATAGTCTCATCAATATTGTAGGTATACTTTACAATATCCAGTGGAAACATTGTTACAAATATTTGACCACCAGTTAAGATGAAACTGCTTAACGAATATTATTGTGAATTTATTGTTAATTTATTGGTGCATTTTTTAAGTGTATTATTTACTTAAGAATAAATTGCAAAGAATTGCTATACCAAACACAATAATATTCGTTTAGCAGTTTCATCTTAACTGGTGGTCAAATATTTGTAACAATGTTTCCACTGGATATTGTAAAGTATACCTACAATATTGATGAGACTATCGTCGGCTCATGACGATTCAAGCACTTACAAAATTCGTCGTCTTAGCAAGGGGTTCGGATAGCATAAATGGTTAGTGCAGCCACCCGGACTGTGGAAGGTTGTGGGTTCGAGTCCCACCTGAGCCCTACGGTGAATTTTTTAAGTGTATTATTTACTTAAGAATAAATTGCAAAGAATTGCTATACCAAACACAATAATATTCGTTTAGCAGTTTCATCTTAACTGGTGGTCAAATATTTGTAACAATGTTTCCACTGGATATTGTAAAGTATACCTACAATATTGATGAGACTATCGTCGGCTCATGACGATTCAAGCACTTACAAAATTCGTCGTCTTAGCAAGGGGTTCGGATAGCATAAATGGTTAGTGCAGCCACCCGGACTGTGGAAGGTTGTGGGTTCGATTCCCACCTGAGCCCTACGGTGAATTTTTTAAGTGTATTATTTACTTAAGAATAAATTGCAAAGAATTGCTATACCAAACACAATAATATTCGTTTAGCAGTTTCATCTTAACTGGTGGTCAAATATTTGTAACAATGTTTCCACTGGATATTGTAAAGTATACCTATAATATTGATGAGACTATCGTCGGCTCATGACGATTCAAGCACTTACAAAATTCGTCGTCTTAGCAAGGGGTTCGGATAGCATAAATGGTTAGTGCAGCCACCCGGACTGTGGAAGGTTGTGGGTTCGAGTCCCACCTGAGCCCTACGGTGAATTTTTTAAGTGTATTATTTACTTAAGAATAAATTGCAAAGAATTGCTATACCAAACACAATAATATTCGTTTAGCAGTTTCATCTTAACTGGTGGTCAAATATTTGTAACAATGTTTCCACTGGATATTGTAAAGTATACCTACAATATTGATGAGACTATCGTCGGCTCATGACGATTCAAGCACTTACAAAATTCGTCGTCTTAGCAAGGGGTTCGGATAGCATAAATGGTTAGTGCAGCCACCCGGACTGTGGAAGGTTGTGGGTTCGAGTCCCACCTGAGCCCTACGGTGAATTTTTAAGTGTATTATTTACTTAAGAATAAATTGCAAAGAATTGCTATACCAAACACAATAATATTCGTTTAGCAGTTTCATCTTAACTGGTGGTCAAATATTTGTAACAATGTTTCCACTGGATATTGTAAAGTATACCTACAATATTGATGAGACTATCGTCGGCTCATGACGATTCAAGCACTTACAAAATTCGTCGTCTTAGCAAGGGGTTCGGATAGCATAAATGGTTAGTGCAGCCACCCGGACTGTGGAAGGTTGTGGGTTCGAGTCCCACCTGAGCCCTACGGTGAATTTTTTAAGTGTATTATTTACTTAAGAATAAATTGCAAAGAATTGCTATACCAAACACAATAATATTCTTATCATCGGAGGCCAAGGCTCACTTTGGGTGGCTGCGCCAACCTAATTAGTTTGTTCATCTTAGCGTATGACTATGCTAGGGACTATGCTAGGAATCTCCTTGCGTGATCGAATTAGGAATGATGAGATCCGCATGAGAACTAGGTTCAAAGACATAGCCCAAATAATTGCATGTCTCGAGTGGCAATGTGCAGGGCACATTGCGAGGAGATCAGATAGCCGTTGGG
Source organism: Marasmia exigua (assembly GCA_019059595.1). Taxonomy (NCBI): domain Eukaryota; kingdom Metazoa; phylum Arthropoda; class Insecta; order Lepidoptera; family Crambidae; genus Marasmia; species Marasmia exigua. Next base: position 4,844,405 of record CM032471.1, read on the forward strand.
GCGGAAAGGTCTGACGGGAGGCCGCGAGAAGGTCGCAGGCGCAGCTGTGGCAGGTCTCCCACAAGGTGGACTGAATCCCTAGGATTGCGGGAATCCCTTGGATACTGGCGGCACAGGCCCCGTCTATGTGGAAATCATTGGGGGAGGCCTATGTCCAGTAGTGGACGAATATTAGCTGAAATGTTGATAAAGATGATCTTAGCCTTGTGCCAGTTACGTTTAACACTTCATACACCTCAAATAACATTTTATAACAGTACACTCGCGAAAAGATTTACCGAAGTCGGCGCCTAATACCTGTTGAATAATCGAATGTTGTATTAAATTACAAAATAGTAATGGGCGCCGACTTCGGTAACACCTTTTCTCGAGTGTACTGTAAAAATATTATTTTACACTTTTTAGTTCGTAGTTTTTGAAGGCGGTTTTTTCTTCGCAGACTTTTTTTTTATTAGCATCCCATCACCAGCGTTTTATATACAGTCTAATCGCCAGAAGGTTTTTGAGACAAACTTATGTAATAATTTGCGCGAATAACAATAAAATTTACTTGACGCGTCTATAAAATATTGTTATGCGTCATAATCGCCATAATCAACAGAAATCTTTTGGCGGCGATCTTTTCTAATTTCGTCGATGTACCGCCTTAACAGTGCATACGAGTACTTTGTCAAAACACTGCCTACATTAGTACTGTGATTAAAATAATAATTGATCGCTGGAGATCGACAGGACTTACCGCGGAACTTGGCTAATGAGTTTAGTTCTGGCGTTTACGTAAAAGCAAGGAAATCCCATTTCAATTTCTGCGGAGTTCCCGCTCTTTATGCTTCGTTTGAGTTCCGTTTTGTTTCCGAGTTTTTACTCAGCGGATGTAATTAGTGTTTCTACTAATGAAAGCTTTAAATTTAGAATACGTATGTTCTACTAGTAAATATGTGGAAAACAACCTCTAGTTTTGTAAAAGGAGATAATGAGAGCTTCTTGAAGCATAATACCGTCCGGCAAAAATGCTGGCTGTTACATAAAATAGACTACTTACTCGGGCATCTACCTATATCTTTATGTTACCGTTATCTCTAAATACATTTACAGGATGCCAATATTGTTAATTAAAACACATACTAATTTCCGTTTAATACTGGAAACACCCCTTTTCACAATCATATTATTTTTACAACAGTCCGTCTCCATTTTTAGCCTCACTGAGCAAATAATCACAGCCTCCTCAATCCGCCTTCTTTTCTTTTCTGACATTTCTTTTTTACAATCCAAATAATCTTTAATCGATAAAATATTTAGGCAAAGATGCAAATCCCATATGAAATTTCCAAAACCCAACATTTTTAACTATAAATAGGTAAAATTCTATAAACAACGACAAGGCTTATACAGGTACACAGATATTTACAACCTGTGCGGATAACATTGAACATTTACACCCCTTTAACTACCTCGTCTACATTGTCTAGTCATTGAACAAATGTGACTTAAGAATGGTTGAATAATTCTTAAGTTACATTTGTTCAATGACGCAATAAATAATCAAGTCTGTTTTCGACGAATTTCCAAAAGTGGTAAGAGAGGGTATGTCACTTATTGTATAAAAGAGTAGATTTAATTTGACAAAGAGTAGATTGACGGGTAGGGCACACTAGTGACGCCAAACCATTTTAATTTTTAGCTAATATACCGGATCTATTTTAAACAATTTCGGGGTTACAACCTCTCGCCAAACACTTATTCTGTTTGTTAAATAACCATGCACAAAAAATGTTGGGTCCGTTTTTGTACGCGAAAAATTGATTAACGCCAAAAGTGGCCGCTTTTGGCATAAATCAATATTTCGCGTTGGTTACAACATTTGTGCATGGCTATTTAATAAATAGTATAAATGTTTGCCGAGAGGTTGTAATCCCGAAATTGTTTAAAATAGATCCGGTTTAGTAGCTAAAACATAAAATAGATTGGCGTCACTAGTATGCCCTTCCCGGCACCTAAAAATGAGATTAATATACAGTAAATCGAAATAAATATATGATGTCTGCATTTTTTAAATTTATTAATGACATTCCACAGACTCTAGGCCCGTGTCTGTATTTTGCTAGTAGTTACAGAGTTTATTTGCTTGCTTAGTTAGGTATGTTTCTCCGCGCTCAAAAATAACTTTTCTTACATTAATACGACGCCCTGTTGACACTTGACCAACAGGTCAAGTGTTTTAAGTACACGGTCGTGATCTCGGGGTCCTGGATTCGATTCCCGGGTCGAGCAAAAAAAGTATGATTCGATTTTTTCGAATATTGCTCGGGTTTTTGTGATCATCACCAATCCGCATTAGGCAAGCGTGGTGATTAGGCCTGATCCCATCGTAGTAGCGATGACTTGATTTCTATGATGGAGGCCTTTGCCCTGCAGTGGGACAGTATATAGACTGATACTAATATCTGATATTAGGGTTTGAATCAGGAATCAACCCATCAGTGCTACCACTTTTTTAGATTGCAAAGATTATGATAAGAAATCATAACACCGTTTGCCCGGCTCAACCAGAGTGATATCATTTCGCCAAGTGAGCCGGTACCCTCGTACTGGAGGCCGAGTACCGAGGGGAAAGGGAAAAGATTGCCAGCGCACTTGTAACTCCACTGGTGTTTGGGGTGTCTATGGGTGGAGGCAACAGCTTCCCTACCATTAAGGGGCCGGCGAACAACGTATTTCATATACAAACGTAATACCAAAATAATTTGCAATTTGAGGATATCTCGACATTTCATTGCTGTTACTCGGAATAAGGAAGTATTTATCAATGTATCGGTTAGCACCTGCACTTTAAAATGTTTACACACTTAAAAATATGTGCGATTACATTTAGTAAATTTTTCGATTTTAACAACCTATTTCATCATCATCATCAGCAACCCACACTCGTCCACTGCTGGACATAGGTCTCCCCTAATGCACGCCACTGCTCCCGATTTTCGGCCACTCTCATCCAGCCCACACCAGCCAGCCTTCGAATGTCATCATCCCATCTTGTCGCAGGGCGTCCTACACTACGCTTACCGAATCGCGGTCTCCACTCAAGGACTTTACGGCTCCAACGGCTATCAGTTCTGCGGCTAATATGACCAGCCCACTGCCACTTCAGTTTGCTAATTCGGTGGGCCATAACAACCTATTTGTTTTATATTAAAAACGCAATTATTCATTATGAAAATATAACTGACACACAGCTTGTCTAATTACACAATGTCTTGAAGAAAATAAGATATAATCAAGTTTAATTCATAATTTTTTTATTCAGTTATTTTTATCGTTTATATCCCGAAAACCTTATAATAGGTATCATGAATAAAGTTCATTTAGCGACTAGTCATTATTCAACAAAATAAGCGAAAAAAAATCTGCTATTCCATACATTATTGCCGGTCGAATATTTATTTTGTATAGAACAGCTGTTTTTTTTTCGCTTATTTTGTTGAATAATGACTATTCGCTAAATGAACTTTATTCAATGTACAGACAGGGTGCCTGGGTCCAGGACGTACTGGTGATGAACTAACTATGGATCTTATTTGCACTACGAATAAAACGACAGTAGTATGAACAGTAATTTGTGAAAATTTCCTACAAACAGTACGGGCTTAAGTAGAAATGAAAACGCCCAAATGCTTGCGCGGTGCAATAGCGCACACCGCCATCTAGTGGTGAACTTAGGAACTAAACATTGGTTAATGTGAAGATGCTTTTGTGATCGCGTCTGATGCTTGTGTATTAAGTTTGTTTACATATTTTATTAACATCTTTGTTTATATATTTATATTAAGGGTTGCAAACACCTATTTTGAGGTTTTCGGGATGTAAATGATACAGAATAACGGTGTATACCTTGTGCTAACGTGTTCCTTTACAACTATTACAGTAGTAGATATTAGACTTTGGTTTCCGTTTGGTTCCGCAACTCTTGACAACTAAGAGGTATGTTTACGTGGCAGCAGACTGCACAAAGTGTTAACAATTCCTTGCAAACCTCACAATTAGTCGGAAAGCGCAGTTATTTATCAAGACTCGGCCAAACTGGCTGAGTAATGCTCGGTGCAGCCTCTGGCGTCTAGGAATTTGCTGGTATTAGGTAGTAACCTAGTGTTTGCTCATTACAATCGGACAATGGTAAAATAGTTCTCACCAAATTTTGAACCTTATGTGTCTTATGTTAGAGCGAAAACCAATGAAATTTTTCATTGACTCTTGGCCGATGTGATAAATGTAAGAGGGCGCCACAACTTATATCCGATTAAGGGTTGATGCATTTTTTGCAATTGAAGGTGTACCAAGACAGCCTTGGTGGGCGTAGTGGATAGTGAGTCGCACTATAAAGCGACGGCTGCAAGAGGGTTTTGATCCCAGGGTCAGGTCAAAAATTTGTACCTAAGTTTTCGTTAAGAAATTCTTAGTGTCAGTCCGGAATGTGGAAGTTTTCGGTCTTGTACCCCCGTTACTCGGAAAGTGAGTAAAGCCGTTGGTCCCGCGCCCAAACCCTCTCCAGTCTGTCACGCTCTGGTGTCCCATCGGAATATGAGGATAAGGGAATAAAGAGTGCACTTGTGCTTGCGCACACACTTGAGCACTATAATATATCCGTAATCGGTTGGAGGATATTATCCTTCAATTGCAAATATAAATTTAAAATTATAAATCTAAAAAACTATTTAGACATGACGAATCCATAATTAATTAAAGAGTGAATTGTAATGATAATATGACCAATGGTTGCATTATATTAATTTTAATATGATTATTATTGTTCCGTTTTTTACCATTAGGCAGCGGAACCCTAAAAAGTCTGACTTAAGTTTCATTGCATAATTGCAATTAAAATATGAATTTATAATACTATATAAAAATCTAAAACGGGATTAACATGAAACATGGAATCTTTCACCTAAAAGCTAGAGATTTAATATTAATTTATTCTTGAGAAAAGTCGAGAACCCGAGAAATCCTATATGTACAGTAGTAATTAAATAAACCGCCGTTTGCTGTATGGAAAACCACTGAATTTGTTAACGTTATTGGAACCAAATAATATGAGAAAATACGTAAATGTATATTTATCGACAACCCGAGAAGACTCAAGAATTCTCGAATACCTCGGGTCTCGAATTTCTCGAAATCAAAAAGCTCGAGATATCATGAATGAACAATGAACCCTAGTTTAAACGATTTATTGGTCTGGAGAATCTATCGATCCACGTCGACTTATCCATATCTGCTATTGATCGATGCCCTCTACCAACGATCGATCGATTGGTCTGGTAACACCAAAACCAACAACTTTTTTATTATATTTTGATTTAATCGTGAATTCAGGACCCCCAAGTTTGTTTTTCATTCATGGATTTTCCTTCAAATCTTCTAATCTAGGTATAAACTATAGATTCAAGCAAGGTAATTTCAAGTGTCCGATCTGAATACAGTTTGATGGGAATTTGCAGTTCGGAACTTCGATTAATCGAATCTTATTTGGGAACTTAAGTTTTAGGAAACACACGGATACTCACTATGTAATGTATCGTGCACTTAAAAAACTCAGGTTGCTTCCACATGACCGATAAATCGGTGACCGATAAATCGGTGACCGATATTTTTTTGGAAAAAATAGAATGTACTGATATCAATAGCGTAGCGCACACGACCTGCAAAAAGTTTGTGAGAAGTGGCAAAAATCGGCTGACTTTATGTAAGTCCAATAATTGGTTTGACAAAAGATTTTTTGTAGGAACGTTCGGAAGTCATGTTGGATCACCCTAAGGGAGTTGCCACACTGGCGGAATGCGAGAGTTTTTAAAGCGGAGCGACGACGCCGCGGATGCGCAACGGATTCGTCGACGTTTTTTCTGCGTGGCCCCCACAAAGAATCAATAGCGTGAATGCTGGGCATCCGCGACGTATTCGCTGTCATCACTCCACTTAGAAAACGCTTGCGATCCGCCAGTGTGGCAACTCCCTTATACTTATAACTCCACTGCTGTTGCGGTCATTATCATCATCATCATCATCAGCCCATTTAAGTCCCCACTGCTGGGGCACGGGCCTCCCTCAATAACATTAGGGGTAATTGCCATACTCACCACGCTTGGCAGACGGGTTGGCGAGGGTTTTGATATAAAAGCAGAGTTTTCCTTCTCTAGGTGCTGATGATCATGCCAGCAGCTTTACCTTAGTCGCCTTTTACGACACCTTGGTAAGAGTGAGGGTGGCCTATTCTACTCTGCCGGGGACCACACGGCATTGGGTTGCGGTCAGAAGGCGATAACAATTGCTTACTATCGGTTTATTCATCTGATCATCTCCCACCTATTATATAAAAACGATAGGGTCTATTGCGTATAAAAATTCACCTTAGATGATGTATTGTTCGGACTTGAAGTCTAACATCAAAAGCGGTTGTTCCGATCGTCAATTTGATATACACAAGACAAAACTTAGTTTGAAATTAATTCGATCACTGTTATGCATGTTGTCTGGGTATTTGTTCTTGTTCGGTGACTTCTTCTTTCGTATATTTACAAGCTGTTGAATATTATAAGTAGTGAGCTATAATTTTAATATTAGGAAAAAAAAAATTACCAACTTCACCTTATTTTTACGCCTATTTTTACATTTACTTTTGAACATCTAAAATTATAACGTAGTGATTAAATTCTCTTTGCCTAAAATACTTAGATTTTTTGCGTAGTTTAAGCACGTATTACTACAAAGATAGCCGTATTTTTTGACATTAATCATAGAGTACGGTAATAAATTATAAAACAAATTAGGTTGGAGGACAATTTAAGTATCCTGGTATTAACCCAACAACCATAACCCATAACTGGTGTAACTGGATCCCCTGTTAAACAGCAGTCTAACTAACTAACTAGGTTGGCGCAGCGACCCATAGTGAGTCTTGGCCTCCGATAATAAGAGCCCCCATCTTGGTCGATCCTGCGCCACCTCCTGCCAGTCATCTGCCGAGAGTCCGCGCAAGTCTTTTTGGACCTCATCCTTCCAGCGATATCTCGGACGGCCGACTGGCCTTTTGCCATTAGGACGTCCCTGATACGCTCGCTTTACCGCACGATCGTCTCCCATTCTTTCTAGGTGGCCGAGCCAGCGAAGTCGATGCGTTAAACAGCAGCGCAGCAGCAGCGATATTAAACAGCAGTCGCTTCATTGTAATTTCCAGACTCCCAAAACCTTGAATCAAGGTCTAAGCGAACCCTAGGCTTCAAAGCGTTTAGTTTTCTAAACGGTGACGCATCGCGAAACTAGCGCCGCCATATTTGTATTGATTGTGGCGATAATTAGACATTTTTTAAAAGTACAACGGTGTATCTGTCACCGGAAAGTAACAAGATCCGTTAGTTGATCAATTCACTAGGAAGTTTAAAAACTTTCGTTGGATTCTAAACGGGAGATAAAATGTATTATTTTACGTACACATTTTCATAAATTTATCAATTCCCGACGTCACACGGTAAATTTATAAACTATTTTATATTGTCCGACCAATATCAGAAACTATTTAAAATATACGAATCTTTGAAATACGTAAAATAACACACTGCTCTCTGATTGGTTAATGTTTATAGTGGCAAGCCAATCAGATCGCGCGTAGCGTTTGGATATTGCTTACTTATTATTTTACGAGTGAGTTAAGTAAGTTTATCAATGTACGAAAATACAAGTTATTTCCCCTTTTTAGAATCCTACGAAAGTTTATAAACTTCCTTTACGGATATTGTTATTTTCCGGTGACATATCCATAAAGGAAAGAAGGTATTAATTTTTTTTAGAAAGATTGCTAAAAGTGGCCACTTTAGGTAACAATAAGAATTAAGGCTACTTGTATATATACAGTCCAGTGCTTGTTTATATACAGTCCAATCGCAACACTACCCTTTATGGGTTCACCGTTGTACTTATTTAAAAAAAAGTCTTAAAATCGCTACAATTAAAACAAATCTATTGACGGCGCTAGTTACGTCGATGCGTCACCTCATCATCATCATCATCATCAGCCCATTTAAGTCCCCACTGCTGGGGCACGGGCCTCCCTCAATCACATGAGGGGTAATTGCCATACTCACCACGCTTGGCAGACGGGTTGGCGAGGGTTTTGACATAAATGCAGAGTTTTCCTTCTCTGGGTGCTGATGATCATGCCAGCAGCTTTACCTTAGTCGCCTTTTACGACACCTCGGTAAGAGTGAGGGTGGCCTATTCTACTCTGCCGGGGACCACACGGCGTATCTGTAAGTATGCGTAATAAGATGCGTCACCTAAAATGACTTAATACCGATATAGAAGGAAGAAGACTATAAACATCTTTACAGTTTCTGAAGAGCAATATAATTAAGAGTGTGATTATTTCTGTTAACTAAAGCAATTTTACTCATCCCAGCCTCTTAATATACGACACGTGCAGCGAGTAATTAACAAGAAATAAACGGATGGTACGGCATCCCTTTAGGGATATTAACATAGTGCGTAAGTAACAGAATGAAGTCCGTAAGTAACCGAAACCATAGCCGAAACTATTACGCGAAATAAAAATCATAAATACACTAAGCGTATTTATGACGTCACAAAAACGCTTCCAATTCAAAATGTTTGAAAATTAATTAAAAAATTACTACATGCTATTTTGCCGTATGGTCCCCGGCAGAGTAGAATAGGCCACGCCTCTCTCTTACCGAGGTGTCGTAAAAGGCGACTAAGGTAAAGCTGCTGGCATGATCATCAGCACCCAGAGAAGGAAAACTCTGAGTTTATATCAAAACCCTCGCCAACCCGTCTGCCAAGCGTGGTGAGTATGGCAATTACCCCTCATGTGATTGAGGGAGGACCGTGCCCCTGCAGTGGGGACTTAAATGGGCTGATGATGATGATGATGATGACCTGCTATTTTACAAAAATATTCAAAAAACTTCTCGTAAAACGTTACGATGCGTTACACGGGCGGGAGTGGATCTTTCTTATACGTATTACATAACATTGCTTCTTTCTTTAAATAAAAATTGGGGAGTTAAAACTCCCAAATTGGCAACCCTTTTCGTTATAAAAAACTATACCAAATTTTAAAACTATAACTTAACTTTTTGGGACTTAAGGGTAAAAATGATCACTTGAATGATGCGTGACGTTTCTAGAGGGGGGGAGGGGGGGGGACGTTACGATGCGTGAAAGAGGGGGGGGGGGGTCATAATCCTCCAAAAATTGCGTTACATCACGCTCCCTATGAGGTTTCTTCACCTGCCTTTACCTAGATATGTTCGTATTTACCTACCTACGTTGATAACAAGTACTGTTACAGTTTTTTGGTAAAATATCTACTGACATAAGTACAAATAAATTCATACAACATTTTTTATGAGCTATAGGCCAACGCTTGACCACAATCTCACGTGAGGGAAAGTGACGATGAGGTCTAGGATGTAACGCGTTCGCCTAGAAGCCTGTTCACTCTTGCCTTAAAGATGTCCAGATTGTAGTGGTCCGGAAAAACAAACCATCGAAAGGAGTTCCATTCCTTAACTGTTCGCATTATGAACGTGGAAGCAAATCGCTTCGTGCGGATAAGACATCTCATACATTGACCCGATTCCATATTAAGTAAATTAAACACTTGTTTGTTGTTGTGTTGCTGAAGCAACAGAAGAATTACAAATATAATACTTTTTCGTGGGAGAGCCTCGCTTCGCCATGAATCGACCGGCTCGACCGGAGTGATACCACGGCCTTACAGAAAACCGGCGTGAAGCAGCACTGTGCTGTGTTTTGCTGCCTGATTGAGGGTACAAAAGGCCCAATCCGGTGGAAAGGGGGGTTTAAAGGTTAACAGCGCACTTGTGATCCGACTGGTGTCGCGTGTGTCCGATTGCTCGTCTGCCACCTATCACTTAAAAAAAAAATACATATTAGACCCATACACTAAACAAACACAAGTGTCATCACAGAAAGGTTTGTCCAGTTTGGGGATCGAACTCACAACCCTAGGCGTATGATGCAATATGTTGATTGATTTGTTTTTTTAGTCGTGTCACATACCCCCTTATTACAAATGGTGAAGTAAGGATAGTCCCGGAACAAAATTCATGCCAGCTCCTTTTAACATTGCGTGTTAGAACGGGATGACATGAGCTATAGTACGGTAATAACTTTAGATCGCGATTTATAGTAAGGAGGCTGATGTTTTTATGTTATCAAAGCTGAAAAGTGCTTTTTGCGAGGGATGCGTAAGTTGTGCTTATCCAGAGTATTATACCTTACTCTATGGTTAAACCAATTCGAAATAGAAAAAATATATTTTCAAAACCAACATTTTCAACCAAAATCCTCTATTATAAAATGCATATTTCACCTGGTGGACACGTACAAAACCGCCCACTATGCACTATTTCCAATCATTCCCGTTCCATTCTAAAAATATAATTAAAAATGTAAAAAAGCTGTCTGTACGTACATTGAATATATTTATCTAGTCTGTATTTATGGAGTACTGCTGTCACCTTTGAGATGGATCTGCCAAATACCAACTGACTGCATTGGAATCGATCGAAAACCGAGCTAAAAGAGCTTGGCGATGCCGAACTTTTTGACCGCAAATTGTTAAGCCTTGAACTCAGGCGTAAGGTAGCGTGTCTTTCGGTCTTTTACAGGTTGCATTTCGGAGAGTGTGCGAAGGAATTACATGATCTAATTACACCGGCCCCCTTTCATCATCGGGACACAAGACGGAGAAGGGGTTAAATGGTAGAAATACCGGCAACACGTACCAAACGGTTCAAATGTACATTCATGTTGCGTACAGCTAAGGAATGGAACTCTCTGCCCAAAGATGTGTTCCCAGAACGCTATGATCCGAACTTATTCAAGAAAAGAGTGAATAGGCTGTTACTAGACATCATCACTTACTATCAGGTGAGATTGTGGCCAAATGTTTGGCTATTATATTAAAAAAAATGTTTAATTTATCTTCTTATTTATTTATTCAAAACTTTATTGGACAAAGTGTCTATACAATATGCGACATTAATGCTTCGAGGCATTGTTTTCCTGTCAAGCTGTAGGTCATACAGCAAGGATAATGATGCGGCGATCTTCTATCTCTGTAAAATTGTTGTCTGTGCATTTCACACCAGACTACCCTGGTCACATCACCCTCAATGGCATGAGCATTAATCGGGTCCACAAATTTAAATATCTAGGACACTTTCTTACCGACAGCCTTAGGGACGACGTAGACATTGAAAGGGAGCGTAGGGCTCTGGCGATCCGCGGTAATATGTTGGCTCGCAGATTTTCCCGTTGTTGACCAAGTGAAAATTACGCTCTTTAAAGCTTTTTGTCAGAGCTTCTACACGGGAAACCTATGGGTCTCGTTCGCCAAAAGGTCGCTAGACGTGCTACGCGTCCAATACAATAACGTCTTCAGAATGCTGTTGGGACTGCGACGCTATTGCAGTGCATCGGAGATGTTTGTTGTGCTCCATACTGATGGTTTCCATGCAGTGATGCGCAAAAAAACGGTATCTCTGTGTTGGCGACTGGCCGTGGTACCACCTCATTTTTATAATTATTTTGTTTTTATGTTTATGGCGGGCAGCTGTCTTGTGAGTGTGTCAATAAAAGGATAGTTTTGTTCATATTTATTTTCATCATTTTAATTATAAACCGTACGAGCCTCTCTCTTTAGTATTCATCATCATCATATACAGTCCATCAGCACACTAGCATCACCAGTAGTTATCACTCTGATTGGCAGATTGCGTGGCAGTCAGAATAGCATTCTGAAGACAGTTAGAGACAGATACACAGCACCTATCTGGCGGTGTTTGATAGAGAGAGTGATCAAATATTTTTTTGGTCACTCATAATTATTGTGTGCCCTACCTCAACTTTTTACTGTACTAACGTAGCTTCTAAAATCTTTGTAATACTAACCCCTTCATATGAGCCACTCGTCTGCTTATTATTTTTATTATTATTGAATATTGCCGTTCTTTTCATACAAGCCACCTTATTATAATTCGTGAATTAAAGTTATTACTCCACTAAACCTCCTGCCATCCCGTTCAAACACGCAATGTTAATAGAGGCTGGCACCTTTGTTCCAGGACGATCCTTAGTTCAAGATTTGTAATAAGAGGTTAAAGATGTATAACTCCTTTAATAAGCAAAAAGCCACCATACTATAATTTATTATTATTATTATTTATTTATTTAAGACTGCCAATAGTTGCTTCAATGCATAAAGCTTTCAGTACCGGCCCGCCTACCTCGCCATTCGATCAAAAAGATATTCGCCTTACCTTCAGCCAGAACTAATTTAGGTCATCACGCTCCTCTGGCCCGATGCTGTGGGACATACAATGAACTTCACCTGAAGGACATTGATATTTTTTTCGACTCCTTGCCTAGCTATAGGCGAAAGTTGATAAATTTATTATATGATAGGTAGCAAACCTCTTACAATGTTGTTTTATTTCAATAATTTTATTAAGTATTTTTTGTTTCTTTTTAGTTTATCTTTTGTGTTTTTACTATGTGTATACTGTTGGTGTACCTTTTTAATAAATAAAATAAAATAAGACTATATTTTAAGGTTTATGTTAAATAGAGATCAGATGTGATTGTATTTGTGATGCAAAAACAATCTTGAAAATTACCTTTTTTTTTTTACTTTGAACACAGAATTGACGTGTTTATCAAAAATACATTTTAAATAAATTTTTTTGTAAATCTTTTCAACTTTCCACGTTCACTTTCACGCACAGAGTAACTCTATAACAAAACCCTATAAACAAATGCACTTTTAATATTTTTATAGAAAACAAAAAATAATTATTTAGGTTGGAATGTTTAACGTTGTTTGTTTAACTAATATGACGTAAATTTGCATAAAATATGTATTTATCAGCATCCAGAGAAGGAAAACTCTGCATTTATATCTAAACCCTCGCCAACCCATCTGCATCTACAAGCGTGGTGAGTATGGCAATTACCCCTCATGTGATTGAGGGAGGCCCGTGCCCCAGCAGTGGGGACTTAAATGGGCTGATGATGATGATGATCTATTTATAAGAATTTGTTAAGGATTTATCGGTCAAAACTCGAAAATCAAAAATGCAATCATTGTAACTTACAAATAGGTGTATTTGTCTGGTTTTGATCCAGCTGGCCAATCTAAGAAAATAATCTAGTACGTTTTTAACGAGATTTGACGCGACCTAAATGATGTTGTATGTCATGTAAGAGTACTGGGAGCTAACAGAAAAAAACCGGCCAAGTGCGAGTCTGACTCGCGCACCGAGGATTCCGCCGTACATTTCATTTTTTTAAATATTTTTATTATATTTATAACATATATTTGCATTATATGACAATGCTTCATGCCAAATTGCAAGATTCTGAGTTTACGGGAAGTACCCTGATAGATAGATAGATAGATAGATACTCTTTATTGCACAACATACAAAACTTAAAAGCTAGGTATACAGAGATACAATGTACAATTTAGGATGTCTTATCGCTGGGAGCGATCTCTACCAGACAACCTTCAGGTAAAGGACATTAGATAGAAGAGGGGAGGGTGGTGCAATCCTTTTGATTTTGAACATTCATTAAGTAAATTTATAGTATAAATACATATATCTATCTGTAGGTTTTGATTCCCTGCGAGTGTCGAAAATTTGTTGAAAATATCGACATAATCGGCTGTATCTTTTGATTGGCTTGGCTTAGAAGTTTGATATTTTCACAGCTTAGAGGGACAATAAACCTGAGTATTTCAGCTTGATACGTCTACGCGTTCTTGAGATAAAGGGTCTTGACAGACAGACAGACAGATGGACAACAAAGTGATCCTATAAGGGTTGCGCTTTTTCCTTTTGAGGTACAGAACCCTAAAAAGGCATAAAGTGGATTTATCGGCCTTTGTTCCGGGGTTCCTCACTGCTAATTATGGTGTAGGAGCATTAATAGTTACTTTAGAAAAAAAATGTATGGAAAATACAACCTACTTATAAGAAAATCGCCATACAAAACGGCAATTTCATAGGTAAAGACCTAATATTTATTACAAAATAACTTAGAGCAATTCAAATACATTAACAGAACTTGTATCCATGATAAAAAAATGTCTACTTGTTCAAGCTAATCTCAAAAAGTACTGATCGGATTTGAATGAAACATTTATTCAATATCTGTGAAGCTTGAGCAACATATATGGTACCTGTAAACTATTTTGAAAAAAAAACTTCTAAGAAACCGAACTCCACGCATTCGTACCTGCGGGCGTCCACTAGTCCTACAATATTTGGAAACGCAATTTATCTAACAGTCGATATTCCACTAAAACTTTAACTGGTTTAAATCTACCGGAATCAAGGACCTATTCAAATTTGGGAAGCCGCGATAAAGTCGAAACTCGTGTTCGGAAATAAAAGTTACGTCTAAATCGTGGTTTAATAAGTTATCTCGAATGTTTTATTCGTTGTTTGAGGGCGATAGGATCCAATGAAGATGGTTGTAATAAAAAACCGGTCAAGTGCGAGTCGGACTCGCCCATGAAGGGTAGCAGCAACTAAGATATTTTCAATGCATTTTCATTTATTGTCAGATAACATAGATCCACGATGGTTTTTTTTTTTATGATATAGGTGGCAGACGAGCAGACGGATCACCTGATGGTAAGCAATTACCGCCGCCCATGGACGCCTGCAACACCAGTGGTGTCACAAGTGCGCTGCTTACCTTTTAACCCCCCTTCCCCTGGATTGGGCCTCCGGTACCCTCACTCACGCAGCGAAACACAGCGCATGCACTGCTTCACGCCAGTTTTCTGTGAGGACGTGGTATTACTCCGGTGGTTAGTAACAATGTTTACTTAATTCTATGTTAGGAATCATAATAATATTATTAATAAAGATAAAGAGTTCTTTATTGGCCACAGAACACAAATCAAACATGAGTGACATAAATACAAGTATGACAAATTCTGTAGCCAACAAGGCCCAACCTCAGCATTTGCTGCAGTGACCGAAGCCGCTACAGCGCTGGTTTTCAGGCAGAGCCTTGGACGGCGTACGTGCACACATACATAACATACAATAGGAAGAAAGAAGAAGGACAAAACGAGGAAAAATAATAATAATAATAATTTAACAAAAACAATATTAGTACATAACAGGAAGAAAATTTAAGGATTAATAACATTACATGGAAGGTCAATTGCGGTTTTCAGTTTATAACGTATTAAAAAGCACCTAGATCTATTCCTAACCAATTTTCGTTGAGTATTCATGGTAATGTATATCATATGTTTTTGTAGTTTTATAATAAATATAAATAAATAAATATTTCATAACATCACATACATTGATCTGACTCCGAGATAGGTAGCTCAAGCACCTGTGTTACGGATATCAGAATCGACAGTGGGATTACAAATAGATACATATCATACTTTTCTTTTATAAATACATACTTATAATTACATAGGTAGCCTATTCTACTATGCCGTGTGGTCCCCGGCAGAGTAGAATAGGCCACCCTCACTCTTACCGAGGTGTCGTAAAAGGCGACTAAGGTAAAGCTGCTGGCATGATCATCAGCACCCAGAGAAGGAAAACTCTGCATTTATATCAAAACCCTCGCCAACCCGTCTGCCAAGCGTGGTGAGTATGGCAATTACCTCTCATGTGATTGAGGGAGGCCCGTGCCCCAGCAGTGGGGACTTAAATGGGCTGACGATGATGATGAATTTCATGGGAAACACCCAGACCAATACAAACAGACATGTTCATGCACACAAATGTATGTACTGTGCGGGGATCGAACCCGCAACCCTTGGACCAAAGGCAGCGTTCACTACCACTGTTCCTAACACTCACTCATTTTACCAATTTGGGAGCGTTTTGGGAGCGGCTCTTGCGCAAAGTATTAAGTTTAGAAAAAAAATACTACCACAGAAGACCTCGTTTGTACAAAACAAATCCCTTTCTACCGGTCAAAATATTTTAAGCTGCGTGTCTCTTTAAACACTTGACACTGGCGGAATCATTGCGTCGCTGAACGTGTAATTGAGTCCACAAAGAAAAAAAATATATCAAAAACCTCATTTTTAAACATCTATCCATAGATATGGCATGGGTTTGATAAAAAAAATTCAGAGTTTCAGTTCGAACTATGGGGACACCCCAAATTTTATTTTCCTATTTTTGTGTAAAAATCGTATTGCGGTTAACAAAATACATCTATTTACCAAGTTACCAATAGTATAGTTCTTATAGTTTCCGGAAAAAAGTGGCTGTGACATACGGCGGGACGGACACACGGACAGACATGACGAATCTATAGGGTGCCGTTTTTTGCTATTAGGCCACGGAACCCTAAAAAAGTACCGAACTTGCCTGAACATTGCATAAATATTAATTTTTGTTTTTAGAACGCGATTCAATGAATAACTTTAGTTTTCTTTATGTATAAGCTGCAGACGAGCAGACAGATCACCTGATAGTAATCGATTGCCGCCGCCCATAGACACTAGACATACGCTACACCACGCTACAAGTGCGCTACCAACCTTTTAACCCCCTTTCCCTGTCAATTAATCCTCCGGTAAGCAACTGTTACACACGCTCATTTGTAGTATGTTGTTTAAGGATGCTTAAGGAACTGTCCACATTTGAATAGAATAGAATAGAAAATATTTTTCAGCAACAACTTAAAACTAGTTACATTTATCTTAGAACTAAAAGTAACTTTTGTGCCGAAAAGGTGACCCTCAGCATAATGCCAAGACATAATAATGCCGAGGCGCTGGTTTTCAGGGGCACCTACGGTGGGATGACAGAGGCACTATGCATAAAATTATTGAAATAAAATGTAGGAGGTACAATACACTCACAACAGTTACAATTATATAAAGATGAAGCCCAAGAGAAATTTAATATTACTATCGTAGAATGAATATTAAGTTTAAGTAATTATACTACAAATTTTTTGCACTTCTAAATTATTTCAAAATATAAAATATAATAACTTGCCGCTTTTTTAAGATTTCTGCACATTTAAAAGGTGCTGTTTTAGTTTTAACTTGAAAGAGGCTACATTTGCTATCAATGAGCATGCTATTAACTATATTTTAGCATGCTTAAAAATAAGCAAACCTGTTTACGCGAGCTAAAGCAATCCACCACACTCCCCCTTCCACCCGCACCGCAGGTATGCTAATAACTGCCACACTCAGAGTCGTTGATTAACTTAGTTGGCTACTTAAGAAAAAAATATTGACACTTATTTTGATATGCATAAAGACTACCGATACTAAAGTTATTGAACATTAGCTTAAATGACGTCTCTGAGTGCGGCCGTATTAGAGCTTGCTTAAAAGTATCATGCTTTAAGCACGAAAATAAGCACCTGTACCCTCACTCATATGGTCGAAAACAGCGCAGTGCTGCTTCTTACGAGTTTTCTGTGAGACCGCGATGTCGCTTTGGTCTTTTAATATCCTAACTGTCGCACTCAGTGACATCAAATTAACTTTAATTGTTACTATGCAATATTTTTGACATTAAGGTACTGTTATACATTGTAACGTATACGTTATTGGTTTACAGAAGCAGCAATTAGTGCAAAGAGATTTTATTTAAAATAGTCGTATTTTACAACAACTTAAAACCATAAAAACAATAACTTAAAATGTGTACTTACAAAAGCTCGGTAAATAAACATAAAATATATACAACAAATAAACATTTTAAAATACACTAAAATAAACTATAATAGTTACTCGATATAATTATGGTAAACAAGTAAACTAACTCAATATATGATTTCATTCACTTCAACAAACAAACGCACAAGCGCAAATATTTTATATTAATACTCGTCGCAGTTCGATTGGTCGCGCGAACAAAAGATCCTTAGCCTTGGGTCCGGTGACCGATGCACAAGCGCCGACACTCGCCGTCCGACTGTCCTGGAGATGACCCGTACTTGATTTCAAAATTTATAGGTATTACTCGATACGGCTTAACGTGAAATAATTTCACCTAATTCTTAAAATTTATTGATCTACTTAAGTATTATCAGTGTTTTATCGTCTCATATTGGGAACACCCACCGGGTTGAAATATCAGGAACACCCACCGGGTTGAAATATCAGGAACACCCACCGAGTTGAAATATCAAGAACACTCACCGAGTTGAAATATCAAGAACACCCACCGGGTTGAAATATCAGGAACACCCACCGACCCGAAACATACAGAATAAATAGGTACCCACCGGATTAAAGACGTTCGGAAGACTTTCTCGGAGGCAGAAGCTGGACCAACTGGATTAAGCCGAGGGGAGTTTTATTCAAAGAGAACAGGCTCAGACGACCAAGACCGCTAGGCACGATCAACCGTGACCTCTTACTTAACTTTTTAAATAAATAAAATTACTTACTTCTTTTCTTTACTATCTTTCTTTGTCCCTATGTGACAACATGCTTATTTTCATGTTTAAAGCATGCTACTTTTGAGCAAGTGCTACTTACTAGCATGTGTGGACGGACGTGCTACAAATAAGCATGCTAATTTTGAGCACGCTCAAAAATCGCACGCGGTCGATTTTTAAGCATGCTACCTATAAGGGTCCGGTTTAAGGGAAGTGTGGCGGAGTGCTTTAGTACGTGTGCATTAGTAGGTTTGCTTATTTTTAAGCATACTAAAATATGGGTAATAGCATGCTTATTGATAGCAAATGTGGACAGTTCCTTAAGCATGCTCATATTTAGCATGATAAAAAGCATGCTACAAATGAGCATGTGTAACAGTATCTTAATTGTTACTATGAAAAAAGATTGACACTAAAATTACTGGAGTAGCGTGTAAATAGCCTAAACTAACTCCAGGTGAGGAGCATATTTCGCACGCGGACTATGATTAGGACTCGGGAGCAAACTCTCACTTACCTCGGGACTGCCTGCAGATCCGCTCTTCCCTTCTTTCAGGCGTCGCAGCTGCTTCTAGCACTTCACTAGCACTAATCACAGTATTTTAAATTGTTTTATTAATTTATAGAAGCTAATTGTAACTATGCTTCGTGAGGGGGCGCAAAGTATAGCGGGAGAAAAATTTTTGGTTATAGAGAGATGACATTAGGGAATAGATAATAAGATGAAGAAAACATGAAAAAATAGGTGGCACACCGCGTAGGTCCCTTATATGCCTGCAGTGCTAGCCCGTAGTCAGGCATCGCAGACCCCAAAAACAGCACCAAGGGGTGAGACAGCCACCAAGTTCGTCCACGCCATATACGAGTAGGCGATGTGCCTAACCAATTACTGTTATTATTATTCGAAGTTCTAGGGAGCGTTCGTTGCCGAGTGGTCACTGCGACCAAATTTGATCTATTGTGACCTCCGCTCTCACTTACTGTTACACATGCTTATTTTGATGCTTAAAGCATTCTACATTTGAGCAAGTGCTACTTAGTAGCATGTGTGGATGGACGTGCTACTAATTCGCATGCTACCTGTAGTGCGGCTGAATGGGGGAGTGGAGCGGAGTGCTTTAGCACGTGTAAACAGGTATGCTTATTTTTAAGCATGCTAATAGATGGCTAACCACATGCTTCATCATCATCGTCATCAGCAACCCACACTCGTCCACTGCTGGACATAGGTCTCCCCTAATGCACGCCACTGCTCCCGATTTTCGGCTACTCTCATCCAGCCCACATCAGCCAGCCTTCGAATGTCATCATCCCATCTTGTCGCAGGGCGTCCTACACTACGCTTACCGAGTCGCGGTCTCCACTCAAGGACTTTACGGCTCCAACGGCTGTCAGTTCTGCAGCTAATATGACCAGCCCACTGCCACTTCAGTTTGCTAATTCGGTGGGCTATGTCGGTGACTCTGGTTCTCTGTCGGATTACATCATTTCTGATGCGGTCCTTCAGAGATACTCCGAGCATAGCACTTTGAGGGACTTTGAACCGGTGGACTAGTCCAGCCGTGAGTGTCCACGTCTCGGCACCGTAAGTCATGACCGGAAGGACGCACTGGTCGAAGACTTTCGACTTAAGACTTTGACCGTTGAGCCGCATGCTTATCAATAGCAAATGTGGACAGTTCATTACGCATGCTAATATATAGCATGATTTTTAAGCATGCTACAAATGTGCATGTATAACAGTAGCTTTATTTCAATACGCAGAAAGACATTCCATAATTAAGTTAGTGAACATTTAGCCTAAGTGCGGCAGTTAGTAACAAAGCGCAAAGAAAAGAAATAAAATTTGAACGAACATTTAATAAATGCTCACTAATTTGGAAAAATTCTGTTTCACATTAATATCGCGATTGCTGTGAAAGTTGGCACGATTGGTGATGTGACGACAATTTTTCGAAACATTACACAATCCAGTCGCTGATTCATTTGATTATTCGACTCAACTCATAGATATACCCTTATAACTACTGTAAAGTGTCAGCCTATATACTGTCCCATCATCGGCCCATTTAAGTCCCCACTGCTGGGGTACGGGCCTCCCTCAATCACATGAGTGTTAATTGCCATACTCACCACGCTTGGCAGACGGGTTGGCGAGGGTTTAGATATAAATGCAGAGTTTTCCTTCTCTGGGTGCTGATGATCATGCCAGCAGCTTTACCTTAGTCGCCTTTTACGACACCTCGGTAAGAGTGAGGGTGGCCTATTCTACTCTGCCGGGGACCACACGGCCAACTATATATATACTGTCCCACTGCAGGGAAAAGGCCTCCATCATAGAAATCAAGTCATCGCTCCTATGATGGGACTAGGATTAATCCTACCACGCGTCCAAATGCGGATTGGTGGTCACAAATCCGAGCTTTGTTCAAAAAATTCAAAACCTACTTTTTGCTCGACCCGGGAATCGAACCCAGGACCGCGAAATTACGGCCCGGTACTTAAACCACTAGACCAACAGGGCGTCATAGTCGTATAGTTACAGGATTAGGCCTAATTTAAAGAGACATTACCACCAAATCGGAGTTTCCTTCTCTTTCACACGCGCTGTGTGTCTCCTTCGTTTGGATGCGACAAGTATATCGTTCGTTACGGGACGGCTTTAAATTAAGCCCACTGGTTACAAATGAAAGCCCGTAACTTTTTTGTTAATTAAGTCAAAGTTTTCTGTCCGTCGTCGAATTTTCAAAGGATTTCGAACGTTCATAATATCACCTTTAATAATTCATTTATTAAACAAAAGGAAAACTAGGAGAGCTTACAGTTACCATAGATATTCAGAAAAAATACTGCTGTCAAAGGGCTACTATTCTGTGAATGAATATCTGATAGATAAATTTTAAATTCTAATTTATAATTTTACATTACATTATAAAACATTGATATGAACGAATCAATTTATTAATTTAATATTATGATATGTATATGGCACCAGAAAATAACAAGATCCGTAAGTTTATCAATTTACTAAGAAGTTTATAAACTTTCGTAGGATTCTAAACGGGAGATAAATTGTATTATTTTACGTCCACATTTTCGTACATTGATAAACTTACTGAACTCACTAGTAAAATAATAATTAAGCAATATTCAAACGCTACGCGCGATCTCATTGGCATTTTACGTATTTCAAGTGATTCAATTTCAGTGATTGGTCGAACCATATAACATTACGAATAAATGTCCGTTAGTTTATAAATTTACCATGTGACGTCGGAAATTGATAAATTTATGAATGTGTGGACGTAAAATCATAAAATTTTTCTCCCGTTTAGAATCCTACGAAAGTTTATAAACTTCCTAGTAAATTGATAAACTTACGGATCTTGTTATTTTCCGGTGACATATATATTTCAAGTTATCTATAATTTATATGTAATAAGAATTCAATTCTAACAACATGAAAAATGTCAAAACAGCATTTAGTTCTGACTTTTACCACATGTTCTACACCCGTGATCGAACTTTATGACTCAATGACAGACTAGAAAAACTTCCGTGTGCCCTCACTAGACAGGTCTGGAAAAGAGCTTGTTACAACTAATTGACTCAATGTCAGACTAGGAAAACATCCGTGTGCCCGCACTAGACAGGTCTGGAAAAGAGCTTGTTACAACTAATTGACTCAATGTCAGACTAGGAAAACATCCGTGTGCCCGCACTAGACAGGTCTGGAAAAGAGCTTGTTACGACTAATTGTAGTAACATGATTTTGCGTTTTTGCTTTCGCATGTTCACGCTTGTAATTAACGCATAAATTATTTTTTGAGATTATAACACGTTCTTTCATCCGTATGACGTAAATACGCGGAAAATTTTGGCGGATTCTTTAACACTAATTGCTTACAACATTAACAACTACCGCTTACCCTGTATAGAACAGCAAATTAAATGCCTAAATGTTACACGGGGCGAAATTTTAAAAACAAAAGTTTTCATTGTGATGTCTGTAATAAAGTGGAAGATGTGCAACACTTGTTGATGGAGTGTGTCAAAAATGAAACACAGCGTCGATCACTGATGAACAACTTGCATCTTAAACACTTTGACTTAGGGGTATTCTAATCTATTTTGGCTGAACCTGCATCAGACACGGCTAAACTAGTGTGTGACATGATTCTTCATCGGTGATTGAACTATGTACGTATATAGTGTCTATTTAATATAAATGTATCATGTAACGTAGTTAACTATATCTCTTAAATTGTAATAATAATGTTTAGGTTACGATGGGACTGACATAACACAAGGTTAAAGTCCCTAAACTAAAAATAGAATAAAAAAAAGTTTTCATAATAACATTAATATGAAATATTGTGAAATCAATTTTGTGAACTCCACTAATAATAAGAATGTCCTCCAAACCGATAATTCGGTCATGTCGGCCAATCTCAGCGATCAGCCATCGACGCAGGACATATTATAGTGCACAAGTATTTGCGCAGACACAAATGCACTCTCTATTCCCATACCCTCTTATTTCGATGGGACACTAGTGTGACACGACCGAAGAGGGATTAGGCGCAGGACCAACGGCTTAACGTGCTTTCCGAGGCACGGGGGTACAAGAAGTGTTATATTGTCTAAGCTCCGGACTAACACTGAGAATTTCTTAAAGTGACGGGTAGGGCACAGTAGCCACGCCAATCGATTTTAATTTTTAGCTACTAAACCGGATCTATTTTTAACAATTTCAAGGTTACAACCTCTCGGCAAAGTAACCGCTTTTGGCGGTAATCAATTTTTCGACTACAAAAACGGACCCAAATTTTGTGCATGGTTATTTAAGAAATAGTATAAGTGTTTGCTGAGAGGTTGTAACTCCGTAATTGTTTAAAATAGATCCGGTATAGTAGCTAAAAACTAAAATCGATTGGCGTCGTTAGTGTGCCCTACCCGTCACCTTAACATAACAACCAGATATATTGAGTTATTGCTACACGTTTCCGAAACTATTCGAAACGTGCAGATTCTCCCTCACCACCGAGCTAATGGTTCATAAATTTAAAAAATCCGGAGGCGCAAGCGTAGATTCATATCTGAGGCACGTTCTTTTCCACTGAGCTACCATGGCCACTGCTCTAATTACGAATCATCGTCAGCCCATTTAAGTCCCCACTGCTGGGGCACGGGCCTCCCTCAATCACATGAGGGGTAATTGCCATACTCACCACGTTTGGCAGACGGGTTGGCGAGGGTTTTGATATAAATGCAGAGTTTTCCTTCTCTGGGTGCTGATGATCATGCCAGCAGCTTTACCTTAGTCGCCTTTTACGACACCTCGGTACGAATATTTTACTAAGTACGAATATTTTACCAAAAATCTTTTATCCAACCTGTGGTACGCCACTGCTTGGCGACATGGACCGTCGCCCACGGCCTAACGCTAAAGGAGGCCCCCTTTAGCGTTAGGCCGTGGGCGACGGTCTACCTGAGGGCCTTACTAAAATTTTTTCTTGCGAAGGGGGCCTCTTAAGGGGGCTCAAATGGAGGGGAAAGCTCATTGTAGAGCCATGTCAACAGTTCCATGCCCAACATCTAGATGGTTGGCAGTCTTCAACTGTGCGTTTCTCAAGAAACTTTCTACCTCGTACGACAAAACTATGTAATGAACTATCGCCTGCGGTGTTTCCGGACCGATACGACCTGCAAACCTTCACGAAAAGAGCGTACTCCCTTTTAAAAAGGCCGGCAGCGCCTTCTTTGACGTGGCAGGTGTCCATGGGCGGCGGTAATCGCTTACCATCAGGTGATACGTCTGCTCGTCTACCCCCTATATCATAAAAAATGTATTTCTCCCCTGACCCAGCTCGCCCATGTATACGTTTAGCCACGCTACGAAACTGTACCCAAGTACCAAATTCAAATGCCTTTATTTATGAAATCTCCTATGAATCCATCACAAAACCATTATATGCAAATTGCCTACGGACATAGTGGGAAATGTCAACGCGCGGAATAGTTGAGTTTCAATCGGAAAATTCTATTCTGCAAACCCACCGCTCGACCAGTCACAGATTAACAACCTAACATGCAATCTAGCGTTGGCGGACTCGCGGTACGGAGCCAGAGTTGCCAACCTCTAGCCACAAAATAATTAAGGTGACGGACGGGTAGAGCACACTGCGATGCCAATTGATTAAAGTTGTTAGCTTTAAACTGCTGCTGCTAAAAGCTAGAAACTGGTTAGCTTTTTATAATTCATCATCATCATCATCATCCCATTTAAGTCCCCACTGCTGGGGCACGGGCCTCCCTCAATCACATGAGGGGTAATTGCCATACTCACCACGCTCGGCAGACGGGTTGGCGAGGGTTTTGATATAAATGCAGAGCTTTCCTTCTCTGGGTGCTGATGATCATGCTAGCAGCTTTACCTTAGTCGCCTTTTACGACACCTCGGTAAGAGTGAGGGTGGCCTATTCTACTCTGCCGGGGACCACACGGCGTAGCTTTTTATAATTAATATTTCACAATGTTCCGTATTTAGCCTAACTTGGTTAAATAGTATACAGCACAATAATATTTTATATTTTATGTTTTCGTTTCTTTTAAATTCTAAAGATTTTTGGGAATATCTTGCAAATCCTTGCAACGGAACGCGCCCGCAACAGTGCTGCCAACGGCACATTTTTCAAACACAAGTTTCCGACATCTTCTACCGATCGACACGGTCGCCGCGCGCGCGATCCTAATTTCAATACTTATAATAAAAATAATACACTTGCGGGAATATTCTGTGATCTGGACTTAGTACGGTGGTGCAGTGATAGCAACAAGACCCAGCCCCTTTGGATTTACAGTCTCCCTGATGCAGCACACCACGTGGATGCTTGGATGACCAGGTTAGTCAAGCTTTCCCAAATTATCGCGGTCCTTCGATTATCTCTTTCCGAAACACACAACATCACATACATTGATCTGGCTCCGAGATAGCTCAAGCACATGTGTTACGGGTATCAGAACCAACAGCGGAATTACAAATATAGGTATACATATAATACTTTTCGTTTGTAAATACATACTTATAATACATAGAAAACACCCAGACTAATACAAACAGACATGTTCATGAACACAAATGATTGTACTGTGCAGGGATCGAACCCGACACCCTTGCACCAGAGGCAGCGTTCACTACCACTGATCCAAACCGGGTCGTCAATAATTTCGATGCTCCAGCCTCTCGGAAAGCAATTATACTATTTATTTAATGCTTATACTTAACCGTTTGGTCTGCTTTTGTCCTCATCATTTTGAGTTCAAAAAGTAGTGCACATGCATTAAATACATAGTGTTAATGTTTGTTTACAGACTAGTATATATGTTATGCGTTAAAATGCAAGACTGAAGCTGCGATGTTGTTTCAAATAGATCCAGTTTAGTAGGGGAGGCGACGCGTTAAAAGAAGGAAAAAACGTGTCTGCGCAATATAAGGGAGTGGGCTGGCATCGCATCTGTGGAACGGCTGTTTCGTTTCGCAACGAACAGAGAGATTTTGGAAAGCTGACGGCCAACCTTCAGAACTAAAGAGGCATTCAAAAAAGAAGAAGAAGCTAGTATTTACGCTAGTTAGGGGTACTCGTCGCCTTAACACAGAAGCTGACACGCTAGCTGATATTAATATCGTAGACTTTTTTTTCTTCTTGTCATTAGTGGTAGACGAGCTGGTCACCCGCGACACCAGTGGAGTTACAAGTGCGCTGTCAACCTCTACACCCCCGTTCGGGTTCGATCCCCGCACAGTACAAACATTTGTGTGCATGAACATGTCTGTTTGTATTGGTCTGGGTGTTTTCTAAGTATCAATGTATGTATCTACAAAAGAAAAGTATTGTATGTATATATTTGTAAGCCCACTGTTGATTCTGATATCCGTAACACAGGTGCTAGAGCTAACTATCGCGGAGTCAGATCAATATATGTGATGTTGTGAAAAATATTTATTTATTTTATATTTATATTTCTTCTCATGTTATTTTATGGCTGGAATGGAATAGGCCGGCTCTACCGCAGAACAACGGCGTGAAACTGTGCCTGTTTCTTAAAAAGTAAAATTTAAAACTCCACGACTTCTTCACTCGTGGCTCGTCTCGGAATTCCTAACACAAAAAAGTTAGAAAAGTATCAAAGGACAGTTTGTGGACACGAAAGTCGAGGGAAAACAAAATGGAACAGATCCGCGAAAAAACTTTGCGCAGTTTTGTACACAGCAAGTGATAGAAACCAGAAAACATCTTACCAACTTAGTAAACCTAACTTGAAATTGTAAGTCTGGATGTAATCTATAGATTTTGAAGTATCTCGTTCATAATCTATGGTTACATTTAGGGTTGCCACCTTTTTTTATACAGATAAAGTAAATTCGTTATTATAGGTAAGGAAAAAAGGTACATAGTATCAAAATAAAGTACAGTTTATTTTTCTATATCATTATATTTAAAAACATATTTTATATAACTTTTTTTTGTTTGTATCAAATCAATATCACTAATTTCATTTAAGGCGACGGATAGCCCTAACTAGCGATACCATTCGATTTTGACTGTCAGCTACTAAACCGAATCAATTTTAAACAATTTCGGGGTTACAATCTCTCGGCATACTATTTATTAAATAACCATGCATAAATGTTGGGTCCGTTTTTGTACGCGAAATATTGATTACCGCCAAAAGCGGCCACTTTTAGCGTGAATCAATTTTTCGCAAACAAATGTTGGGCCCGCGTTTGTGCATGGTTATTAAATAAAAAGTATTAGTGTTTGCCGAGAGGTTATAACCCCGAAATTGATTAAAATAGATCCGGTTTAGTAGCTAAAAATTAGGCGTCGCTAATGTGACCTACATTTTTCCAAATTCTAACGCAATCGTGCGAAGTAAAATATTTTTGCGTACTATATTTTTCTCATTAAGTTCTATACTTTCAATACCTGAAATAACATACAATACTTTATTATAAAGTACGGGTGGCAACCCTAGATACATTTGATCATTAGATTGGATCTTGGTTACTCGTAACCAAATTCAATCGTGGGAGAGCCTCATTTTGGCATGGTTCGACCACAGTGATATCACTGCCTCATAGAAATCTAGCATGAAACAACGCTAGGTCATTGTGAGTGAGGGTACCGCAGGCCCCATCCGAGGAAAGGCGGGTTTTAAGGTTGGCAGCGCTTCTATGTGACGTCTGTAATGTTGCGGGTGTCCATAGGGTTTTCAATCCATATCTGCAAGATAGTCCCAAGGTGCACCGCCCGCCTCTTAAAAAGGAACACCGCCTTATTTTAAAGGCTTGAAAGTTAAATTGGGCCGGAAATACCTCAGGCGATAGTTCATTTCTTTACTACTGTAAAAGGTTCGAGGCAAAAACTATTAATTGACCATGTCTCTGAGTTCCGTGCACAGCTTAACTGGCTCCCCATTCGTCGGCGTCGCGACCTTCATGTCCTCTCTCTGTTATATACCGTCTTATTTAATCCTCTGGCTCCAGCTTATCTCAAAGAGCGATTCCAATTCTTGCAACCTGCCGACGGTCGAGAAATGCGGTCATGCCGCAAACTCCATCTTAGCTTCCCTCCTCATTCCTCAGAATCATATTCACAATCCTTTACTGTTCAATCCATTCGTCTCTGGAACTCCTTACCCCTTCCAATCAGGAAATCACAATCCCTTCCTATATTCAAGTCCCGTGTCAAAACTCACTTCCTATCTCTATAAATAGGTACACTGTTTTTTTCCTTGTCTCTTCTTCCTTTTTTATGTGGTCTGCTCTCTGGTCATTTATACCTATCTATAAGAAATATTTTTATTGATTTTTGTTATAAATTATCTATGTATATATTATTATTGGGTATGTATGTATTGTTTATTATTATTTATGTGATGTAATAATATTAATATATAAAATAATGTATAATTCTGCCATTCTCAATTTCATTTGTTAAACTACTTTGCACTGCCTTCCCTTATTATTACGAATACGATATTTCTTTCCTCTACCCAAAGGTTGTCTGGAAGAAATCGCTACAAGCGATAAGACCGCCTTATTGTACTGTCTGTTGCAGTTGTATCATGCTTGTATTTTATTTTTGTGCAATAAAGAATATCTATCTATCTATCTATCTAAACGAACAGATTACAAATTCATGAGCAGCCGTTTTAGTCCACTCAATCTTACAACACTTACACAATAAACATACACTTATAACAACAGAAATAACTAATATAGATAACTAAGAAATAAGGTGTCGTAAAAGGCGACTAAGCTAAAGCTGCTGGCATGATCATCAGCACCCAGAGAAGGAAAACTCTGCATTTATATCAAAACCCTCGCCAACCCGTCTGCTAAGCGTGGTGAGTATGGCAATTACCCCTCATGTGATTGAGGGAGGCCCGTGCCCCAGCAGTGGGGACTCAAATGGGCTGATGATGATTCATGCTGAAGCGTGGCTCTCCCACACATAATCGTTTCTAATATTATGTATGGCGATGTATATCGCAACTGGGTTTTAATATAATTAATAAAATGTGCAATCTGGAATTGTAATGATGTATGTTGAATGATGTTGTTGTATACTTGTGTTTACTTAATTTAATGTTCGCCTGTCTTTGTGTACCTTATTGTTACCGCTTAGATTTAAGTAAATAAAAAGTTTTTTTTTTTATGTATTTTTTGGTGATAGGTGGCAGACGAGCAACCGAATCATGTGATTGAGGGAGGCCCGTGCCCCAGCAGTGGGGACTTAAATGGGCTGTTGATGATGATGATGTTGATGAAAAGAAATAACATACATTCACAACAACACAAATACTTACATAGCTAGCAAATTTACATGTAAATATAAATATACACATATATATTACACGCACACGCACCCACGCATACACCCTCGAACATTCACACTCATTCATACACTGTTAGGCATTATGCTATTACGTTGCTGTACAATACGTACTTATTTTTGTAACATAAACTGTTAACAAGTACCAAGTAAAGTTGTTTGTTTCGTTGACTGGTGACGCTCCCTCAACTGGCTTCCACAGAATACCAGCGGTGTGATCGGGGCTACTCCCCCGGCCGTGTCATATGCTGAGTGGGCGCCATTCGGCGCAGACCGAATAAAGTTTCTTTTTTCATTTTTCATTTCATTTCACATCTTGGATACCTCTTGGTATATCGTTTCATCGCTAAGACGAAGACAGGCAAGTCAAACAAAGAGCATCAAACATCCCGTCCTCAACGCGAGTACCGGACAGTTTTTTAGATCCAATCAGCGAACTATTTTCATCGCTCGCACTACCGCGGTCTTAGGGGATCAGCGCGAGCAAAAAACTCACTCCGACCGATCCTAAACAAACCCAAAATCGTTGTGGGGCAAAGCGAAGCCTCATTAGAATTCGGCTGGCGACAGATCTGCATCGTTTCAGTCATACAGTCCGACTCGTGTTTGATTAGGACAGGACACGGTTTTGAATAAATTCATTTCACTTGAATAGATCTGGGATTTAGGTTTTGAGTTTAATTTAGACTACAACTAGCTTCATATCTAGCTTCTGCCCAGTATTCTTTTATTTTTATCAAATCATTTCATTCATTTTCGTTACAAAAATCTCTCTCGCTAATTTAAGAGCGTCGCTCTTTTTTCCATTTTTCTCTCAACTCTGCTAGCACCTTTAATAATATTTACTAATTTAATTAATAAAAAAAACTTATTAACTTCATACATTTTCATTTCAGTGAGTCCCCTGACCTTGTAAATAAATAATAAATATTTCACAAAACCACATACATTGACCTGACTCAGATAAAGGTAGCACAAGCACCTGTGTTACGGATGTCAGAACCAACAGCGGGATTACAAATATATACATTTATCATCTAAGAGAGATTAAATGATTTATTCTAAGCATTTACTATTACTTTTTAAAAGCATACTTATAATACCTACATAGAAAACCCCCGAGACTAATACAAACAGACATGTTCATGCACACAAATGTTTGTACTGTGCGGGGATCGAACCCGCAACCAGAACCAGAGGCAGCGTTCACTACCACTGATCCAAACGGGTCGTCGCAAATGTTCATGGGCTGCAGTGATCAGTTACCATCAGGTGACTCGCTTGCCAATTTGCTGCCTCTTACATAAAAACTGTCAGGACGGTCGTATCTTTTAAAGTAAACTTAGCGGTTTGATTTTTTTCCGATCTTTAGGGTTCCTCGTAGCAGAAAGGAAGAGCACAATGGCTGGAAGATCCGCACAAATGCAGAGATAGCAGATATTGTGAACACACCAAACATCATCAGCGATATCAAGGCGCACCGTCTTCGCTGGCTTGGCCATCTCGATAGGTTGGACGAAGATCGTCTCGTGAAAAAAGCATACCAGGGCGGGCCGACGCCCAGTTAGCCGACCTAGGTATCCCTGGAAGGACCGAAGTAGAGATCTCTTGTTTCGAAGGCCAAAACTCTATTTGGTGAACTTGAGTAACTTTACTTTAAATTTCAACTCGTACCTTCACGCGTGGGTACGCGTGAAGGTGACGCGTGACGAGTTGAAAATTAGATAAACTTAAATTGAAAGACAAAAAAAATGGACAACAAAGTGATTTTATAAGAGTTCCAGTTTTTTTATGAAGCACTGGACCCAAAAAAGAAAATAGGATTACAGCTAGGCGGAAAATTTGCTTTACAATAACTTAACAGCTCACGCGGAAAGTCGGGGGCTAAATAAACCCTCAAGGGTAGCCTTATCACTAGCTTTATAAAAGTTATTTTCCTTTGAGGCACTCAACAAACGCTTAACCCAACCGCCTTCCTAGAAATATATCCTCTGTTCTAATACTCATGCAAACATTATTGTATTGTTTTCATAATCTTGTAGGCTACTAACGCCTTCATAGTAAACTTTGAATTAACGCCCACAATGGATCATGTTAATAGGTATACAAATTCGCTTTAACTATTGTCCCAGTAGAGATTTGTGTCTCTATTAGAGACTAATGTGTTTAATTGAAAAGACATAGTGTTCATGAATTTAGAGACATTCAAAATTTCACAGACGCGGGGGAAAGTGTGACGTCACGACGTAAAAAGGTACGAGTGATCACGTTATTTGTTAAGATATAAAACCTCATTGGTTTAAAAATAGAACAAATCTTTTCATATAAAATTTCGATTGTGTTTTGTTAATTCTCACTCTTGTCTAATATCTGTGTAAAAACACAATGAAAACAAATTGTTATTTTAATTTGAATAAAATTCGTATTATTTGACGAGTCAAAAAATTACGAGAACCATTTTACAGTCCACGAAAAATATCAAGGGCACATTTGTACAACGAGCGACGCGTTACCGGAGCGCACAAGTAGACTGAGCAGGAGTTGAGATGTATTGTGACGTCATTGACGTATAGATAGTATTTGTTATTTTGGGCGCCGACAATCGCTTACCATCAGGTGATCCGTCTGCTCGTTGTCAAATAAAAAAAACCTATACGACGTATGGTAATAAGGTCATTATTATAATGCGTCAAGAAATTCATGCCATGCCAGGAGCCCAATTCTCGTGCTTGTTTATTAGCCCAATTGATATTTTTAGAACATGGCGGATATCACCCGAAAACCATACAAAAAACTATGTTTAAGTGATATATGTCGTATGAAAATAAATATCACGAGCCCGAGAATTGGGATCCTGGCATTGGTAAATGTGGTTACTAACCCATACAATGTAAGGGACAACATTTCATATTTTTAACATGTCCATATTGTTTTTTATATGAAAATAGACATAAAATGAACAGACTCTTATTTTTTCTTTTTTCAAAATTTGGCCATTTTCATACATAGAATAATTATTGAAATTCTTTATATTCTAAATAGACGTAAGCGCCAAATGACGTCATCGGACGGCTGAATACAGCGATATTCCTTTGCATATCATTGTTTTAATAAAAAAAGGTATTACTGTCAAAGGTAAATAATACTAGTGTCAACATTGTCAACGTCACTCATTCATTCAACGTTGACAAGTTGTTTTTTTTTGCCAGTTGCATGTCACAAGTTTGGCATTTCGTAAATTTAAAATTATAATGTGCTAAGCAAAGAAATATTTTACATTCTGCCGTCCGATGACGTCATCTTACGTTTTTTAGTTTTTAATTTTTTTCTCAGAGAATTAGCAATATAAAAAATAAATAAATATATATTCGAGCAGCGGAAAAGTAAATAGAGAATTGGTATTTTTTGTTTTATAGCTTAGCAATTTTGAAATATTGTCCAGTGGCAGTGGTGCCATTATTTATTTTACGACTTTTATTTATTATTTATTTATTTTATATTATTTATTTTATTGCCAAATTAAACGATTGCATTATAGGCAGGGGATTGGTGTCAAACTGCATAAGACCAAGACAAATGGCGACATCTCGTCTCGGGGCCAAGACTCATTTTGGGTTGCTGAGCAGAGTAAGTAGGTAAGAATGAGTGATCGAACCCATCTACTAAATTATCTTAAACATTTTTTTATGTGATAGGTGGCAGATGAGTAGACGGATCACCTGATGGTAAGCAATTGCGGCCGTCCATGGACACCCGCGACACTATTGGAGTCCCAAGTGCGCTGCCAACCTTTAAACAACCCCCTATTGAAACACAGCACAATGCTGATGAATTTCTGTGAGGACGTGGTATCCTCCGGTCGAGCCGGCCCATGAATACCGAAGCGTGGCTCTCCCACGGTCAAACATTAACGTCAATAAAGTTCTGAATATAAATAATGGCGTACAAAGAGTCTATATTAAAATAAAAGTCTGCCTCGGTGGCGCAGTGGTTAGTGGGTCGCACTTAAAGCGACGGCTGCGCAAGAGGTCCCGGGTTCGATCCCCGGATCGGGCCAAAAATTTGTACCTAAGTTTCCGGTAAGAAATTCTTAGTGGCAGCCCGGAGTCTGGAAGTTGGCGGTCTTATACCCCCGTACCTCGGAAAGCCGTTGGTCCTGCGCCCAATCCCTCTTTGATCGTGTCGCAGTAGTGTCCCACCATCGGAAGATGAGGGTAAGGAAATAAAGATAAAGATAAAGATAAAAAATTCTTTATTCAATTTAGGTCCACACAGAACACTTATGAATGTCAAAATAGGTACATAATATCTACCGCTGGTTCGGAATGTCGATTTCTACTGAGAAGACACCAGCAAGAAACTCAGTAGATACTCTTTTCAAATATTGATGATGTTACAGAGTTTCAATTGAGAAGAGAAAAAAAATACAATTATGAAAGTTAATAGACTACTATGAATAACAACTCAAAAGATTAATCAATTAACATGACCAAGAATCCTTATCATTTAAATAGTCTTGTACACTATAGTAACCTTTCTTCATTAGGCAGGTTTAAATATGAGACTTAAACTTATCCAGTGATAGGTTAATGACATTTTGTGGTATGTTATTAAATATCTAATAATAGAGAGTGCACTTGTGTTTGCGTACACACTTGAGCACTGTAATCCTGCGTACGTGACTGATCGTTGAGATTGGCCGCCGTAGCCGTAATCGGTTGGAGGATATTATTATTAAAATAAAAGTACTTTGCAAAATAATAGCTAAGAATATAACTCTTACTGGACTCCTGCGCCGCATTCCAAGTTTCTTTGAAAAGTCGGCCTCGATAACAGGCGCCTAGTCAAAGCAGGCAGCACAAAGAGGGTTCACAAAGACTGTATTATTGGTTCCCACTTAAGGTCCTTAGAAACATTTCTAGTGGCCATTATGCGACTTTCGAATGATCAATTTAACTTTGCCCGCTGAAACCCAGGAAGGTGGTAAAAAATGCGATGTGGGAAATTTGGATGCGTTAATTTGGTATAAAAGTAAAGTATCAGCATATATACTGTCCCACTGCAGGCCAAAGGCCTACATCATAGAAATCAAGTTATCGCTACTATGATGGGATTAGGCTTACCACGCTTGCCAAATGCGGATTGGTGATCACAAAGCCAAGCTATGTTCCAAAATTAAAAACATTATTATTATTTATTTATTTATTTATTTATGACTACACTTACAACTATCATTACATACTTTTTGCTCGACCCGAGAGTCGAACCCAGGACCCCGAGATCACGGCCCGGTACTTAAACCACTAGACCAAAAGGGCGTCTGATTTGGTAGGTACTGAAGAAAAATCTAAAGTGAGCAGCCAATACAGGCTGTATGCCGACGACCCTTTTAGTGCAGTGGTTTAGTGCCGAATGAGACTCAAGGGACAATGTATGCGATGCTGTCTGAATTTATCAGCAATAGTAGTTACATCCTTATAAACACTTTTGAATTCTTCATACAAAATGATCCAACAGACCGCCTTTGTATGAAAAACCAAAAACTTTTTTAGAGGTTTGTTAGCTACGCCTAGTGTCCCTAGCTTAAGGTCTCTAAAGCACGCCAATTCAATAAAAACACTTTTGCACTTATTTTCCACACACATTATAATCACAACCAAAACTTATATACAACTGTTTTATAATAGACAATATAGAAGATAGTATCAAAAGTAAAGAAATATAAAACATAGACACTATCAAAAAGGATGGTTGTGGCCGTCGCCAACAAGGTTTTTTTTTTCATTTAAAGGATGTAACTGTTATACCCTGAATATCTTTTACGGTGTAATGTTTTAAAAACATAGCCGAATTCAGCGATTGATATAACAATCGAGTTTGGCGGTTATTACCCCGATGCATGAGCACCGGCAGGATACAAACCGCCAGACTCCAGGCTCCGGCCTAGCAGTGCTGAAAGTACCACTGCACTAGCGATGCAGTCAGGAATAGCACATACAAATAAAGAGTTAAGGTGTATCCAAAGACAGCGAGCAAGGTCCGCGGTAGCCAAGGGTGGCATTCGCGGAAAGCAAATCTGCCTTTGGACTAGTTTAGACCTTCTGCGCAGCAAACCCATATTGCAGTGCCCTCCCGGGTCTATAGTGATACCTACATAACCAACTAATTATGTAACCTATAGATTCAATAAAGATATTGAGTATTGAACGTCCAATCATAACGCTGTAGGCTTTTGCCGCATCGATGTTTGATCACACATTAACCGTATAAAATGTTTATTTCCTGACTGTGAGCTGATGCTTGACCACACTCTCAACTGATGGAGAGTGTCGATGAAGTCTAGTCTGTTATGCGTTTGTCCATTCACTCTTGCCTTAAAGATGGGTAGATTATTTGTAGTGATCAAGAAAAACAGACCTTAACCTTAAGCAAGTTAACGTTTCTATTTTGAGCCCTCTCAAATGGAATATAATTCATATTCATTCGTTGTGTCTATTTTCATGGCTCGTGGTTGTTCGCGAGCTCTAACGAAGTCATTCATGCCCGCGGCGCCGCGGCAAGATATGCCCTCTTAAATTGAATCAAACTTTACAATTAAAAGTTCGAGGTGCGAGGTGCACTGCCTGTTTCTCATTGCGGTCGGTTGTTTTAGAAGTTTGTAGAATAAGTAAAAAACTGGCCAACCTCACTTCTACGCTACTATCATTACTCGCATTTCCTAATAAAATGTATTTATTTTTGTCTATCAAATTGTCACTGTAATCTATTAACTTATAATTAATATTTATGCATACTAACTTCCTTCAAGAAAAGGGTTTACTCCTTTCTTAAGATGTACGTAAACGCATATGTGATACCTCAGGTGTTGCAGATGTCCATGGGCGGCGGTGATCACTTTCCATCAGGTGTGCTGTCTGCTCGTTTGTCCGCTATAATGAAAAAAAAATGGAAAAAATGGAAAAAAAACATTTTAATAGAGTAAAATCGTCGACATTGGTAAATTCATGCCGAGATTGTTAATTGCAGGAATTTACTGTTAGGCACGTGATGTTATCTATTTCAGTTCTCTATGCAGGACATGTTATAGTGCATGTTATAGGACATATTATGATTGCACTTAGTGTTCTCTCTATTTCTTGAAGCGACTGGAGAGATACCGGGTGCAGAACAGACGGGCTAAAGGTTTTCTTTAATTGGCATGGCATTGATCCTCTATTGTATCTATGTCATCATCGTCAGCCTATTGCAAACCACTGCTTGAGAATAGGCCTCTACAAATTTTTGATCTCTGGCAAATCTTAACCAGCTCCTGCCAGTCATCTTGCGCAAATCGTTACTCCATCTATCTTGAGGACGTCCTACACTATTACTGAGACGCGGTCTCCACTCCAAAAGTCAAGTACCCTAGCAATAGGCTAGTTGCCACTATTTTATTATTTGATAGAACGGTTCATTACGAGTACATTACGACATAAAAAAAAAATTTTTTTTGAAGCTACCTTTCCTAATAAATTTTAAATTATATTTTCGCTATACAGCCATAAAAGCCGTCCGCCATGATGGTCTATTAATTATCTGTGCCGTGACGTCACTGTTATTGTAAGCAATACGCGTGACTGTCATGACTGTCATAA
The DNA here is from genome assembly GCA_019059595.1 of Marasmia exigua. Classification (NCBI taxonomy): domain Eukaryota; kingdom Metazoa; phylum Arthropoda; class Insecta; order Lepidoptera; family Crambidae; genus Marasmia; species Marasmia exigua. The sequence continues at coordinate 4,881,438 of CM032471.1, forward strand.
CCTTTTTATCGGAATAAACGAATAACCTGAAACTGGCGTTTGACGTTTTGTTGTTTACAATAATGGCGACGTAGTAAAAGTAAAATATAACGGGTTTAAGTTGAATTTTTACAGCAATTCTTTATTTATATTTATTGAAGTTTATATATTCGGACCCTTGTACGGAATATTTGAATTAAAATTTATTTTATAAATGGTGACATGAGGCAACTTGCCTATTCTGCGGCTGATATGGCCACCCACATAAACTTCTCCCAGCTAATCCGTTGATCCGCCTACGTCGTACCTTATTACTTTACGATGTATAATTGTACAAGTAAGCAATCAAAGACACACTTCGTACCTACACGGCTTAAATGTGGTACCTAATCGAATTGAAATTCCGATTGAGTCGCTTACTCCGGATTACCGTCTCCGATAGCTATAAATTGCTCATAACGAACAAAATCCCCAAGCACATTAATTTTATACAGTCTCGAATCCCGTCTCGATCGTAACGTTTTGTTTTATTCCCATTTTATGCTCATACATCTTTAAGTACACTTGATTTTCTGACGTATTCAATCAGTTTCTAGCTTATATGAACCAATCAAAATCTGTTAGGGTGAACGCGTATTAGATAGCCCATATTATGGGTCACATTTACCTATCCTCTGATTTTTCATGCGAACTAAACGGACAGATGTGGTAGATATTTATTTATCTTATTAAATTAAATCAAATTAAATTATTTTATCATATTTAAATTAATTGAAATATATTAATTTAATTAAAACATATGTATATATATATTATATAATAAAGTAGTGATTTATAATTTAATGTTGCTTTTTATAACTAGTTATTGACATGCTGTTTACACATAGGTTTGGATTAACAGTCTACCATGACTGCACAGTTACTGTGTATTATCTTTATCTACTGTAATTCTGTTGTGTGTAACTAATAAAAATAAATAAATAAGATACAAACGTCAAGTTCCCATACATTTTTTACACTTTGCATCTGTCAAAAGTTGCAAAAATGTAGGGGAATATCATATTGACACCTGTCAGTTTAGTTCACATAATTAAAAATGATAGTTTATATGATTTAAAACGTCAAGCTGTGAGTAGTAAATGCTACTACGAGTATGTACCTACCTACTTATAAAAACATTCGCGTTTTGTCCCGTGAACTGCTGCCGAAAAATGAGACACAAAAAAAACCGCCGTCAAAAACCACGAACCAAAAAGTGTAAAATAATAGTTTTAACAGTTCATATACTTCAGATATCATTTTATACTTAACAGTACACTCGAAAAAAGTTGTGACTGAAGTCGGCGCCTAATCCCTGTTGAGTAATTGAATGTATTACAAGATTATTGGTATAGTATTTTAGTTCGTGGCTTGAAGGCATCATCAATCATGGCTCGTAAAAATCCTTTCAACCCTTGAATTGTTGAACACGATTACTCGTATATGCGCCACATGAGTGATACGAGGTACAAAAAAGTGTGGGAGACCTTTTAATGTATTACAAGATTATTGGTATAGTATTTTAGTTCGTGGCTTGAAGGCTTTTTACATCATCAATCATGGCTCGTAAAAATCCTTTCAACCCTTGAATTGTTGAATACGATTACTCGTATATGCGCCACATGAGTGATACGAGGTACAAAAAAGTGTGGGAGACCTTTTAATGTTTTTTTTTTTGTGGCTAGAGGCCCTAATATGGACCTCCTGACTGAATTTTTATCCTCGCCCCGTCCCTTTCCCACGCGCTGGGCGTCTCATGTGCGAGATAGGTAGTTGAACAGTGGGATTACAAATATACATCGTTATTTTTTTTGCGTTTACATCCCGAAAACCTCATAATAGATAACGTGAATGAAGTCCATTTAACATTTTACATCAACAAAATAAGCAAAAAAAGACATCAGATATTTCATTTTGCATGGAACAGCTGATTTTATTTCGCTAATTTTAAATTATTTTTTTAGGGCCGCTAAAAAAATGAGAACCCTAAAATTTTAAAAAGGTCATTTTTTTGCCAAAATATGTGACACTAAAAATCTTAAAAAAAAATTCTGTGAAAAAAAACCGCCTTCAAAAACTTTTTAGTTCGTGGTTTTTGGAGGCGGTTTTTTTCACAGAATTTTTTGTTGATCTAAAATGCTAAGTGGACTTCTTTCACAATGCCTATAATGAGGTTTTCGGGATGTAAACGATAAAGAAATAACGGTGTATACATCTTATATTTTTCTTTTTTAAATATATACTTATAATAACATAGAAAACACTCAGATCAATTCAAACAGACATGTTCATGCACATAAATTTTTGTACTGTGCGGGGTCGAGCCCGCAACCCTTGCACCATCGGCAGCAGACTACCACTGTTCCAAAAGGGTCGTCGTCGGGTGGATACGACAGATATGCTCGTTAGCTCGGATGGTTTCGTTGTAGACCTTTAGTTACGGCTTCCTGTGACTCTATATGTCATGTCGTGACTTATAATATGATCGTTATTTTTTATTGCTGAGATTTCTTTCCTCGTTTTGAAATAGTCAGCTTTTTAATGCGATAATCCTCAACATTGTTGGGGGGACGGGGGTGGCGGCCACCTAAGAAACCACCCACGGACACCCGCGGAGCAAACCGGAGAAAGAAAGAAAGAAAGAAACATTTTTTATTGACCATCACAATAAATAGTTTAACAATGAACATTCATTAGTAAACATAGATAAGGTAACATTGACACATTAAAACTACAGACAAAGGTGGGTACGAGAACAGACGATAGGTAGGTAAATACACAGTTATATAATGAAAATATTCTAAATAAGTAGGCGTGTGTGAAGTGTAGGGTCAATCAGGTCCTGGCCTCAGCATGGTGCTGCCACGACAGAAATGCCGCGGCAGCGCTGGTATTCTGGCAGGACCTGTTGTGAGTGACGACCGTGTTAATGTGTAACCATAAATAAATAAATACTAATGTACATAAATAAATGATAATGTGAGATAGAATTACTAGATAGAACGGAAGAAGATAGAATAGAAAGACGGAGAGTAACAAAGTGAGTAAACTTTCTGTTTAAGTATACACCGTTATTTTTTTAGCGTTTCCATCCCAAAAACCTCATAATAGGCATCGTGAATAAAGTCCATTTAGCATGTGTCCATTTATATATTTAAAAAACGACTATCTGACTACCTAATTAAAAAATGTTATTATTCTCTTAAAGACTTCTTTTTTGACAAAAGTATAATATAATAAGTATGACATAAAAATTTTATTCAATAAATATTGCATGATTTAATTTAATAATTTAATTGTTTGGTTATGTACCTATTTTATTACTGACTAGCTGTTTCACGCGGTTTCACCCGCGTCCCGAGGGAACTACTTCCCGTACCGGGATAAAATATAGCTTATGTTACTTCTGAATAATGCAGCTTTCTAATGGTGTAAAAATTATTGTAATCGGTCCAGTAGTTTTTGAGTTTATTCATTACAAACATACAAAAAAAAAAACCAAATCTTTCCTCTTTATAATATTAGTATAGATAATATTAGTATAGATTAGTATAGATGTGTTTGATTTTATTAAAGAGTTTAAGTCAAAATATTTTGTACGCCTTAAGAGGCAGGTCACAGTAGCTCTTTAATAATAATCTATGTAACATCTCCTACACCTGTGTTCCACAATAAAGATTATGATTATGATTATTATAATAAATAAGCGAAATAAAATCAGCTGTTCCATACAAAATTGAATGTCCACGCGGGAATAATGTATGGAACAGCTGTTTTTATTTTCGTTTATTTTGTTGATCTAACATGCTAAATAGACCGTATATACGATACTACGAGGTTTTCGGGATGTAAAGGATAAAAAATAACCGTGTATAAATATTAAGATTGCACTGCCCTACGCCTTCATCAATCGTCCTTTACCCAAAGGTTTACCATAAAGCCGCCTTCGTTGTACATAATTATCCTGTCATATCTACATTTTTTTATGAGAAAGGGAGCAAACGAGCAAGTGAGTCATCTGATGGTAAGCGATCACCGCCGCCCATGGACAGCCACACCAGAGGGAGTGGAGATGCGTTGCCGGCCTTTTAGGAAGGTATAGGCTCGTTCATTGAAGATCTCAATGTCGTACATACATAAAAATGTTGGCAGCACACTTGTGATTCCACTGGTGTTGCGGGTGTCCATAGGCAGCGGCAATCGCTTACCATCAGGTCTGCTCGTCTGCCACGTGTCCAAAAAAGCCTAGTTTTACGTTTTCATACTTTATTTTGAGTGTAATAACAATAAATGCTAGACATAGGTCTCCCTTAATACACGCCACTACTCCCAATTTTCGGCCACTCTCATCCAGCCCACACCAGCCAGCCTTCGAATGTCATCATCCCATCCAATTAATCCAATAAATGAATATATTTTGTGATCGATTGCACATGCGAAATCGAAAACCGAAGCGAAGCGAATAGAAAGACATCAATCAGCATCATCAGCCCATTTAAGCCCCCACTGCTGGGGCACGGGCCTCCCTCAATCACATGAAGGGTAATCGCCATACTCACCACGCTTGGCAGACGGGTTGGCGAGGGTTTTGATATAAATGCAGAGTTTTCCTTCTCTGGGTGCTGATGATCATGCCAGCAGCTTTACCTTAGTCGCCTTTTACGACACCTCGGTAAGAGTGAGGGTGGCCTATTCTACTCTGCCGGGGCCACACGGCTTTGACATGATAACAGCGAAATCCGAATTGAATATTATTTCTCTTATCAACATAAAACCATCGCCACGGCCAAAGGATTCCCATCAAAACTCTTTCCAATATGATTGCCTATAGGCGCCGAGCTTTATTAAGAGTGCTACTGAAAACCCATAAAGCATCGAGGGTTGGATTACGCGCATCAATGGATACAATTTAAGTGTTATTCTGGCATAATTGGATCCCATGGTTGGTGAATTCGTAATATCATGACTGCTGAGATGGATTTCATTAATTTACTTATATTTCCAGAGGACCCGTTTGGATCAGTGGTAGTGAACGCTGCCTCTGGTGCAAGGGTTGCGGGTTCCATCCCCGCACAGTACAAACATTTGTGTTCATGAGCATGTCTAGTTATATTGTTCTGTTTATATTGGTCTGGGTGTATTCTATGTATTATAGAAGAAGAAGAAGAAAATACATAGGTGACTATCACAACACAGAAAAAAAATACAGTAGCCATAACACGACACAACACAGATACAAAGAGGAGAGTGGTTGTGTGTGGTCAATCAGGTCCCTGACCTTAGCATGTCTGTAGGTCCACAGCAGCGCTGGTATTCTGGTGAGATGTTTATAAGTATATATTTACAAAGTATTAAAATGTATATATTTGTGATTCCGCTATTGGTTCTGATATCCGTAACACAGGTGCTTGATCTCGGAGTCAGATCAATGTATAATAATAATAATAATATATAATATTTGACAATATGACATACATTGATCTGAGCTACTCCGAGATAGGTAGCTCAAGCACCTGTGTTACGGATATCAGAATCAACAGTGGGATTACAAATATATAGATAAAAATACTTTTCTTTTGTAAATAAATACTTATAGAAAACACCCTTAAGTTTTTTTTTATATGAGAGGTGGCAGACGCATCACCTGATGGTAAGCAATTCCGCCGCCCATGGACACCCGCAACACCAGTGGAGTCACAAGTGCACTGCCAACCTTTTCCCCTTCCCCCCCAGTGGGCCTCCGGTAACCTCACTCACACGGCGAAACACAGCGCAGGCGCTGCTTCACGCCGGTCTTCTATGAAGCAGTGGTATCACTCCGGTCGAGCCGGCCCATTCATGCCTAAGCGTGGCTCTCCCACATTTAGTATGTAAGTAATGTTGTGAAATATTTATTTATTTCATTGACTGATGAGCGATAGCTCAGTGGGTAAGAACACGCCTTCTCATGCCATCTTCATGGGTCGTGGTTCGAATTCAAATAAAAATCTATGTGCATATTTTTCCATTAGCTCGGCGGTGAGAGAAAACATCTTGAGGCAATCACTTCATAGTAATTACTAATTACCAAACTCCCTAAATCCTGAATCATGGTCTAAGCGTACCCTGGGCTCTAAAGTGACAGCTTTGGACGCAACCAGGAATTGCACGCTAAGGTGGAGCTTTTATTTTATTCACGGTCGAGCTAATGGTACAAATATGAATAATATTTTTAAGAATCTAGCTCGGATTCGAAATACGACTCCCCGTATGGAAGGCGCGTTCTTATCCACTAAGCTACCATCGCGCCCTGCTGGGAATTTCCGTACCGTGTAAATAGGGGCTGTAATGCCTTCAAGGATGGAGGGCTCGAGGGTAAAATTATTCAACTTGGTCAATTCAATCCGAAGTTAATCCGCAGCCGATCGCTAAAGTTTTATGAAAAAATGCCTTCGCCTTTTGTTTGGACGAATGTTTGGGTAACAAAAGCAGGTTCTTTTAAGACGGGCAATACTATTGATCATAGGGCGCGTTGCCCACACGACAATTGAAGTGAGGCAAAGTCAAAGCATAAGTAAGATGACCCGCTTCCTCTTTTTCGCCTTTAGCATAGAAAACATTACCATAGATTCGTTAATTAGCACTCCCTCTGGATCACATGTATACGGAGTGGCTCTTAGGTACATGACCAAGTAAACTGTGTTATTATTTATTATGCTCACTAACCCTATGTTTATAAGCGACGTTTTTACTAACAATTGGACTATGTTGTCTGAATAAATAAATTTGAATTGAAAAAATTGAAAAAAATTGAATAGTGTGACCCCGGATTGTATCCGGGGTCTTTTAGGCGGGGCGTGAAGCGGCATCTCAGCAGGCCATCAGGGTGAGGATGGCAGACTCAATGGGTACTTTGTTAGTTATTTTGTGACTGTCAGCCTCATATTTGGATTTCACGGCTGCTTACCATCAGGCGGAGTGAGGTCATCCTGATTGGCATTTCTATATAAAAAAAAAGATGTTTGGCTCTAGCGCATATGGATATCGAAGAGTTCGTTGAATTATCACACGCTCCGTATAGTTTGCCTCACGCCGAACCATACCGAGATAACTGTACGTACTGTATGTATGCACTCCTAGAAGCCAATCCGGAATTTGATTTGATGATGATTGATGTTGGAATGCCTGAAGTTTTGTGAGCGAAGTGTGTGCTAGATGAATTATAATATACTTTAATTTAGTTTTAATTTTCTTTTTGTGTACAATCTTTGTAAATTTCTCTAATTAATGTAATTGGTTGGCAAACTACCGTGTTAATTATAGTCAATAAATAAATAAATAAATAAATGTGTGCCTGTTTTTCACACAATGTAGGCAGGTAGGTAGATAGGAGTGGAGGCCACGTACAAGAAATCGCAGCCGTGGCGCCCCCACGAGGTGGACCGACGATCTGGTGAAGGTTGCGGGAATCCATTGGATGCGGGCGGCTCGGTTCGATATGTGTGGAGAACATTGGGAGAGGCCTATATCCAGCAGTGGACGTCTATTGGCTTAAATGATGACTAAGCAGCCAGCGTTCTGTATCTATTTTTAAAGCGACTTTGTTTTATACTATGTATTGATGATTCTTGTACGAACTTACAAGGTTGATAACTACATGTGCTTTACAAAATGCCTTGTCACATCTATGAAATAAATAAATAAAACAAAAACGTTTTATTACCAAAAACATTACATTACAACAAACCGTTAACGCGCCCAAACTAGGGAATTCAGTCTTATGGGAGCTAATGTTTGAGGGATATAACTATACACATGAGGTATATCTACCTCGGACAAAAAGTCCAGCTTGGTAAGTCCAACTTCCAGAAAGAGGTCGATCGACGAATCCAACTCGGCTGGGCAGGATTCGAGAAGCTACGCAGCATATTTTCGGCAGATCTACCGCAGTGTCTCAAGACGAAAGTCTTTAATGCGTGTGTGTTGCCAGTGATGACATACAGAACCGAAACATGGCCGCTTACAATGTGCCGATTAATGAGGCTCAAAGTCACCCAGAGGGGAGGGCTATGCTCGGAGTTTCCCTGCGTGATCGTATCAGAAATGATAAGATCCGTAGGAGAACTAAGGCCACAGACGTAGCCCAAAGGATTGCATACCTCAAGTGGCAATGGGCAGGGCACATAGCGAGGAGAACAGACGGCCGTTGGGGCGGAAAGGTCCTCGAGTGGAGGCCACGTACAGGAAGTCGCAGCCGTGGCAGGCCTCCTACAAGGTGGACCGAAGATCTGGTGAAGATCGCGGGAATCCATTGGATGCGGGAGGCACAGGACCGATCTGTGTGGAGAACATTGGGGGAGGCCTATGTCCAGCAGTGGACGTTTATTGGCTGAAATGATGATGATGATGATACATAAATAATAACTTGATCAGAAGTATCAAGATAAAGATAAAGATAAAACATTCTTTATTCAAAATAGGTACATAATATCTACCGCTGGTTCGGAATGTTGATTTCTACTGAGAAGACACCAACAAGAAACTCAGTAGTTACTCTTTTCAAATATTGATGTTGTTACAGAGTTTCAATTGAGAAGACCAAAAAAATACAATTATGAAAGTTAATAGATTACTATGAATAACAACTCAAAAGATTAATCAATTAACATGACCAAGTTATTATTTATATTCCATAAACCGTGGGAGGGTCATACTTCGGCATGAATGGGCCGGTTCGTCCGGAGTGATGCCACGCCTCAAAGAAAACCGAAGCACATGAAAGCTTCTGTGTTGTGTTTCGCCGATTGAGTGAGAGTGCCAGAAGCCCATTCCGGAGGAAATGAGGGTTTAAATGTTGGCAGTGCATTTATGACTGCGTGTTGTGGGTGTCCATCCTTGGGCAGTGACAATCGCTTAGCATCAGGTCAGATCCGTCTGCTCGGCGGAAGTATACATATATTAAAATTGGAACGATACAGAGAAGATTAGCATGGCCTCTGCGCGAGGATGACAAGCAAAATCGAGAAACGTTTCTCATTTTGAATAGTATTAAATATTTGTAATCCCACTGTTGATTCTGACATCCGTAGCAGAGGTGATTAAGCTAAAATAAAATCATATAAATTAAAAAAAAACATTTGTATGTAACGTTTTTCTTACCTATTTTTATCCAGGACTTTAATTTTGAACAACGTGACAAAGCTTTTCTTATAATAAAAAACTGAAAAAATACTCCCACCCACTTGTAAACACAGCACACTTTACAGACCAACATCTTTTATTAGAAAATTCATAATTTGTTCTCGCCCTCTTGAACAATGGATTCTCGGAAGTGGCCCTCAAAATTCAAGACTCGGCTTACTGCGGTGTATCCTTCTAATTGCTATCGCACCTGTAATCAAATATACGAGCAATACTTGTAAGATTGGCGAAGTCATAATTTGTTTAGGGGAAGTTTGGGCTCTTGATTGAGGGCGCATTGACCTCAAGTTTCTGGCCGAAGGCGCCCTTTTTATTGGCTGAATTAATTACAATTCACAATATTATTTTATGTTTATAGCATTTTTGACAATTTATTCGTAGGTTTTCAATAAAAAGACACGGATACCAACCATTGCGCATCCAGTTGCAGTGCAGACTGATCCCGCGTTCATCATCGATGCCTCGTCCGGTAGCCATGGGTCGATATAGTTACTTAATGATAGGTGCATAATAACTATATGCGCGCGCTAGAAGCTGTTTTGATTTGTTAGCCGTAATAATTTTATATTTAAACTGTAGATACCCACACTCCTATTTATTCATTATAATAATTTAATAGTATGTATCTCATTATTATTTAATATTTACTTCTTAGTAGATATATATACCCACATTACACATACACGTTGCACGAAATACACTAGACAAGCGTCCGTGGCACTCATTCAGCTGGTCTCACTGAAAACCAGCGTCATGGCCTTTGTCTGGGCTGTGACATAAGCTGAGTGAGGGTCATTTATACTAGACGTCATAACACATCATAATATTCATTTGGCACTGTCTGGACATGATTGAATATAGTTTTGTTTTTTTTTCCTTTTGTTTTATTTTTATGTATTTTTAATTGTTTTATGTTTTGTTTTCTGTTTGTGCCAAATTGTGTTCTGTTTACAATTGCTATATGTTCTGTGTTGTGATGTCTATAATAATAAATATTTTCTTTCTTTCTTTCTTTCTATAAAACGTTCGTCGTCTTAGGTGCGTCGCTCACACGACCACTTAAAGGCGAGGCACATTTTAAAAGTAGTCTCTATGTGGAGTCGTGTTAAGGTGACGGGTAGGGCACACTAGCAACGCCAATCGATTTTAATGTTTAGCTACTAAACCGGATCTATTTTAAACAATTTCGGGGTTACAACCTCTAGGCAAACACTTTATATTAAATAACCATGCACAGATGTTGGGTTCGTTTTTGTACGCGATAAATTGATTCACACTAAAAGTGGCCGCTTTTGGCGGTAATCAATTATTCGCGTACGCGTTGGACCCACCATTTGTGCGTGGTTAATTAATAAATAGCATAAGCGTTTGCCTAGAGGTTGTAACCCCGAAATTATTTAAAATAGATCCGGTTTAGTAGCTAACAATTAAAAACCAATGGTGTCGCTAGTTAGGGCTACCCGTCGCCTTAACTCCACCAAAGACGGTCCCAAGTCCGGTTTGAACCTTTTTCAAGGAGGGTTGGCCTGTGAATATCGTGGGTCCATCTACACCGAAGACTATGACAGCCGTAAAACACGTTAAACGCCGAGCTTCAGGCGGAGGTGAACTGACCTGCTCAATACACTAGGGACCGGTCACCTTGGGGACTAAATACCCGCCAAAATTTCTGACGTAGTAGGTAACGGGAACCCGCTACGGTATATTTTTTAAGAGAACTCCATAATGATGAATGTCAATAATAGAAGCGCTGGTACGTCGGACGATCCGGCTGACCAAGATCCGGGTCACCAAGTACCGGCTAAGTGCACGACAAATATGCGACCGAAGACTCCTCCTTAGTGTGTCAGCAGGCTAATGAGGCAGTAAATTCTACTGAAGACATCAGCAAGAGACCAGTTTTAAGGACCAAACACCGAACAAGGACATGGAATGTAAGGGGACTGTTGCAACAATGGAAAACCAGATAGCGAAACAGTTCGAGATCCTAATAAGTACTGCCCTGCACCGAGTGGCAGCGCAGCCGATGGCGACAGCTGGTCAACAAAATTGGAAGGAATCACGATCCTCGGCTGTGAGGAAATCGACCTAAGAAAGAGATGTGGAGTCGAGGCGGGAGTAACTATACTTCCTTATCTTTTTAATTCATCCATACGCACGAAACAAAATGACAAAATAGCGGCGGAATAGTAGCGCGGGAACACGTCTTAAACGCGACTCAAGGCATGTGTCCGGGCCGACGCCGCCTCGACGCCGCCCCGTCTTCATCTCGCCCGTGCCGCGACTCCAGTATGTGAGCGCACGTCATTTATTTTCCGAAGAAATCTAGGAGCGGCGCGCCTCCGCTTCAACACCTGCCTTGTAAGGATAATGTAATTACTTACCTTTGATTATATTACATTATTATTATTTTTTAATCAGCCTATAAACTGTCCCACTGCAGGGCAAAGGCCTCCATCATAGAAATAAAGTTATCGCTACTATGTTGGGATTAGGCTTAATCACCACGCTAGCCAAATGCGGATTGGTGATCACAAACCCGAGCTATATCGTCGAAACGTACTTTTCGCTCGACCCGGGAATCGAACCCAGGACCCTGAGATCACGGCCCGTTACTCAAACCACTAGACCAACAGGGCGTCGTAGCAACACCTTGGACTTAGAGCCATTCACAAATCGTTTAGAATTCGTATTTTCGTAAATCTTTCCGATGTATTGAATAAAATTCAATAACCTATTTTGTTGTTATATTCAATCTCAATGTTGCCAGAAACTTCAGATCAACGTGGCTTCCTTTGGTGCCGTCAAACATGAGCCTGGTGCTGAAAATAGTAGCAAATTTTTGCCCGTAACTTCGCTCGCGCTAAACGATACACGATACAAATGTTACTCTACAACCCTTCAATAATCTTCACTAAAATCACGTCCATCCGTTGCTCCGTTTTGTTGTGAATGACGGATAAACAGACAGACACACACTTTCACATTTATAATGTAAAATGGCTGAACTATTAAAGTAGAAAAATAATTGTAACTAAATATTAAAAAAAAACCTACAACACATACACTTGCACATACGCTCACTTGCACACACAAACACACATTCATGCACACACACACAAATCATTTATTACCATTACCACCATATTATTATCATCATCATCATCATCATCATCATCATCATTTTAGCCAATAGACGTCCCCTGCTGGACATAGACGTCCCCTGCTGGACATAGGCCTCCCCCAATGTTCTCCACACAGATCGGTCCTGTGCCGCCCGCATCCAATGGATTTCCGCGATCTTCACCAGATCGTCGGTCCACCTTGTGGGGGGCCTGCCACGGCTGCGACTCCCTGTACGTGGCCTCCACTCGAGGACCTTTCCGTCCCAACGGCCGTCTGTTCTCCTCGCTATGTGCCCTGTCCATTGCCGCTTGAGGCATGCAATCCTTTGAGCATATTATTATAATTTCGTTTAAATACAGATAATTGTCTAAGTACAATTAAATTGTCTAAGAGATATTATTATAATTTCGTTTAAATGTTAATATGGAAGTGCAGAGACACTAATACAGGCTCTTGAAAGAAGGCTCCAATCACAAATCATTGTTTCCAAGTCTTTTTAAAAAAAAAGAGTTTTTTTTAATAATATTTGTATAGATAACCAAATATTTTAACAAACTTTACTTTGCAGCAACACTACTCAAAACAAACAACAAGAGCACAAATTTGTGAAATGAATTTCATAATACCAAGACTAAAAGAGGTCTCGCCTTTAAGCTTGTACCTACATATTATTCTTACTGGCTTTCAGTTTTCCACCTCATAATACCTTGTATATACAAACCTCCCCCTGTCGCCTGCCGTAGATATTAGCAGTAAATGGCCGGGTAAATTTACTAAGCTTGGGTTTGAAAGTTTGTAAACATATCAATGTTTGCGTTACACTGCCCAACCGCTGTGAACCGCTAACATTTTGTCCTAAGTGGGCGATGGAAATTGTTAAGCTGCGATGCGATGCGTAAGGTCATGGTAATTAAAACAGCGCAACTCAGTTCCATAACATAACAGGTGCTTGAGTTATCTATCTCGGAGTCAGATCATTGTATGTAATGTTCTCAAATATTTATATTTAAGGTGACGGGTACGGCACACTAGCGGCGCCAATTGTTTCAAATAGATCCGGTTTAGTAGCTAACAAATAAAATCGATTGGTGTCGCTAGTTAGGGCTACCCGACGCCTTAAGCAGTGATGCGATGCGTAAGGTCAGGGAAATAAAAACATCGCAACTCAGTTCCATAACATAACAGGTGTTTGAGCTACCTTTCTCGGAGTCAGTTCATTGTATTGAAATATCTATATTGAAATATATTTATATTGATAGCTAAATTGATTAAACAGTCATTACTCGATCCACTTGATTTTTACTGCTTTGCCACAACTTCAACGGCATTACAGATAAAACAATATCCTTTGGTAGAGTATTCAAAGAAGCTATTTTAATAATATTCTTGTGTAACTCTGTTTGAATTTGCTAGTCGTAATTATTATCAAAGGAGTTTTTAGCTGGAACTGTGCTGTGCAAACTTGTTTACCATTTTATCTTTTACATAAATATCAAATTTATAATTTCATGATTGTAGGTGTTATACTTGTATACTACCCATAAGTAGTACACGAGTAGGCATAGCCATAAATAGCAACATTTACAAATATTTATCTCTAGTACCTGTTGGTACTAAGGTAATGAAGAGATTTTAGATACTAATCTACATACCATACACCATGTTCGTATGGATTGCCCTCCTAGGACAAAGGATTACCTGGCATTGTAAATAGGCTATATGTTGCAGGATTAGTGCTAAAACCGCAATGCTGAAATTTTACTGGTCTTCAGTCTGCCTACTTCGTATCTCTATTTGTCACTCTTATATATTTTGCTTATATTTGTCAAAATGATGATTCTGAACATGAAACCAAGATCTAGTTGATCTAATTCCCTTTGTGAATTTGCTTTATTGTATTTACCAGACCTTACGCCGTGTGGTCCCGGCAGAGTAGAATAGGCCACCCTCACTCTTACCGAGGTGTCGTAAAGGCGACTAAGGTAAAGCTGCTGGCATGATCATCAGCACCCAGAGAAGGAAAACTCTGCACTTATATCAAAACCCTCGCCAACCCGTCTGCCAAGCGTGGTGAGTATGGCAATTACCCCTCATTTGATTAAGGGGGGCCCGTGCCCCAGCAGTGGGGACTCAAATGGGCTGATGATGATGATGATGATGATTTAGCAGACATCCCATGTCTTGTATCATAAGCATAAAACCTGAGGGCCTAAAACCAACCGGACGTTGCGACCGCATCGGAGATACGCTGTGTGACTCCTTTATTTGGGTGAGACAGGTAAATTCCCATTCCCAGCAATTGGGAATGATACCCTGTTTTTTTTTAAATACAGAAATAGAAATTGAATATACAGGAAAGAAAGTTGTGTTAGTTTGATTTGGCTAAAAACTACTGCGGACGAAAGCTAAAAATAATTTGACATTATTTTTGGCTGAAAATGTGCAGAGGTAGCTTAGATCCAGGAGACAGAATAGGATACTTTTTATCCCGAAAAATGTCAGGTTCTTTTAGGATGAACAAAAACGAATACCTACTACTGAAAACCGATCGGAAATGATATGTGGGTTTTTAATAGTAAAACACGTAGATATCCTCAACAAACGATATAATCTACACTTTTCAACACTTCATTCGTCCCAACGTACTTTTCATAATATTTTTGAGAGTATAGTTAAAAAACATCAATCATAGGTCGGTACTTATGATTGTTGTTTTTATGATTGTTGTTGGAGCGGTCTCCGAACGACATAAATTTGAACATCATTACCAGTATAAGAAAAAATTACTATACCTAGATACCAGTTTACAAAAAATATTTTACCATTTGAAATAATATTATAATATACATAAGTATATTATAATATACATATTTATACAGTACATACAATATTTTGGATATATACCACACTTATCTTATACTACGCTGGCAACTCCGCGACGAAAGATAGTATCTTAAAATAAGTTTACATTATTATAATTTTATATGGCCTGCGACATAGACGCCTGCACAAATACATATCTAACCCAGGCCCTTCAAGGGTGAGATCGTGCTAAGTGCCTACTTCACGTCACCTACAAGGAATGGGCCCAAAAAACTCGTCGCAACGGCCAACCCTCACCTATTTTATTTACGACTAAACGACTGAGAATTCGAGGCGATATTCATCTTTCTTTTTCGCTAGCTTTTTGGACCTACGATACTAAAGGTCGTAAGTCGCAATGATTCTGAACGTGTGACCATAAAGACTTCGTCTTTTGACCGTGGGAGAGCCACGCTTCGGCATGGATGGATCTGCTCGACCGGGGTGATACAATGGCCTTACAGAAAACCGGCGTGAAGCAGCATCGTGCTGTGTAACGCTGGGTGAGTGTGGGTACCGGAGGCCTGATCCGGAGGAAAGCACTTGTGACTCCTCTGGTGTCGCGGGTGTCTATGGGCGGCGGCAATCTCTTACCATCAGGCGATCCGTCTGCTGGTCTCCACCGCGCTCCGCGTCTATCACATAAAATAATTCTTAGTTCGGTGCGTCCAAAGCTTTCGCGTCGGAGCTCGAGGTTCGCTGGAAATGATTCTACTGGTCTAATTCCCCAATATGTAATGTTGTGATGATGAAACTGCAATCACTTCATTGTAATCACCAGACTCCTTAAGTCCTTGATTATGGTCGCAGGGTGATCTGGGCTTGGAAATGACAGTTTTTGTGCAACCGGAAACGATGAACTGCAAAATGATGATGTATTAAGTCAAGTATCAGCCTATAAACTGTCCCACTGCAGGGCAAAGGCCTCCATCAATAGAAATCACGTTATCGCTACTATGATGGGATTATGCTTAATCACCACGCTTGCGTGATCACCAATCCACAATTGGATTGGTGATCACAAACCCGAGCTGTTCGAAAAATTTGAAACATACTTTTTGCTCGCCCCGGGAATCGAAACCAGGACCCCGAGATCACGGCCCGGTACTTGAACCACTAGCCCAACAGGGACGCTTAAACCACTAGAACAACTGGGACCCATGTGATGGTATTGAAATTAATTAAACATATCGTAGACAATAATTTTACGTTTGACAAACCCTGCAACATATGCGCCTGCGCAAAAGCATTCCTAATGCTGGCCCTTCGAGGGCAAGGTTGTGCTACGTGCCTACTCAACGTCACCTACAAGGAATGGGCCCGAAAACCTCGTAGAAGACCCTTACTTTTTATTGATTACAAGACTAAGTATTTGCGGGCGGAGTCGGGGGTGATGAAAGAAAAACCTGTTGAATATTAAGATTGAGAGAATTTATTCGAGTCGTTCGTCGTAGTCACAGAGTAGAAGTGATGTAAAAAATATGGCGGGCACGCAGGCTCTGTGCTGTTTTATTTGTGCGACATCTAGCGGCGGTGCGAGAAACTGGCTAGAGAGTTGTTATCGACGATCTGGTAGTACTACTAGCCAGTTTCACGCAAAGACGCTAGATGGCGCTGAATAATTAAATATGGTAGATTACGTTAGTCACTGCATAACCTGCAGATAGACGGCCCACTAACCTCCGAGGCGGATGTGGAAACGGCACTGTGCCACATTATGGCCGAAATACAGGCAGCCAAAGCGGCCGCCACCAGCCCACCCAAGCCCCATAAGAATCCGGAGACCGGAACTCCCCGCGCACATAACTGCCGACCTAAGCTACGCCATAAACGGCAACTGCGACAAATGTGGTCGACCACGCGCTGCCCGACCATTAAGAGGGAGTTAAATATCGTAACAGACTCCATAAAAACTAAAATAAAAAATTGGCGAATCGAATCGTGGGAGGCACGCATGGACAAAGCCACGGAATCGCCTGCGGAACTCTTCTTACTAGCCGGCAGCTCTCCTCCACCAGGCCGGCCGTATGCCCCATTGTGGACCCCAATGGAGTACGGTATTACGAGGCGAAAGATAGGGCGCGCCTGATCGCCGACCTACCTGGAGGTACAGTTCACTCCCCACCCCATCCAAACTTCCAAGCCCGAAATATTGGCCCACCACCAGAGGGTAGAGCATCCTGGTTGCTGAGTTCCTGGCTTCCCCCGCCCACCGCTTCAGGGAGACGCGTTTATATCACCTGCGGACCTGCGGAAAGCAGCCGCCCGTCTACCCAAGCGCAAGGCACCGGGACCAGATGTGATCACTACCATGATGCTCAGAAACCTACCCAACAGAGCCATGGTGGCCTTAACCAGGCTCTTTAATGCCTTATTGAGGGCTCACCACGTCCCACTCCAATGGAAGCAGGGGAAGGTCATCGTCATACCCAAGCCTGGGAAAGACCGACGTTCCCCTGCCTCCTACCGCCCCATTACCCTACTCCCCCACCTTGGTAAGCTCTTTGAGCGGCTCTTACCATGAATACCATATCTGAGACCATGCATAAGTCCTAGAGACGAACAGCATGGCTTCCGCGCCGGTCACTCCACAGTTTACGCAACTTACCAGGGTACTCCACCACCTGTGAATCGAACCGGGGTTACAGCTCGGCCGGAGTCTTTCTCGATATCGAGAAGGCCTTCGACAGAGTATTGCCATACTCTGTCGAAGGCCTTCTCGGGTTTGATTTACAAGCTTATCTCACTAGGTATCCCTCCCTCCCTAATACACCTCATCGCTTCCTTCCTTCGAAACCGATCCTTTTATGTGAACATAGAGAATGCGAATGTGGTCTGGGAGTTTTCTATGGATTATTATTAGTATTTATTTACAAGAGAAAAGTATTAAATGTTTATATTTGTATTCGAACTATTGATTTTGATATTCGTAACACAGGTACTCGAGCTACCTTTTCTCGGTGTCAGATCAATGTATCTGTTATGTTATGGTCATGTTGTGAAATATTTATTTATTTATATTGACCTGATTCCGCACTAAGCCACCCTTCGAATAATAATCTTTGTCCAACAACAGGAGGAATTACAAATATATACTTAAATACATATATAACAACTAGTTGCCCAACACAATTAACTCTGTATAGGACAAAATAAGCATGCACCTAATTATTGGCTTACAATTGGAAGCCTACTATTCTCCAATATTGCTCCTAATTCGGTACTAAACCAATGTTAACCTCTTTGTAGATTCAGATCCGTAGTATAGAAGGGCTAGCAGTAGAGAAATTGTAATTTTAGAGCTAATAATGGAGGAGAATCAAGGTCAAAGACATAACCCAAAGAATTGCATGCCTCAAGTGGCATGGGCAGGGCACATTGTGGAGATTAGACGGCCGGTGAGGCAGAAATGTCCTTGAGCGGAGGACCTTTCTGCTACATCGGGGCGGGTTGAGATATGGTATGATGATATGAGGTAACTGCACAGATTGGAATCGGGTATTTGTGGCACAAAAAAAAAGTGCATAAGAGCCATTTGTGGATTTTTCCTGATAAATCCTGCAAACCGCTATTTGGAAACCTAGGTCTACTGCCCCTTCCATTGCTTTACTTGTATGAGATATGCCATTTTATCTATCAACATAGGCATCTCTTTACTAAAGCATGTGATGTACAGAATACTAGAGTGCGCAGAAAAAAACATAAACTTGTCTTAAAAAATGTTCCCGAAACGTGTAAATATAATAAAAGTTGTCTTGCGATGTGCGTCAAAATATATAACAAGATCCCAAATGAATTCAAAGTGCTAAATAATTAAATTACTATTTGAAAAAAAGGTAATTATATGGCTTAGTGACAAACATTTTTATTAATTATTATATTCAGACATTTAACTTAAATCGAATCCATGTAATTTTGAATCTATGTAATTTTATTCAATAACTGACATGTTAATTATTTGCATGCTATCTTATTAGCGAATCATCATCATCATCAGCCCATTTAAGTCCCCACTGCTGGGGCACGGGCCTCCCTCGATCACATGAGGGGTAATTGTCATACTCACCACGCTTGGCAGACGGGTTGGCGAGGGTTTCGATATAAATGCAGAGTTTTCCTTCTCTGGGTGCTGATGATCATGCCAGCAGCTTTACCTAAGTCGCCTTTTACGACACCTCGGTAAGAGTGAGGGTGGCCTATTCTACTCTGCCGGGGACCACACGTATCCTAACTTAATCGTATTAGCGAAACATGTTACAAAAGTGATAACATAACTACCATACCATGCACGAACCGAAACGAATGTAACATTCCTTACAGTTAGTCATAGCATCCAGGTTACCTAGTGCATACAAGTGATATTGCAATTACCGAAAATACAAACCTACTCCTCTCTTAAACAACTTAAAGTCGTGAAAGATGGACAAACAGACAGACACACTTTCACATTAGATTAAGTATGGATATCTTTGACTTGCTCGTACAAAAGACAAAGTTACTTCTCTGCAGCCCATTTGTCTGTGGCGCGCTGCAGCCAGTAATTATCTGGCACAGTTCTAGTGCTACATTCGATTTCAGCCGAGTGAACGCTTATCGCAGGCTTTGTGCGTATGTACTGTTATGGAACTAATAGCATTATGTTTCTCGTCTTAGTACGAGTCTATTGATCTATCTATGATCTTTAAGAAATATTTTTTTAGTTACGGAATAGGCTTAAGGCGCCGCCCTGTCTGGTCGGGGGACGGGGTGTGAGGCTCCCTCTGGCAAGATGACCCAGAGATATTATATTTAAAATTTGCTAATACTTAGGATGCCGACATTCTTATTAAGCTAAGAAATTAGTAATAGCGGTAAGCAATAGATTTCACCTGCGAGGAATCTGTCCTATTTGTCAGTGGGCCTAGGTCTATTGACGGACGAGGGTAGATTTCTTAACTGCATTAAGCCTATTCTAAAACAACATCACAAGGAACCAGACTATGCCTTGACTCTAAATTTTTAAGCTGTATAGAGGAAAATGTAAAAACGTTTGATTAATGCGAACTAACTTAAAAAAATCGAGTATTAACAAAACTCAAGAAATGCGAGTCTATACCCTTAAATAATGATAAGTCTTCTTGTGCAGACGGCTTCAGGTCGAGTTGGTGCAAAATCCAACAAGGGTCGTAAAAATCCTAAGATTGGAGACAGTGCTACGATTATTTTTGTAGCACTCGTAGCAACTCTTCGTAGCCACGCTACAGCGACGACTACGGACAATGTCGTAGCAATCAAATGCTACATATAGTGTTTTTTATATTTATAGGGTGACACAGAAATATAAAAAAGCCCCTTCTAAAAAATACAAATTACATCAATCAGCTGGTTACTTTTGTATGAGAGGGTGAATTTTGATTTTCATGTTTCTTGGAGAAAATTATTCCTATTTTAAATATATTTACTATCCTTAAAAATATGAGAAGTCAAAAAAAAAAGTCCGCATTGACACCGCTGACTGGTAGTGATCCTGCTTCATACGCCAAAAGTCGTAAGCTCCACCCCCACCCTGGAGAAATATTCATGTAATGAACACTTGTATTTGTTCAGTGTCTGGGTGTAATATTTTTTATTCCTCTGTTGTCTGATATCAGTAACACAAGTGCGCTAAGTATGGAGTCAGGTCAATTTATGAGATGTTGTTAAAAAAAGAAGAAAAAAAACTATGGCACTTCGTCGCAACTGACCCATCGTGTGGTCTGGTTCTCACTGATCACATGACTTCTACATGTCTCTTTACTTCGTTTCACTATCGACTTTTTCGTTTCACTGAAACACTGTCAAAATACGAGTGCCTACATCCAATTTAAAATGGAAACTGCGACGAAAAATAGGTCTTCCCTTTTACTGTTCCATAAAAATCAGGAAACTTTTGGAAAACGACATACAATAAAAATTGGAGAAAAAATTGCAAACTGGTTGAGATTCCAAATTAAAAATACTAATAAAGCGCACTTGTGACTCCACTGGTGTCGCGAATATCCATGGGCGGCGGCAATTGCTTAGCATCAGGTGATCCGTCTCGTCTGCCACCTATCACAAAAAAAAACTAATGATTTTCTCTTGATCACTTGACTCGGTCTGAGGGTAGCAAAGGTTTTTTTTTTGTGATAGGTGGTTTTTAACCCCCGACGCAAAAACGACGGAGTGTTAAAGTTTGACGTGTCTGTGTGTCTGTCTATGGAATCGTAGCTCCTGAACAAATGAACCGATTTTAATTTTGTTTCTTTTTTTGTTTGAAGATGAATAAGATTTTATTCAACATACAGAACACTCCCTGTGTTCTTAGCTATGTTGAATAAAAATCGATCCAAGATGGCCGCCGTCATAAAGATTTGGATTTTATGTTTTAACACAACTCCCACAATATGGGTATCATATAAAAGGGCTTAAGTAGCAGAATATATTAATTGTGAAAAAATTCAAATCCAAGATGGCCGCCGTCAGAAAATGACGAATAACCTACATATTTGTTGTTCCAACTGCCTCAATATAGGTACACTCAAAATAGGTAGTGGAGTCACAAGTGCGCTGCCAACCTTGAATCCCCACTTTACCCCGGATTGGTCCTCCGGTACCCTCACTCAAGATGCGAAACACAGCACAGTGCTGCTTCACGCCGGTCTTCTGTGTGGCCGTGGTATGACTCCGGTCGAGCGAAACCGGTCGAGGGTCTGATGGAAGGTCTGACAGCAGTTGCTTCAATATAATTACCAGACTTCCCGATTCCTTGATCATGGTCGAAACGTACTGTTGCACTGTGCACTGAAGTTAATTTAAAAAAAACTGTTTTTTCTTATTCGCAGCGTTTATTTTTAAAGGTTATAAATTCATTACAACGAACTGAAATCACTTAGAGTTATTTGCCACTTCCTTCAACTTTACTCAACGCGACTATTGTGAGACCTGTCGTCACGAGTCTCATCGCTACCCAGTATGAGCTAAGTCCCGGATTCCGAAGTCTGCTCACTGAAACCAACTGGCAGGCAGGAAACAGGTCCGTAGTTGGGCAGCGATTTGACAGATCAGAACAGATTGACTGAATTTTGGAAATCGCGAGTTTTATACTCCTATATTGCTGATCACAATATTTTAGTCGATTAGTAATATTGAACATTGATCGGAGCGTCAGCAATATAGGTGGAATGAGTAAGGGGTAACAGTACGCTAGGCTCCGCAGCGTCAGCTGTAGATGCAACTGTGAATCACACGCTAAAATGAAGATTTTCAGTAAACTTCATGAATACTCCCTCTTTCTCTAACTCAGATCGATTCCGTTCGGATAGAAGTGAGCACCAGGACTCCATTTGCAACGCATTATCTGCCATCAGAATGCCTTGTTGGTCTAGTGGTTTAAGTCCGGGCCGTGATCTCGGGATCCTGGGTTCGATTCCTGGATCGAGCAAAAAGTGTGTTTCGCATTTTTCGAACATAACTCGGGTTTGAGATCGCCAATCCGCATTTGGCAAGCGTGGTGATTAAGCCTAACCCCATCATAGTAAAGATGACTGGATTTCTATGATGGAGGCCTTTGCCCTGCAGTGGGACAGTTATAGGCTGATACTATCTGCGTCAGCGAGCTCCTTAGGACAAACCCAAAACTCGCTATTTTCCATTAACGCGTTAACGACCCTCTTTGCCTCCCCTAACCCCACGCAGAACTGCGGCCTAAAACTAGCTTAATTTAAATGGACTGCCGTAGATCAAGTTTGATGAAGCCGCTTTGCTGTGCCGGAATACCGCAACATTTCAGAAAGCCCCAATCGCCTGTACACTGAGTTAGCCGCCGCCAAAAGTGCATAGCCGCCCGCAAATTGCGGGAGCGACCGCACGCGAGCAATTCGCTGTTTCCATTGATGATCAGTTAGTTTATTTAATGTATGTATGTATTATTTATTTAATGTATGTAGATTGACCGTGGGAGAGCCACGCTTCGGCATAGGTCGGCTCGACCAGAGTGATACCACAGTCGCACAAAAAATTGGCATTATATTCAAAAACAATATGTTATTTTTGCTTGTGAATTAATTGTAGGGTGTTTTTGTATAATTGTATATTTTTAAAATGATCAGGCCGTGTGGTCCCCGGCAGAGTAGAGGCCGTTGTGGTCCCCGTCAGAGCAGAATAGGCCACCCTCTATCTTACCGAAGTGCCGTAAAAGGCGACTAAGGTAAAGCTGCTGGCATAATCATCAGCACACAGAGAAGGAAAACTCTGCATTTATATCAAAACCCTCGCCAACCCGTCTGCCAAGCGTGGTGAGTATGGCAATTACCCCTCGTGTGATTGAGGGGGGCCCGTGCCCCAGCAGTGGGGACTTAAATGGGCTAACGATGACGATGAAAATGACGATTTACTACCAAATACAAAAAGAGATATTCAATTAGATTTATATGAAACGTGCAGAGTTACGTTCTTCGAAATGTCAAAAAGGACTTCATAATTAGAACAGACTGTAATCTGCCTCGCTTAAAACCTCTTATTGAAAGACACCAAAACATAAGCAATCCAAAAAAGTTTTTGTGATGGATCTGCAAAATACCAACTGGTTGTCCTGGAATAGATCATAAACCAAATTCTCCAAAAGGAGGACTACTGGAGACTGATCTCGCAGATATAAATAAAAAATGATGGCACTCGATTTATACGGAAACACCAGGCCCAATCCGGGGGAAAGAGGGGTTTAAGGTTGGCAGCGCCTTGTGACTCCACTGGTGTCTCGGGTGTCCATGGGCGCCCGCAATCGCTTACCATTAGGTGATCCATCTGCTCATCTGCCACCTATCACATAAAAAAATGCGCCTCTGGATTGTGGATGGACTGATGTCTCTGGACTGGTGTCGCGAGTGTCCGTGGGTTGTAACAATCGCTTCCCATCTGATGATCCGTCAGCTCGTCTGCCACCTATCACATAAAAAAACACACATGCGCAAAATAATCTATACTCAACGACATCTCTTGTCCAATTTTGGAATTAATAGCCAAATTAAATCCCGAAATAAAGTACTACCACTGCCACTACTTTACCTATTTATACTCAGAAACCGCGTGAGAGACCCTTAGGGCTTAAATAGCCTTGGCCTCCAAACCACCGGAACATTTTTCTTTATTCACAATCAAGCGATTCAACCTTACAATGCCCTGATCGAAATAAGCCCCTACCATAAAGTATACCCCCGTAGGATTCGAACCCAAGCCTTCGGTAAATAAAAGTAATTTATACGAGAAGGTATAATGGAAACACATAGCAGTGTGTTCGATGAACAAAGCTATTTTCTTTGTAGACTTAAATTAAGTCCGGCAAAAGCATGGAACTAAAATGGGGACCGTAGAAAGACTTTAAGAAGAGAGCCATTTTATGGATCAGTGGCGCTGCCATCGGTTTTTATTGATAAACGAAATTAAGACAGTAAATAAACAAAATATCAAACAGACACTTAAGGCGACTAGTAGCCTTAACTAGCGACACCAATTTAAACCGGTTTTTTTACGCGAAAAATTAATTCACGCCAAAAGTGGTTTGGCGTGAATCAATTTTACGCGTACGCGTTGGACCCAACATTTGTGCATGGTTATTTAATCAATAGTATAAGTGTTTGCCAAGAGGTTGTAAGCCCGAAATTGTTTAAAATAGATCCGGTTTAGTAGCTTACAATTGAAATCGATTGGCGTCGCTAGTGTACCCTACCCGTCACCAAATAAAACCGTGATTTTTCAGGCTTTATTAGTATTTGACTTAAGAAAACTAAAAATGACAATGGTATTTGCCGGTAAAAAATCTGGTGTTCCATACATTTTTTTTTCGCTTATTTTGTTGATCTAAAATGCTAAATAGTCATTATTAACGATACCTATTATGAGGTTTTCGGGATGTAAACGATAAAAAAATAACGGTTTATAATGCCATACAATTATTCAAGTGACATTTCCGCTCACCATCTATACTTAGCCAGTTCCTGACGAAGATTACACCCGACTAATTCATGCAATTAGCCGTGTCACTCCGCAGGCGGTGAGGAAAATATTCTCAGTTAAACAAGTCACTAGCTTGTAGTAATTGAGATTGGAAGTTATTCTGAGGAACGATAAGGATTCCGAACGGGATGTTCGCGCCTTCGACGGATATGACCCGGGGCGTCTTCTCCAAAGTGACGACTACATGAATTTCTGACGAATAGGGGACATATTTTATGAATTCGACACAATGTTACATTGCTTACAGTCAGTCAGTCAGTCAATCTGCGAAAGCTTACCGACCGGAGTGATAGCACTGGTGTCGCGGGTGTCCATGGGCGGCCGCAATTTCTTACCATCAAGTGGTCCGTCTACTTGTCTGCCACCTATACCATAAAAAAACGTTACAGTGGTATCTTCAGGCTGAATAGGAGCTACTATTATTCAAGATTAACCTGGACTAAGGGCTTAGGATGCAGGACGATGGCGACTTTCCAGACTCCAACTGACTCTGTTGTTTGTATATTATTTATTTACTACACTATGCTATTTTAGGTCATACGGTACAGAGAATAAAAAGGTTCGTCACCTTAAGGTAAATTTTCGCTTGCACGGCAAGAATCAGTTATACCAACATAAGTACCGTTTTAAAAAGATCTCCCAACCTTCTTTAAATTTTCTTTGCATCAAAAGGAATCAATGTTGCTACAAGCAAATCTAAACTTTCTGATCTAACAGTTAAGCATATATCTATGCAACAGGTATTACTCTGACAAATTTACGAAAGGTAATAAGGGCTCATAGCACGGCGCCCATCTTGGATGGGCGCCGTCGGAGGGTTTTTCGGAGGAAATGTATTCTGCTATTTATTTATATGATACCCATATTATGGAAGTTGTGTTAACAGATACAATCCATATATTTGTGACGGCGGCCATCTTGTATCGATTTTTATCCAACATAGTTAAGAATACTCCCCCTTATTCATCTTTCAAACAAAAAAAACAAAACCAAATCGGTTCATTTGTTCGGGAGCTACGATGCCATAGACAGACACACAGACACGTTAAACTTATAACACCCCGTCGTTTTTGCGTCGGGGGTTAAAAAGCTGTCACCTAAGTTTGCACAGATCCTGATTACAAGTTCGCTACAGATACTTCCAATTCAGCAACTTCAGGTAGGTACATGCGATACGAATCGTAAATCCTAGCGCATCGGTTGCTCGCCACCCAAGAATCGGCGCACCGAGCAAAACACAGCAACTTGTGTGTAGCCAGGTGCTAGCAATCGGTTCATACTTGGAAATAGTGAAACAAGACATGAGCTGAAGCGATAAAATATTATATATATAACAAAACGTATCGTGCTCGTCGCCTATGGATTTGCGTAACGCACGATACAACACGACCTAAGTGCAACTAGGTGCTAGCCGTCGGTTACTTGGAAACTGTGTCATTAGTCAAAAGCTGAAGCGATTCCTGAATATGAGTACCTATAGCAAGTCAAGAGCATCGTGCTTTTCGGCCAAGAATCAACGTATTGCAAATAAAATTTCAACTTGTATGTAGACAGGTGCTTGCAACCGGTTCCATCGTTGGAACTGTGCCACAAGTCAAGAACTGAAGCGATAAAAAAGCTTTAAGTGTCAAACCACGGAGCAATTAGATTAGTTAAACGGAATGGATATAATATGCCGCATCTGTTGAGCAGGCAAAAGAAAAGGGAAAGATATCCAGAGGTGAACCGCCAGGCAGCATTTTTGCCCTATATTAAAGGCGTAACGGACAAAATTGGAACAGTACTCAAGAATTTCTCCATAAAGACTGTATATACTCCGTTATGTCGAATATCAAAACAACTGCGATCACCAAAAGATGTCATACCTTTTCAGACTCCAGGTGTTTACAACATCGATTGTAGCTGCGGTAGTTCTTATATTGGACAAACGAAACGGTCAGTTGCAGAACGTGTCAAGGAACATATCGCAGCTGTTAAAAATCGACAAGCGAATAAATCGGCAATAGCAGAACATCTACTGGAAATGGGAGTTAATCATTGGATGGAACTACATGACCCGAAAATCCTCTCCACCGATCGTCATTATCATACCAGGATAGTACGTGAAGCGATTGAGATCAAGAAGTATAAGACTTTCAATCGGGAGGATGGATTTAAAATATCATCGACATGGAATCCAGTAATTAACAAGTGCAAACCCCGTGCTAGGCCGTTACTAACGCAAACAAACACCGATACTGTTAGTGTAGTGTGTCGGAGTAGCTTCACTGACAATTCATCTAGTGGCGAATTAATATCAAAAAATGTGAGGGTGTCCGAAGATTCACAGCCCGGCCCCAGCAGACGACGCCGTGCTCCGCCAGTCCGCTCGTGACCACGGCTGCTGTAACGTAGCCGAAACGTCGAGCCAAATATGTGAGTACACAATGTTGTTTCACATAATAAATATCGTGTTAATCCCCGTATTGATACATTATAGTTATAATGCAACGCGAAAATCTTAAAAACTATTTGATTAGCTTCCACATTCATAATGCGGACAGATAAAGAATTTAACTCCCTGCCAAGGTCTGTTTTTCCTGACCACTATAATCTGGACATCTTTAAGGCAAGAGTAAACAGGCATCTTCTAAGCAAACGCGTATCACCCTGGACCTTATCGTTGCTTTTCATTAGGTCCGAATTGTAGTCAAGACACTGAAGAAACACAAGTGCTCAACACAAGAATATTAGACCAGAGGATTCGAACCCCCACCTTTAGTGAATGAGGCGTGGTCACTACGAATTGTACCATCAGCCTGTATGTCACTGGATCATTGTTACCAAATTGATTAAGCATCTTGGTGTAGGATGTCATCAGGGCGGCCAGAGTGATCTACGCAGGATGGCTGGCGGAAGCTGGATGCGAGTTGCCAAAGATTGATCGGAGTGGCCTATTTGAGAACATTTGGAGAGGTCTGTGTCAGGCAGTGGACTGCAACAGCCTGATGATGAAGTATCCACATCTCATACATTGACCTGTTTCCATACTTGTGTTACGGATATCAGACAACAGAAGAATTAAAAATACATATACAACGTAATTTTTTTATCGTTTATATCCGGCAAACCTCCATAACAGGTATCGTGAATAAAGTCCATTTAGCATGTAAGATCAACAAAATAAGCGAGAAACCAAATCTGTAGCTGTTCCATACAAAATATAATATCGACCTGGCAGTAATGTATGGAACAGCTGATTTTTTTTTTCGCTTATTTTGTCGATCTAACATGGTAAATGGCCTTCATTTACGATACCTATTTAATTATGTGGTTTTCGGGATGTAAACGATAAAAAATAAAGGTGTAGGTATAACACACAGACACTGAACGAACACAAGTGTTCATCACACGAATATTTGTCTAGGGTTAGGATCGATCTCACGACCTTTGTTATGAGGCAGGGTCACAACCAAAAGCGCCATCCAGCTACACATATATACATGTAAAATGTTTAAATATAAACCTTTCGTCGCTTGTACCATTTAACATCTGCGACAGTAGTTGGGAACTGAAACTATCTTGTTCTTATGGAACTTATCGTTTCCACATTACCACCCGAACTATGAAGCTACGGGCTGGAGGTACACCTACATAACTAGGTACTCCAACTTCAGTATACGTACTCTTCGATTTGCCATCTAACTTAAAATGTAATCTTCATACTTTAGACTCGTACGAAAAATAAATTTGAAATTTTCGCTAACTGCAGCAAGAAGCACTTTTTTAAGAGTTATGTTTAATGCTGTTCTGCAAACTTTACTTATATCCCATACTAGATAATAATAATTTAGCAAACAATAGTTGCTCAGTGGATAAGAACGCTACTTCAAATCGGGACGTCGTGGTTCGAATTCGAGTATCATCATCATCATTGCAGCCAATAAATGTCCACTGCTAGACATTGGCCTCCCCCAATGTTCTCCACACAGATCGGCCCTGTGCCGCCCGCATCCAAGGGATTCCCGCCACCTTCCCCAGATCGTCGGTCTACCTTGCTCGGGGGCCTGCCACGGCTTCGACCATAGGAGGTCAAAGCCTCCACTCGAGGAGCTTTCTGCCCCATCAGCCGTCGTCTCCTCGCAATGTGCCCTGCCCATTGCCACTTGAGGCATGCAATTCTTAGGCATGTCTTTGACCTTGGTTCTTCTGCGGATCTCATCATTCCTGTTACGATCACGCAAGGGGACTCCGAGCATAGCATTGCTCTCTGGGTGAATTTGAACCTTCTTAAGCAGGTCATTGTAAGCGGCTACTTTTCGGTTCAGTGTGTCATCAGGAGCATGCACCTCCGGATTTTTAACCGACTTCAAAAAAAGGAGATATATATATTTGTTCGCCGATTACTCTGCCATTTATGAACCGATTCAGATGATTATTTTTTAGTTGGAAAGTAGATAGTCCCGGATTGGTACCATGATATCAGGATCTGATGATGGGATCCTAGAAAAATTGAGGGGAACTTTCAAATTTTATAGGGACACGTAATGTTTTTGTATCTTTTTGCTGATGATGGAAAGTCAACTCCTCAACGGTAAGGAGTTAAGGGATAACTCTTTTAATACTGTACTCACAATTCGTTTTTTAGTTATTTGGCGAGGGTAGTAGAGAGAGGGGGTGGGAGGTTAATTACAAGTTCTTTATCTGCTTTTCACAACAAGTTTTCAACACTTGGGTGTACACGTGCGCTAATAAGTAGACAATTTCATTCAAATATGAACCTAATTGTTAGGTTAGCAAGAAATAGATAAATAAATGTACTAATTAATGTAAGAAAAGTAATTTTTGTGCGCGGAGAAACTTTATTTATTTATTTATTGAATTGCATACATGTTACAATTGCAGTCTTAAAACTAATGCAGTACATTAAACTTTTTATGACTAGCAAGTTATAGGTCGGTAACATGCACCCTGTAAGGGTGGAGCAAGGCACTACTATAAGCAACTATAAGCAAGCAAACAAACTCTGGCCCCTTTATTACTTAACGTGATCTAAAGTTTTTACCGTACTAAAGTTCATGAAATCTTTGTTCCAACACGCAATGTTAGAAGGGGCTGCATCCAGTTTAGTTCCGGAACTTTTCTGAGATCGGGATTTGTAATAAGAGGGTGTAACTATTACTACTACAAAGGTACGGAACTAGAGTCAGTGGTATGTAATTAAACATTTTTTAAAAAATCAGGCAACAAATATTTTTTTCGATCCGCTGTCTACTCGTATTATTAAAGCTTATGATCTGATTTTAAGAATGAATGAATGAATTAAAGAAAAATACTTATTTGGAGCAAATATAAACAAATTACTTACATAAGCAACTTAAAACTAGGTACTAATATCTAACTTGTGCTACCAAAGTGGTTGCCACTTAACATAATGCCATTGCTTGAAAATCTATTCTGTGACACTGGGAAAGAGTAAATAAAAAAGCAAATAAAACCAAAATAAATCTTGTTTCTTATGACACGCGAATCATGGCACAAATTGCCGGGATTAATCCGTTCCAAGCTACTCATAAAGCCCTTTGACCACAGATAGGTACTCCGCTGCGCTTCTTGGGCTAAGTAGGAACAACATACGCACCCTAATAAGAGCTTTGACCGGTCACTGTTGCCTCAATAAGCACATGGCCTCTATAAGACTGAGTGACACTAGAATCTGCAGAATGTGTAACGAGGCGGATGAAACCCCTATACACATAGTCACTGAACGCGGCACACTGATGCGCAAACGTAGCTTACATCTAGGAAAGCACGTTTTGAGCCCCAACGAAGCTAGGGATCTCAGTCCCAAAGAACTAATACACTTTCTGAAAAGTGTAGGGTTTGGGAATGATGTGTAGCACAGTGGCGATCATAAAAAAAAAAAGATAAAAGATAAAAAATTCTTTATTCAATTTAGGTCCACACAGAACACTTATGAATGTCAAAATAGGTACATAATATCTACCGCTGGTTCGGAATGTCGATTTCTACTGACAAGACACCAGCAAGAAACTCAGTAGTTACTCTTTTCAAATATTGATGATGTTACAGAGTTTCAATTGAGAAGAGAAAAAAATACAATTATGAAGGTTAATAGACTACTATGAATAACAACTCAAAAGATTAATGAATTAACATGACCAAGAATCCTTATCATTTAAATAGTCTTGTACACTATAGTAACTTTTCTTCATTAGGCAGGTTTTGATATGAGACTTAAACTTATCCATATTAGATCAAACTGGTCGCCGTGATAATGGTCTGAATAGGACCTGTAATAATAGCTTAAAATAAAATAAAAACTTATGACTGGAGTATGTAGAAGTTCGTCAAACTTACTAATAGATATGTCTTTCGTTAATGGATTAATTTTACCGAACCCCTTTAGAATCAGATGGTTAATTTCGAATACGCAATTTGTATAAACTCTACTGGAATGGAATTAACCAAATCTCTAACTTGCTTTAAGTCCCGGACTGAGGCCCAGCAGTCATGAAATTGAAATAGGATTTAGATAAACCCAGGAATTAAAGTATCAGATTCAAATTATTGTTAATCTTGAGATTTATTTATTGTATTTCTTAATTTATTGTATTTATTTTTGCCGTGTGGTCCCCGGCAGAGTAGAATAGGCCACCCTCACTCTTACCGAGGTGTCGTAAAAGGCGACTAAGGTAAAGCTGCTGGCATGATCATCAGCACCCAGAGAAGGAAAACTCTGCATTTAAATCAAAACCCTCGCCAACCCGTCTGCCAAGCGTGGTGAGTATGGCAATTACCCCTCAAGTGATTGAGGGAGGCCCGTGCCACAGCAGTGGGGACGTAAATGGGCTGATGATTTTTTAATATTGTAAAAAAAATCTATGGCTGAAAATCAATAACAATAATCATACGATCACAAAATCTCAATATCACATTATAATTCTATCTTTTTTATATATACATGTATATAACAATGGACTAGAGTATCTAATATAAATATTCAGCAGTCCTCCTCTCCTCTAATTTGCTGTGCCCGACAGGGTCCATATTGTTCCTTAAATATCATTTATAATATGTACCACCGTAATGTATCACATATGGAAAAGCAATAAAGAATTGAATTGAATTGAATCAGTGCTGACCTATGTCATCATTAGCTGAGCCACTGACTTTTGCTTTCCTTAGGTTATTGTTAATATTTTAAAAACTAAGTATGTAAGGTAGATAAGTTCTACTTTATATAAATAAATTATGAGTGTTAAGGAAATACCTATTTACATGTTTTGTTGTATGAGAAAGCAATAAACGTATTTTTATTTATTTAATTTTTTTATTTATATTCATAATATGTGCCAGACGACCATGTTTGTAAGCGAT
Organism: Marasmia exigua; assembly: GCA_019059595.1. NCBI lineage: Eukaryota > Metazoa > Arthropoda > Insecta > Lepidoptera > Crambidae > Marasmia > Marasmia exigua. The sequence continues at coordinate 4,914,015 of CM032471.1, forward strand.
TACCGCCACCAATGGCAACACCAGTGATGTCACAAGTACGCTGCCAACCTTTTATTACTACTTTTATATACCTACATGAAAAATAATCATCATCAACCTCATTGTTAAGATATGTACGTAGATAGGTAATAAATAGTTTATTGCAAAATACAAGATGCACATTTTTTATACATTGGCTGACCGGATGGCGCAATTGGTAGTGACCCCGCCTCTTACGCCAAAGGTCGTGGGTTCGATCCCCACCCTGGACAAACATTCGTGCGATGAACACTTGTGGTTGTTCAGTGTCTGGGTGTAATATATGTATTTAAGTATATATTTGTGTTCCTCTGTTGCCTGATGTCTGTAACACAAGTGCTTAAGCTACTTAGTACGGAATCAGGTCAACGTATGAGATGTTGTGAGAATTATTATTATTATTATTATACATTTAGGTACAATTTGAATGAATTTCTTTATTTGCCTATATCACCAAAGGTATATACCTAATACGTAGGTATCTACAGAGGCTGAACACATATACAATATCGGTGCCAAATATGTTACCGCTTTTGTTGACTAGCCTAATAAATCAAGTTCAATTAAGTTATAACACAATAATATCCTCCAACCGATTACGGCTACGGCGGCCAATCTCAACGATCAGCGACGTACGCAAGATATATTCTAGTGCACAAGTGTGTGCGCAAACACAAGTGCACTCTCTATTCCCTTACACTCATATTCCGATGGAACACCAACGTGACACGACCGGAGAGGGATTGGGCGCAGGACCAACGGCTTAACGTGCTTTCCGAGGCACGGGGGTACAAGACCGCCAACTTCCAGACTCCGGGCTGACACTAAGAATTTCTTACCGAAAACTTAGGTACAAATTTTGATTCTAGGGCTTTCCGTTGTACCATGGAAACCAGTGTCTGCTGGCTTAGCGACCCGAACAGATTCAGTCAAACATAATTCGATTACATAATACTCGTACATCGTTAAAATACATAAACTGTCCCACTGCAGGGCAAAGGCCTCCATCGTAGAAATCAAGTTATCATTACTACGATGGGATTAAGCTGAATCACCACGCTTGAAAACATAATTGCTTGTAGTGGGCTATATGCATGCACATTTAGTCATATACCATATAGAACCTAGACTCAACTCAACCGACCACTATGGTATGAAAATCCACTTATTTGAAATAGACCACCAAATTGTTCAGAGCTTTACCGATAGGTATACTGTATATTCAAAACTAGTGGCCCGCCCTCACTTTGTTTTGGGATATTAGTTCCACTTTATACAAATAGATGGCGCTAGGTGTCGATTACATCGCGCAAGCGTTTCGTGTTTTCGGATTACCAATAAGCGTTGCCGCTGTCTTATGGATTTACCTCCTTATAAATAATAGGTATAGAAGATGATAATAGGAAAACTCCCTTTCCATTCCTTCTACTAGACCTGGCAAAATGTATCTTTTAAAAGATTGGAACATTTGTATCTGGATCAGTGTAGAGATACGGAACAGTGATGAAACACTTCATTTGGGACATTTGGACTCTCAGATAGATCCGTGATTCATTCCGCTCATTCAGCTCATCGGATCATTCCGCTCATTCTGATCATTCGACTCACTCGGACTCGAGATCTATTTGAGTCTTATGCTACATTCGGAGCGAACATTAGATATTCGGAACAGTGTATCATTGGGATGAGTCGGATCACTGAGTCTTTTCAGTAAATAGTTACACACTACCATCCACAAAGATTCGAAATAGCTTAAGACGAAGCAGCCACATCCACCGTTTACTTAGCAGGCACGTCGTACGGAAGATCGAACCCTTTGACTCGGCATCCGCGCCGCCGCGGCGCCCCCATTATTTGCTGTGACGTAAAAATTTGCTGTGACATACGGCGGGTAATGGCCTAAGGAACTATACTGGATGGAATAATAATAAATAAATAATAATAATAAATATTTCACAACATCACATATTAATCTGACTCCGTGATAGGTAGCTCAAGCACCTGTGTTACGGATATCAGAATCAACAGCAGAATTACAAATATATACATATAATACTTTTCTTTTATAAATACATACTTATAATACATACAAATACCCAGACCAATACAAACAGACATGTTCTTACACACAAATGTTTGTACTGTGCGGGGATCGAACCCGCAACCCTTTGACCAAAGACAGGGATCACTACCACTGTTCCAAACGGGTCGTCAATGGACCGCAAAATCCCTTTTGACCAGTTTCTACGAGTAATTTTCTTCAAATGAAAGCGATGGTAGCTCAGTGGATGAGAACCCACCTTCCATGCAGGTCGCGAGGTCGTAGGTTCGAATTCGAGCATGCACCTCGGGATTTTCCAAAAACAAAATAAGCGAAAAATAACTGCTTTTATTGCCGGGTGGATATTGAATTTTGTATGAAACAGCTGATGTTTTATGAGGTTTTCGGGATATAAACGATAAAAAAAACGGTGTATCTGCATCTAGGTATATCTACCATTGGCTTTGTAGATGATGGAAAACATCATAAGAAAACCTGCACGTTTCTTATAAGTTTCTATCACGTTTAACCATGACTCAGTTGATTTAGTTCCCCTAAGTCTTACGAAGGTCAGACGGCAGTCGCTTCGTTGTAATTGCCAGACTTACCAAAGCCTACAAAACGATAGCTTCGGAGATGACGATGAGATAATTATTAATAATATTAATAGCCGTGTGGTCCCCGGCAGAGTAGAATAGGCCACCCTCACTCTTACCGAGGTGCCGTAAAAGGCGACTAAGGTAAAGCTGCTGGCATGATCATCAGCACCCAGAGAAGGAAAACTCTGCATTTATATCAAAACCCTCGCCAACCCGTCTGCCAAGCGTGGTGAGTATGGCAATTACCCCTCACGTGATTGAGGGAGGCCCGTGCCCCAGTAGTGGGGACTTAAATGGGCTGACGATAATCATGATCATGAACAGGAGAACCAGATCAACATAACCATGGTCACGTTTGGGTATCATCACTCATCATGATGTCAGCCAATAGACGCCCACTGCTGGACACGGGCCTCCCCTAATGATCTGCACACAAATCGGTCCTGTGCCGCCCGCATCCAAGGGATTCCAAGCGTGGTGAGTATGGCAATTACCCCTCATGCGATTGAGGGAGGCCCGTGCCCCAGCAGTGGGGACTTAAATGGGCTGCTGATGATGATGATGATGATGATGATGATGAATATTAATAATTCTCACAACATTTCATACATTGACCTAATTCCGTACTAAGTAGCGTAAGCACTTGTGTTACAGATATCAGACAACAGGGGAACACAAATATATACTTAAATACATATATTACACCCAGACACTAAAGAAACACAAGTGTTCATCGCATGACTGTTTGTCCAGGGTGGGGATCGAACCCACGGCCTTTGGCGTAAGAGGCAGGGTCACTACTAATTGCGCCATCCGGTCAGTCACCTTAAAACGGATAAGTACCATGATCTTTGACCAATTTCCTAGTTAAACTAGCATTTGAGTGCTTTATAAAAAATTAGGCACCAGAGCTTTTCATTTCACAAGGAGCTATTCGAGAATCCATTCCCAACTGCAATAAGTATTATAGGTAGGTAAGTCTACCTACTGTGTTTCCAATCGCTCGGAACACACCGGACAAAGAGGGCAATTGACCATGAACAGCCACTGTATCTGTGCGTCTCTGTTTTGTTCAGTTTTTAAATCTCCAGGGAAATTCAACGAGTTAATATGGCAAAGGAATTTAAGGATGGGTGGTTTTTTTGCCAGGGCGATTGCGAATGCGTCGGCTCCGCTGCAAAGAGAATTTTGTGTTCTTAATTTTCCGGAAGTCATCAATTTTGTCTTATTCATTGACCTCTATTATTTCTGTTCATTCACCCTTGTGAAATTGAATCTAGATGAATAGCTCCTTAGCTTATTCATCTAGATTGCATACCCTCTGAACACTCACGTGCCTACTTCACTTCGCATTTCAGTCGAGTTGTTCACCTACGGGCCGCACACCGCTGCCTGTTATTTTTTTTACAAACTTCAAAAAAAAAGGAGGACGTTATCAATTCGATATGTATATTTTATAAATTCGATATGTATATCTTATGCACAGGACGATTATGACTACCTTGCCGTAACACAGTCATGTACTAGTACGGAAGGTAAAGGATTATGTCTCTGTACATACCTACATTACGTGTTATTAAACATTGTTTTGGCTTAGACAAGATTTAACTAATTAGTTTAATATACCTATCTAATAAGTATGTTATTGTACTATTTACAGTGTGTACAAATTGTAGTTACTTATGCACAATAAAGTTATTTGTATTTGTATTTTTTTATGTTCATTCGCCGATTACTTTGCCATTTATGAACCGATTCAGATAATTCTTTTTTAATTTAGTCCCGGATTGGTACCATGATAAGGATATCAAAATCTGATGATCGGATCCTGAAAAAAATTGAGGGGAACCCTCAAATTTTAAAGGCACACAATGATTTTGTATCTTTTTTCAAAACTGCACCAGTATTTACCTGAGACTTCGGTAACACCTTTTCTCGAGTTTACTGTTATAAAATGTTATTTGAAGTGTTTAAAGTGATAGAAATAATATTTTACACTTTTTAGTTCGTGGAATTTGAAGGCGGTTTTTTTTTCGCAGAAAATTTTTAGTCGGTTGCCTTGCGCGCTTAAACAGTAAAGGCGCGCGCAGTTAGTCCACCTTAGACCGTGATGCTTTAGCGAAAAGGTCGAGTGTACATACAATAGAAACGCACCTTGCAATCGCGGTAGTTAAGCGGGCAGGAACATGCTGTTTTTATTAGGGTTCCGTAGCCAAAATGGCAAAAACGGAACCCTTATAGTTTCGTCATGTCCGTCTGTCCGTCTGTCCGTCTGTCCGTCTGTCACAGCCGATTTACTCGGAAACTATAAGTACTACAGTGATGAAATTTGATGGGAATATGTGTTGTATGAACCGCTACAAAAATATGACACTAAATAGTAAAAAAAAGAATTGGGGGTGGGGCCCCCCATACATGTTACTGAGGGATGAAATTTTTTTTTCGATGTACATACCCGTGTGGGGTATCAATGGAAAGGTCTTTTAAAATGATATAAAGTTTTCTAAAAAACATTTTTCTTAAAGTGAACGGTTTTTGAGATATCAGCTCTCAAAGTCGTAAAAAGTATGTCCCCCCCCCTCTATTTTTATAACTACGGGGTATAAAATTCTAAAAAAAATAGAGGTGATGCATGCTAATTAACTCTTTCAACGATTTTTGGTTTGATCAAAGTATCTCTTATAGTTTTTGAGATAGGTTGATTTAACTGTAATTTTGGACTTTGCTGCTACGGAACCCTTTGTGCGCGAGCCCGACTCGCACTTGGCCGGTTTTAACCCTTATTGCCGGGCGGCGAAGATATATATTTTATTGCGGCAGTGTTTTAAGTGATTCTTCTGTGCCCTATATTATTCTGTGCTTAATGGCTTACGGATTCGCTGAGTACATAACGACAGGCGCGCCGTGGTAGAGGTAATGAGATGGCCGCTGTGATTGGGTCAGGCGGTATTTCATTAGCTGAACGCAGCCGAGTGATCAGGCTTTGGTAGTGTGAGCTTGCAGTAACCTCGTGATAGGATATGATCAAAGTGGGAGAGGCACGCTTTGGCATGAATGGGCCGGCACGACCGGAGTGATACCTACCTCACAGAAAACTAGCGTGAAGCAGCATTGTGCTGTGTTACACTGTGTGAGTGTGGGTACTGGAGGCCTAATCTGCGAAAAGGGGAGTTTAAAGGTTGACAGCTCACTTGTGACTCCACTGGTGTCGCGGGTGTCCATTGGTGGCGGCGATGGCTTACCATCAGGTGATCCGGCTGCTCGTCTGCCACCTATCACAAAAAAATACATCATTCAACATACATCATTACAATTCCAGATTGCACATTATATTAATTTTATTAAAACTCAGTTGCGATATACATCGCCATAAATAGTATTAGAAACGATTTTGTGTGGGAGAGCCACGCTTCAGCATGAATCATCATCAGCCGATTTGAGTCCCCACTGCTGGGGCACGGGCCTCCCTCAATCACATGAGGGGTAATTGCCATACTCACCGCGCTTGGCAGTCGGGTTGGCGAGGGTTTTGATGTAAATGCAGAGTTTTCCTTCTCTGGGTGCTAATGATCATGCCAGCAGCTTTACCTTAATCGCCTTTTACGATACCTCGGTAAGAGTGAGGGTGGCCTATTCTACTCTACCGGGACCACACGGCGTGAATGGGTCGGCTTAACTGGAATGATCTCACAAAAATCATCATGAACCAGCAGAAACAAATTTCTCAATGTATTTTTCTTCTCGGCCTAGCTGGTGGTAGGAATACGCAAATAGATGTTTGTGTGTAATTGTTTGTTGTCTTAAATAAAATAAAATAGATTTGAAAAATTCAGAGGTTACTAGAAATGTGCTCATTGTAGAAGCACCTACGCACATTGATTAGAAAAATACAGAGGTACTACGAGGGCTTACAACGAAACTGGCCCATAACGAACAAGAGTATAGATAGATATACTTTTATGCACAAAATACACAACTTAAGTACTAGGCATAACAGAAATGTTGTTACAACTTCGGCGGTCTTATCGCTGAAAGCGATTTCGACCAGACAGCCTTCGGGTAAAGGACATTAACAGTAGAGAAGGTGTAGGTGGTGCAATACTGAATAAGGAGAATATCAGCCTATAAACTGTCCCACTGCAGGGCAAAGGCCTCCATCATAGAAATCAAGTTATAGCTACTATTATGGGATTAGGCTTAATCACCACGCTTGCATTTGGCAAAGCGGATTGGTGATCACAAACCCGAGCTATGTTCGAAAAATTCGAAACATACTTTCCGCTCGACCCAGGAATCGAACCCAGGACCCCGAGATCACGGTCCGGTACTTAAATCACTCGACCATCAGGGCGTTCGAATAATGAAAAAAAAACTGAATAAGGAATTAAAAAAAGATACGGTGGTGATTTTGATATACCCACCTGTTGGTGTAACTGTTGCATGCAAACAAAAGAGACTAACAGCGCATGTGGAAAGAACTATGTGAGTCATGGTTGTAATCATTCAGATTCAAACCTATGACCACAATACACCTGGTAAAAATATATCTTTCAAATTATTGGAACATTTGCATCTGGATCAGTGCACATTCCGCTCATTCGGATCATTCGGGTCACTCGGATGGTAATCAGCCCATTTAAGTCCCCACTGCTGGGGCACGGGCCTCTCTTAATCACATGAGGGGTAATTGCCATACTCACCACGCTTGGCAGACGGGTTTTTCCTTCTGTGGGTGTTGATGATCATGCCAGCAGCTTTACTTTAGTCGCCTTTTACGACACCTCGGTAAGAGTGAGGGTGGCCTATTCTACTCTGCCGGGACCACACGGCGATCATGGGACCATTCAACTCATGGGATCATTTAGCTCATTCGGCTCACTTGGATCATTCGAACTCGAACTAGAGATCCATACATTCGGAGCGAACATTAGAGATTCGGAACAGTGTATCATTTGGCTGAGTCGGATCACTAAGACGTCTAGACCACAAGCTAAGCCATCGGTTATTAAATGAACCAGTGTCCCAACCTCAAACGAGAATTGTGGTAACCTTCTTACTATGACATAAGTCTGTAGATCATAGGAGGAGAATTCAGCACAAAGTATACCTCCAATTTAGGGGGTAGGGGAAAACTCGCCCCATTAAAACTCGTCCCAGAATTTTAGCTGCCCACTTTTCTAACCTAACCTAACCAATATTTTTGGTTTTGTAGAGTTTAGTATGTATTACCGCCACAAAATTATTGGTTAAGTTAGTTTAGAACAGTGGCCAGCAAAAAATCCTAAAATTCTGGGACGAGTTTTAATAGGGCGAGGTTCCCCCTAACCGCAATTTAAGCCGATTCGACTTTACGTGTAATAAAATTCATACAGAATTCTAAAATTCGAACGAGCGTTCGGCGCGTAGAATGAAAAGAGCCAGCTTGACCGGAGAAAACCACGGCCTCACATAGAACAGGCGTGTGAAGTGGAGGCTGCGCTAGTAAGTATTGCTTTTCGGTAGTCCACTAGGTAACGATAGTAAAAGTAAAATCAATAGTATCGATAGTATTTCTGGTTGGCAATAATATCGATAACTATCGATAGTATAGATAGTAAAATTAGAATAATACTTACTATAACGATAACGCGCGACTGCATTTTACATATATCGAAAGCACACTATTGATTGTTTAATGTCTCATAGGTACTATCGATAGTATCGGAGACACATTTAATCAGGCAGCATGACTACATATCGAAACATAGCTGACTATCGATAATACAAAACTATCGATACAATCGATAGTATCGATAGTTTTTGATTAATTCTGTTAGGAAACACTATACAGGCAGGCATTAAAAAAACGATAGTATCGATAGTATTGACGTTATCAATAGTAGAGTTTGATCAAATTTTACAATCGATACTATCGTACCGATAGTTTTGATCAATAGCAATACTATCGATAGTTTGAATGATTTTCGAGGTCAACCAACAATGCGTTTCATTGCGCTGAGTGAGTACCTAGGTACTGGAAACCAGTTCGTGGGGGACAAAGGATAAAAATATGGTATCGTGCTTGTGAATACTCTGGTGTTGCTAGTATCTATGGGATTCTTCTCTTATGGGCTTACTATCAAGTGCTCCGTTTACTCATCTGACACCTGTCTAATATAATGCAAACAATTGGAGTTGGGTTTTGTAGGCAAATAAGTAGGTACTTTCGGATAGAGGATGAAACATAGGTACATGTCAATATTTAAAAAAATGTTACATTAAATTCAATTCAATTACATTATTATTACATCAAGATTTATTTTATTTGGCAAGAAACCATAATTCTTTATTTTATTTGGCAAGAAATCATAATTCATAATCATAATATCTTCACAATAAAGATATTATGATTATGAAAACCGCGGCGTGAAGCAGCGCTTGCTTGCCGAGTGAGCGAGAGTACCGGAGGCTCAATATAGGGGAAGGGGAGGGTAAAGGTTGTCAGCACACTTGTAACTCCACTGAAGTGACGGGCAATCGCTTACCGCCATCAGGTGAGCCGTCTGCTCATCTGCCATACGTCACATAAAAAGATGTTTTAAGCCCGTTCACCAATTCAGGGGTTGAATAAAAAAATTATTAACTTAACGAATTTTCAAAACTCTAACATCAAAAATTACAGACTTTCATACTAACCCCCCATTTCACCCCTTTTGGGGTTGAGTTTTCGAAAATTCCTTCTTAGTGCGCGCTTACATAATAAAAACTACCCATGTTCCAATTTTCATGATTTTCGCTGTGCGTTGATAGATCAGTCAGTCAATCAGTTAGTCTGTCAGTCACCCGCCGAGGCTTTACCGTTATAACCGTCACGTGGTGCTAGCATCGCCAGGTATATAGATAACCGCCGTGTCGTGGTAACATCACTAGGTGTATAGATAACCGTCGTATCGTGGTGGCATTGCCAGGTATATAGATAACCATCGTGTAGTGGTAGCATCGCCAGGTGTATAGATAACCACCGTGTCGTGGTAACATCACTAGGTGTATAGATAACCGTCGTATCGTGGTGGCATTGCCAGGTATATAGATAACCATCGTGTAGTGGTAGCATCGCCAGGTGTATAGATAACCACCGTGTCGTGGTAACATCACTAGGTGTATAGATAACCGCCGTGTCATGGTAACATCGCCAGGTGTATAGATAACCGTCGTGTCGTGGTGGTATCGCCAGGTGTATAGATAACCGTCGTGTCGTGGTGGTATCGCCAGGTGTACAGATAACCGTCGTGTAGTGGTAGCATCGCCAGGTGTACAGATAACTGTCGTGTCGTGGTAGCATCGCCAGGTGTATAGATAACCACCGTGTCGTGGTAATATCACTAGGTGTATAGATAACTGTCGTATCGTGGTGGCATCGGCAGGTGTATAGATAACCGCCGTGTCGTGGTAACATCGCCAGGTGTACAGATAACCGTCGTGTCGTGGTGGTATCGCCAGGTGTATAGATAACCGTCGTGTCGTGGTGGTATCGCCAAGTGTGCAGATAACCGTCGTGTAGTGGTAGCATCGCCAGGTGTACAGATAACCGTCGTGTCGTGGTAGCATCGTCTGGTGTATAGATAACCACCGTGTCGTGGTAACATCACTAGGTGTATAGATAACTGTCGTATCGTGGTGGCATCGCCAGGTGTACAGATAACCGTCGTGTCGTGGTAGCATCGTCTGGTGTATAGATAACCACCGTGTCGTGGTAACATCACTAGGTGTATAGATAACTGTCGTATCGTGGTGGCATCGCCAGGTGTATAGATAACCGCCGTGTCGTGGTAACATCGCCAGGTGTATAGATAACCGTCGTGTCGTGGTAGCAGCGCCAGGTGTATAGATAACCACCGTGTCGTGGTAACATCACTAGGTGTATAGATAACCGTCGTGTCGTGGTAGTATCGCCAGGTGTCCCCAACCCTCAACTAATTACCATATTAATTGCAGCGAGGCGTCGTGATTCGCCGCACCCGGCCGTGCCCGGGTAATGTCATTTCACCATGTTTTTGCTCTACCGTATACAAAAGTAGTGCTGGAAATTTGGCACTGAAATTACTGCCTCGGTGACTCTTTGACACGATTCTGAATTGAAAGGTTTGAATTCCACGTGTTAGTTGGTGTCTGTATTAATTTTCAACGTCGCTTTTAACCGATGTATTCCTTTATAATTTTTACTTTTAATATGTAGATAAATTCGTTACATGTTTGTTTCATCCTCTATCCGAAAGTACCTACTTATTTGCCTACAAAACCCAACTCCAGTTGTTTTCATTATATTAGACAGGTGTCAGACGAGTAAACGGAGCACTTGATGGTAAGCCCATAACAGAAGAATCCCATAGATACTAGCAACACCAGAGTATTCACAAGCACGAAACCATATACCCACGAACTGGTTTCCAGTACCTAGGTACTCACTCAGCGCAATGCAACGCAGGTGTTGCGGAACTATTGTTGGTTGACCTCGAAAATCATTCAGACTATCGATAGTATTGCTATTGATCAAAACTATCGGTACGATAGTAACGATAATATTAGCGTATCAATAGTAGATATTGATCAAATTTTACAATCGATACTATCGTACCGATAGTTTTGATCATAGTACCTAAAATAATCATCCTTTTTTGCATTATTTTTGTATTTTGTCTCGCAACACTAAACGTATTAATTTAAAGTGGAAAAATTAAATTGCCGATGTATAATTTAAGGTGACGGGTAGGGCACACTAGCGACGCCAATCGATTAAAATTATTAGCTACTAAACCGGATTTATTTTAAACAATTTCTAGGTTGGGCGGACCCAACATTTATGCATGGTTATTTAATAAATAGTATAAGTTTTGCCGAGAGGTTGTAACCCCGAGATTGTATAAAGTAGATCCGATTTAGTAGCTAAAAATTAAAATCGATTGACGTCGCTTTTGTGCCCTACCCGTCACCTTAAGTAATTTTAGAACAGAGTACTATTTAACAGCTGTATTTTTTCCTTAATAAAGAAAATAAAAAAACACCACATAAGCATTCTAATCCAGAATTTAGTTGTTGTAGTTAGTCACTACATATTCTACGTCTCTATACCAAAACCACTTCAAGAAAAGTCGAAATAAGCAAGAATAAATATCAATTAACTCACAGTCAGATTAGCGCCGCTGGAGGGTAAATTTGTGAAAATATTTTTGGTTTAAATCAAAGTACAGCCGACTACTACCGAAACATAAGTAAGTATTTATTATGTAGGTGCGCACTAAGAATGGATATTTTAAAAATTCAACCTCTAAATGGATCAAAAGGGCCATTAATGTTCGTATGGAAGTCGTTCATTTTTGATGAACGTAATCTAAATTTTCAAATCTTTAAGATTTGAAAATTTAGATTACGTTTGTTTATTAAAAATAAAAATTTACTTGTTTCAATTTTTATTTTTTAATTCAACCCATGAAAGGGTTAAAAGGGGGTAAAACATTGAGTGGAAAATTCGTCTTTTTCAAAGCCAGAGTCATGAAAATTGTTGTTTGGAATCTTTAAACAAATTAAATACAAGTGCTTTCAGCATTTTTTTCTTCAGCTTCTATAGGAGTGAAATTCGTATGGAAGATTCTTCATTTTTAAGACTAGAGTTATAAAAATAGGTATTTGAACTGCTTATGCAAAATAAATTCTAGACCTACTTTCAGGATTTTTTGAGGAAAAATGACAAAGCTATAGGCTTGACGTCGTAAGGAATGCCATGCGTGTCAATAAATTGGCCATAATATACGCACAAGATACCACGAAGTAGAGGAGTCGAAGCAAACCACGGGCTCCAGAGCTTGGGACGTAATCGGGACAAAACGCTAAGATAATGATGCTGAGAGTCGTGAAAATTGGTATTTGGGTTTTTTATACAAATTTAAATTAAACACACTTTTATTGTATTTCAATAGACAAATAGGTATTATGTACTTTTTTGAACTCCTGCTAAGAAAAAAGAAAAAACCAGGTTTTGAAAAGTTAAAGAAGTAAGGGCGGGCCGCTAGTTCGTAATAACGTAGTCGGGTATGGCAAAGGTACTCTATGAAGGTATAAATAAAAGTGTGTACATCTTTACGGAATCGATTATACTTTATTAACTACCTATGCTCTGCTTTAAGGGAGGCCAGCAACGCATCTCCACTCCTCCCGTCCGTCTGATGTGGCATCATCAGACATCAGTCCATGGGCGGCGGTGATCACTTACAATCAGGTGAATCTGCTTGTTTGCCTTCCTTTCTCATAAAAAAGTACGGTCAGCAACAGAAGAAGCAAACTAGTTTATTTTTTATTAAATCGTAGGTAAATCTTTGATTTTAGGTTTAGCTGTATCATTATTTTAGCGACATTGGTACGTACAGCCATACATCACAGTATACAAAACTGGCAAAATTCTTCAACCGATTCTCACCTTAATGTCACGTTCGATTCAATTTGAATAATAATTGAGGGATTTAGACAGATTGTAGTAACCTGATGTGTGGCTGTCTGTACACAACATTCACAGGTACGCAGAACGGATTAGCTAAAACCTATCCTACTTTTAAAAATCTCTCAATTATATTTTTTTCAAAAACTTACGGAAATTTAATAGATTGTTGTAACCCAACGTGTATTTGTACCCAAGCCTATGCGAATATTTGATATGCTTGAATGTTAGTTAGCGCCATCTAGCGACTAGTAGCCAAAATAAGCAGTGTTTACAAGCATGGGTTCTGCTAATTGGTTCCACCGGTAGGGTTGCAACAATAAAAATACTAACATTGAAATAAAGTACACTTTCGGACATTACTAATTTTTTGAAAAAAAAAAGTAACCTGGACTGAAATAAGCAAAATGAGAAGGTTATCTTGAGAAAAAACAATGAAAAATTACAAAAATAATAATAATTATCCGAAGAAAAATCCCCAACTTGAGCTTCATCATTGACTTCTTTAAAATAAATATTTTAGATTGTTCAATTATCATTTTTATGTGGATATTACTGGAGCCCAATTCTCGTGCTCGTGATATTTTTAAAACATGGCGGATATCACCTTAAAACCATACAAAAAAACTGTGTTTTGGTGATATATGTCGTATGAAAATAAACATCACGAGCACGAGAATTGGGCTCGTGATTTCCTTCTTCTGATTAATAAAGATAATATTTTTATAGATCAATGTTCCTTTTTATTCAAGTTTGATACCTACCTATTTATTTAATTCAATTCTATTCTACATAAACTCAATTTGCTTTTGTGCAGTTAAGCAATTAAAATGTCAAATGAAATAATTTATTGTATCCTCCGATTACTGAGAGCAACATCCTTCCCTAACTGAATAACGATGACATCATGGAATGTGATGGAGGAGTGTGGCTGTATTGTAACGTCATCAATTAATGCATTCTGCTTCTGTAACGTTGAATGCATTACGTATTCTTAGTTAGTAGGGACGACATTTAATAGTGTTAGCTGTGCTTTTTATGTGAACTGTACATATAATTGGCAAATTGTGAATAAATAAATTAGATGCTTTACAAATTAAATTGAAATGAACAAAAAAGTTGAGATGGATGGTTGACTTGCTTATCATCACAACCACAACAGCAACACGTTTAATTTTTTTAAATGGCAACATTGAAGAAGTGAGCCATCGCCCTGTTACTGTGTCATGGCGGTTTGACTTGTTAGAAGTTTTTTTGCAATAACTTACTAGTTAATGTGCTTTTTAGCGATTTGATCTTTGATTTCAATAATTAACAACACGTGATACAAAATAGTTAATAATGCGCGAATACAAAATAGTCGTGTTAGGTAGCGGAGGCGTGGGAAAGTCTGCCCTCACGGTACAGTTCGTACAAGGCATCTTTGTGGAGAAATACGACCCCACCATAGAAGACAGCTATCGGAAACAGGTGGAAGTGGACGGTCAGCAATGCATGCTAGAAATATTGGACACAGCCGGCACGGAACAGTTCACCGCGATGAGGGATTTGTACATGAAGAACGGGCAAGGTTTCGTGTTAGTGTACTCTATCACCGCACAATCGACGTTCAACGACCTGCAGGACCTTAGAGAGCAGATCCTGCGAGTTAAGGACAAAGACGATGTGCCGATGGTGCTGGTGGGCAACAAGTGCGACCTGGAGGCAGAACGCGTGGTGGGCAAGGAGCAGGGCGGGAACCTGGCGCGCCACTTCAACTGCGCCTTCATGGAGACCTCGGCGAAGGCGAAAATCAATGTCAACGACGTGTTCTATGATTTAGTAAGACAGATCAACAAGAAGTCACCCAAAGAAGAAAGGAAAGTCAAGAGGAATCGAGTGTGTCGCCTTCTGTAAGTGTGCGGAGCCGCCGACGCGACTAGATATACAATATTTAATAATTTGAAAGACTTCTCGTACCCGGATTTGGCTCTTGACAGTTCCCAAAGTTAACTAGATCGGGTGTTGAGCATTGCCGCTCGGAGAACACCTGTAGCATTTCGAGAATGTGCATTTGTTGAGCTGTGTCGTGATCCAGTGCTATAGCACGAGTGGAAATGCACAGAGCATCGTGGATTGTATCCGGAATCCTACCTGAATAAATGTAGTTACTACACATTTTGGTCTATGTTTTTATAGTTATGAGATATATTTGAGGATAGATTCAACGACTCTGTGTGTTTCACTCTAGAAATTCCAAATGTAATGTGTGGATGCTGTTAGGTTCAGAAGTTTAATATTAAAATGAATCTTAATAAAATCCATGGCAATTGCAGCGGGATTCAGTATAGGTGTATTGTAAAATAAAAATATTCAATATGAGCAAATAGGTAAATGACATGCAATAATTATTATAATTCATTTATCTAATGTTAATTAAAAGTGTAGTTGTCATGGACCAATAATTTAGGTCGCAGCCAAAACTTGAGTCTTTTCAAAACTAATGTTATTCTATTAATAATGAATTGAAATAACAATGCTAAGTTCAGCCAGATTGCGGTGAACAGGAAAAGTAACAATGGGTGTATATTTACCATGACATTATCTCAAGGGCATTCAAATATACTCAAATGTTACAGTCTTAGTGTTTCTCTTCATTTTGTAAAATTTGTCTACTGTAGATTTAATGTTGATTCCAATTTTGATGTGCATTTATGAATCATTCTTCGCTGTCTGAACGTAGCAATGTATGGAAAGATGATTTATTTTCTAGTTTTCTAGTAATATTGTTCTGATTGCACTAATGTTAACAAAGAGCCCCAAACTTCTGAACATTTAGGATGTGAGTTGAATATGCAGGCTCTGAGGAGACCTGAAAATGTGCCAGCAGGCCTGTACCAGCATGTAAGTAATGTTTAATATTAAGGATACATTAAATTTTTTCAGATATATTATTGTCTTGTTATATAATTCAAATGTATCGAAGGAAAGTTGATAATGCAACACCGTTTAGGATTTGGTAACCTTTGAACAAAAATTAGTGAGCCTTAGGTGATTGCACCCTGGTGACCGTAGTGTCTTCGGTGTCTACCTAGTGGAGCCCCATGCTGTGGTATCGAGAGATACCACTGGGCACATTTTGTGGATATACCCCTCACCTATGAAATTGAAAACTTTAAATAAAAAATTATCGTTATTGTAAATGGATAAAGTTTTATGATTACTGGCTCATTTAAATATAAATCCAACCTAAGTTTTGCTGCTATGAACTTTGTTAAACGTAATAATTATATAGGTGTTCAAATATTGTTACAGGATTAGATGTTTTCTCCATTCTCATTTCTGTTAACATGTAAGATTACTGCACAAGGATATTGGTAATGACTTTGATCTGAGTTGAATTATATTTTTTATATATATTGTGCAAATTAAGAACTTGTATATTTTTATCTTTGCAATCAATAATCGACATGTACATTAACTATTAATTTCTTTTTTTTGCAAATTTATCAATAAAACCAATTTTAAATATTTGTTTGGGGTATACTTGTCGCCGTCGGCGGCGCTCCTCTTACATATAGGTAACTTTTACTTTCCTATATTGATTTGCATATTGATCTGATATAAAATGAATAAGTGGCAGTTTTCATCAGGAAAAAGGTAAAGGTTAGTGTAAAACTGCTGGGACACAAAGTATTCTATTTAGGGCATTATAGTTGGCCTCTTAGTTTACTATTGATAACGTAGCAATAACAGCAAATCATTGTTTATTTTCATGGTGCTAATATGTCGATAAAAAAATGTCGAGTGGGTTATTGTGGCTGGCCTCATATCGTGGTGAGTCACATCCCAGGCCCGCGGGCCCGCACGCATCTCCCCTCGCCCAATCATATGAACGTCAATTGACTCGGGTATTTTAATTGAATTCAATTAATTGAAACAACAATTACCATCTACAACTATTTATTGCCTTGACAAGTGTAAAAATTTTCATAAAATGTGTAAGTATCGCTTACATACTAGATGACTAAACTGGGTAGTTACAAACTTGATAAAAATAATATAATGGCAGTGTGACGTGGCGGGCGTATGTCGACATTCTAGTAATATAAGAATTGACACAGTCCAATGGAAATGAACACAATACCTAACATAGTGTACAAGTATTAAACTTAACTGGCGATCTACGACGCTAACAAGTGTCTGGTTACACTAGAGGTCTCCGCGCGCCCCCATGACGTGAAACAAGGTCTCGTACATAGATCGAGCTCACTATGGGGGCGGTTATAGAAAAGAAACGTCCAAACAAAACCGACTTCGTAATTGAAATAGAAAGCTCGCGAGAGTGATTCAATCTACATACAATTGCTTGCTCTGGGGAAATGACACCACGGAAGTGCCGGACGAATTTGATAATGCTAATGAACGTTGCTTTAAACTATTTTTATCGGACCCCTCTGGACGCATATCTCTGCTTATCGTGTTCATTTTCAAACAGGTCATAAGCACTGTAAACGATATTTCGGCAACTTATGTGCTGATTCATGAACTAATAAAGGCTTGTATACTGTGGATATAGCCCATAGATTAAAGTATATATAAACATCTTATCACATGAATTTGCTTAGGTGATATCATAGCTTATCCACATAAGAATCACTCAAATATATTAGGGATTAGTAAAATGTGTTATGCCAATGATGGAGAGTTAGATAGAAAATTGTGTACATAGCAGGACCTAGAGATGGTTAGCAGTTATACAAATCACCTACGTTTTAAAATGTTTTTCTACATAGAATAGTTACAAAGGTCGTAATTTATTAAAACTGGACTAAATAACCATGTATGATGACGCTCTTGCAATTTACGTCAGTTAACACAATACACGAGAACCAAAACAAATTCTCACAAATTATACTTACATTTTGGTATCTCTGACTAGTTTTTCATAAGACCTAAAGGCGGAAAATGTGACTACAATTTTTATTGATATATGTTATAATAAATAACTACGTGCTTTTAATTTTGTATAATTATAAACTGGACGGACTTATAAACGTTAGTGACTAGAATATAACTTAATTACTACACGTGATTACTTAGTCAATTTTATATTAGAATTATAAATTACATTCAAGATGACATCATACATAATCTCATATATTTTATGTTACACACCAGATTTAAGGAAGCTGTAAACAATGGAATTGTTAATTTGAATATAATTTTAAATATTTGCATCATATTAGTTTTTCCATTCCGTCACTATTCCTTGTTCAGCACAACCACAATTGCTTAATCAATCATTGAAGTAATACCGATTCTCAATA
The DNA here is from genome assembly GCA_019059595.1 of Marasmia exigua. NCBI lineage: Eukaryota > Metazoa > Arthropoda > Insecta > Lepidoptera > Crambidae > Marasmia > Marasmia exigua. Next base: position 4,932,450 of record CM032471.1, read on the forward strand.
TAGTAAATATGACATCTATTAATTAAATTACTAAAATTCAGTTTAATAAGTTTATAAATATAAATGAAATACCTACTGAATTTTATAAATACAATTTGAATTACCTACATACATTTCCATTCAAACAACTGATTTCCATCCAAACAACTTTCAAATAAAAGTAGGTATTTTTATATAAATTAATTAATATACTTTGATATAAATCAATTACAAGTAAAAATTTGGTATTGTTTAATTATACAACACCATTTTACTAATTTAATCAAATATTCGACATGAAAATAGTTTAATATTTGCTCATTTATAAAAAAAATATTACACATCATTATTAGTATTGGAATCATAAGAGGAAAATCTAACTAATACCTCGATCCGTAAGTTGTAATTCGAGTTAGTCATCAATAACATCGTAACAAGACGAGAATTAAACATTGACTACACCTGTTCTATAAAAAGTGACTCAACTTCGCATAAAAAGCCTACTTCCGGTGTTTCCGGTGCCTTATGACCTTACAATGTCGCGTGAGTCATCTATCCACCATGATAGTAAAACTGATTCATCATTACCTCTCGAGATGACATTACATGGTTCTGAGGTGGCACCCATATTACCATATATGGTATCTGGATCTACTTGAGAGAAAACGGTGAATAGCAACCACGTCTCTAGAGATAAGATGGCGTAAAAGTAAACTTGCGTGATAAAAATCAGTTGACTAAGATTGTTAATGAAACCATTTACTTTGATAGATAACGCAGGCGCAGTATACATAGGTAATAACAATGATAAGGATGAATAAGTGACGTTGAGGTCATCCGTCAAGTCCTGACGTGCAAGGTATTTTTCGTTACTTACATAATACTTGAACGTTACCTTTGTTGGACTTTGGACCGTCTGTCCTTATGTCTGAGACACAGCTAGCTTTTGCCTTTGTGTTTGTCTTCTTGAAATCGTTATTTGGGCAGGTATTTTAATTTTTATTAAGCTTTCAGATACCAGATGGGTGCATGACGTCATGACGCGTACGTCCAGCTCTTTCCCACCAATTTACATATAAATTGGTGGGAAGGAGCTGGATCCAGTAAAATATTCGTTCACAGCCTTGATCACATGTGATACAGGATGAATCTATGAAAATTTACATCCCTTTAACCACGTGTTCTACTAACCATTATGAACAACATTTGTTCTATCATTTTTGGAAATTCGCATGAAAAAATTTCAACTTTTCATACAAAGTCGGTCACGTGACTTGGTCATTTTGTATGAAAATTCGTTTTTTTTTTCGATGAATTTCGAAAAGTCGTTGAACAAATGTTCAGAATGGTTGGTAGAACACGTGGTTGAAGGGATGTAAATGTTCACAGATACACCCTGTATACAGAGATCAAATGATGACTTTTCTATTTTAGTAACGCAAAACTAGCCATCCTGTTTTCGCACAGTGTATCTACCTTCATCAATGGGTGATACTGCCAAGTTTGGCGAAGAAAGTGCTGTATCACTTACGTTTCTTACATACGCATTCAGCTTATGGAAAGTAGCTAAGCCGTCCTTAGGCCTGTGAACGTGATGAACCGACCGGTCGACCTTCGAGATACATATTGATCATTGAAAGTGTTGTTTTGACGCAATGCGTGTAGTGAGAATGCATTGCGCAACTTTTATACAAATTAAACAAATAGTGTAAAAGAAATTGTGTAGCCAAATAAATGCTACAATAGAAAATGCTGGAGTACTTAACTACTTGTATATCTCTTTATTGCCACGTGGGGAAATGCAGTGTTGGACGCCCTGCGACGCGATGGCCTGACGATTTGAGAAAGATGGCTGGTGTGAGCTGGATGCAGACTGCTCAGGACCCGGTCGGTTGGCGCTCTTTGGGGGAGGCCTACGTTCAGCAGTGGACGGCGATAGGCTGATTGATTGATATCTCTGTGTGTTATGGAAAGGATGTCATGTGTAAAACATCCTGAAAGAATGCATTTTCATGGTAAAATAGGATTGAAGACCGTCTGCCTAACTGTACAGTCAGCACATAAAGTTGATGTATACACTTGACAATTTCTTATGCTTCATCTTCATAACTTTTAAAAATGACAAGGTTCTAGGTACTTTCTTATTGATACTGAGAGTGTGTTGTTGACATCCCGTCAGGTACATAATGTCTGCAAAATTTTGACATAAAATCCCATAGATTTTTTGTCGGGTTATTGACTCCCATGCATTTTTTGGTGACCGTATTAATTAAATTAAAACAATCTACTTGTAAAGCTGACCATACCTTTTTGTCTTAGTTCTGTGCCAACTAATGTATGATAAATTATTTTACTCCACGAACCATGTTATTTACTACAATAACATTTATCTGAGGCGATAATACCAATCTAGTAACGAATTAAAGTGTATAATGATGCGATTTGTCACTCAGTTACGACTTCCGGTGCAGATAATTAGACATTCACAAGAGATATAATACAAATTGACTCAACCAATTTGACTTTGGAAATGCCAGTGACATTCCTTGACTCACACTTCTCACACAAACTTAATTATGAATAATTGACTTACTTAAATAATACATAAATATTTCACAACATCACATACATTGATCTGACTCCGAAATAGGTAGCTCAAGCACCTGTGTTACGGATATCAGAACCAACAGCAGAGTTACAAATACATACATTTAGTACTTTTCTTTTGTAAATACATACTTATACTTCATAGAAAACACCTAGACCAATACAAACAGACATTGTTTATGCACACAAATGTTTGTACTGTGCGAAATATCATCAATGATAATAGAAATAGTGTAAAGGATAAAGATTTGGTACTTAATCTATCCTAATAAGAAATTTCTCTAACTTACACGCTAATGTAATACAGAAATCTTAATAGGACAACCATTGATTCTTGTAAAGTCAGTCACACGTCAAATTGATCTTTATACACGTTGAACACAATTCAAAGTCTATTGAAGTAAATCGGTATTTTATACATAAACATTTATTACACATTGATACAAAACATGAAATAAGTTTGCTTGTTTAATGGAGACTATCGCGTGTTAAAAATCCGCTATATGGCGGAATGTTGGCCTGATGTCTGAATTCAACAGCACTGGTTGTGTTTGTAAAATTGAAATGTTTACTCTATAAACAATCCTCAGTCATGGAACTTTCAATCAGATTTAATCGGAATGTGCAGTTTTCAGAAAAAACGTTACAGTGTGAAAGAGATCCAACCGCCCGGACGCAGCTTTAATGCATATCTATACGGGTGCGGTAGAGAAAGAACATCATCATGGCTGCGCGCGGTTTTTCCAGTAACCTGTGGCTTTCTATGAAAGGACTCCGTCTTGTTAGAGAGAGTGCATGTCATGTTCTCAGACTGACAGTCCGCCATCTAGCGGATATTTAACATACCTCATAATTAATATATATATAATCCAATATAAATATGTACTCCATAATAAATAACACTTATTTAAAATTATACAGGTACTGTAAGTAACTTAGTAAATAAATAAACACGACTAGAAACATAACACAGTAGTTAAAATGTATCTGAAAACTAGAACAAAAACCATTCAGATTGCAAAAATCATTATATCAAGATTACATCAGTGACGTTTCAAGGAAACCACGACAATTTATTGGTTCGCTACTCAACCTTCTAAAGTGCTAAATTTAATTAATCTTACAGAAGTTATATTTAAAGTTTTTGTCATAAAAATTTACAGACAGATTTTGTACTCGTATGAGTATTTTGCCAGATGTGATCTAGCCATAAATGAAAAGCCACTGACCACGCTTTTTTTTTATTTGACTGGCTGGGTGATGGCCGCGGCCTGGAGGTATACAATCTGTCAATTTCTTTTGTCAGATTCTCACCTTTATGGCAAATATTATTATAGTGAAAATTGTATGAAGAAATTGGACAGATTGTGGTAACCCGTATGGCTCCTTTTACAAATAATGCATGAGTCATATGAGGCATTTATTATTTAGCGTCTATCTTATTTGCAATTATTTTGTTGCATTTTTTTACTAATATGTTACTACACTAAGTATTACTTTTCGTAAGTACAAATCTGTGTATTTTTATTAAATGAAGTCAGCGGTGATAATAGGAGCTATCGCGTGCAAAAAATCCGCAAGATGGCGTACTGTAGGCCTGAGGTCCATCTACAAGGTGATTGGGTATTTTAGACGTGATATGTCAAATTATCAACTAACGAATAAATCAGCCAATGATGTTGAGGTTGGACCTCGTTTTACAGGCACGCCATCTAGCGGATATTTCACACGCGATAGCCCCCACAACAGTTCCGCCGGGCTAGAGTCGAGGCGCTTCGCCTCGACCGCGCGCCGCTCCTAGGTCTCTTCAAAAAATAAATGGCGACTGCTCACGTACTCGAGTCGAGGCGAGCTGGCACGCGACGGCTGGGCGGCGGCGCGGGTACACATGAACGCCGCCATTTTGTCATTTCGTTTCGTGCGTATGGATGAATAGGCTATTTGACAGTATGTAAAATAAAGATTTATTTATAGTCATCCACATAGTTTATAGCTTTAAAAAAGAATTAATAGTAAAACACATAAAAAATATTGAATATTTTCACCAAAAAAACTAAAACAAAATTAATTTGTTTTGTGCTTGGAACCAGGTGACCATAAACGGTTTTGATTGGCTTTCTTTACTGTGACGTCAGTCCTTTTGTAAGCAAAACCAGTGACAGACTCGACGCCATTGTGTTCTATCTATGCGGGACGCTAATCATCCATCAAATGTATCGTGTGCTATCGAATTTCCTACTTGTTTACAAAAGCTTGACGTCACTCGAATGATTTGACGCCATATTACTGAATGAAGCGTTTTTATGTTATATTTTATAATGATTTTCTTTACGAAATATTCATAATAAATGAACATAAATATTATTTTTAAGGGTTCCTATACACACCAATAAATAATATGAGAAGGTTTTTCAAAACAAATGAAATATCCTATTCAAATGAGAAGCCCCCGCCTGAACTCCACATAGAGACAAATTCTAAAATGCGTCTCGACTCCAAGCCTCCGCGGCGACGATGGTGCGGCAAGTGTAGGCGACGCGCCTAAGTCTGAAGTAGGAAGAATGTTCGGTGAGGTGTTTATTTGTTGGAAGAGTCGTAGCTGTCGTTGAGCGGGGGCAGGCTGTGCGCGAGCGTGGTGTCGAGCTTGCGCGCCTCGTGCTCCAGCGTGTAGCAGTCCAGCGCCGGGTCCTGGACACAACACAACTCTACAGGGCACATGCAATGACACAGAAGGCAGCACTTTGTATTGACTAACAGAACCAGATCCACCATATTATAAATCGCAATCTAAAGTTATTACCGTACTAAATCTCATGTTATCCCGTATTATTTTATTATATTTTGTTCCGAGACTATCCTTAGTTCGCAATTTGTAATAAGGGGGGTTAAGTTCAAATCGCTGGCACCAGTGGCACATATCACATAGTACTAGGCATAACATTTTTGTTCCTTTTAACTTTAGTGCCTAATGCAATTTCCTCAAAATTGTACTAATCCTAATTAACTTCAGCATTTTGCCCATAATGTTTAAATACTTATAAACTATCAATCTTTAAAATGTTAATCCGAACCTAATGTCTAACGCCACCAGCAAGTCAACACTGTAAATCGTTCTTGGCTGCTGCGACACAAACAACTTTGTTTAGTGCAGAGCCTATAGAAATAAGTGAACAAGTACTTTTTATGGTAAATAAAGATTATTATATTATATTAGTTTGCCAGCAAACTACAACAATAACTTGGTAATCCTATATATTTGTATGGGATTACCAGTTATTTATGCAGTTGGTGTAATTAGAAAATTGGACCGAATCGCATTTCTTTTTAGTTTTTTCTGTGTACAAACACGGTATATTTATAATTGCATAAACCTTGGACCAGTAGTTTTAGAATTATAACTAGTCAATGTTTCCGACTGACCTATCATCAAAACTATGTAACACTACTAGCTCACAGTATACTGGCTACCTTATCGAAGAAAAACTAAAATATGTTGCAATTTCGGTCTTGTTTTCTAAATATTCCAACTGCATAAATAATCTGCAGTAATCGCATACAAATATATAGGATTATCGAGTTATTAGTAATGGGGGTCATATATTTTTCAGCGTGGGAGTGCCGCGCTTCGGCACGAGTGGGCCCTACAGAAAACCGGCGTGAAGCAGCAGTGTACTGTTTCGCTGTGAGAGTGAGGGTACAGGTCCGATCCGGGGAAAAGGAGGGGGGAGGTGTAAAGGTTGGCAGCGCACTTGTGACTCCACTGGTGTCGCCCGGCGGCTATCGCTTACCATCAGGCGATCCGTCAAGCTTGTCCTTCACATCGTCAAGCTTGTCCGTCACATCGTCCGTCATCCGATCCGTCAATGCATTGGCCGCTCAGACTATAGGGTTATCGTAGCGTGGGCACTATACGGGTCTCCTGGGTTTGTACCCAGGAGACCGTATAGGTTTGTACCTGTGAAACAGTGCGTAAGGAGTCTCCGAGAGCCGAGCGCAGTCGCTGCACGTCGCGGGCGGCGCGGCCGCTGCGCGCGATGTAGGCCTGGCGCCGGCGGATCTCCGCCGACAGCTGCGCTCGCAGTTGCGCCGCCTAGCAACAATCACACAACCATAGAATTATAACAAGACTAGAAACCTAGTCTGCGCCTACAACTTGAAGAACCTCAAACGGAGCCGTACGGCTCCAAACGCCCGGACCGCTCCGCAGTCGTCAATATCAATTTCTGTCAAACGCATGGCGATTTGTGCGGTAAAATTTTGTCGCAAAGTGAGGTTTGCATCTCGCTTACTGTGTCCGCAATACAACACGGCTGCCTTCCGAGGCAGTTTTCGTTACGCTGCCACAAAGTGTTTGAACAACATACCGCCTCCAGTTAGAAATTGCAACACTGTTGCATCTTTTAAATTTAAATTAAAGAAATTCCTATTTGAAGAACAGATTTCCTAATTTTAGGCAGCCATTAATTTAAAAAAATAACTTGCATTATAACACTACTGATATTAAAGTTGATTTTATATAATATCTATCAATTTTACATTTTAAATTTGTTCTACCACTACATACTTACTCAAACATTATAAAATAAATAAAAATAAAAATGATTTATTCAGAAAAACACCATTACAAGAAAAAATACAGGACTGTTCTCACATAAGGTCGCCCTGTGCTGTGAGAGACAGGCTCTTTATAGTAAAACGGTGGCACACAATACACGTGTTTTTGATCCTTACCTAAACTAAACTAAATTTAATTAAATTGGACGCGCGCGCGCGCGTTTGTGTGCATGTGGTGTATGCGTGTGTGGTGTATGTGTGTGTGTATGCGTATGCATGTGTGTGGTGGGTGTGTGTGTGTGAGTGTTGTATACCTCGTAGTGTGGTGAATGAATAGTGTATAAATGTATGTACTTTTTTATTTTATTGATTTGTCGACCCGTTTGGAAAAATGGCAGTGAACGCTGCCTTTGGTCTAAGGGTTGCGGGTTCGATCCCCGCACAGTACGAACACCTGTGCATGAACATGTCCGTTTGTATTGGTCCGGGTGTTCCCCATGTATTACAAGTATGTATTTACAAAAGAAAAGCATTATACGTATATACCTGCAATCCCACTGTTGATACTGATATCCGTAACACAGGAGCCTGAGCCACCTATCTCGGAGTCAGATCAATGTATGTGATGTTATGAAATATTTATTATTTATATCTATTTATTGATTATTTTTTGTTTATTATCTAGTCAAAGAGATGAGGTAGTGATGTTTTGGATGAGTTCCTCCAAGTCATCATATCCAAACTGCTCCAGCCATTTCATTATCAAGTCTTTAAATTTCCTGTTGTTGAATTCTGATAAATTTATGTTTAGTAGAAGCATTTTATTATATAGGCGCGAGGCTATTTGGTTAAAATGACGCTTTGCGAATGTAGATCGGGAAATAGGCAGTTTAATTTTCGGAAATCTTTTACCAGCATTCGGTATATACGGAACTATCTTGCTGTGGAATCGACATAATGACAGCATAATGAAGAGTTTTCGCACCGGCAGAACCTTGGCCTGTTTATAAAGCTCTTCAGTGGAGAATCGGAAGGGCAGACCCAGCGCGACTTTCAACACCGCTCTTTGTGCTTTCTCCAGCTGGAGAAGATGCGACTTCGCTGCATTACCCCAGGCGCATATACAATAAGTGAGAATGCATTGATATAAAGCTTTGTATGTTGATATGACGAGTCACTGATCTGCTGTAAGACGAAGTTGTTTAAATGCGAAAATTAGTTTGCGAGCTTTAGATGATACCTTACTTAGGTGCTGCTGCCATTGGAAGTTTTCGTCGATGATAACGCCTAAGTATTTAATGAATAATGTTTAAATAATTTAATGAATGTTATTAATTATATAGAAATTGCCGTTTGGTCCCGGCAGAGTAGAATAGGCCACCCTCACTCTTACCGAGGTGTCGTAAAAGGCGACTAGGGTAAAGCTGCTGGCATGATCATCAGCACCCAGAGAAGGAAAACTCTGCATTTATATCAAAACCCTCGCCAACCCGTCTGCCAAGCGTGGTGAGTATGGCAATTACCCCTTATGTCATTGAGGGAGGCCCGTGCCCCAGCAGTGGGGACTTAAATGGGCTGATGATGATGATGATGATGATATATAAATTAAATTTAAAATTATATGTTTACTTATTCTAATAATATATACAGTGTGAGTCTTCATAAAGTGCACATATTGAAAACACGAATACTATACTTAATTTTATCGACGGAAAAAATATTTAAAATATTTTTAAAAAATTGATAATTTTTTTATACAGTTTTAAAGATTATCTTTTGTTACAGTGACCTCCTTTTTATTTAAACGGTATTACTTTTGAACTAAAGAATCAATCAGAATAAAATAAACTTATTTCTAATTGGCAATAACAGGGCATTCTCACAAAATCAAACTTGAGGACAAAATACGCTCGATTGACAGTTTAGAGATTTTTTTTTAAAGAAAATCTTTTTTTTTTTCATCAATTTACACAATAATTTCAAAATATCTCAACAAAACGACCCCTTAACCTACTTTTTTTATTGATTCTAATTATTCTACATCATAATAGCTTTAGAAAGGTAAAAATACTATGCTTCTAACTCAATCATAACATTTTTTATCAATTTTTAAAGATAACGTCGTGTGCAGGGCCACGTGCCATTTTTTGGCAGGTAGAGACCCTTTTTGAGTCATTGTTAGTGAGCGCGGAGTGGGGTGCGCGGGGCAAAGAGAGCCAAACAAAGGACCTGTTTGTTGAGGACCCAGACAGACAGTCGCTCCGAATTATTCGCCGCTGCTAGTAGTATTTCTTTTTCCGTTCACATATCGCTAACGTTCGTTTTTTCCTACGCAATGCCGCGTCTAAGTGAATTCTCCCCAGCACACATTGCTGACATTCACTTTTACTATGGCCTGGGACGAGGAAGTGCTCGAGCTGCGCGTGACGCTTACATTGCTGCGTTTCCTAACCGGCATCCGGTGCCATCTGCCCGCAACTTCCAAGAGATCCACAGAAGATTGTCTATTACTGGACTTGGATTGAGTAGAGATCGCCGCGAGCCGCCGCAAATAATAATTGATGTTTCTGTCGAACAAGCAGTGTTGGCTGATTTATTTGCTGACCCAAGCATTAGCACTAGACGACTTGCACTGCGTCACGGCATTTCCCAAAAATCTGCATGGCGTATTTTGAAGAAGGAAGGGCTACATCCTTATCACTATCAAAGGGTGCAACATCTTCATGGAGACGTTGATTTTCGTCCAAGGTGCGTGATGTCTACTTGGATACTAAGAAAGATCAGAGATAACCCCAACTTCCCTAAAAGAATACTGTGGATGGACGAGGCAAGGTTTACGAGAGACGGTATCGTCAATTGCCGGAATTTGCACAAATGGTGCCCTAAAGGTGAAAATCCAAGGCTAAAACGCTCATCGACATTTCAAGTCAGGTATTCTTTAAATGTTTGGGCTGGTCTCATTGATGATATGTTAATTGGACCAGTGATATTACCATCAACATTGACCGGTGAAAGTTTTTTAAGACTGCTACGAGACGAACTTCCGGAGCTTTTGGAGGATGTGCCATTGGCTTTACGCGCACGAAACCGCATGTATCTACAAATGGATGGATGTCCTGCTCATCATGCAAGGGATGTGCGTTCGTTTTTAAACGAAAATTATGAAAATCGATGGATCGGCCGGCAAGGACCGGTAGCGTGGCCTGCGCGTTCACCCGATATGACTCCCTTAGACTACTTCTTATGGGGGACCATGAAGCAACGCGTTTACAGTACCCCAATCGACAGTGAGGCTGATTTGCGAGAACGCGTTATAAGCTGTGCCAATGCCATTAGTAATGACCCCGAGATGATAAGGAGAGCGACACAACAAATTGTGCAGCGCGCAACTTTGTGTTTACAACAAAGAGGGGGACATTTTGAAAACCTTATGCATTAGATTTTGTTACTGAATAGTATTTAGAAGCAGTAGTTATAAGCTAGATAAATAAATGATTTTAATTGAACTCTTGTGTATTATTTACAAACACAAATAAACGTCTGCTTAAAAGATTAATTGCCGAGAGTCCGGAAGGCGTTTTTTTGTCGTAGTTGATAGAAAATGTTGTGTTTGAGTAACAATTGTACTATTTTCACCATAAATAGCCTGTATGATGTAGATTAACTTAAAGAAATAAAAAATGTACATAAAGGGGGTGTTTTATTGAGAAATTTTGCAATTATCGTAAAAATTTGTAAGAAAAAAAGTTTTTCGAACAATAAATACCTTATTCACTAATTAAGAACCCCTTTTTTCCTATAATTTTCATTTCAAAAGAAAGTCCTGTTATTTCCAATCAGTAGTAAGTTTATTTTATTGTGATTAATCGTTTAGTTCAAAAGTTACATCGCTTTAATAAAAAGAAGGTCACTGTAGAAAAAAAAAACTTTAAAATTGTATAAATAAATTAAGATATTTTTTTAAATTTTTTTATTATGTTTTTCATCGATAAAATTAAGTATATTTTCCCTGTTTTCAATATGTGCACTTTATGAAGACTCACACTGTATTAACTCTCCCTATATCTATAAAATACCTATGCCTCCAGATTCATTCATTATTAAGATATTTTAATATTATTATCTAATGTTTTGTGAATGAGCCATTCTTATTTGGAATTGGAAATTGTCTACTTCTTGTAATAATACATGTCACTTTAGCCCCTCATAATAATAACTGGTTCCACTGAAGACCAGCGTTAGCGGCTCCTACTCCAGTCGCTAACACATGCTGAGTGGATACCATTTTGGGCACATATACTTACTTGTACACCTGTATTGATTAGATAGATAGATAGATAGATACTCTTTATTGCACAACATACAAAACTTAAAAGCTAGGTATACAGAGATACAATGTACAATTTAGGCGGTCTTATCGCTGGGAGCGATCTCTACCAGACAACCTTCAGGTAAAGGACATTAGATAGAAGAGGGGAGGGTGGTGCAATCCTTTTGATTTTGAATATTGATTAAGTAAATTTATAGTATAAATACATATATCTAGATAATAAATAAATAAATAAACACATTATCATACACTAATATATACGAATGTTAACTTACTATAATACAATATAACCTACACAAATTATATAAAATATACTACTATAAGGTTATAATAGAGAGGATATATTTTATACCTACAATATATGGATGGATCTGGGAGAGGACTAACGACCACGAGCGTCAATGACAGGAAAGGAAGACAGGTGAAGTTAATAAAAAAGGATCAGTTGGGGAGAGGGTTTCAGTTTTCAAGGAAGTGTGCTTTGACCCGAGCCTTAAAGATGGGCAGGGATGGGGACTGTCTAATTGGTAGGGGTAGGGAGTTCCATAGGCGAATTGACTGGACTGTAAAGGATTGAGTATATGAATGAGTGGAATGGGGAGGAAATCTAAGGTGGAGATGTTTGGATGATCGCATATGACCCCGCGTAGGCTGCAGAAACTGGAAACGCTCCCGAAGGTAAGACGGTGATTTTGGACTGAAAAGTATGGAGTATAGTAGAAAAAGAATATGGGAGTCACGGCGGAGACGAATGGGGAGCCATTTTAGACGAGTTCGGTACTCTGAGACATGGTCATATTTGCGCAGACCGAAGACAATGCGGATACAGAAGTTTTGCAGACGTTCAAGTTTATTAAGAAGGTTCTCAGTAAGGTCTAAGTAACAGCAGTCTGCGTAGTCGAGAATGGGGAATAGAAGGGCTTGTACAAGTGCAATTTTGGTGGGTATTGGTAGGAAGTTGCGTAATCGGTTAAGAGATCCTGCTGCAGCAAATATTTTCCTGCTGACCTCAGTGACCTGTGCTGTCCAGGCCAACGAGTTATCCAATTGAATGCCAAGGTTTTTTACTGTTTTTGCTGTAAGGTATTGGAACTCCGTCAAAAAATATAGAAGGCAAGGTATTCCAGTTGATTTTGGATATCATCCTCCCACTTCCAATGATTATCACCTGCGTTTTATTAGGGTTGACCAACAGCCCAAACGACCTGCTCCAGGCTGAAATCCGTGTTAAGTCTGCGTTTACTACTTGTACTGTACCGGAAAGGTTATTGAGGCTGCCCTGCATATAAATCTGGAGATCATCTGCATATAAGTGATAAGAAGAAGAGAGGTTGTGAGTAATAGAATTTATGAAGATAGCAAAAAGGAGAGGAGACAGTACGCCACCTTGCGGCACGCCGGCACTAATTTCGCACCATGCGGATAGAGAGTCTTCGGCGCGGATACGCTGCCGACGGCCATTCAAGTAACTACGAAACCAATCAATAACCGTTGGAGATATGTTAAGAGAATAAAGTAATCCAAGCAGGATGTCAAAATCTACAGTGTTAAAAGCGTTGCTAAAATCCAGCAGCGCTAAGACGGTAAGGCGCTTTTCGTCCATACCCCTTGCGGATATCATCTGTGATTTTGACTAAGGCTGTAGCCGTGCTATGACCTGGACGAAAGCCGGATTGAAATGGATTAAGTAGTTGGTTTTGGGACAAGAATGTGCTTAGTTGCTGATGAACAACACGTTCGAGGACTTTGGAGAGGAAAGGAAGGATAGATATGGGTCTATAGTCAGAAAATGATGTGGGGTTCAACTTTTTAGGAAGAGGAGTTACTTGGGCATTTTTCCACGCTGTAGGGAAGGTGCTCGTGGAAAGGGAATGATTGAGTATGTGAGTTATGATGGGAGTAAGGATATCAAGGAGAGGAATGATCATGTTACGGCTGACGCCATCGCTGCCGATGGCGTTTGAAGCAATGGAAAGTATGTTCCTCTTAACATCACAATCGGTTACTTGATTAAAAATGAGACTAGAATGATCTGGGACAGGAAGAGCAGCAAGCTGATGTAGGGTATTTGCTTTTGTTGTGCCATCAATGGAGGTAGACGTAGAGAAGTGCTTATTTAAAGATTCGATGTCAATATTATTGGTGGAAGGGTGATGACGTTTGCTTCCAATTCCCAATGTTCTAAGAAACTTCCAGACTCTAGCTGGATCTCCGTTTTCAACAGATTTGTGGATATGGCGTCTTTGAGCGTCTCTACACAACATATTACAGCGATTTCGAATTGATTTATACTTTCCGCGGTTTTTTTCGGACGGGTCCATTTTGTACCTGGTCTTAGCAATATTCTTTTTATCCCTTAAGGATTTTAGTTCTTCGGTCAGCCAGGGTGCAGGAGTATGTTTCATCTTGACTGGTCGAACAGGAGCGTGCTTGTCATATAATTGCAACAGGAATGAATTGAAGAGGGAGATTTTCTCATCCACACTTTCAGCATTAGCTACCTCGGACCAGTCAATATGAGTAGCATCATTTTGAAGGTTCTCAATGTTCATGCCACCAAAATTGCGTTGTAGAAGTATTTTCGCCTTAGCTTTTGGAGGACGAACTTTGTATGATAAGTAAATAAGGTCATGATAGGAGAACGCATCGGCGTGACACTGGCCGTGATCAGCAACATGGTCAGCAGAAGAGACGATCATAAGATCAAGCAGAGATGGAGAACAATTAGGGAAAAAATGAGTAGCATTCAGAGGGAGAAGATGGAGGTTGCATGAGTCAATGACGGAGCTAAGGCGAGAAGAACGGGAGTCCTGTTTGAGAAGACAGGTGTTGAAATCTCCCATCAGTATAGTATGACTGTATAAAGGAGTCAGGTCCTCTAGCAGTTTCTCAAGAGTAGAAAAGTAATCTACTCTTAGAGAAGGACTGTAGAAGACGCCGAGAAGAATTTTTGTATGAGAGAGAGTCAGCTCGAGGAATAAATGTTGTGCTACTTCCGAGGAGGAGGTGGGTGGAGAACTATTAACTATGGAGAAAGGAATGTGTGATTTGCCTACTGTAAAATTTTAAGTTGTGTTATTTAAATGTACTTGTAATTTTTAATTGTGTCCAAATAAATATTTTTTCTTTCTTTCTTTCTTTTCAGAGGAAGCCTTGAATATTTCATGGTATGTTGTTTTTTATAAGCTAAAAATACAAGAGATTTATTAAAATGGTCAGTGTTGCCCAATCATGAAAAAAATATTTTCCCCATTTCAACTTTATTGTAAAGATATCAAATCTTATTAAGATTTGATATCTTTAAAAGATTAATTTAATCAGTTGCTACTGATGTTCACAACGTCACTCTACTGTGTTTCGCAGCGTGAGAGCGGGTAGCGGGTTGGTAGCACTTGTGACTCCACCGGGTGTCAATAGGCGGCGGCAATTGCTTACCATTAGGGGATCTGTCTGCTCGTCTGCCAACTATAACATAAAAATTGATGTGTTTCTCACAGTGCAATACAACCATTTAAACCATTAAAATAAGTAAGTAGTGCTTTATTTATTTATTTGTTATTCATTTTTGTCCATACAATTTGACCTTGACCATACAAGGCATCCTAAATATCAAAACATAACTTGCCAACTAATTTTATAATCACAGTTAGGTAGGTATTTGTAAACGTTGTTCTAGTCTACTATTAAAACATTACAGTTACTACAATAACCATTTCCCATGTTTTAGGGAAATATGTTGTGACTGGTAACATTAATTAGGATTTTTATGTTAAATTAATACTACGTAAGCAGTACCAACTTGAAAAACCAAATTTGTGCTTCAAATTTGACTTTGATTTGACAGCAGTAAGGAAACTATCATTCTAGTCTTGTTATAATGGACAACATTTCATATTTTTAACATGTCCATATTGTTTTTTTATATGAAAATAGACATAAAATGAACAGACCCATATTTTTTCTTTTTTCAAAATTTGTCCATTTTCATGCATAAAATAATTATTAAAATTCTTATTATTCTAAATAGACGTAAGCGCCAAATGACGTCATCGGACGGTTGAATCAGCGATGTACCTTTGCTTATCATTGTTTTAATAAAAAAAAGGTACTACTGTCAAAGGTAAATAATACTAATGTCAACATTGTCAACGTCATTCATACATTCAACGTTGACAAGTTGTCTTTTTTTTTTAAAGTTACATGTCATGGGTTTGGCATTTCGTAAATTTAAAACTATAATGTGCTAAGCAAAGAAATATTTTACATTCTGCCGTCCGATGACGTCATCTTACGTTTTTTAGTTTTTAATTTTTTTCTCAGTAAATAAGCAATATAAAAAATGAATAAATATATACTCGAGCAGCGGAAAAGTAAACAAAGAATTGGTATTTTTTGTTTCAGAGCTTAGCAATTTTGAAATGTTGTTCATTCTATAGACACAACCGTAAAAAAAATCTTGTTTACTAGTTACAAGCACTGACGTGCACCCTAACCAGACTGAGCCTTTTTATAGAAAGCCATACTTAAAAAACCGCGCGAAGCCGTTAGTACTGTGGTGGAGGTGCTGGGTGGCGTTCTTTCTCTAGCGCTGCCTTATAGAGATGCATTAGTCAATCAAATGTCATTTATTGCTTTAGTTATAGGTTACATCCAAAACCTTATTCTAGGGTTTACAATAATATTAACTGGTATTATATTAACCTCCAGAAGCCCTCCCTGCAGGTGATCCTCCACATAGCTCCGCGCCAGAATCAGTACTGATAACTATAGTAGACCAGATGGCCCCTGGATCTCTTGCCGCACTGCTGTGGCAAGCCGCTCACAAAGTGGACCGACGATTTGGTGTAGGTCGCTGGAATTCCTTGAATGTGAGCGGCACAGGATTGTGGAGAACGTATGGGGAGGGCTATGGCCAGCAGTGGGTGTAACGATGTTAATACCTGGTTCTCCAGCCGCACTAACTGATCGCCCGGCCTGCCGATAGTGCTCCATATAGCTCCACGCCATCTACATTACTGATACCTGTAGTACACCAGATGGTACCTGGTTGTCCAGCCACAGCGCCTTGGCAAGCTCCTCGCAAAGTGGACCGACAATCTGGTGACGGAATGGGGGGCTATCACTACTGTTGCACTTGTACTTCAGTCCAACATTACCTACAACCAGTAGTCCCCATTCCTTAGATACGATCGTATCAGGAATGATGTGATCTGCAGGAGAACCAAGGTCAAAGATATAGCCCAAAGAATTGCATGCCTCAAGTGGCATTGGGCAGGGTGCATTGCGAGGGGATCAGACGGCCGATGGGGCAGAAAGGTCCTCGAGTGAAGGCTTCGACCTCCTATGGTCGAAGCCGTGGCAGGCCCCCCACAAGGTAAACCGACAATCTGGTGAAAGTCGCGGGAATCCATGGATGCGGGCGGCACAGGACCGGTCTGTGTTGAGAACATTTGGTGAGGACTATGTCCAGCAGTGGGCGGCTATTGGCTGAAATGATGTTGGTACCTGGTTCTCCAGCCGCACGAGCTGCTGCCTGTGCCCGGCCTCCCTGGCCTCCAGCAGGCGCTCGGCCTGTAGCGCCGCCTGGCGGTAGTGCTCCACGTCGGCTCCCCGGCTGGGGGAGCACGACGACAGGTCGTTGATGTATCGGTTACGCGCCAAGGACAGTTCTGATTCCTGTAGTAAGTGGAACATGATTAGATCTCGCTTGCTATGAGATAAAATGCTGCTTCTCGATAGCAAATAGTAGTAAGATGAATTGACGATCGAATCAATAACCGAACACTTTAGTCTATTCCAATTATGAAATCCTTTTTGACCGATATCAATAGTTTATTACTACTAGGGAAGTACCCTTAGAAATCGAAACTCAGCGGCATCGATTCTCGATTTGTAACCAATTTTAATCGAATTAACTTTCAACAACTAAGGTGAATAGAAATTGTCGAAAGAACACTTTTAGACATGCAAAACTTCCAATCTTCTTTTTTGTACAAAAAGAAATACACGATTGGATGTTTAGTATATAGACACTTGTCGCATGTTGTGAGCCTACATGCTAGATCCATACTCGCGTGCACATCGGCGCAACACGGCACGGCAACAAAACAACAAACAAAATCAAGAAAAACGCGTACATCTCATTGTCGTCGTAGGCTTTTCTGCACTCGTCTCGCACTGACTAAAGTGACAAACAAAATGGCAGATGATGATTGATGAGCACGGATTTTTAAAATTGGCGGACATAGAATTTTATATCTCAGGAACATGCCCTTTTAAGCCATTCATCACGTTCAATGTTCAGATCTAGTTAATTTATTTTGTTTATTAAACAGTTTAAATATTACCTGCAAATGTCTGTACTTTTTATTACGTTTTATTGTCCAATGCATTAAAGTTATTTCAGCTATAAGCAGAGCCCCATTGCCGCAAGATTCATTTTCATTCGCGAATGATCGGTTTAAGTAACTGAATACTTGAGGCACGTCACTATGGTAAATGTAAAACATAAACCATAGTACGTAACCGCAATCGCACAAAAAATATTATTTTAAGTTTAGATTATTTTGAGCAATATATTCAAAAGCGGTATGTTAATTTTGCTTGTGAATTAATTGTAAGGTGTTTTTGTATAATTGTATATTTTTAAAATGACGATTTTCAAAAAGAGATATTCAATTGGATTTATATAAAACGTGCCTCTGCACGTAACTCTTTACGTTCTTGGAAATGTCAAAAAGGACTTCATAATTGGAACAGACTGTAATTTGCCTCGATTGAAACCTCTTATTGAAAGACACCAAAATATAAGCAATTAAAAAAGTTTTTGTGATGGATCTTCAAAATACCAACTGGTTGTCCTGGAATAGATCATAAACCAAATTCTCCAAAAGGACAACTACTGGAGACTGATACAAATACAAATACAAATGATTTATTTGTAAAACATAGGTAGATTACAGATGTTGTTGGAGAGTATTGTGTCACTATGCCTTGTCTTTCACTGACGTACAAATTATAAATTTCAATGTTACATTATTATTACAATGTCATAGGAATTTATAGTACCTGATCTCGGAGATATTAACAAAAAATTATGGTACTCGATTTATACGTTAACACCAGATTAACTAAGTAATGCTGTGTGAGTGAAGGTACCGGAGGCCCAATCGGGGGAAAGAGGGGTTTGAAGGTTGGCAGCGCACTTTGGGACTCCACTGGCGTCGCAAGACTCTATGGGCAGCGGCAATCGCTTATCGTCAGGTGATCCGTCTGCTCGTCTGCAACCTATCACATAAAAAAATGACTTTCTGATAATATAATTGACTGCATTGTTACACAAGGTGTACCGACGATCTGGTGAAGGTCGTAGGAATCCCTAGGATGCGAGCGACACATAACCGATCTGTGTGGAGATAATTGGGAGAGGCCTATGTCTAGTAGTGGATGTCTATTGGCTGAAATGATGATGACGATGATTGTTACAGCCTGTTTCGACTAGAGTGAAAGTGTGAATTGGCATAGCATCTCCTGTCCCGATCTTTGCCTCAGCGTTGACCTAGTTTTTAAAGTGACACAGCTTCTCAGCCTGATGATAATAAACAAGAGGAGAGCCCACGTTGCAATCACAACGGACGCGACGTCTTCACTTCCGTTGGCACTGCCATACTGGCCCGCGAGATGCTTCTTCACGGTTCGTTTGAAGGAATCCATATTGTAGGAAGGAGGCAATACACGCGCCGGCAACGAGTTCCGTTTCTTAATGGTGCGGCAGTAATAGGAACAGACATTGTTTTTAGTCTGTGATGGAATCTTTTCCATGGTGAAGCGGTGACAGCGTTTTTCGGTGCATGTAATTCTGTGTTTCTGTTCGATCCCCGGGTCGGGCCAAAATTTGTACCTGTGTTTTTCTGTTAAGGCGACGGGTAGTTCTAACTAGCGACACCAATCGATTGAAATTGTAAGCTACCAAACCGGATTTATTTTAAACAATTTCGGGGTTACAACCTCTCGGCAAACACTTATACTATTTATTAAATAACCATGCACAAATGTTGGGTCCAAACGCGCAAAAATTGACTACCGCCAAAAGCGGCCACTTTTAGTTTAGCATGAATCAATTTTTCGCGTACAAAAACGGACCCAACATTTGTGCATGGTTATTTGATAAATAATATAGGTGTTTGCCGAGAGGTTGTTACCCCGAAATAGTTTAAAATAGATCCGGTTTGGTAGCTTAAAAATAAAATCATGTAGCGCTGCTAGTGTGCCCTACCCGTCACCTTAAGAATAATAATAATAATAATATAATTCTCACAACATCTCATACGTTGACCTGATTCCGTACTAAGTAGCTTAAGCACTTGTGTTACAGATATCAGACAACAGAGGAACACAAATATATACTTAAATACATATATTACACCCAGACACCGAACAAACACAAGTGTTCATCGCACGAATGTTTGTCCAGGGTGGGGATCGAACCCACGACCCTTGGCGTAAGAGGCAGTGTCACTACCAATTGCGCCATCCGGTCAGTCAAAAGAAATTCTCAGTGTTAGTGGAAGTTGGCGGTTTTGTACCGCTGCCTTAGCCTAAATCGGTTGGAGGATACATTTTTACCCGACTACGGCAAAGCAAAAGGAGGGTTATGATTTTGACAGGCTATGTATGTATGTATGTATGTATGTATGTATGTATGTATGTATGTATGTATGTATGTATGTATGTTCATCTGTTTCCACGTAACTTCTTAACTACTTATCAGAATTCGACAAATGACATATCATTATAAGCATCTTGATCGTCCGCTGGTTATAGGCTATATGAAGTTTCACAAAATCTAATGTGGCGCCCTCTAGCGGACAAAACATACAGAGTAAAAAAATAAAGTTATGATAAATATGCCGTGTTTGGTATCATTTGAAAGCGCTTGACTTGTACATTTTGAATATATATATATTACTAGCACTTGGACACCAAAATAGTACAAATAAAATAAAGTAAAAAAACTAAAACCCAACTACGACAAAAAACGTCGCTGAAAAAGTATAAAACAAGCCTTCGTTGTCAATTTATGCAATATTCACTATGTAGAGATAAAATTTCATGTTTGGAAAGGCGTAGTCACACGTTAAATATACTACCCTTTGACAACGTGTGACTGCGGATTTCCAAACATGAAATTTTATCTCTACATAGTGAATATTGCATAAATTGACAACGAAGGCTTGTTTTATACTTTTTCAGCGACGTTTTTTGTCGTAGTTGGGTTTTAGTTTTTTTACTTTTATTTTATTTATTATTATTTTTTAAAAACACTCACTTTATCCGCCAGTTCTTTCTCCAGCCTTCGTATCTTCATCCTGAGCTCGCGGTTCTCAAGCTCGAGCAGCGTGAGGTCGGCCGAGCCCTTCTCCCGGCACTTGCACGCGCCCGCGCCGCGCCGCAGGGACTCCGTGTCCTTCGTCGAGTCTGGACCTATAATTAAAGTGATTTTTGTTTAAATATATATTTTTTTAAATATTTAAATATTTCACAACATCACATACATTGATCTGACTCCGAGATAGGTAGCTCAAGCACCTGAGTTACGGATATCAGACTCAACAGTGGGATTACAAATATATACATATAATACTTTTCTTTTGTAAATACATACTTATAATACATAGCAAACACCCAGACCAATACAAACAAACATGTTCATGCACACAAATGTTTGTACTGTGCGGGGATCGAACCCGCAACCCTTGTATCAGAGGCAGCGTTCACTACCACTGTTCCAATCGGGTCGTCTGTTTTCATGTTTATAATGAAAGCGAGAAATCTTTATTCAATTTTGGTCCATACCTAACACGTATGTTATTATGATTCATCATCATCAGGCTGTTGCCGGTTGAAGGGACAAGTCTATAAGTCCTTCATTAGTAAGGCGCGCCCACCTGCTGCCATCACCTATCGTTGCCAACGGTAACGTGTCCGGTAGTGTGGTAACGTGTCCCCACTGTGGGCGCACGTTTAATGCTAAGATTGGCTACGCCAGTCACTGGAAATCACACCAGAGGGCAGGATTACCTTAGTCCCCAAACTTAACATTACAGTCTGTACGAGTCAACTCGAAATATTCGTATACCTACCAGGTCAATTATAGTGAAACTCAATACCATATTAACATATTTTATGTACCTATGATTATTCCGAAAAATATATTTCATTTCATTCTTAAATCGCATCAGCGGGTGATAGGGCGGCGCTGTCTGACATCTCGGTTACTTCTGGCATCTAGTTCCGAACGTTAAACAGTCTTTTACATAAAGTGGTCGCTGTAGCCGAAATCGACTGGGAAGGCATCACTTTTATATGGCAGCAAGTCTACTTGAACAGGCTGATTATGTATACCTGAGTCCAAGTCTGAGTAGTAGACCGTCTTCTCGGTCCGGTCGTGGCTCTTGCTGCGCAGCGCGGACGGGCGCGGCAAGGAGGCAGTCATGCGGCGATCCGCTTCCAGCTTCCTCACAGTATCCTGCAATCAATATCTACTGTTACTATACAGTTCATCTCCATTTTCTTACATCATCATCATCATTTCAGCCAATAGACGTCCACTACTGGGATCTTAGCGTGAAAACGTCCCGTAACGAACGAGAATATACCTGTCGCATCCACCCATCCATGGGCGGCGGAATTGCTTACCATCAGGTGATCCGTCTGCTCGTCTGCCACCTCGGATATAAACAAAATCCAAACAAAGCGCGTGTGAATGGGACGGGAATTCCAACTCGATCGTAACGTTCGGTTAACACCAAACAACATTACCACACCAAGTAACATTGGCGTCCCGCAATGCAACCCAGATCGATAATATGCTGCCCTCGTCTAAAGGATTCCCTTGACCTTCACCAGATCGTTGGCTCACCGATGTGTAGGACCTGCCGCTTATTTTTCTTTTTTTGCTTTCATTAACTGTTAATAACTATCAAATACGTTTATTGAAAATAGTATTACAAGAGACAACGTAAAAACAGCCTTGTAATTAGTATGCTACGTGTGGTTCTTGCATGCAACACGTTGCAGTTCCGACTTAATCTCGGAGAGTTTGCAGTCGCAGTTCTGACCAACGTCACAGGAGGCCATGACAACGTAAAAGCAGCCTTATAGTCAGGAAGCTAAGTGTGATTTTTGCCTGCAGCACGTCGCACTTGGTCTTCGCTGCTCTCCTTACCGTCAGATGTGGTCATGACAACGTACAATCAGCCTTATAGTAAGTAAGCTAAGCGTGAATCTTGCCTGTAGCACGTCGCACTTGGACTTGAGCTCGGAGCGTTCGCGTTGTAACGTGTGTAATTCCCGCTCGAGTTCGCTGTCGCTGGTCTCTTTGCCGTCCCATGTGGTCATGCGCAGCTGGGACTCTAGACCGGACCTAAATAAAATATTATCAATTATTGTTCCAGTGGGTAAAACCAAGTTGATGAGTACATCATTACGTTGGTTTGCACGTGCATGTGAGCAAGTCTGTGGGCATACAGCTGAGACACTCTTGTAACGAACCACATTACAGCTGGCGCATGTAAACAAAGAGTAAGGCAGCGCGTGTGAAAGTGCGGTCGTGAATCGCGATTCATTTTAGGCTCAGTAGAGCAGGGGCTCCCCCGCCTGCAGGTTTTTTTATGCTAGGGAACAGTCCATAAATTAAGTCACAATTTCAAGGGAAGGGAGGGGGTCGACGAAATGTGACATAGTGTCCCTATCACCCCGGGGTTTTCTAGATGTAAAATTGCAAAAACACTAGGGAGAAGTTCTCACAAATGTGACAAATATATCATTAATAATTTATTATTTATTTATATGATAAGGCACTCCAACACTATAACAACACATTACAAAACCAGAAACAACACATTTTCATCTTTCATCATTTTTTTAGATCTTGACATTTATGTGGTGTAATTTATGGATGTCATTTTTAAGATCACCGCCACCCATGAAAACCTTCAAAATGTTCTAGACCTTAAAAGTCTCCAAGTCCTAAACTGATTACTGATCTCACCTCTGCACCTCTGTGTTGGCGAGCTGGTTGGTGAGCCTGTGCACCTGGTCCTCGAGGGAGGAGTTCATCCTCTTGAACTCTCCCAGCGCCGCCTTCGCGCTCTCCAACTTCTCCGTCAAAACTCTCCTCTCGTTCTCGCAGCTCGCTGATAAATTGAAATAGTAAACTCACAGTATTTACGATTATGAATTGAAGTAGACGACGACACATTGTGCAACATAGTCAGACTCGGGTTGCTTATATTAGAGGAAAATGCACGTCTTCGCTGACGACATTTATGGAAAATTTCATTTCCATCTGTCAAGCATTTATTTGGCCCTTCCAAAGACCCCCTGATGATTATGAAGATGTTTATACCTGCTCCAAATGACTGCTTTTTTCAAGCAACGAGAAATGACGATGACGAGGGCTGAAGTAACCTATACTCACTGACTGACTTCTGCAGTTGTCTCAACTAGTCCGCAGCCGCATATTCGTCGAGCATCCGTCTAGCATCGTTTTTTGTTTCGTTGAGTCCTGCTTAGTCCCGCCCTTAGTTCGCTCTCCGCCGAGGCTGCCTTCTAAAGCGAGGGGGATACTATTCCTGTGCCCTTCAGATAATGACGAGGGCTGAAGGATCCAACCTACAATACTCACTGACTGACTTCTGCAGTTGTCTCTCTACTAGTCCGTAGCTGCATGTTCGTTGAGCATCCGCGGAGTCTTGCTCAGTTCCGACCTCTGTTCGAAGTTCCACCCCCAGCTCGCTCTCAGCCGAGGCCTCCTTGTGTACCAAAGTGGATAGCTGATCCACGGTGCCCTTGAGATGATGATAAGGACTGAAGTAACCAAACCACAATACTCACTGACTGACTTCTGCAGTTGCCTCAACTTATCCGTAGCCGCATGTTCGTTGTTCTTGGCCTCGTTGAGCATACGCTGAGTCTTGCTTAGCTCCGCCCTGAGTTCGCTCTCAGCCGAGGCCGCCTTCTGCAGGGAGGTGGATAGCTGTTCCACAGTGCCCTTGAGGGATGTGCAGCGTTCCTCGAGAGAGGTTATCGTGCGGGTGTAGCCTTCGCAGCGTTCGTGGAGTTTCTATGGAAACACGATAAAACCGCTAATGACAGTAGATATCCAAACTTGACACTCACTTCAAAGGTCCTCAGACTCGTTCTGCTACGGTAGACAATCTCAACAAGGCCGTAGGATATTTATGCCAGTCAAGTATATGCGCAAACACTAATGCATAATCTATTATCTTACTATATTCCAATGAGGGTTTTCGTGTGTGAAAAATCCACTAGATGGATTACTATAGCAGTGAGGTCCATATACAATGTGATTGGTTATTTTTAAATGTGATTTGTCAAAATGTCAATTTTACAAACTTAACAACCAATGCGGTTAATGTTGGAATTCAGTGCAACAGTACGCCATCTAGCGGATTTTTCACACGCGAAAACTCTCATTGGATATCAACCAGTGTGACACGTCCAGTCCAGTGCAGGACCAGCGACTAAATGTTTCACAACATCACATACATTGATGACTCCGAGATAGGTAGCTCAAGCACCTGTGTCATGGATATCAGAACCCACAGCGGAATTACAAATAAATACATTTAATACTTTTCTTCTGTAAATGCCTACTTATAATACATAGAAAACATCCAGGCCAACACAAACAGACCTGTTCATGCAAGCAAATGTTTGTACACTGCGGGGATCGAACCCGCGGCAGCGCAGACTGATCCAAACGACTCGTCTCCAAATGTATTTTCACGAATGTTGAAGTTGGCGGTCTTGTACTTGTCAAGACCGCCAACTTAAAAACTCGTCTGACATTGAGATTTCTTTTTGTTCTTGTTTTAAAATAGACGGTCTTGTAAAGAAACGAATACTCTAACTACCTTAAGCGCTTGGTCCCTGTCTCTAGCCGCTACTGCAGCTCTTTGTATGTCTCCCTCTAGTTGAGCTCGTCTTACGTCCAATCGCGCCGCACGACCTGACAGGAAGGTAAAGAGTAAAGATAATTAAGTTAGTTTTCGACCTGGATGGCGCAGTGGCTCAAGGGCGAAAGGACCAGACTTTGAATTTTCACCTAGCAACAATTTAGGAAAGGAACTTTTCTAAATTGACTATAGTCCATTCAGTATTTGAAGGTGAAACGTCATCGTCAGCCCATTTAAGTCCCCACTGCTGGGGCACGGGCCTCCCTCAATCACATGAGGGGTAATTGCCATACTCTTTGAAGGTGAATAGGACAGATAAAACGTTTCGTACCATGCATCCAACTTTCTACAAATAACAGAACAGAAACAGAAACAGAAACATTATTTATTTGCTTAATACACAATTTGATACAAAGATGTTATAAAAAGTATCATGGACACGGTATCCAGCCTGCCAGCAGGCGCGCAAATAGATTAAGTATAAAGTAATTAACAAAACTTATAACTAGGTACTTAATTGTTTTCAAATATTATTTCTTAAATTAATATATGTATGCCTCTAAGGTCTATGCATTTGAATACTAGTGACATCTATATTATAGTTAGGGTTTAAAATAGGTCTACATTATATTATGTAATTCAAATGTGAGACCATTTTGAGATAAGTTTTTTTTTTAAATCTAATCTTATAATATAATAAGTATTGTATTTTACATTTATACAAATTAAGTAATTAATAACTTAATATAAATAAATAAAAAATTAAAAAGAAAACATATTTAAAAGTATAATCTAAGGTAAATAATAAATCTTTTTGTTAGTGTCTACAGTGTCTACATACATGACATTTTGGACTATTAACTATCATCAAGTTCTAAATATTCTTTAATGCTATAAAAACCCTTTTCGGCCAGCCAAGATGTAAGCGCATATTTGAAAAAATTTCCGTTTAAGATTTTGATATGAATAGGTAGTTTATTGTATAAAATGACGGACATATTATAAATATTCTGTTTGTAAATGTGGGCATGAGAAGGTGGTTTGTGTAACAGGAAAGTATACTTTTCTCTTAAATTTCTATTTGAAGCCTCAGTGTATTTTTTGTAATAAGTTGGATGTAGTTTGACAAAGCAGCATACTTCCTTGATGTACAGACAGGGCAAGGGAAGAATGTTAAGCTGTTTAAAAAGTGGTTTACAAGATTCCAAGAACCTTACATTACAAATTGATCTTATACATTTTTTTTGCAGTTTGAACGCTCTATCGATGTCAACGGAGTTTCCCCACATAATTAGTCCGCAGTTAAGGACAGATGCTACGTATCCGTGATATGCTGTGAGGGCAGCTTCTATCGATATGGTCTGTCTTAGACGTTTCAAAGCATAAACGTAACGATCTAGTTTGGTGCAGATTTGGTCTATTTGTCCTTTCCAATTCAAATGTTGGTCGATATTTATGCCGAGAAATTTGAAAGTGTTTACCTGGTCAATAATATTATTATTATAAGTTAGTTTGAACTTTAACTCATTTGAGTTGTAGGAACGGCATTCCATTACTTTTGTTTTAATTAAATTAATTTTTAAGTTATTACTTTCAAGCCATTGCCATTGCCATTATATTTGAGAGAGTTAAATTTGCAATTTCTTCTATTGATTTATTTTTTTCAGATTTTATAATTAATGTGGTATCATCGGCAAAAAGTATAGATTTGTGTTTTATAGCGTTCGGTAAATCATTAATGTATATCAGAAAAAGTAAAGGGGCGAGAATGCTGCCCTGAGGGACGCCAGTATCGTTTAAAATAGGGGGAGATCTGAAAAATAGTTTTTCAAGGCTATTTCTATTTTTATTATGAGTGATTTGGGAGATTTCTGTGATTTGTTTACGGTCCTTGAGGTAACTTTCTAGCCAGTCAAGGGCTTTACCTCTTATACCATATCTTTCAAGTTTATGGAGTAGATGCTCATGGTTCACAAAGTCAAAAGCTTTGGACATATCAAGAAATATGAAGCTAATAAAAATATGAAGCTGTAAAAATCATTAACTTTTTTGTGTTCTCATTCTTCTAAAATAACAAGTATTCATCTTTCTCAATTAATCTGAACAAGAACTTAAAATAACCAATAAATTACCAATTTTTTACGAATTGCTTAATGCGCTAATCAGAATTTTTGCTCATAGGGATTGACACAAAAAATCACAATAAATCAGTAATCGGTATGGCAGCCATCTTACCATCGAATCGCAATTATTGTCTCGTGCAAAATATGTCCGCATGGATTGCATTACGGACCAAGAACTGGTAATTTCTCTTAGTGATGAAAGTGGTTCCGACACGTCGAGCGAGAGTTGTTATTTTTCAGATGAATAAGATTCATATTATTTCATTATTAATGATTCATTGCGTGTGTACCACTAAGAATATTTACTTATTATATTCCATACCCAGTTTAAAATAGTTCAAATTCGTAGATAAAATGTTGATTAAGATTAAAAAACAAACAAATAAAAAGTCGATTACATTACATTTCTAAAGAAAATATGCTCGATTCTTAAAAATATCGGTTAGATTTAAAAGGAGCGTCTCACTTTTAATGTCAAAATAAAACTGTCCTACGCACCTTCACATACTGAATGGACTATAGATGAGCCGAGACCTCGGTTATCATCATCTTGTTCATAATTGATGCAAATTGTCTGGCGTAAATTATAAGAAACTAATTACGTCATCGTTTTTTTTCAAGAACAAGGCGCCATCGAGATTTTTTAACCGACTTAAAAAAAAGGAGGAGGTTCTCAATTCGACATGTATACTTTTTTGGTAATACTCACCTTCGGCAGCGGCTAAAGCTTCCCTCAGCTGACCGACTTCTTGCACTCGCTCAGCTAATTGTATGCGGAGACTTTCCGCTTTGTTCTGTAATGAAGATTAAACAAAATATGAGGCGATAAGATCACATTAGGTGTAACAAAGGGTTCTACATTATATCGCATATAGTGACCCGTCCTCACTTTGCCGAAGCAAACTTCATTATGCAAGGTGACATGAAGTGTCAAATTTTTTTTCTTCTATTTAGAATATATGGCGTCGATTTGGCCCTCTTTAGGGGTGAAATTACAAATATCCATTTTTAGTCCTCCCCAACGCCACAAAAGGAACCCATGTGTTTAACCCCCTAAATTACAAGTTTCTAACCATTATAGTTTAGGCCCTGCGTTGATAAATCAGTCAGTCGGTCAGATTTCGCTAGATTATGCCAACATTCTTGTTATTTTTCGGATATCCGCATTGCGTCCGTTAACGATATATTCGACGCATTAATTTAGAGAACCTTAGTGTGTTCGTTTACAAGATCACTATTGCGATGCTCATCTAAATGATTATTACGTATTTCGCTCCTGAGTAAATTAGCACCTACTTACCTCGTTCTGAACTTTTTCTTCGGCGACTGAGCTTAGTGTAGCTTCGAGACTGGTGATTTTGTCTCTCAAATTACTGATTTCAACGGTTTTTGTCTGCACTGATTCATTCTGAAATAAAAAAAAAAGCAAAATCTTTAATGAAACGTCTTGAGTTCGTCTTCTATCTGCCTTTCACTTGTATAAAAGCTGAAAGCCTTCAGTAGTGAACGGTATTTGGCTAAATGATTGACGCACCAAAGCGTTGAGTTGCGCCTCCTTCTGCGCGTACGCAGTCTGCAGCCGCGCCTTGTCCTCCTGCACGCTGCGCAGGTTGCTGGTGACGGACGCGAGCTTGCCCTCGCCCTTGCCCTGCTGCTCGCCCGCTTCCTTCAGCTGCTTCTTCATCACAGCCACTTGGGACTTGTAGTCATCCTGTAGGTAAAAGAAAAAAAAAATATGCTGTTTTGTGAGCGATGCTATGAGCAGTGATCTGGACATCGTTAATGCAAAAGTGAAAAGGCATCTTCAAAGTGGATGAAAAACGTGGATCATGTCCGCGGATCATCCTGGACTTCATCAGGCGTGATTGTGGCGTTAAGCGTTAACCTATAGTTTAACAAAAAAAAGTTTGACATTTGTCTAGAGAAATCTCTCAATGTCACTTTTTTGTCCATTTTATCCGGACTAAATTGGCCAGCAGTACACCAATGTGTTAATCACACTTCTTAGGTAAATAAAATAACTACTTAAAGCTTGGTTGCAGTTACCTTTTCTCTCTCAATCTGACAGACTTCATGCATCAGATTCCTGACCCCCTTCTTGACCAGTTCAGGGTCCACGTCTATGATTTCGTTACGGTCTTCGGAGTGGTCACGTCCTGTAACATAGTTTATTCTTCATATATGGTCAAATAAAATTATTAAGCTTATTGTCAAGGGGGCAGCCATGAGCTTTTAGGTTTGTGTTAAGTATGAAGGTGTGGCTGCGTCCCGTCTCCGCATCGCACAGTGCGATCTCGAGAGAATAAGAAAAGTAGTGCCAACAACCAGCAAGCGTTTGACTCATGTGCCCGCGTTCCTATTATACCCCAAAAATCCATCAGTTTGTGTCCATACTAATAACTTCTACACGCTAAAGTATGAAAGACAACTTATTAGAATAAGAAATCTAGGCTCTTTCATTTAAGGCGACGGGTAGCCCTAACTAGCAACACCATTCGATTTTAATTGTTAGCTACTAAACCGGATCTATTTTAAACAATTTCGGGGTTACAACCTCTCGGCAAACACTTATACTATTTATTAATTAACCATGCACAAATGTTAGGGCCGTTTTGTACGCGACAAATTCATTACCACCAAAAGCGGCCACTTTTAGCGTGAATCAATTTTTCGCGTACAAATATTGGGTCCGCATTTGTGCATGGTTATTTAATAAATAGTATAAGTATTAGCCGAGAGGTTGTAACACCGAAATTGTTTAAAATAGATCCGGTTTAGTAGCTAATAATTAAAATCGATTGGCGTCGCTAGTGTGCCCTACCAGTCACCTTAAAACTTAATTCTGTAAAACCAAAAGCTACTCCTAAGATGATGATAGAATCTACACTGTTTATAATGTGGTAAATACTGTAAATAAAGACTAAGTTTTAGATTTTTTGACTTTGCAGGTTAATACCTGCAAAGTCAAAACACTTATGCGATGTAATCGACACGCAACGCCATCTACTGAGTCAACGAGGCTTTCAAGGCTCGGCAATAGCCTTCACTGTAGGAATAAACGTTTGAAATATCTCGCACCTCTATGCGGACTATATCTCCGCGCTGGACTGGCAAGTCTCCTCCTGACCGCAACATGTACGCTCCCGTCCGGTTGGACCCCACAAACGCGTCTCAACGTATGCGCTATAGAGAACAGCTTCACGCTTCCCACCCTCGCACTATGACAATGAGGTCTTCCAGGACCCGGCACAATACGGCCTTCTCTGTAGGAATATACGTTAAAAATATCTCTCACCTCTATACGAACTATATCTCCGCGCTGGACTGGCAAGTCTCCTCCTGGCCGCAACATGTACGCTCCCGTCTGGTTGGACCCAACAAACGCGTCTTAACGTATGCGTTATAGAAGATAGCTTCGCGCTTCCCACCCTCGCACTGTGACAATGAGGTCTTCTAGGACTTGGCAACGGTCTTCTCTGTAGGTAAAAAAGTATAAAATATCTCTTACCTCTATGGGGACTATATCTCCTCGCTGGACTGGCAAGTCTCCTCCTGGCCGCAGCATGTACACTCCCGTCTGGTTGGACCCCACAAACGCGTCTCAATGTATGCGCTATGGAGGACAGCTTCGCTTCCGCCTCGCGCTTCCCACTCTCGCACTGAGTCAGCGAAGCTTCTAGAGCTCTGCAACGGCCCTCGCTGCCGCCTAAACGAGCCTTCAACTCTTGTATCTGTTGAGTTGCGTCCGCGAGGCAGACTTCCAGGTTGTGTTTGAGCTCTTCCAGCCTGCGTTCTTTGGAGCGGCAGTCTTCCAGACGTAAGACTAATTCCTAAAAAAAAGAGATTGGCTTTAATTAATCTATGAAAAGAATTGAGAATTTTCCTTTGGATCCAAGTCCAAAAAACATATCATTCTTGAATAAGAACTTCATAATTAAGATTATTTATCAAATCCTTTAACCGACTTCAAAAAGAGGTTTCCAGTTTGACCTGTATCGCTAACTAAAGATAATCTCGCGTTTGGCTGAATCGTTTTTGGAATCGATTCGACTATAACGAACTTTTCGAAGATTTGTAGCGGTACGTATTGTAAGCAATTTGTATGAAAACTCTATCGTTCGTAAGCATAACTTGCTTTACTCACCTGGAAAAGGCGGTCTGCACATGACATGGAAATTAAAACCGTTTTGTGAAGATTTGGGGACATATTCCGATACAAAGATCATAAAACAAATATGAATAAAAGGGTTCGCGTGGTGACAGTAGGGAAATTTTTTCGCGACGACGGCTATAAAAAAAGTTTTACTTCTTAAATCTATAAACACACTTGAAAATAATTATAAAAAGTTACGAAGTATTGCGTGAGCACGCTACGAATTCCTTACTTACGTAGCATAAATTGACGCACAAATATTTTTTTTATTGGTTAATCATATGTTAGCCGAATAAAAATCGAACGGTTAGACATCACTATTCGGTACACATCCCTAGTGGCGTCTGTCAGATTCATTGTAGATTTCGCGCGTACTGATACCGGAGGCCCAATTCAGGTAAAAGGGGGTTTAAAGGTTGGCTTCGCACTTATGACTTCACTGGTGTCGCGGGTGTCTATGGGCGGCGGCTTCGCTTATCATCAGGTCACATAAAAAAATGACACGGATATTTTCTAATAAATTTTATTGCTATTATAATTGTAATCCTAATCACGATACAGGTCCAGTCGCCTGCTATGAAATGTAAACACCTCGACTCTTAAGGCGGAACAACAAGATTCATATTTGAATGTGGTTGTATACTTATTACAGTCCATTCGGTATCTGAAAGTGAATAGGATAGTTCTATTTTGACATTAAAAGTGAGACCGATATTTTTAAGAATCGAGAATATTTTCTTTAGAAATCTAATGGATTTTTTATTTGTTTGATGTACAATTTCATTAGTAATAACTATTTTAAGTTCTTGTTCAGATTAATTGAGAAATATGAATACTTCTTATTTTGGAAGAATAAGAACACAAAAAAGTTAATTATTTTTACAACTAAGTATTTTTATTTGTAGAAAGTTGGATGCATGCATCCAACTTTCAACACCAATTTAATAATGGACAACATTTCATATTTTTAACATGTCCATGTAGTTTTTTTATATGAAAATAGACATAAAATAAACAGACCCTAATTTTTTTTTTTAATTTGGCCATTTTCATACATAAAATAATTATTGAAATTCTTTATATTCTAAATAGACGTAAGCACCAAATGACGTCATCGGACGGCTGAATACAGCGATATTCCTTTGCTTATCATTGCTTTAATAAAAAAGGTACTACTGTCAAAGATAAAGAATACCTACTAGTGTCAACATTGTCAACGTCATTCATTCATTCAACGTTCTTTTTTTGACAGTTGCATGTCACGGGCTTTGCATTTCGTAAATTTAAAACTATAATGTGCCAGGCAAAGAAATAGTTTGCATTTTGCCGTCCGATGACGTCATCTTACGTTTTTTTGTTTTTAATTTTTTTCTCAGTAAATAAGCAATATAAAAAATAAATAAATATATATTCGAGAAGCGGAAAAGTAAATGAAGAATTGGTATTTTTTGTTTCCTAGCTCAGCTAGCTAGCTAAATTTCTGTAATGCCTAGTACTTAAGTTGTGTATTTTGTGCAATAAAGTATATCTATCTATCTATCTCAGCAATTTTGGAATGTTGTCCATTTCAACAGTTCAAACGTTTCGTATCATTGAAGCGTTTGAACTGTCCAATACACCTTCAGATACTGAACGGAGTATAGCGCACGTGACCGTACATAAGAAGGCGCGGGTGTGTACACGAGCGGCATACCTGGTCCCTGGCCCGGCAAGCCTCCTCCAGCTCGGCGCCGCGCTGGCGGCAGGCGGCCAGCTCGGCGCGGCAGTTGGCCAGCATGGCGTCGAGCTCGGCGCCGTGCCGCCGCGCCGTGCCCGCCTCGTTGGCGCAGCGCTCGCGCTCTTCGCTCTCGTTCTGTAGTCTACAACAAACGCCGACTCATTCCTGACTCTGACCGGATGGCGCAATGGACAACATTTCATATTTTTAACATGTCCATATTGTTTTTTTATATGAAAGTAGACATAAAATGAACGGACCCATATTTTTTCTTTTTTCAAAATTTGTCCATTTTCATGCATAAATTAATTATTAAAATTCTTTATATTCTAAATAGACGTAAGCGCCAAATGACGTCATCGGACGGCTGAATACAGCGATATTCCTTTGCTTATCATTGTTTTAATAAAAAAAAGGTACTACTGTCAAAGGTAAATAATACTAGTGTCAACATTGTCAACGTCATTCATACATTCAACGTTGACAAGTTGTCTTTTTTTTGACAGTTGCATGTCATGGGTTTGGCATTTCGTAAATTTAAAACTATAATGTGCTAAGCAAAGAAATATTTTACATTCTGCCGTCCGAAGACGTCATCTTACGTTTTTTAGTTTTTAATTTTTTTCTCAGTAAATAAGCAATATAAAAAATTAATAAATATGTATTCGAGCAGCGGAAAAGTAAACAAAGAATTGGTATTTTTTGTTTCAGAGCTTAGCAATTTTGAAATGTTGTCCATTGGTACCCAGTGACCCTGCCTCTTTCGATCGAGTAATACGACGTCCTCCCAGAAAACCGGCGTGAAACAATGCATGCGCTGTGTTTCGCTGCGTGAGTGAGGGTACCGGAGGCCCAATCCAGGGGAAGGGGGGTTAAAAGGTAAGCAGCGCACTTTTGACACCACTGGTGTTACAGGTGTCCATGCGCGGCGGTAATCGCTTACCATCAGGTGATCCGTCGGCTCGTCTGCTACCTATATCATAAAAAATAAAAGATGAACACTTGTGTTTGTTCAGTGTCTGGGTGTAATATATGTATTTAAGTATATATTTGTGTTCCTCTGTTGTCTGATATCTGTAACACAAGTGCTTACGCTACTTAATACGGAATCAGGTCAACGTATGAGATGTTGTGAGAATTATTATTATTATTATTATTATCCTTAGTTACGTTCTTAGGGCCGAGTTCACCAACTTTTTCAAACAACGGTAGTCACGCTTTAAGGTGACGGGTAGGGCACATTAGCGACGCCAATCGATTTTAACTTTTAGCTACCAAACCAGATCTATTTTAAACAATTTCGGGGTTACAACCTCTCGGTAAACACTTATACTATTTATTAAATAACCATGTCCAAAGTTGGGTCAAGCCGTTCGCGAAAAATTCATTCACGCCAAAGGCGGCCACTTTTGGCGTAAATAAATTTTTCGCGTACAAAAACGGACCCACCATTTGTACATGTTTATTTAATAAATAGTATAAGTGTTTGCCGAGAGATTGTAACCCCAAAATTGTTTAAAATAGATCCGGTTTAGTAGCTAAAAATTAAAATCTATTGGCGTCGCTAGTGTGCCCTACCCGTCACCTTAACCATGCAAGTAAATAAGTAAAACATTTTGCAATGCAAGCACCAATAGCACGGTTAAAGTGTGATTCATCATCATCAGCCCATTTAAGTCCCCACTGCTGGGGCACGGGCCTCCCTCAATCACATGAGGGGTGATTGCCATACTCACTACGCTTGGCAGACGGGTTGGCGGAGAAGGAAAACTCTGCATTTATATCTAATATAAATGCAGAGTTTTCCTTCTCTGGGTGCTGATGATCATGCCAGCAGCTTTACCTTAGTCGCCTTTTACGACACCTCGGTAAGAGTGAGGGTGGCCTATTCTACTCTGCCGGGCACCACACGGCCTAAAGTGTGATTACCGTCGTTTTAAAGTTGGGGGACTCAGCTACTAAGCTTAAAAAGGGCTTTGCTTTTTTATGTTACTAACATAATGGTACTTTATATTCAAATCTAT
Source organism: Marasmia exigua (assembly GCA_019059595.1). NCBI lineage: Eukaryota > Metazoa > Arthropoda > Insecta > Lepidoptera > Crambidae > Marasmia > Marasmia exigua. The sequence continues at coordinate 4,967,919 of CM032471.1, forward strand.
TTTTATATTTATTTATTTATTTATTTATTTGGACTGCCAGAGAAAATTACAATATTTCTTACACAAAATTAACATTACAAAAGTAATTACATTTAAAAAGTAAGATTCTTTTAAAGGCTGCCACATCAAGCTTAGAAATCTATGGACGAAAATAAAATTAAGTATTAACATAATTAATATGTGAGACATCAAATCAAAACAAGTTATAAAAGCAATGCAAGTAAACAAATTGAAATAATAATTAAAGTATTGAAATTAAATAAAAATTACAAAACAGATGCATAAAACATAAACATAGATAACACAATGCATAAACAACTTAAAACAAGGTGGGCACAAGACTATGCCTCCCTCAACAACTCAGTCACTTTCAATTTTATATGTTGTGTTTGCCTTAACTACCATAGAATGTTAGACTCAGAAAATATTATTTGACCGCGAAGCAACAATTTCTATCACAAGGGATGATTGTAACAAACTAGAAAACAAAGGCAGAACAAACGAAACGGACGGACAAAATAAAATCCGAAAACATATTTTTATTGCTTGTAATGTAAGACACTAAATTTATTTTTTACTATCCAGATATATGTATTTATACTATAAATTTACTTATTTATTTATTTATTTATTTATTCAGTCTCACTAACAACAATACATATTAAAACTTATGCTAGGTTATAGTTAAGTTGTACTGCGTCTGATATTAATCAATGTTTAAAATTAAAAGGATTGCACCACCCTCCCCTCTTCTATCTAATGTCCTTTACCTGAAGGTTGTCTGGTAGAGATCGCTCCCAGCGATAAGACCGCCTAAATTGTACATTTGTACCTCTGTATACCTAGCTTTTAAGTTTTGTACGTTGTGCAATAAAGAGTATCTATCTATCCATCTAAAAAATCAAAACATTTAAAATAAAAGCTAATTTTGCACACGACATTTATGTTTGTACCCAAATTTTTAGTGGCTACTTTTTTAAAATCTCGCTAGAGATAAGAATAAAATGATTTATTCTGTGCTTATATATCAGTTTATAAATCATATCACAAGAATAAAGAACACTTGTTAACGATTGTAATATGAATTGCGGGTGAAAAATAAGCTTGAAAAAGCATTTTCGATTTACTGTCTTAAATTTATTATGATTAAGTTATCCTGGACCTGGCCGTCAGTACCAAGCAACTGACCTGGACTGCAGCTCCTTGATGTCATGGTGGGCCTGTTCCAGAGCAGCGCGTTCTCTCTTCAGTTGGCCTTCAGTCTGTTTCAGCTCGCGCGTCACGTGGTCGCCACCGGTTTCTGCCTCCTTCAGCATATTCTGCACTCGAGAGAGTTCTAGCTCTAGGGATGTGCGGTTCTCTTCTAGGCCTATTGGACAGTTAGATATTTCAATTGACAACATTAAGTTGGTAAAATTTCTTGGTTTTGATTGTTAAAATGTAAAATAAAGTTAAAAACATTTAATACGTGTTTTTTTTATTTTTGATAATTTCAATTTTTAATGTGTTAAATAATAATTTTAAAATGGGATTTGTATAGCCATCCTTTTACATAACAACATAATATAGTTGACATTACTATATGGTTACACTAAATTACCACCAAATTGACAAGTGTTATTATAATTCCTTTGTTGTATGATATCTGTGACACATGATTTTTTCGGCACAAATGGGCCGGCTTACCGTGGGAGAGCCTCGCTTCGGCATGAATGGGCCGGCTCGATCGGAGTGATACCACGACCTCACAGAAAACCGGCGTGAAGCAGTACTGTGCTGTGTTTCGCTGCGTGAGTTAGGCTACCGGAGGCCCAATCCGGGGGAAAGGGAGGTTTAAAAGTTGGCAGCGCATTTGTGACTCCAAGACACGGGGGTGTCTATGGGTGGCGGCAATCGCTTACCATCAGGCGATCCGTCTGCTCATCTGCCACCTATCACATGCAAAAAAACACACACACATGTGCTTATTCTACTTTACCAGGGATCACATCAATATATACTGATGTAAACATACATAAGAAATGTAAATCCTGGTCTACCGTTTATAAATAAATAAATAAATAAATAAATAAATAAATATAAGATGTTGTATGAATTTAATTAGTTTACCTGCGATCTTGTGGTAGGCCTCATCGCGAGCCCTAGCCGCCTCCCTTCTCTCGTGTTCCGATCGCTTCACATGGTCCCGCAGCTCACGACAGCTGCTGTTGTACTTGTCCCTCTCTGCGCAGCAATTCGTGAGCTGGCGGCGGACATCTGTTAGTTCTTTGCGGAGACTATCCGATTCATTTTCCACTGTTGTAATAAAAGGGAATTTTAAATTCTACTATTGAAAATGATTAGTGATATCTTTGACCCTATACAACTACCAAAATAATTTAACAGCGCCATCTAGCCAGCGGTGTCTGCTTTATAAGTAAATTATTTTCTTAGTGTCAAAAGCATATTGCTTAGATAAATGGAATAGATAATGGAAAATTAAGTATCCGGTAGATGGTGCGGACCAAACCCTATAAATATAAGAAAGTTGTGTCAATAAAGTCTCTTTCAATCCGGCAACGCCGTTTCCAATGCAGTGGCACTCCATCTCTCTCGCACCAACGACTGAACAAGAGGAATTAAACAAATTAAAAATATCTTATTCGAGTGCACTCCAAAGAGTTTTGATCCGACTTCATCATCATTTTAGCGTTTTTTTCCGGTTGCGTTCCTACCTAGATGGCGCTTCGGAGCCCGGGGTCCGCTTTCCTGATTCGTCTCCTCCACTTCGCAAGGTCTTGTGTATCTATAGTGGTCAATTTATTGGCAGACATGTCATCCTTTATAATTTCACACTACAGCCACATCTTGTTAGGTCTACCCTTTCTGCCGGGTCCCGGCGGCAGTGGCATGGCCAAACATTTGCTTCCCAAGTAGCTGTCCGGTTTTCGCAGAATATAATCGTACCAACGTATGCGGCTCTCCAGCAGTTTTTACCACATTTTACATACTTACTTAAATTCATCACAATAATGATTAATGCAAATACATACGTTGTTAGTGTGCAAACTGCACAGCCTTAAGTTATACCATAGACTTATTATTTCTAGGTTATACTTACACTCCTTCAGTTTCCTCATAGTGTCTTGTAGTTGCGCGTACGCATTGTCGTACTTGTCCTCAGCAAGTGACAATTGAGCGCGGATCTCCGTGCTCTCTCGGCAAACGTTTTCCTTCTCCAAGTGAAGCTCTTTGATGCGGTTCTCGTAGCGGGCGCACTCGTCTTCGCAAGAGGCTCTAGGGGCAAAGCAATATTATATTTTATTCAAATGTGGGTTTAAACTTTTGGAAAAAATTAAATGCATAGCGTGAAAAGTCTCAGTTGGTCTGGTTTAAGGCTAGCAAGGGTCAAACGGCAGTCACTTTATAGTAATTAATCATTAAATCCTAGATAATAATATCAGCCCATGGACTCCTGCAACACCAGAGGAGTCACAACTGCGCTGCCGACCTTTATAAAAAGGCATAAACAACGCTCTTTTTTGAAGGTTTGCAGGTTGTTTTCAATTGCAGTTTGGCGCTATCGCGTGTGGAATATCCGCTACATGACGTGCCTGTGAACCGAGGTCCAACTTCAACAACATTGGTTGATATATTCGTTAATTATTGACAATTTGACATATCACGTCTAAAAATACCCAATCACCTTGCAGATGGACCTCAGGCTTATAGTACGCCATCTTGCGGATTTTTCGCACGCGATAGCCCCCATTGGTCGCAGGTCAATGTTTCTATTTCTATCATTATTAAAACTCAGCTTCCTTCAAGCGTGTCTCAAAGCGGAATCTCGTCTTTGAGCTGGTTGACATCAGTCCGATCTTGTTCCGCGCGCGTCAGCGTTGTCTAATGTGTGCTTAGCTATACAGTTTCCTCCTAACGTTATAAACATTTGAACATGTATTATACTTACTTAGCTTCTTCCAAGCGTGTCTTTAAGGCAGATATCTCGTCTTCTTTATCTCGTCTTTGAGCTGGTTGGACATTAGTCCGATCTTGTTCCGCGCGCGTCAAGCGTTGTCTAATGTGTGCTTAGCTATACAGTTTCCTCCTAACGTTATAAACATTTGAACATGTATTATACTTACTTAGCTTCTTCCAAGCGTGTCTTCAAGGCAGATATCTCGTCTTTGAGCTGGTTGACATAAGTCCGGTCTTGTTCGGCGCACGCCTGCGCTTCCCGGCGGAGTCTCTCCAGCTTGGACTCGCTCTCTAATGTGTGCTTAGCTATACAGTTTCCTCCTAATATTATACACATTTCAACGTATAATTATACTTACTTAGCTACTTCCAATCGTGTCTTCAAGGCAGATATCTCGTCTTTGAGCTGGTTAACATTAAGTGCGATCTTGTTCGGCGCGCATCAGCGCTTCGCGGCGGAGTTTGTCCAGCTAGGACTCGCTGTCTCATGTGTGCTTAGCTATACAGTTTACCACCTAATGTTTTGTTTTTATGCTGGAGGCGACAAACGAGCAAGCGAGTCACCTGATGGAAAGTAATCAACGCCGCCCATGAACATCCGCGAAATCAGAGATCGCTAATGTGTTGCCGGCCTTTTTAAAAAAGAGTACGCTCTTCTCTTGAAGGTCCCTAAGTTCTAGCCGTCAAAAAATACTCCCGCGGTCAAACCGTTTCACAGAACTGAGGTACGTACAGTAACATTTCAACATATAATTATACTTACTTAGCGTCTTCCAAGCGTATCTTCAAGGCAGATATCTCGTCTTTAAGCTATTTGACATAAGTCCGGTCTTCCTCGGCGCACGCCTGCGCTTCGCGGCGGAGTCTCTCCAGCTTGGACTCGCTGTCTAATGTGTGCTTAGCTATACAGTTTCCTTCTAACGTTATAAACATTTCAACGTATATTATACTTACTTAGCTTCTTCCAAGCGTGTCTTCAAGGCAGATATCTCGTCTTTAAGCTGGTTGATGTAAGTCCGGTCTTGCTCGGCGCGCGCCTGCGCTTCCCGGCGAAGTCTCTCCAGCTTGTTCGACTCACAGTCTAAAACGCGCTTGGCTTCCTCCAAGCGCTCTATCAGAGCTTGCTGTTCTTGGTGAGCTGAAATTGAAAGATAAATCTTATTGGACGCATATTAGTTACTATTGGCCCGCTCTGGCTTCGTTTTGGGACTCAATTCTTCAAAACCCGAGAAATTTCATATAAACTTTCAGCCCCTATTTTACTCGCTTATGAGATGATTTTTGAAAAAAAAATACATGTGTTTCATTACTTTTCATGAAGAACTTTCATACTGAATTTCCTTCGAATAACTTCAAAAACGTCAAAATTTACCCTTAGGGGTTGAATTTACCAAAAATATTACTTTGTAGCCCCCTACGCTATAAAAGGAACTCTTATAGTTTAGGCCCTGCGTTGATAGATCAGTCAGTCCGTCAGTCAGCTTTCCCGTTAATAGATTTAGACTATTATACTTGAGAATTTGTGCCCCATCATCATCATCATCATTTCAGCCTATAAACGCCCACAGCAGGACATAAGCCTCCCCCAATGTTCTCCACACAGATCGGTCCTGTGCCGCCCGCATCAAGGGATTCCCGCGACCTTCACCAGATCGTCGGTCCACCTTGTGGGGGACCTGCCACGGCTGTGACACATACCCATCAGCAAAGCCTGTTGCTTGTCGTTCTCAGCTCTCAGCATTGCTTCATCATGCTGCAGTATGAGTTGGTCCCTATGGGCCAGAAGTTTTTTCTCCCTTTCCCTCGCGCTGGCATCGGATGATTCCTTTTCGCTCGTCAAAGTTGCGATAGTCTGATTCAGCTTGTGTTCCAGAGCTTGGCGTAGTTGTTCCTATAATCAAAATATGAATATAGTCAATCACTAAAAGTACCTAAAAAGTGGACCTCTCCATGGTCCGCGGGACGCGGGGGTTGGAGTAAAAGTAAAGTAAAGTATCAGCATATATACTGTCCCACTGTAAGGCAAAGGCCTCCATCATAGAAATCAAAGTCATCGCTACTATGAGGGGATTAGACTTAATCACCACGCTTGCCATGCGGATTGGTGATCACAAACTCGCTATGTTCGAAAAATTTGAAACAAATCTTTGCTTGACCCGGGAGTCGAACTCAGGACCCCGATATCACGGCCTGGTACTTAAACCACTAGACCAACAGGGCGATTGGAGTACGCTTGACCAATCGAAAAAGCTTGATTTCTCTGGGCCAATCAGCGGGGGACGGAGTGTGCTAGACCAATCGAAAGCTATACGACCACATAAAACTAAACACCAGCAGGCTTTCAATGAAATCCCGTAACAAACAGCGAGGTACCTGACGAATCCAAGCAAAAGAATTGGAAAGGAATGACGATTCGGTTATAAATATCGTAACTTTACCAGGGACCGGAAAACCCCATTTCAGAGTTAAGTCTATCGATAGGGTAGCCATAGGGCTACAATAGTGTTAGCTAATTAAATCAATAGGGTAATTCTATCGATGGTTATTCCTTATTGTACTGGTAACTCTATTGATATGGTTACAACCGCTTACCGCATAGTAAGGGTTACCCTATTGATTGTATATCTCTTTTCCACGACCTGACAAACGAACTCAATCCGACCAATCAGCTGCCGCCGTTAGCGTTATTATTGATTCAAATGCTTTGTGCGTAGAGATTAAAATAGCTTGGTAGAATTATATAACCCTATCTTGATATGGTAAGCCTATTATAGGGTTTTCCGTGATCATAGCACTTACCATAATGAATGGGTAAGCATATTGATGAGGTAAACCTATGATAGGTTTACCTTATTGATAGGATTTTTGAAAAAAGCCTATCAAAAAACCCTATCGAAAAAACTAACAAGGGTAACCGGTTCCGGTCCCTGATCATTAATAAATAAATAAATATAAATAAATATTTCACAACATCACATACATTGTTCTGACTCCGAGATAGGTAGCTCAAGCACCTGTGTTACGGATATCAGAATCAACAGTGGGATTACAAATATAATACCTACATATAATACTTTTCTTTTGTAAATACATACTTATAATATATAGATAACGATTAAAGGGCCTCAGTTTACCTTTTCCTCTTTTAACTTTGTGATGTTCTCGTTGGTGGTGCGGTTGATGTTGGCGATGATCTGCTGGTACTCGGCCTCCTTCTTGCCGGACTGTTGCTGCATGCTGTTGCGGGTTTCGCGCATCTTCTTCTCGCTGTTTTCTAGGTCCTTCGTCAAGCGGGCTATTTGACCTGTTTGTGGCAAAATATATTGAACATTTGAGATACTATGATTCTTTTTTAAAATTATTGCGGTCCGTTGTATGAATAATCTTAATTTATAATAAGTTAGTGAAGTTAAAATATAGGCAATAGTAAATATTGTTAAAATATAGGCAATAGGAATCAAACAAAGCGGATATAAAAAATTGTATGGAGGTTCGGTCAGTCCTTGCCAAGTATTAAGGACTTTGTTATAATCCAACTTCTTAATTTAAGCAAGCACTTTCGATTAATGGTTAAAAAAAATAGCAATACAGAAAATAAATTAAGCATCGTGGCGGTAATTACATTTTGTTGATGACGTCTGTCAGCTGTCAGTTTGGACAATACAAACGTACTGGTTATGTCAAAGTGACATGTGATATCTGAAGACGGCTATCATTTGAGTGGTTGATATCTATTTTACTAGCAGACCGACCAAGACCAAAAGGCACTTCAGTGAAATTGACATGGGGGCGCTGTACAATATTAGATAGATAGATAGATAGATACACTTTATTGCACAAAATTTACAAATCTTAGCCTAAGTTATTATACTAAACAATGTAGGCGGTCTTATCGCTAATAGCGATCTCTTCCAGACAACCTAAGGGTAGAGGAAAAGTATAGCGAATTAAGAAAAGGGGTAAGGCAGTGCAAGTCAGAAAAAGAGAAAAAAAAAAGACATTGTATAAATACGAGTATGTTATATACATACATACATTATATTAAATAAATATATACTAGCTATAAATACTAATACATACTAGTACATTACAAAACAAATAAACATACATACTAATATTTTTCCTATCGAAAAATGTCAAAAGCACTGACACTTGTTAAGTAAACAACATTAGTTTTGACTTTTGCCACGTGGTTATTTGAACCATGATCGCACTGTAAGTGTCACGTAGTTATTGTAACTTTACATACCTTTGAGATTCTCTTGAGTGACGAGTGTCTGCTGCAGCTCCTGCTCAAGCTTGCTGCGCTTGTTGTCGGCGTCTTCCAGCATGTTGGCGGTGTCGAACAGCACAGCTTCCAGCGCGTCCTTCTCTGAGCGCACGCCGGCCAGCTGCTCTTGTAGATGCTGCTTATCTTTTTCCAAGCTATCTATCAGGATCTGCAGAAAATATAATTATATGCAGTCGTTAAGTATTATGCTGTTCTTTTTTTACATTATAGAACACACGACTCCTGCGTACTCCTTTTTAAAAGCCCGGCAACGCATTAGCGATTGCACATATATAAATGGGCTATAGATGACTCGTGATGAGTTGGCCGTGTGGTTCCCGGCAGAGTAGAATAGGCCACCCTCACTCTTACCGAGGTGTCGTAAAAGGCGACTAAGGTAAAGCTGCTGGCATTATCATCAGCACCCAGAGAAGGAAAACTCTGCATTTAGTTCAAAACCCTCGCCAACCCGTCTGCCAAGCGTGGTGAGTATAGCAATTACCCCTCATGTGATTGAGGGAGGCCCGTGCCCCAGCAGTGGGGACTTAAATGGGCTGATGATGAGATGACTCGTTTGTCGCCTCTACCTCTTTATGTCATCATGTCTAAAGAACTCATGTCATCTAAGCGTGTTGTTCCCAGTTACGTCCAGAGCTGATGCTTTGGAGCCCGGGTTACGTTTGGATTTTGATCCAGGAGGACGAGATTCTCATGATCTCACGATTCACCCAATCTCCTTTAATTCCTGATACCTATTATCAGGATGTTTAGTGAGCATGGTCCTCCCACTTCGGGAGGGCCCCAAATGTGAACAAAGGACTGACATATTTCTCCTCTCCGTCTTTGACGTGGTCCTCGAGCACGCGGTTGACGCGGCCGATGGTCTCGTTGGCCATTTTTATGGTGACACAGTATTTTGGCCTGAGCCTGATGGTAAGCAAAAGCCTGCACCAGGAGCTGGTTATGAGGATGTATCGCCGGTGTATCAGGAGCTGGTTCTGAGGATGCATCGCCAGTGTATCAGGAGCTGGTTATGAGGATGCATCGTCGGTGTATCAGGAGCTTGTTATGAGGATGTATCGCTGGTGTATCAGGAGCTGGTTATAAGGATGTATCGCTAGTGTATCACTGGGTATGTCTCTGGGATTCATTCCTAGATGGAGAGCCCCACATAACCCACGCCGGACCCCACTTGGGTATCCTCTAGTGGGGCGTATAGGATGGTCTTTCCATTGCACTTCGATAAATGAACAAACAACTGACCTGTTTCTCCTCTCCGTCTTTGACGTGGTCCTCGAGCGCGCGGTTGACGCGGCCGATGGTCTCGTTGGCCTGCTCCAGGCGCTGCTGCAGGCGGATGATCTCCTCGTTCAGCGTGTCCTTCTTGCGCACCATCGCCGTCAGCTGGGAGCTGAGCTCGCCACGTTCTCTGGTTCAAAGATTAAATCCCATTAAAAAAATACAGCATCTTAAAATAACAATCATCATAATTTCAGCTAATACACGGCCACTGCTGGATATAGGCCTCCCCCAATATTCTCCACACAGATCGGTCTTGTGCCGCCCCCGCATCCAATAGATTTCCGCGATATTCACCAGATCGTCGGTCCACCTTGTGGGGGACCTGCCACGGCCGCCCCAACGGCCATCTGTTCTCCTCGCTATGTGAACTGCCCATTGCCACTTGAGGCATGCAATCCTTTGGGATATATGACCTTAGTTCTCTTGCGGATCTCATCATTTCTGATACTTATTTAAAATAACAATACTTAATAAGAATATGTGCTGGACCAATATAATATGGGAAAATTTGGGATGAATTTGGATGGAAAATGACAGTTGGTCTAAGAAAGTACCATGCCCGGAAACAAAAAGGAAGGAAGACCACCAAAGCGGTAGTTCAACCATATCGATACCGTGGGAGAGCCACGCTTCGGCATGAATGGGCCGGCTCGACCGAAGTGATACCACGGCCTCACAGAAAACCTGCGTGAAGCAGCACTGTGATGTGTTTCGCTGCGTGAGTCGGGTACCGGCGGCCCAATTCCGGGGAAATGAGGGTTTAAAGGTTGACATCGCACTTGTGGCTCCACTGGGGTCGCGAGTGTTCATGGGCGGCGCCAAACGCCGTCTGCTCGTCTGCCACTAATGACATAAAAAAAGGAAAGGAAGACCGCCAGAACGTAGTTCGACGATGTCCGCAGACACGCAGGACATGGCTGGATAAGACGGGCACAAGACCTTCAATCATGGGAAAAGCGGTGGAGGCCTACATCTAAGATTGGATATGATTATGAATCTTAATGATGATGATGATGAAATAAGAAAATATTACAGCTAAATAAACACAAAGAAACTGGCTTATGCTTCGTCTGAATATTTTCTTTTGCTGCCAAGATCCATCCTCTTTCTGCCTTCCTCCAGGAACTTCGATCTTCTCAAGGAGAGACGTCTTGTCTGTCTCCAGCTCTATCCGCGTCTGTTCTGCCGCCAACAGGTCTTTGCCGAGGGAGTTCAAGTCCCCGAATCTTCCCACACCATCTTATATCACTAACCTCATAACCTGCCGAAGCTCGAGCTCCACCCTCTCTCTATCTCCTTCTAAGAACTTGATCTTCTCAAAGAGAGACGCCTTGTCTGCCTCCAGCTCCATCCTTGTCTGTTCTGCCGCTAACAGTTCCTTGCGAAGGGAGTTCAAGTCGCCGAGTTGCTCAGTCGATTGGTTGGACAGGGAGGACTTTTCGTCTTCTAGCTGTTGGGTAATATAGTTCATCATTGTTAGGATACTTACGATACTAAAATGAGGTTTTGTGTGTGAGTCTACGCTTCTGAAGTTTATGTCTCGAACCATACATACGCGAAGTTGAATATAACAAATCATCTTTTTTATTTTCATCAATATTTTCATTAACTAGCGACGCCAATCGATTCAAATAATAAGCTACTAAATCGGATCTATTTTAAACAATTTCGGAGCAATTTAGGATTTTCGGATTATTTACTTAAGAATAAATTGCAAAGAATTGCTATACCAAACACAATAATATTCGTTTAGCAGTTTCATCTTAACTGGTGGTCAAATATTTGTAACAATGTTTCCACTGGATATTGTAAAAGTATACCTACAATATTGATGAGACTATCGTCGGCTCATGACGATTCAAGCACTTACAAAATTCGTCGTCTTAGCAAGGGGTTCGGATAGCTTAAATAGTTAGTGCAGCCACCCAGACTGTGGAAGGTTGTGGGTTCGAGTCCCACCTGTGCCCTACGGTGAATTTTTTAAGTGTATTATTTACTTAAGAATAAATTGCAAAGAATTGCTATACCAAACACAATAATTTCAGAGCTTCAGCCTCTAAGCAAACATTTATACTATTTATTTAATCATTGTGTACTACTTTTTGATCTGTTTTTTGCACTCGAAATTTGAATTAACGCCATAGATAATTGGCCGTTTTTGGCGGTCATTCAATATATCGAGAACAAAAGCAGGCCAAAAAGTTAAGTAACTACCTAGGTTATTGGCACCAACAATGAAAGCGGTACAGAGGGTACAAAATGCCTGTATGCGTTTCTGCTAGGATATCCCAAAAAGAGCCCACATATCACTATATTTAAGACTCAAAGGGACCTTGAATATGGATAATGGGAGAATACTTCACCTAGCACTAGTAACCAAAAAAATTATCGAATTTAGGAACCTCTTTGAAAAGTTCGGCTGGGTGAAGGATTCTCATACCAAGTCCTTCCGACCTCACAGAAAAACATGCCTGGCACTGCCAAAACACAAAACCATAATGCTGAGAGGAGGTTGTAAAATATGGAACGAATTGCCTCCAGAGCTTTGAGAACCTATGTCCATGCATAAGTACAAAGCACTAGTCCGCTCTCACTGGACAAACAAAAAGCCTCCATAAACGCACCATACACCAGGACACGTACTTAACTTCGCCAGTCTTTACATCTGAAAACCAGCGCTGGGCTAAGCCCAGCATCATGCTCAGATTGGCACCCTTTGCCTTAAGTAAGATCTGTATGTATACTCAGAAGAAACATGTTAATAAAATTAATTGGATTTATTTACATACTTTTAACTTGAGATTCGAGCTTTATTTTTTTTAATAGTTTGTTATTTTATGTACTTATGGCAATAAAGATTTTCATTTTCATTTTCAAATAGTATAAGTATTAAATAAATAGTATAAGTACTTTCCGAGAGGCTGGAGTTTCGAAATTGTTAAAAAGATATCCGGTTTAGTTGCTAACAATTTAAATCTATTGGCGTCGCTAGTGTGCCCTACCCATCACCTTAAGTGTCCTAGATTTTCATTTCATTCCAGTCAATGAAAAGGTGTAGAGAAAATATAGCTTTTCAAGGATTTCCCTCTCTACCTTATTTACAGCATTCGCTTAGTGGGCTATTATGTCAATTTAAGTTCGCGTACTTTTATATCACTTAATGAAATTTAAATTTAAAACAATAGGGGCCACCATGAATGGAAAATCCGCTAGATGGCGTTAAGTAGGTAACTGTTATTTCGACATGTCAAAAAATAACTCTTTTTGTAGATGCACCTCGTCTGCAACACATGAGGGATCACAAATACGTTTCCGGCTCTTAAGAGAGGAATAACGCCATCTAGTGGTTGTTTCATTCACGGTGACCTTCATTGCAAATATAACGACACATTTGATACACTAATCTTCCGTATTCTAGGACCAAAAGAGTATTTGTCGTTCGGTCCGTTCTGTCAAGCGGAAGGCTCATAAACTTTAAGAAACAGCCTGAGGGCGCCCCCTAGCGGGGCTACGACCTAGGTCAAACGAGGTGGCTTTTGCCAGTGAGACAATATGGGCTCACATAAACTAAATTTTGTATAGCATGCATATCGTACATGTTTAACGTCATCCTGCAGCTTCTTCTTGTCGCAGTCGAGGTTCCTGACAGCCGCCTCGAGCTTCTCTACGAGGTCCTGCAGGTCGCCGCGCTCAAGGATCGTCCGCTCCAGCTCGATTTCCAGGTCACCTTTTCACAACAAGTAAATGACAGGTTTATTTTTACTAGAAACGAACGCGACCGTCTGGAGCCCAATTTCCGGGACATGATATAGATGTCGCAGCCATATTGTTAAATTAGCCATCAAATCAGAGGTCTAGGGCGTTCGTCAAACACTGGCTTCGAATCAAATGGCCGAAGAACAACTAGCCATGTCCTTGACCGCAACGTTTAACCAGATGACTGACCGTTTATCGCCACCATCATCCATTTAGATGTCTAAGCCGATAGTATTTTATTTATTTAGCTATTTTAACCAGATGGCTGCAACACATATATTGAATGGGAGATTTCCATACATTCATTCATAAATGTTGTCCCGAGAATTGGCCTCCTGATTTGTGTTGAAGAAAGAGTCATTCAAGATGCCATCGAGGTGGTGTATGAGTCCCATGTGTTTCTAATAATTTTGTGGTTATAGTCCCACAGTATGGGATACAGAAAGCCGGCAACCTACATTACGAACTAAACAGACATGCGTGCCAGATGCCAGTAATATTATCTCCCCATGTTTTGAGTGCTATGAGATCAGATAGGAGCCTTTAGCAATTTAAAAAATATATATTTGCATAAATATATATTCCAGTCTTGTGATTCCAATGGTATCGCGGGTGTCCATGGGCGGCGGCAATCGCTTACCTTCAGATTACATAAAAAAAGGTCTCAATATATTCAGTAGACATATTTAGAGAGATTGGTGAATATTTAGGAAAACATACTGCGCCGACCCCAGATAACCTATGAAAAGGTCAGGAGGATGATGATGATGATGATTTATCTGGGTGACTCACTTCTATTCTTCTCCATCTGCGATATCATGGAGTCAGCCTCCAGTTTCTGTTGGTCCAGTAAGTCCCGGCAAAGAGTGGTCTTGTTCAGCTCCTCACGAACAGATACCAGTTCCGAACGGAGGCGAGACGACCGCTCTTCCTCAGCCCTGCAATAGAGAAGAACACACAAATAGTTATAGTCTCTCTCCTCATCTTAGAGTGCAAATCCCAGTTGAATGATTGAATGACTGAATGAATTAATACTGCATTTATTTCGACACACATATATGAAACAGGAAAGAAACAGAACATTTATACGCACAATTTCGACGTTACAGTACATAAAAATGCAACAGTAACAATAAGTGCATGTATGAAAATGAGATGGCCGAAACAGGCGCCCGTTCAGCATAATATCGTGCCGTTACGGTAAATGTCGCGCCACGACGCTGGTTTTCAGCGGGTTACCCATGTGTCGGTAACGGTATTGTAAATAGGGTAGATAGGGAGAAAGAAAAGAGAAGACAAAGAAAATAATAACATAAAATTAGCTGGAACAGACACACATCACTAAGGGCAGCTAAAACATATTAATACTAGGATAATAACAGGAAAACTAGATGGTAAGAACACAAAGAAGAAAAAGAGAAAAAAATACCTATAAGTAGAACAATTAAATTAATTAGTTGCGTCCAAAGCTGTCGCTTCAGAGCTCGGGATTCGTTTGGACCATGATCCAGGATTCGAAAAGGCTGGTAATTATAATGCAGCGACTGCCGTCTGACCTTCGCAACCCTTAGACAGGGGAACCAGACCAAATGGATCACGGTTACACGTTCATAATCGAATCATAATCTCAAATACTGTAGGTATCGACAAAAACTATCCGAGACGTGCATGTTTCCTAGCGATGTCTTCCCTCACCACCGAGCTAATGGTAGGAATATGCGCATAGATTTGAAAAATATAGAGATGCATGCTCGGATTCAGACTTCGAACCCGCGTTCTTATCCAATGAGTTACCATCACTCCAAATAGTTTATAGTCTGTATTTGAAATTACATATTAAAAAGTTGGAAACTTTGATATGATCTTTAATTCGTTTTGTTATTTTATTAATTTAAACGTTTTCTAGATTTATTCGCTAAGCTTTTTTTCGATGGTATATTAGTAGTTTTTTTTTCTTTTCGAGTAAATAATTACCGCAAGTCTAAAGAACAGTACCTGAGAATAGATTCCCTGTTGGTAGCCTCCCGGTGTAGATGGTCCACCTCAGCGTTCAAGGCTCTTTTCTCACACTCGAGCGCTTCTATCGTTTTTTCCAACCTACAGTTTATCTTTTGAAGTTTCTCGTAGTCAGATGTTAGGGACTCCACCTAATTTGAAATGTTATAAAATTAGCACTCGGGGAGGTTTAAAGACGACTACGCTCGGCGACGAGCGCTCTCTTCGTCGACGTCGCTTCACTTCAACTTTTCTGATTTGAATGCACTTTTCACAACAATATTTGTTCTACAACTTTTTGAAATTTGACGAAATCATTTTCGACTCCCCATACAAAATGACCAAGTCACGTGATCAACTGTATGAAAGTTAGTTAAGTAATAAATAAATATTTCACAACATCACATACATTGATCTGACTCCGAGATAGGTAACTCAAGCACCTGTGTTACAGATATCAGAACCATACATTTCAAACTTTTCTTTTGTAAGTACATACTTATAATACATAGAAAACACCCAGACCAACACAAACAGACATGTTTATGCACATAAATGTTTGTACTGTGCGGGGATCGAACCTGCAAACGCTTGCACCAGAGGCAGCGTTCGCTACCACTGATCCAAACAGGTGGTCAAAGTTGAATATTTGTTTGAAAATTTCCAAAAGTCGTTCAGAATGGTTGGTAGAACACGTGGTATAAGGGATGTAAATGTTCCTGTGAACAGTTACACCCTGCATTTATAGATACAAGGATTCTAATATGTTAGTTCCGTGTTTTTACGGCTCTATGGGCTGAAATGATGTGTTTTTACGCGGGACCTCTTTCGTGGCGCGGATTCAAATACCACCAAAATTACTCATAACATACAAATAAGCTACAAAACTATACAAGTAATATCCCACATACCATGGCGTTGATTTCGACTCTATTCCGCTCTAAGCTGTTCTTGTCGATCCTCAAGGTTTCTATAGTCTTCTGCATCAGCTCCTTCTCTTGCAACAACTGGTTCAGATCCGCGTTCGATTGGTCCAGCTTAGCTAAATTAATTTAAGAATATTACAATAGTCGCTATTCGCCAATATCAATCCGTTACTCTGATTTTTAACTATGCGAACTAATTTGACAGATGCAAATGTCAAAAAGAGTAAAAATGTATGGGAATGACACATCAGTCTGTCAATCTGTCAGTTTAGTTCTCGTATTATTCTTATTCAAATATAATAGTCTTAGCCTTATTCAAATATTATAGTATCAGACCAACACACAAATAATATTTCTATAATCATAGAGCAATATATTATGTTGCTCTATGATTATAGTCCGTCAAATATAGCTTGATTAAAATGAAGCTATTGATGTCAGAAAAAACTATCTTTATGTCAAAGTAATACAATGGACAATACGACAAAAAAATATGTTCGCATTTTTATACGCTTTTCGAATAATGAAAGAGAAAAAAGATGACCCATATTTTTTACTTATCATTAAATGTGTCTTTTTATTGTAATATTTATTTTTTAAATTATTAAATTAATATGCTGGAAGTGACGTAGTCCTGAGGCTCAACGTATTGTGATGTCGGTGCCCAATAAAAAATTTAGGCAACTTTAAGTAACTTACTGTCACTGTCATTACTTTGTCTTGTCATTTTATAATTTGAGATTTTACTTTTTTTAAATTAACGCGAGCAAAAGCGTTAATTCTGTAATGCCGAGTGATTACGTCACTGGAGGATTTTTACATTTTATTTGTTTTCTCCATAAATATCTGCTTAAAAAATCTGGAATTATTTTTCTTAAATTCTATGAATATAATCTAGAAATAGTATTTTTCATTTCGGAAAATGATTTTTTGTCGTATTGTCCATTCTGTGGAATAAAACTTGGCAAACTGATAAACCTTATGTTCTTTGAAACAAAGGTCAGATGCCATCTGTCATTCTAATAATGATACTATATTTCATGGACTATAGGTAAGCATTTAAGGGCGATTTAGGTCTCATTAGGCATTAGGTCTCAGATATTAAATATAAACATATTTTAAATGGGATAGGGGTAAGGGGGTGGAATAGTTGTGTAAAATTGCAAGCAGTAAAATACAGTTAACAATTAAATTCATAGAAAGACACAATTTCGCGAAATGAATATTAACGATTTTCACAATTTTATAGAAATTTCCTCAGCGATCAATGCAAGGGATGTTCCCTTACCTTGCAAATCTTGCACTTTGCTCTCCAGAGACACAATGTTTGTATCGGCCGATTCACAGTGCTTTCTGGTTGTCGATAGCTGGTCTCTTGAATTGGATAATTTTACCTGGAGATAATAGCTAATATTAAAAATATAATATTTTAACGCTGTTGCGGTTGCACTTTAGTCCAACAGTACGCCATCTAGCGGATTTTTCACACGGGATAGTCCCCATTGTGATTATCACATTATCACACTAATTAAGGTTGGCAACGGATTTGTGCCTCCACTGGTGTTGCCAGTGTCCATGGGAGGCGGCAATCGCTTACCATCAGATGATCCGTTTAGCTCTTATGCAACCAATCACATAAAAAAGCACTTGAATTCTTACCGCCAGCTCGTGAATCTGGATCTGATACTTATGCAGAGCGGCCTGCACGGCTGATATGGTGCTCTCCGCGAACGCTGTGGCATTGGCTGACTGCGACACACTGCGTTTTGGTGACCTAAGGTCAAAAAACAATATTTTTACATTATGTCACAATACACACAAAACGATTTAGCCGTGTTCAAGAAAAGAGTGAATAGGCTGCTACTAGACAGACAAGATCCACCCTCGGCCATATCATCACTTATTATTGGGAGATATTGGCTATTAAAAAAAAAACAAATTCCCGTCACAGATAGCTGACCGTGGGAGAGACTCACTTCGGCATGAATGGGCCAGCTCGGAGATGATATTAAAGTCTTGTGTTTCACCGAGTGAGTGAGAGCACTTACTCTACAAAACTAAAGCGTAAAATATAACGTGATTAGAATGACAGCTGTCACTTGACCTTTATTAAAATTTACATAAGGTTTATCATTTAAACAAGTTTCATACCATAGATTTTGATGACCAAAAGATTATGTTAACGTCACCCAAGGCTCCGTCTGAAAACTAGCGCTGCAGCGGCTTCGGTCACTGCAGCAAATGCTGAGGTTGGGCCTTGTTGGCTACAGAATTTGTCCCATTTGTGTATAGACAGACAGTAGACATGCCATCCTCAGCCACATCATCACTTACCATCAGGTGAGATTGTGGTTAAATGTCTAGTTATTTTAATATATTAAAAAAAATGTTACCCGTGTTTAAAGGGGAATGCCAGTTTGTCTGAAAATTATGACTGACATTAAATGTCATAATAATAACCTCAATTTCACCACAAAATATATAGTAGTATGTATGTAGCTTTATGACATATGCTATTCATGTATCCTATTGTAATAATAATTGATTAGTATTAAACCAGCATCCACCAGAGAGAGTAGTTTGATTTTTCTTCATGGCGACCATGCCATATTTGGGTCAACTTGATTCATAAACTAGAATGAATAAATAAATAACAGTATGTATTTGTTTTTCTATAATTTTCAATAAGAATTTCTAAGGCACACAACTTTTTTTCAATAGGATACCTTATATAATAAGCAATGTCCTTTGTGTTCTGTGGCCTATAAAGAAATCTTTGTTTTTTTTATATTAGATACGCTATGGCCGTTCATCAAGCTACATTTTTAACAGACTTCAAAAAAATAAGGAGGATGTTCTCAATTCGACATGTATATATATTTATATATCTCCTCAATGCATCCCCCATTGTTTGAAATTAAAGTTCCAAGATATATGTAGGACTGGACCACTTCACAATTCGCAATATAAGACACTTCTGGCGAGTTATTGTTGGCGCGGTCCACAATCATATCTTTAATCCAAACTCAAGGCTGGTATGTTCCATCTTTTGGAGCAGCTGTTCCATCTGTTGAGCGCTAGAGGCGAATAAAGTGGTGTCATCTGCGTAACGCAAGTTTGAGACCACGCGGTAGATCACCAATGCGATGGACCGACCATATAAAGTCTGCTGTAGGCGGCCCATTGCATGAGTGCACCAAACTGACGACCAACAGGGCGAAATTAAATTAAAATTTATTTCGAACCAATTTAAAATCCACAGAGGGTTAGTAACAAATTACTTATTATCTATTGTTAGTATTATACATAAGTGTGAGTACAAAATGTTTAATAAGCGGAGAGTTACAATTCTCCGCTACTGTTTTCAGGATGCTGTTGTAAATACCCCTCACCCTTTTGAGAAGAGACGCCGTTTCCTTCCGTATTATAGCGTGAAAACCGTCAGTTCGGGCTTGCGCAAACATTTCCGAAATGGCGAGAGATAGTCAGAAGAATAACTGCGAGGAATGTGACTACGTGACGGCCACGACCGCTCTGTCGAGAGCGTAACGATTGAGAAGGATATAGGGCTACTATTTAATTATATTTTAATTGATTAATCTTTTGAGTTGTTATTCATAGTAGTCTATTAACTTTCATAATTATATTTTTTTTTCTCTTCTCAATTGACACTCTGTAACATCATCAATATTTGAAAAGAGTAACTACTGAGTTTCTTGCTGGTGTCTTCTCAGTTGAAATCGACATTCCGAACCAGCGGTAGATAATATGTACTATTTTGACGTTCATAAGTGTTCTTAAGTAAATAACACACTTAAAAATTTCATCTCGTGTTCAGGCGGGACTCGAACCCACACCTTCCACAATCCGGGTGAATGTACTACCAATTATACCACTGAACGCGTTACTAAGTCGACGAAATTTGTAAGTGCTTGATTCGACATGAGCTGTCGATAGTCTCATCAATATTGTAGGTATATTTACAATATCCAGTGGAAATATTATTACAAATATTTGACCACCAGTTAAGATGAGACTGCTTAATCAATAGTTGATATTTTATAGCAATCTTATGCGATTTATTCTTAAGTAAATAACACACTTAAAAATTTCATCTCGTGTTCAGGCGGGACTCGAACCCACACCTTCCACAATCCGGGTGAATGTACTACCATTATACCACTGAACAGCTCATGTCGAATCAAGCACTTACAAATTTCGTCGACTTAGTAACGCGTTCAGTGGTATAATTGGTAGTACATTCACCCGGATTGTGGAAGGTGTGGGTTCGAGTCCCGCCTGAACACGAGATGAAATTTTTAAGTGTGTTATTTACTTAAGAATAAATCGCATAAGATTGCTATAAAATATCAACATAAGTGTTCTGTGTGGACCTAAATTGAATAAAGAATTTTTTATCTTTATCTTTATCTACGGCGTGAGGTCACCTGTCGGCGAGGTGCTGGGGGTGCTGCGCGGGCGCGGCGTCGGCGTCGGAGTCGTGTATAAGCGCGCGCGCCACCTCCTCCAGCGCCGCGCGCATCACGCCCGCCTCAGAGCACAGCGCCTCTGCGCACTCGCAGCGCTCCTCCTAGAAGAAAGAAAGAAGAAAGAAAGAAAATATTTATTATTATAGACATCACAACACAGAACATATAGCAATTATAAACAAAACACAATTTGGTACAAACAGAAAACAAAACATAAAACAATCAAAAATACATAAAAATAAAACAAAAGGAAAAAAAAAAAACCAAAACTATATTCAATCATGTCCAGACAGTGGCAAATGAATATAATGATGTGTTATGACGTCTAGTATAAATGGCCCTCACTCAGCTTATGTCACAGCCCAGACAAAGGCCATGACGCTGGTTTTCAGTGAGACCAGCTGAATGAGTGCCACGGACGCTTGTCTAGTGTATTTTGTGTACCTAACGTGTATGTGTAATGTGGGTATATATATCTACTAAAAAGAAAATATCAAATAATAATGAGATACATACTGAGGTACATACTGAGATACATAATGAGATACATACTATTAAATTATTATAATGAATAAATAAGAGTGTGGGTATCTACAGTTTAAATATAAAATTATTACGGCTAACAAATCAAAACAACTTCTAGCGCGCGCATACAGTTATCCTACCGGGACACTTATTGTGAGAAATGGTCAAAAAACTATTGACGTAATAAACAATATCCCCAACCGATTTCGCCTAATGTCAACGGCCAACCACTTGATATATTATCATCATCATCATCGTCAGCCCATTTAAGTCCCCACTGCTGGGGCACGAAAATTTAGTACTCTCATGAGCTTTGCTAGTATATCACAAATAATGTCAAGATTGTATAGCAAGTAATGGTCATTTCATATTTTATATTTCATGTATTCTACGAAGTTTAGTTTGTAATATTTAGTATGTTTCCGAATCAGCTGTGTAACAAAGGATGGACAATTCGTCAGCAGAAATAGCTTAAATGATATGGAAACAGTTTTGGAAAGAAATGTTGCAACTAATTAGTCATCATCATCATCAGCCCATTTAAATCCCCTCTGCTGGGGCACGGGCCTCCCTCAATCACATGAGGGGTGATTGCCATACTCACCACGCTTGGCAGACGAGTTGGCGAGGGTTTTGATATAAATGCAGAGTTTTCCTTCTCTGGGTGCTGATGATCATATCAGCAGCTTTACCTTAGTCGCCTTTTACGACACCTCGGTAAGAATGAGGGTGGCCTATTCTACTCTGCCGGGGACCACACGGCTATATATTATAGTGCTGAAGTATGTGGGCAAACGCAAGTGCATTCTCTATTCCCGTGCCCTCATATTCCGATGGGACACCAGTGTCACCCGACTGGAGAGGGATTGTGCGCAGCACCAACGGCTTAAGGTGACGGGTAGGGCACATTAGCGACGCCATTTGATTTAAATTGTTAGCATCTAAACCGGATATCTTTTTAACAAATCCGAAGTTCGAGCATCTCGAAAAGAACTTATACTAATTATTCAATTATATTTTATTATATTTAACTTTTTGGTCTGCTTCTACTCGAAATATGAATTACCGCCAAAAACGGCCACATATGGCAATATTTAATCCAAATTTCGAATGCAAAAACAGATCAAAAAGTTAATTATAATATTAAATATATAGTATATATTCTTTCCGAGAGGCTCGAACTGGAAATTGTTAAAAAGATATCCGGTTTAGTTGCTATCAATTTAAATCGATTGGCGTCGCTAGTTAGTGCCACCCGTCGCCTTAACGTGCTGTCTGAGACACGGGGGTACAAGACCGCCAACTTCCAGACTCCGGGCTCACACTGAGAATTTCTTAACAAAAAAACCGGCCAAGTGCGAGTCGGGCTCGCGCACAAAGGGTTCCGTAGCAGCAAATATACATTATAAAGATTTTATATCATCGCGGATTTTTAAAGGTGTACAATACTGTAGTATATTTTTTGATCTATCTTATAAGGTTCAGCCATCGTTTTCAGTGTAAGCACAATAACTTAACCAAAATTACAGTTAAATCAACCTATCTCAAAAACTATAAGAGATACTTTGATCAAACCAAAAATCGTTGAAAGAGTTAATTAGCATGCATCACCTCTATTTTTTTTAGAATTTTATACCCCGTAGTTATAAAAATAGAGGGGGGGGGACATACTTTTTACGACTTTGAGAGCTGATATCTCAAAAACCGTTCACTTTAAGAAAAATGTTTTTTAGAAAACTTTATATCATTTTAAAAGACCTTTCCATTGATACCCCACACGGGTATGTACATCGAAAAAAAAAATTTCATCCCTCAGTTACATGTATGGGGGGCCCCACCCCCAATTCTTTTTTTTACTATTTAGTGTCATATTTTTGTAGCGGTTCATACAACACATATTCCCATCAAATTTCATCACTGTAGTACTTATAGTTTCCGAGTAAATCGGCTGTGACAGACGGACAGACGGACAGACGGACAGACGGACATGACGAAACTATAAGGGTTCCGTTTTTGCCATTTTGGCTACGGAACCCTAAAAACCGCAAGAATAAATTTTGGCCCGACCCGGGGATCGAACCCGCGACACCTAGCGCAGCCGGCGCTTTAAAGTGCAACTACCCACTGCGCCAATGACACAGTCGTATTATTGACGTATAAAAACAAAAGAGCAGCGATATTTTTTTTAATAGCGCAGTAACAAATGCACCAATGAGGTTTTACTCAGGTCTACACTTTGAGTATACAACCTGTGCGGATAAAGAATGGAATCAGAAATGGCGGCGCATCTATTCACTTCTCGCTCGCACACCCACGAGTGCGAGTATAGACACAAATAGTGTGCGAGCGAGAAGTGAATAGATGCGCCGCCATTTCTGCTCCCATTCTTTATCCGCAGGCTTCATAAAGAGGGCAAAACTTCTGAATACATACTCAAATATTTATTTGCATCAACGTCTCTATTACTTCATCATTCTTTTAAAGTATGTCAATAACTATCTTCTTTATAGTTTTTAATATTTAGGGTAGTTGATATGTAGCAAAGACACGAGGAATGTTATGAACTAACAACACCACATAATAATATAAGAAATTCTTAAAAATAAATCTAATAAGCGCCTGATACTTATGATGTGGCGAGAGACAACAATCTAGTTTTTTAATCTGGAAACAATCATAAAAGACACACCACACATTGTAAAAAAAATATATATACTGGTATTTTTTTCCATCCCCCATTTTTATAGCTGTTTCAAGACAGTGTCGCCAGCACGAGATGAAATGGGCCCACGTAGTCATGGACCACGTCGGGTTCTTCACTGGGGACCCAAATGCTTACTGACTGAAACACTCTCTCATGGAGTGAGTGGGAAGGAACATACCAGTCCCTGCAACTCGCCGAGCAGCCGCTGTATACGTGCGTCCCTCTCGCGCAGCTCGGACAGCGCAGTGTCCCGCTGGGTCGACATCTCGCGGAGTTCCACACGCAACGCTTCCAGTCCCACGTTGACGGAGCCGGGGTTGTGCAGGTCGCTCTGTGGAAATATGTGGCTTAATGCTTTTTGGGTAAGGTTAAATATGTTGAGGTCTAGCATGAATGAATTACTAGTAAGATTATAATGATGGGACACAAGTATGTGGAACATCTGATGATAAGTGATGACCTGACCTGACCTGATGATTTGTATTGTGTTGTGATGTCCAAAATAATAAACTATTCATATCTTATCTTATCATTCAAAGAAAAGCTAGTCTATTAACTTAGACTTCTATTTGAAAAACTAAACATTTCTTGTTAGAATAAAAATAACATGATACTTTGATGAGTGAGGCACCTGTCTTTTATAAGGTACCTTGTACCCTAACATTATTTTTATTAACTTTTGGACATTTTTTTACCTGTCCCCTAGACCCTGTGCCCTGCGCGCAAGCATTGATGGAGTAACCAGCCAGCGTGCCAACTAGCTCCCGGACTGAAGAATCCAGGTCGCTCTTCACGCGGAATAGATCGCGCTCAGTGCTGGCCTGAAGGTCGGTAAAGTATCGCTTCACGGAGACCACCTCACGCCACAGGTTGAGGAGGCGGTTGTGCTCGCTTGAGTAGTAGTCGTTGAACGCCTGATATAAATAAATAAATATTGTTAAAATAAAAATAAATAATAATTTATTTTAAAACAGAAATAAAAAAAGTTTATTTAGTACACAAAAAAATACCTGACCCCACACTAGGCTAAACCTGTCCTGTGGGAGAAGGATACAGTGTTCTGTGTGTTTTTTGACTCTATGGACTAAATCAATCAACGGTGTCCATCTACTACTGAAAGTAACATCATGCTGCACTCTTATTCATCATCATCATCATTATTTCAGCCAATAGACGTCCACTATTGGACATAGGCTTACCCCAATGTTCTCCACACAGATCGGTCCTCTGCCGCCCGCATCCAATGGATTCCCGGACCTTGTGGATGGCCTACCACGGCTGCGACTTCCTGTACGTGGCCTCCACTCAAGGACCTTTCCGCCCCAACGGCCGTCTGTTCTCCTCGCTATGTGCCCTGCCCATTGCCACTTGTAGCACGCAATCCTTTGGGCTATATCTGTGACCTCAGTTCTCCTGCGGATCTCATCATTTCTGATACCATGTCGTACCCACTCTTGTAAAGGGTGGAAGCTCTACACTAGAAGTTGTGGACAAGTACATCTACCTCGGACAAAAAGTCCAGCTTGGTAAGTCCAACTTCCAGAAAGAGGTTGATCGACAAATCCAACTGGGCTGGGCAGTTCAGTTCAGGAAGCTACGCATATTTTCAGCCCATCTACCGCAGTGTCTCAAGACGAAAGTCTTCAATGTGTGTGATGATATACGGAACCGAAACGTGGCCACTTACAATGTGCCGATTAAGGAGGCTCAAAGTCACCCAGAGAGCAATGGATGATGCAGTCTTATTACTTGATTTGAATTATTATTATTATAAATTATTTAGGCAGGAAGTTCAGGAACTGATTATTGCCTGTATCCAGTTACATTATACACACGTTACATATGAAACTTGGCTTGTAATTGTGTAGCATGTACTTTAAATTGTAGTCTGTAGTTGTGCCTATTAATAAATAAATAAATAAATAAATAAATTACATGAAATTATAAAATTTTTTGCTCTTTAGGAGGATAATTACTGAAGTCCCCAACCATACACTTTTTTTTTAACATAGCAAGGTACTTTTTTTTTGTCTGACAGGTGACAGACGAGCAGACGAACAAGGTAAGATTGCCGCCGCCCATAAACACCAGTGAAGTCACAACTGCGCTGCCCACCTTTTAACCCCCCCTTTCTCTCGGATTAGTACTTAATAATAGTGTTAGTGCCCATCATCATCATCATCCCATTTAAGTCCCCACTGCTGGGGCACGGGCCTCCCTCAATCACATGAGGGGTAATTGCCATACTCACCACACTTGGCAGACGGGTTGGCGAGGTTTTGATATATATGCAGAGCTTTTCCTTCTCTGGGTGCTGATGATCATGCCAACAGCTTTACCTTAGTCGCCTTTTACGACACCTCGGTAAAAGTGAGGGTGGCCTATTCTACTCTGCCGAGGACCACACGGCCAAAGTGTGGCCGTGTGGCCCCCGTCATAAAAATGGGCACTAACCGTGTGGTTGTGCCCATTTTTTATCAACTATTAGATTATTTAATTCACAAATATTACCTGCTCTTCATCCTTCCACTCATCCTCCTTGATGGACATCTCATCACGCAGAGCTTCCCAATCATTGGTCAACTTCTGCAGGTCTCCTGTGAGAGCCTCGTTGAGCTGGTGAGACTCCCCTAACTGATCTCGGAGTAGATTGTTTTGAGCGAGGAGCTTTTCGCATCTGTTTACAATATTCCAGGATAACAAATTATTTTAAGTCATTCATTTTACAAATTTTTCAGCAAAATGATAATAGTTGAGAAATTTTATTAGATTGGCTGTCAAATTTTAATTATATAATTATTTTTCTGAAACATTAAAATAGTTATGGAATGACTGGCCCGATGGCGCATTTGGTAGTGACCCTACCTTATACTCAAGGTTGTGGGCTTGATCGCCACCCTGGGCAAACATTTATGTGATGCACACTTGTGTTTGTTCAGTAAAGTGTAGTAAATTAAAGTATCAGTCTATAAACTGTCCCACTGCACAGCAAAGGCCTCCATCACAGAAATCAAGTTATCGTTACTATGCGGAATGCGTATTGGTGATCACAAACCCAAGCTATGTTTGAAAAATTCGAAACAACATTTCCTTCGGCCCGGGAATCGACCAAGGACCATGAGATCACAGCCCGGTACTTAAACCAATAGACCAACGGGGCGGTTTGTTCAGTGTCTGAGTGTAATTTGTAATTCCTCTGGTGTCTGTAACCGTCACACAAGTGCTTAAGCTACTTAGTACAGAAACAGATCAATGTGTTGTATGTGTTCAGGATTAGGGATTTTTATTAATTCGCCTGGCAACATTTTAGTAATTAGAAAAAAAGAAAAAAAAAGTCTATTCTGTTCGTTTCGTGTCGCTTTGTCGTACGCGCGCTTTGCCGCGTAATTTAGAATAATTTTCGTTAAAGTTGAGAAATATCGTGTCGTCTTAGCTTTGAATATTCCTATTGATGTGTGTGGAAATCAAAAAAGGCTGATCAGTTCAGGGAATTGCGTTGGCTTCATATCGGTAACACGCTGGTAACAGGTAACTAGGATTTGAAGGTGAGTTCGAATGAATCTGAGAGTTCTGGGACCCTGTCCAGTTACCGTAACCGCAAGCTGCATCCTTCATCAGCAGCAAAGCCAGGTGAGCGTCTTCACTTAACTGTTTAGCCCCACTTTTATTCCACACTTTTTCGTTTCGTAACATTTGAAAATATCGTCATACAGTCCGCTTTGTTTATCGAATAAGTATCGCATTCAGTATGGATTAGTATTTGAAAGAGCTGGGATGAACTATATTTATTTTCTCGACTTTATTGATTTTCACGCGCTGTGTACTTACTTGCGTCTCTCCTCATCAAGTCGCCGCAGCGCTGTCTCCAAGTCGTTGATGCGTTCGTCCCGGCGCGTGTCCGAGCCTGAGGAAGTGGCCGAGGCTGGCAAGGCGGCCGGCGCCGGGAGGCCGATGGCCGACGGCTTGCTGGTGGAGGGCCGGTAGCTGAGCTCGCTGCGCGGCGTCGTCTCCAGCATCTGGTGCTCCAGCTCCGAGCATCGCTGCTTGTATTGGAGCACCTTCCGGACGCAAACAAAATTGAATGTTGTTCAATTTTCCTTTTAATTGTGGAGCACTGGTATTAATAGTTTGAAAATGTATTACTTCTTTCTATTTTGAAATACGTAATGGTTTTCTTAATTTTTATTAGGGAAATATAAGAAAAAGCGCCTACAGGCGAGTTTGTTTGTTTACTTTTTAAACGTCAATGTCATGTCACAAGAAAAAAAAAGTCATTAATATTTTTTTTCCAGAACTATAATCTAAGTAGTTGCAAAATATACAGCCTTACTAAAATATTTTTAAGGTTGGTTATATTACCTACCTACCATACTATCATAGCCTACCTATAGGGGGAGTCCGGGAGACTTACTCAGGTGGGAGAGTTGAACCATCTTTCAAATTATTTTGAAATTTACCGCGATCGAAACGTCAATGCGTTCATTGGTCCCATGCGTGAGGCCAAACATAAGTATGCCGCCATTTTGAATCATGGCTGTTTTGTTTGGCAGTGAGAATGTAACACGTGTTTCTGTTGCTGCGGAGTGATTTTTTTTTAATTAAGTAGTTTTGTGGTTGCTGTCTTGTTTATTGAGGTAAGTATCTTGTGTTGCTATTATTAGATTACCAAATAAATATAGTTTGAGGTGTGCTAAGTATTTTTCTCTACGAATGGCGGTTTTTCTGATCCATAAGCTAAATGTGAAATTAGTGTGAGCGGGAGAGTTGCACCAGGGAGAGTGCGGGAGACATGCTCAGTGGTTCATATCTCCCTCTGTAAGAATTATAAATGTAGGTTTCGTATATGTGTTTTTTTGTGTTTAATTTTACATTTTTATTTACAGTACCTACCTACACGATGCCCTTTCAATACAAGACTCCTGAAAATGCACGCAAACGAAAAAAATACACAAAAAAGGAGTTGGAAAGTGCTATAGACGAAATTAAGGAAGGCGCTTCTATTAGAAAAATTTCAATCAAGTATGGTATAGATAGAAGTACATTAAGACGATACAAATTAGATGAAAATAAATTTCATAAATTTGAAGATAAAGACAGTCAGTACAAAGCATCAAAGGTATTTACAATAGCCGAGGAAAAACTGCTTGTTAATTATTTATTGACATGCAGTAAAATGCATTATGGATTGACACGAAAAGAAGCAATGCAGTTGGCATTCGAATTTGCAACAATAAATTCAAAGAAGTTTCCTGACAGCTGGACGACGAATAAGGCTGCTGGGAAAGACTGGTTTCGGGGTTTCCTTTGTAGAAATCCCGAACTGAGTCTAAGGGTACCCGAAGCCACCAGTCTATCTCGTGCAACCAGCTTCAACAAAAAGAATGTCAAAGAATTTTTCACAAATTTAAAAACAGTGTTTGAGAAATACAAGTTTGAGGCTCACAATATTTATAATTGTGACGAAACTGGGTGCACGACCGTACAAAACTGTCCAAAAGTGATAGCCAATAAAAAAGCTAAACAGGTCGGCCAAGTTACATCTGCGGAAAGAGGAACAACTGTAACCCTTTGTTTTGCCATTAATGCAATTGGAAATGTGATGCCTCCCTTCTTTATATTTCCAAGGGTTAGATATCAAGACTATTTCGTATCTGAAGGACCAGAAGGGTCAAACGGAGATGCATATCCGAGCGGTTGGATGACAACGAAAAGTTTCGTGAAATACCTTGAACACTTTACGAAATACTCTCGTGCCTCCAAAACCAATCGCGTACTCTTAATACTAGATAATCATGAGAGTCATGTAAGTATTGAGGCGATTAGTTTTGCCAAGAATAATGGGATTACACTGTTAACACTGCCTCCACATTGCAGTAATAAATTACAGCCCCTTGATGTTTCTGTTTATTCCTCATTTAAATCTCGATACAACACAGCTATGAACAATTGGATGTTATCCCACCCAGGCAAGACTATCACTATCTACAATATCCCAGGATTTATTAAGACGATTATGTCTCAAGCATTCACCCAAAGTAACATCTTAAGCGGATTCCAGAAAACTGGCATTCATCCGTTTAACCCAGAAATTTTTAGTGACGAAGACTTTTTGTGTTCTGCTGTCACAGACAGAGATTTACCTCAAGAACAAGCATCAACAAATGAAGAAATACTTTTAGAAAATCAAATTGAAGTTGCCACTGAACTTGAGGTATCTTCTCAGCTTGCACGAAACACTACATTCCCGATTGATGTTCCACAAGTATTTGAAAATAACATGAGTAATATTGACCACGGGTCTATTAATGAGTTACCATCTCCTAGTATTCTCGGAATCGAAAATGAATCTCTCGAAAATGTTCAAGATAATACTTACGGAAGCCCAAATGGTTCAAAATCAAACGTAATCGTTACACGTGCCAAATTAAGGCGTGCTAGTTCGGAGCCAAATCTATACTCAAAAAAACAGGAAATATCTATAATTTTTCCAGAACCTCGTAGGAGTAAACGGGCATCGTCTTTGACATCACAAAAAGAAATATCTTCCAATTCACTTAAAGCTGACCCATTGACTCAAAACAAACACGGCAATATTATTTTGCAATCACCTTCTACATGTATGGAACCCAAACAGCATAATACCCTGGACCTATTCACAGCCTCACCGATCCAGTCCACTTCAAAAGATTCTAAAGTATTAATCACTCCAGAAAACATAAGACCATATCCGAAGGCAGCTCCCAGAAAGATTACTCGGCGAGGTCGTCAACCTGGCAAGACCAAAATATTGACAATGACGCCTGAAAAAGAAAATTGCAACAGTGAAAATCTCACTGAAACTCAAATTCAGGAGATCTCCGACCCTAACAATAACAAATGTGGTAATGATACGAATTCAAAAAATAAGGGAACTGAAACTGAAGCTTATAATGTGATAAGAAGACAAAGAATAGGCAGTATTAAAAAAAGAATTCTTGAACCAAGTGATACAGAAAATGATGCAAATTATTCTATTAAAAAAATTAGGAAGACTCGAGGAAAAACTAAAGGAAAAAAGAATGTGAAAGTCAAACAAGATGTGAAACAAAAATATAAGAAAACCAAACTAAAGAAAACCAAAAAAGAATGTCAAAACAAGAAACATGACAGCGAAACTGAATCTGATAACGAAGATGTGCCATACGCTGATAGTTCCACAAATGATGACGTTGAAGACAATCCTGACACAACAGATCGTTGGTACTGCTTTGTTTGTCAAACTGACGATGTTATGACTATGCGCCTTTGTCTTATATGTCGTAGATATGTTCATGAGCTATGTGTAGGGCTTACAGAGGATATCGATGATTTTATTTGTCATGAATGTGATCAGAAATAGTTTTCTGGGCAATATAATCGATATTATTACCTAGTATTAAAATGTTTATGTGATTTAAAATAATTTTGAGACTGATCAAAGATTTATTAGATGTTAATTAATAGTTTTTAAAAGTTTATAAACACAGATAATAACAAAGTGTGCTAATATTTTTTTGTTAAGGTAAAGTTTATTTCAGAAAGACATGAATAAATAAAGATATTATATAGATTTACAATAATTTTGTGACTGGTAAATGATGCCAAATTATTAGAAAAAAGTTAATAATAAAAAAATCTAAAATAAGTACACCCATGTTTGTTGAAGAAGTTTAATAATTTTTGTTTTGTTAATTTTTTATATTTAATTACAATTTTTATGAAAATTTGTATTATTTTTGCGTTTTCCTTGCTGGTAGTAATAAAAGCAAGTGATTTATGGTGTATGTTAATTAAATAAAGCTGTGATTCCAGCTGAAAATGATTATTCTTTTCCCCAAAATAGTATGTTCAACTCTCCCCATACCCCGGTTCAAGTGTCCCTGCTGATAGGGAGACTTGACTCATATCTCATTTTTTATTAAAAATTTCAATAAAATTTTACTTACGCGTCATATTAAAAAACAATTATTCACAAATGTAGCTAATATAATAATGTATCGCAAAAATCTTTAATCGATTTTCTAAACCCGATGAACAAGAAAATATGATGGTTTATGTAAAAAGTGGTTCAACTCTCCCGGACTCCCCCTATATATTCGAAAATTGTAATCCGTTGGTTTTAAAATGTCTTAGGAGTTTCTAGAAGAGAAGGAATTCTTATGATCTTCGAAATCCCTGTAACCATAGAATAATAGTTATTATTCTAAGCCTGTAACGAAATTTGAATTTCTTCCAAAGACCGTCATGCGTCTTGATTTATTTTAGGTCATACTTACTTTCAGGAACCTTTACTGGGATTTTTTGATGGTGATGTCCAAATCTCCCAGAATCAGTCAAAAGAAAAGTTATCTTTAAGTAGATTATTACAAAATAATCTACTAGGTAGATATGTTAGATTTAAGTAAGATTGTAACTGAAATTGTAATATGCTGTTGTAATCCCATATAAATAAATAAGCTTAGACAAATTAACACGATGTAAGTAACTAAGTAAATTAATGGAGAATATGTAGCTGACGTAAAACTAAACGCAATGTGTGAGTTTCCACCATGTTTCCACCAACCTTCGCTTGGAGCCGGGACACTAAAGCTGCCTGTCCTTGCTGCGCGCGGCGGTACGCGTCCAATCTCCGCTTGTGGTCAGCCGCCTCGCCCGCTAGCCGCACGCGCAACTCCTCATTCTGCCGCCGGAGATCACTGCCCACGCTCCCCACTGGAGAGTCCATTTCGGGTGGACTTTCCAGTGATTTCTAGTGTGGTGGGTGGATGGTTTAGAAAATGTTGGTTGCATTATAATCTTTTAGAAAATGTTGACGATAAGTTTATACGAGAGTATGTGCTCGTTCGTAAGATACGTGTAGGTAATTTAAATAGACGTAGATGGGCACGTAATGACAGCCAAACATTAGATCACCAGCTACAATCTGTCAAAAATTCTCAACTAAGTGTTAGACAGATTTCGATAGCCCAATGTGTGACTGTCTGTACCTAAAGGTCTACAACGAAATTGTCCCATAACAAATGAGAAAACACCTGTCGCATCGAAACAAAAGAAACACCAATGTGTGCGAAATTGACATGGATAAAGATTCGGTCATGATTGTTGTAGGCCCTTTACACACGCAGCTGCAAGAAGTGTAGGTAGTAAACATTAATTACCAGATAAAAATTGTTAAAGGTAAATTCAGAAAACAAATGTTCTTATTTTTTATGAAAATACTTATAAGATGGATCCAGTACTTAAGGTACCTACTTAAACGAGCCTAGGTCACCAGTAAAAGAGCTAAAGAAAGCTCTTGTCACACTGTACCTAGGTACCAGTATTATATTATGTGCTAATTACTAAATTAGTAAAAAAAAACGAAACTAAGGTGTTTGGTCATAGAATAATATAGTGGGTTCGGTCAACGGTGCCACAAATTATAAACAAATTGAATACATACCAGGAAACTTCGGTATTAAGCTTTAAGGGTGATATCAAAATCTGATCTGTGGATGACAAATTTATTTTTCTCAATATTTAATTGGTAATAATCCTAGTTACCTCTTTTTTCAGACGTTGGTGTGGGAGCGTGCCAGTGGTTCTCCTACCGATAGGAGCGCGGGCGCTCCTCGGCGTAGTCAAACCTTCCCTCGTCGGTAACTGGCCACAAACAAAACAAACAAGTTAGCAAAAAAACTATATTTAGCTCCAAATTTAAACTCCTAAATCAAATCTAACACCTGGAAAGTCACTTTCTTTTTTATCTTCCTTTTGTGTTTCACTTCGAAATACAAATGTTGAGCTTTCTTAAATTCAAAAGACATTTTATGCTTGCTTTTAAAATGTTTTACAGACACGCGAATTAAGTAAACCACATAAAAAACGATTTAAAAAAGGGCGAAAACTGTAAAGACTTGTTTGTAGTGAGCCCACAATGGTAGTGCGGTCGATGTAGGAACAAGGGTTGGCCGAGCAAGGAAGGCTGGCTATCGGCCTAGGCATCTAATTATCGCCCCCACAGAGGGAATGGGAGCCCTGGTTAATGCATAAGTCCGTCTCTTTTCAACACTAAATAAATCAGGTGGTGTGTTATTGCCCTGGTTCAGGTTGCTGTCAAAGTGTAATTACGGAAATGTAGCCATGAAAATAATCGTAAGTTTTGAAACACGTTTACTGGTGTTCATCAAAGCAATACGAAAAGAAAGAGGAATCATATATATAATCGTCTGTGCGTTACATTAGGGCTCACATAAAATCAGCGCATGGCCGGCAGGTACTCCTACCTAAAACTATTGCCGAAGCTGAGTGAGCTTCTTTTCACTGATCGAGACGCACCTCATACGCAGATACTTATTGCCTGGCTTGAGCAGCCAATTGTATTAACTTTCTTTTTTTTTCAATTTTTATCTCCTCTCTTTCTTGTAATATTTTTTGTTTTAGTTTGTAAGTATTTGTTTCTTTTTGTTTTAATATACTTGTTGTGTCCGTTCGTACCTACCTGTATAAAATTGTGTGTCGTATTCTCAGTGAATAAATGTTTCTATCTATCTAACTTAGGTATCGTTATTACCTCTACGTTATCGGAAACTAAAATTTGTAAGTTATGTACGCTACCTATCTATACTATTAATAAAGAGGCAAATCTGACTAACAGCGGCAACACTTATAGGTAATACGAAAACACGTAACGCTTGCGCGATGTAATCGACACCTAGCGCCATCTATTAGTATAAAGTGGAACTCAAGCAGCGAAACGCAGCACAGTGCTGCTTCACGCCGGTTTTTTGTGAGGCCGTGGTATCACTCCGGTCGAAGAATATAGCCGCTAGATGGGGATGGATACTGTCTAGTCGCTAAATGGGTGACGATCTGCGAAAAGCCGCAGGTATAGACTGGATATCCAGCTGTGGACTGGAACAGACGGATGATGATAAACTTGTGGCGACACTTACCATCGCCCGAAGAAAGAAGTTCGCCCACTAGTACCATCCTACCAACAGCAGATGGCGCTAATCTGACAGTTCATACAAGATTGGAATTCTCATACGATCCTACATCGGAAAAGAAAAGTTCGCAGATCGACTTGAGATATATACGACAAACCAAGATGGAACACTGGACCATGGTCCAGGCTCGGCGGAAGATCTTCCCTTTCGTGGGAATCATTCCAAATCCCAAAAAACTGTAGGGTACCGGAGGCCCAATCTGGGAGAAGGGGGTAAAGGTAAGGCGAGCGCACTTGTGACGCCACTGGTGTCGCGGGTGGCCATGGGCGGCAGCAATCGTTTATCATCAGGTGATCCATCTGCTCGTCTGCCACGTATCACATAAAAAAATCACTCAGATATCTCGGGTGTCTTCAAACTTACCTATCAATGCATTTGAAAGAAAACTAAAATTTAGATATAAATTAACATCAATATTTTCTTATCTGATAAATAAATGATTTAAATTGTTAGCAACTAAACCGGATATCTTTTTAACAATTTCGAAGCTGCAGCCTCTCGGAAAACACTTATACTCTTTATTAACGTATACTAAACTTTTGGGTCTGCTTTTGTACTCGAAATTTGAATTACCGCTAAAAACAGCCACTTATGGCGTTAATCCAAATTTCGAGAGCAAAAGCCTTAGACAATTTAACTGTTTAAGGCAAAAGCAGATAAAAAATTAGTGCACAATTATTAAATAAATAGTATAAATGTTTAAAATTGATCCGGTTTAGTAGGTAGCTAACAATTGAAGTCGATTGGTGTCGCTAGATAAGTATGTAAACCAAAATCTGAACAATGTTTGTTCCACAATAAATGAATAAGTAGGTATATCAACAAACGTTACTACGAAACTAACAGTGCACTATGTAGGTCAGGCACCAGGTCAATTACCTAAGCTCTAATGTATGGAAATTGCTGCCAACTTAACCTTGGTCTTCAACCAACGTAAACAAAGCGTTTTTCCCACTAAATCGCGTAATGCCTAGCATTGACTGCAATATGAATGAACTCTTACCTAATTATTCAGCATTTTACAAAGCGATGCCATGATTCACCGCTGGATTCCACAAAAAAGTCCATAGTTCGAGCAATTGATAATACAGCGTCTACTGCGTTGCCTAGCAACGCAATCAGGATAACGTGCGGTTATATCAATAGTTAACTTCCTCATGCCAACAAAAATTCCATTATATTTTTACAGTACATTTTTCGGCATAGAATATGAAGCACCTATACTTACTTACCTAAATGCTTAGATGATGTTGGTACTTATAAATAATTAAAAAAATTTTCATCATCTGTGTTTTTTTTCTAAGTAAGTACATAAGTAGACTAGGTAGGCTCTTTTGAATTCACTTGATTGATGAAAAATCAATACGTATTCAATAAGACGGCCTACTTACATAACTATTCACATTAGAAGTAATGGAACTTTAATTTTCATCACTCGTTTTAATCACAAAAGTTTTTTGTCGTAGCAATATTTAAAACTTGGTCTGCTATTTTGCTTTTTTTAAATAAAAAGTGAAAACAAAATATTCAAAATAAGAACGTACCGAATGTGCACTACACTCGAAAGAGGTGACTAAACTGTTTAAAAATTTACGAATATCTTCGAGGGGGTGGAATGACACGGTTCAGTGGTCACCCCACCTGGATGTGTTTAGATTCGTAAGATAGCGATAGGCCCCGTATCGTTTATAAAATAAATATAAAAATCGCAATATTACAAATCGCGATCTAAAGTTAATACTGTACTAAAGCTCACGTCATCCCGTTCCAACAAGCAATGTCAAAACGAGCTGGCACTAGTTTGGTTCTGGGATTATCCTTAGTTCGCAATTTGTAGTAAGGGGGATGAAGTTGTATTAATTGTACATTAGTGGTGAATCACGATTAAAGGTGCTGGTTGCATGCGTATTTTTAAACGGGCCGCCATTCAAAATACAATTTGCCTTGGTTCGATTTTTACGCTTAACAATCAGGTGTTTTAAAGGCAGGTGGACTGGGGCCTTACTTTTTCGTATTCTTTGGGGGATTATATGGGAATCATTGAGAGCCATACGTTATTAGGCAACAATTTGTAGGTACCTACTTTACCAAAATAATTTGGTTGACTGTATCGTATACCAGACTTTGAAACTGGTGAACCGATAATAAATAGCTTTAGCGCAGAAGC
The DNA here is from genome assembly GCA_019059595.1 of Marasmia exigua. NCBI lineage: Eukaryota > Metazoa > Arthropoda > Insecta > Lepidoptera > Crambidae > Marasmia > Marasmia exigua. Next base: position 5,005,017 of record CM032471.1, read on the forward strand.
GTAACTGTACATGTGGTTATTGTTTATTAATATTGCAGAATTAATACAATAATTCAACATTAATAATGAAATTTTGTTAGTTATTTTATGAACAATACAAAAAACGGGCATGTACCTAAGTTTGACCAGCGCGCTCCCATAAATTACCACGTTTGTCCTAGTAGTTGCCACTTTATTTAAGGTGATAATAAAACAGTGTTATTATGGAATACTTTCATTTATTGATTAAAAGTCATCTTAAAATAATCAATCTTCAATGCAGAGCCGTAGATAGTTTCCTATTCACTTATTAGAATAAAAACATAATTAAGACCATTAATTACATATTGGCAAACTTTAATAGAAAATGTAAATAAAAAACACTTTATTTAATAGGTCATTTTCTGCATATTTAAAAATTACAATAATACATTTTAGGGGGGCAATTTGAACCTAAAACAATGAATCAGAACGATAAAATTCAAATCTGGTCATCCTTAGGAACACTTTTATAACTGTATTTAACCCAATAACAAAGCAGTGGTCAATTATTGGAGCACACTGCAAAATACCATTTCAATGACATGTAAAACACCAAACCAGAAGTCAAACAAGTGCACCGCGACGTAAAAATAGTGAAAGCAAGAAATTATGGCCGATCACCAGTAGCAAACCACTTGGTCAACAATAGGAACCTAGTACAGTGGCGGACAGGTCAAGCTATAGAAAACTGTCAAATTTCCTTAATCGATTTCGAACTCAATGTGTAACAATATAAGGTTTATAATCGAATGAAGAAATTTTACAGTTTTGTATAGCTTGATGTGTCCGCCACTGTACAAAGTTTCCAGTATTTAACCACTCTTAAAATTAGATGTAAATCGATACAAACCTACCAAAAGTAAGTGTATACGTAACATGACTTCTCAAAGGGATAGGCCTGTGAGTACTTACTTACTTGTTATTATTATCTAAGTATATCGAAGATAATTGTATCTGTAGTTATGCACTGATAAATACATTTCTCATCGATGACGTTGAATGTTTTTAAATGATGTATAAAATAGGTAGGTAACTAGATACCTACCTACTCGTGCTGTAATTGAGATTAAGTGAAACAAATAAGTATGTACCTAGATAGGTGGATTAAAATTGAAACTACATTCGCCTATAAAAACAGTGACATAAGTAGTATCTTCTTCTTTGAGTGCGTCTTCAGTTCTGAGGGTTGGCCGTCAACTTTCCAAAATCCTCACTGTTCATTGCGAAACGAAACGGCCGTTCCACAGATGCGATGCCAGTGTAACGACGCAGTATAAATCTAAACTAACTAACCAATATCTAATCTACTTACTCCTTCCCTCCCGTGCCCGGCCTGATGCAATCACGGGATACATTTCGCCAACTTTAGTGTCGCGCAAACATTCACGACGGCCGGCTGCACACGCTTTTCAAGGTAAATTATGATCTAATTTTGAGAGACCATTAATTTCAGTGACTAATATAAGTAGTAAAGTGATGTATCTAAGTGATTTTTTCTAAGGTGTTTTATGCTAATGGAGTATGAATTGCAAATAATTGTTTTGATGAAGCGTTTTAATATATATGTATCTTCTAGGTAATCGTGCTACATCTTAGACCATATTATCACTTACCATCAGGTGAAATATGGTCAAACGCTTACCTATCTACAGTAAAAAAAAAAATAATAATAATAATAATAATAAGCTAAAAAAATACCTCGTTGAAATTTTAAGTTCCATTTGGGGTTATTACGGACATTTCACTGGGGTATTTACGGACGTCCGTAATTACTCCTGGTTTGCTTACTATATCTACTGTTTACTCTAATAACACTAACCAATCACCGTTTATTTTTAGATGCCACGAATATATATTAGAAAAAAGGAACAAGCGTACACCATAGAAGTTTTACAACTAGCCGTGCAAGAAATAAAGGATATAAAAGTGACTTTTAGCCAGGCAGCAGAGAAGTATGGTATTCCCATAGCTACACTTTTTGACCAAGTGAAAAAGGGCGGGGTTTCTACTGTACCAAAGAGAGGTAAGAAGCCCATTTTTAATGAACGTCAAGAAACAGAACTGGTTGAATTTATTTTAAAATCATATAAGGCTTTCTTCGGGGTAACAATACCTACTCTAAGAAAAATCGCTTTCGATTTTGCCTCTGCTAACAACATAAAACATAATTTCAACACTGCTACAAGAATGGCTGGAATCGATTGGTATTGTAATTGTATGGCTAGAAACCCTAATATATCACTACGAAGGCCAGAAGCTACTTCACTGATTAGGATCACAGCATTTAATGCCGAAGAAACCGATATATTTTATGAGAATTTTAAGACACTTATGAATACATATCAAATCAGATTCTATTTACAATGTAGACGAGACAGAAGTCAGGACTGTCTAACGTAATTCTAGGATTCTTGCATCAAAAGAACAAAAACAGGTTGGAAAATGTACCAGTGCAGAACGCGGTTCCTTGACTACGGTTGTAAATTGTTTCAACGCTGGAGGTACCTATATTCCGCCGTTTTTTGTATTTAAAAGAAAGAGAATGGATGCCCTGCTTATGAGAGACAGTAATAGCAAAATGGTAGCTTGTGTTTCAGACTCTGGTTGGATTAACGAAAATATATTTATTGAATGGCTCCAGCATTTCAAAGAATTTGCTAAGCCATCGATCGACAATGCTATATTGCTCATAATGGATAATCATGAGAGTCACGTAAGTCTGAAAGCTTACGAGTTTTGTCGCAAAAACTTTATTCATATTTTAATATTGCCTTATACATCCCACCGTATGCAGCCATTGGACCTAACTTTCCATAAGCCACTAAAAACAGCATACAATAGAGAATGTGAGACTTTTATGGTTAACAATCCGGGAGCCAAAATTACAGCTTATGATGTTGTAGGTCTTTATACTAAAGCTTTAACCGAACGACTTCTATAGATAAAGCCATTAATGGCTTCAAAAGTGCTGGGATTTTGCCGATAGACCCGGATAAATTTAAGGATACTTTCGCAAGTATTTTAAGTTATACTGAATCTCAGGAAGCGTCTCAGCTCTCTATTAACCTTGCGGAAAGCGAAGACAATGCTGTAAACGATGCTAGTTTAAGACAAAGCCAAAGTCAATCTGCAGCTGATGCCGTTCCAAGTGGGTCAAAATCTCCAGAACCAACTTAACTTTCTAGCAACAATCTAAATATTGATGAAACTAATCTTTCCAACGAGCAATTAGTTAGCGAACATAATGATATCAGAGATGCTGCCTTAAACCAAAACACGACTAGTACTACTTCCTCAGTATCTTTTAATGATATAGTAAAGGTTCCGGCAATACAACTAAGTCGTAGTAAACGTTTCATAAAAAAGAAACATTCTATAATTTTCACCAGGACGCCGAAAAAAACTGAACTAGAAGAAAAGGAACAAAAGAAAGTAGACAAAAGAAAGACTAAGAGTACTAAAGAAAAAATAAATTTAAATGATAAGCCAAAGAAACCAAGAAGAAGAAGATATCACAGAAAAATGCTCAAAAGCTGTGAGAAATCTAAAGAATTTTGAAACTGAACAAGAAAAAACCGGCCAAGTGCGAGTCTGACTCGCGCACCGAGGGTTCCGCCGGTATCTTTTGATTGCGTTAACTTTTATTTGATTTTTTCACAGCTTAAAGGGACAGTAGACCTAGGTATTTGGTATAAATTTCAATTTGATACCTTTATTCGTTCGTGAGAAATAAAGTAGTAAATTTCATTTTATTAAAATATTTTTATTATTTTATAAAACTAAAAAAATGTGATTTTCGCAATTTTTCCTATATTTGCATTATATGACAATGCTTCATGCCAAATTTCAAGATTCTGAGTTTACGGGAAGTACCCTGTAGGTTTTGATTCCTTTGCGAGTGTCGAAAATTTGATGAAAATATCGATATAATCGGCTGTATCTTTTTATTGCGTTGGCTTAGAAGTTTGATTTTTTCACAGCTTCAAGGGACAGTAGACCTGAGTAATTGATATCAATTTCAGCTTCATACCTCCACGCGTTCCTGAGAAAAAGGGCCTTGACAGACGGACGGACGGACGGACAACAAAGTGATCCTATAAGGGTTCCGTTTTTTCCTTTTGAGGTACGGAACCCTAAAAATGATTGTTTTTGCATTTATTGCCAAGAAAAGTACTGTGATCCACCCATCGAAGACTGGATTATGTGTTTAAAGTGCAAGAAGTGGGCTCATGAGAACTGCACTGCTGGAAGTCCTTCCAGAGACTTTACTTGTGACTTTTGTGCATAAAGTGGGACATAGTCCGTAAATACCCCGTGGTGTCCGCAATACACCAAGAGCTACGGGTAATTACGGACACATAGGGTTTCGTTTTTGTTTAAAAATATATGGTTTTTGATTGATCTTGTAAAATAATTAATGTTGATTTTATAGATGGATAACTAAAGATATCTGTGACTAAAGTTTCATAATTAATAAAGAAAGACTGATTAATTCTTATAGTATAGATTTTGTTTATCATTTCCCTTAAGCATCCGCAATTCCCCCACCCTCCCCTATATTGCGCAGTCACCATTTTTTCCTTCTTTCAACTCGTCGCCTCCCCTCTATTTTACCCATTATGATGAGTTGAAGCAACGCGTACCTCTCATGCCTAAGTACGTGGCCTAAGTATTCGATTTTCCGCTTTTTTATGGCATTCATAAAGTTACGGGTCATGGCGACACGTTGGAGTACTCTTTCATTTGTCACCCTGTGTCCAGCTGATGCGGAGCATATGGCGATAACACCACATTTTGAATACCTCCAGACGTAGTCTGGTGTCCTCCTTCAAAGTAAAGTAGTAGATACCAAATAATGAGTGAGTTACTGTGTGTGTAAACCCAGTGTATTTAATTAATTCACCAGCTAAAACTAAAGTTTTGACAGCGGCGCCGTTTCTTCCTCATCAATAAAAAACACAGAATTTTTCGAGATCCGTCGATCCTTCTCCTTCTTTATTTATTTAATTTTAAAGATAAACTAGGATAGGTACGTACCTACTTATAGCTACATTATTTGTATAATACTTAAGAAAGAAACGTCAGATTTGGTCTGACCTTTATCATCAATGGGAATGAAGATGATCAAAGATATTAGTGTGCTTTTTTAATCGTCTTACTTTCTTATCGAGGGCATTATACTGATATATCAAACATTATTTCCCAAGGAACATTAAGTCTAAAAAAAAATGCCTTCCCATACAATTGGCCGGCAAGAAACAGCTGGTTACTTTTGTATGGGAAGGTGTTTTTTTTTCTGAGAGAAGTCCCTGTGTTCCTTGGGGGAAAATGTTAGTTTTCATCAGTCTAAAGCTCTTGATAAGGGAGTAAGACGGTTAAAAAGGACGGTGTATAATTAAAAGTAACTAAGGTAAATTTTGATTGTCGATATGACCAGGTGGCTTAATTTGAAGCCATCTCGTAACGAACGAGAATATACCTGTCGCATCCAAACAAAGGATACACACAGCGCGTGTGAAAGATCTCTCTTTCTTACGCGCCCCGGTTCGGTTGTCTGCTTTAAATTAGGCCCTCAGGATCGTTAGGGGTGGATACTAGATCCACTGCTGATGAGGCAGAGACAAACGTAAGTGCGTATTCCTTTCTAAAAGGTCGGCAACGCGTCAGCGACCTCTCTGATTTCTCAGATGTTCATGGGTGGTGGTAATTACATACCAGGTGACCGGCTTGCTCGTTTGTCACAGAAAAGAAAAACCTACAGGCACCTAGCCGGTAGATACTTATTTAGGGTAGAAACACTGGGACTTTATCATCTAGTTAAGCATGTACCTAATGCAATTTGTGGCCATTGCAACCTACGTATGTAAGTAATTTTGCAATATATTTTTGATCTCAGTTCTTCTAGTTATAAACATGTACCTTTGATTTGTAAATCTTATCTGTTTTTCTATTTTCCGTCTAGGTATCGCAAAATTGTTACCTTTTTGTCGTTTTGGACACAGGTGTCGCCTCTACATATTAATTATCTTACTGCTACACTCAGAGTCGTTGATTAACTTAGTTGGCTACTTGAGAAAAAATATCGACACTTATTTTCTTATGCATAAAGACTACCGATACTAAAGTTAATGAAAATTAGCTTAAATGACGTCTCTGAATGCGGCCGTTAGGCAGTTATTGTCGCGACAATAGGGATTGTACTTAGTGCATGGTAGTTTTTTTTGATGCGATTGCCTGCAACACCAGTGGAGTCATAAGTGCGCTTCTAATTTTAAGCCCCCCTTTCCCCAGATTGGGCCTCCGGTGCCCTCACTCACGCTATAGTTAAATTTGCCTATACACAAATTGTGTGATCGATAATTTTGGTATGCATACGTACCGCAACGAAATATTTTACTAGGCAGTAACTGGCTTGGACTCATCTAGAAGTACAATAGGCACGTCAACAGAGACGCCCCGCGCGGGTTCAATGACCGATAGCGCCGCAATCCGAAATGATAACTACCTACTGATACGGCGTATATTGTAAGTTAAAGATTGCTGCTATCGCACTATTTTTCAATCAAATTACTTATCAATTTGGAATTGGAGATGTAAATAGAAAGTCACCGTTGGACTTGATTGATTAGGCACGTACGCTTCACGTAAGTACCTACCATAGAGTATATTAATAATTAGGATATAACCTACATACTCAGATACCTACATTTAATTTTATTAAATTGCCTCTCGACCGCCCACGACCTCGATGGCGCAGTAGCTATGGTGATGAGCTCAAGCCTGAAAAGTTCCGATGCTTGGGTTCTGAATGCAGACGTTACGACCGAATCGAAGTTTCCCTCTCATTCACACGCGCTGTGCTCCTTTGTTTGGATGCGACTGGTATATTTTCGTTCGTTACGGGACGACCTCAAATTAAGCCACCAGTTCCCGGTAGGGGGTAATTTAAGAAACGAACTTTTCTAATTTGAACTTGGTCCGGCAGCTACTACTAATAGTAGAGGACTAGTTTGAGACTAGCTGATCAGTTTTAATTATCTGGCGCATTCATGGTTCGCCTTCTGAACATGGGGTCGTAGGTTCAAATCCGAGTTCACTTCACTGAATTTCCTAAAACTATTTCCGTATTTTACCTATACCTAGCGCTCGGTGGTGAGGGAAGCATATCGTGAGGAAAGGTGTCCTTGTCAAGCTACTTCATCTTCATCTTAGCGTGTAATTTTCAAAGCTGTCGCTTTGGAGCCCAGGGTACGCTTAGACCATGATTCAGGATTGGGCAGATCTGGTAATTACAATGAAGCGACTGCCGTCTGACCTTCGCAACCCTTTAACAGGGGAACCAGACCAACTGAATCATGGTTACACGTTTCAGAAACTTTCTGCGAAACGTGCAGGTTTCCTCACGATGTTTTCCATCACCGCCGAGCAGATGGTAATGGTAGAAATAGGCACATAGATTTGAAAAAACCATTGGTGCATGCTCGGATGCGAACCTCGCCTCGAAGGCGCGTTCGTATCCATTGAGCTAGCATCGCTCTTAAAAAGGTGTCCTTGTCAAGCTACCTCATTGTTTTATCAGAAAAGCACACAGTAGTAGTAGTATCAGCCTATATAATGTCCCACTGCAGGGCAAAGGCCTCCATCATAGTAGCGAAGACTTGAGTTCTATGATAGAGGCCTTTGCCCTGCAGAAAGGCACACATCCTGTTTAAATTCCACTTGAACACATTATTTTGCTAAAGAGTCCTTCCAAAAAATCTTCTTTCAGTTAAAAATATATTGGAAACGATGCATCGTTTATCTTATCGGTGTTTTTATTTGCAGTGCAGCGGTTAATGTCGAGTTCTGCCCTGTTTTATTTCGACCATATCGCCTGACCTCGAAACGATACTAAAATGAGAGTTACCTACTTGCAAATGTTGACGTAACGTAGGGAATTTGTCAAAGGACAAACGGTCATAAATCTGCAGGCGGTGCGGTGCGAGGGGTAACGTTAACTTTTTAAAGAAAAACCGAAATGCATCCTTCATCCTGCAGGGGTCAAAGAATGTAAGGGGGGAGTCAGGTTTTGGTTTAGGGGGCGGCAAATTCTAAACTTCGTCCTGGGCGAGGAAGACAAGAGGGTAGCAAAATAGTCTTCCGCCCCGGGCAGCCGACACCAACGCTAAGCCACTGAAGGGATGAAGTGGAATATTTGGCTCGAGACATAGACTACAGTTGAGCCAAAATAATAAGCGACATTATTTTGACGTTTCTCTCATAGAGACGTGATCTATTAAAAAACTTCGGTCAAAGTGAATAATCGATATCCAAACAAAGTGAATCGAATAAAATAATAATGGAAAAGCAGTTAATAGAACTTTTATTTGGAGAAATGTGAATCGAAATTATTGGAAAGAAAGAAGATAGTAGAGGTACTGATCCCAGATATTGATCCGCTCCCAATTTGGGAAATATCTGCAATCGATTACTTCGAAATCAAAGCGCTTACCTATACATATAGTGTGGCATATATAGTTTTTGTGTTTACCAAGTTATAAAATATATTTATATTTTGAAACAACAAAATATTACGTTATATTAAATCCGAATGTGGCTTTCATTTATGGTTGAAAATTCCTACACGAGTAAACATTGTTCGTTCGATTATTTTAGGAACATCCCTAGAGCTTAAAAAGAAAATGGGTTGACAGATATAACATTGTACTAACGTCCAATTTTATAGAAAAGTAAATTTATAATAAGTTTATAAATAGTTTAACAGAGAAAGTAAATCGTGAAATTAAATATAAATACCAGTATAATTTTAAAAGTTAACGAATTGTGCTATTTTAACATTGAAAGATTGAAAAATTCAATTCCCGTTGTTACAAGGTTACGAGTACGTTGTCGAATTTTGATGAAGTGTCAAGTGTGGGCTTTTATTTTAGCCCAATTATAATTCGAGTTAACAGCCTATAGTTAACAGTTATGTCTTTTGGCGTTGCAGCCAGCTTTCTTATATATAGTATATTTACACATTGATTTTATTTTATTATTATAATGAATCTGTTTTGCTACAGTAGGTGGCATACGACCACGGCGATACGGCATAATCATTTCAGCAGAGACAATTTTCTTGTTTTGTACTTTTTAGATCGCGTTTTTTCAAGCAAAATTTTTTTTTAGTTCCTTACTTCAAGTCCCTTAGAGGGCGCTCTGTAATAAATTTAACGTGACGTCATATGGCCTATATCCAGAAGACAACCAAGACGCAATCATTTGTTCAATTATGATAACTAGTTTAGAAGTTACGTGGAAACAGATGAACATACATAGCCTGTCAAAATCATAATCCTCCTTTTGCTTTGCCGTAGTCGGGTAATAAATTTAATGTCAATATTCTTCAAGGCGTCTTCTTAATTTAAATACTTCTCTACATGATTTATTCAATTACAGTTGGGCCTTATAATGGTTGCTGGAATAGATGTAATACCTACAGATACCTTACTAACATTTTCAAAATTATAACATTCAGATATACAGAAACCTTAAGGGTCCGGCGAACAACGTATTTCCCTTATTAACGTAATACTTACCAAAATAATTAGCAATTTGAGGATATCTCGACATTTCATTTTTGTTACTCGGATTAAGAATGCATTTATTTATGTCTCGGTTAACACCTGCTCTTAGAAATATTTACGCACTCCAAAATATATGCGATTACATTTTGTAATTTTTTCGACGTGAACGACCTATTTTCTGCCTATTTGTTTTTTACTGAAAACAATCTTCATTATGAAAATTTAACAGAGACACAGCTTGTATTGTCTAGTTACACAATGCCTTAAAAAAAATTAAAATATATTCAAGTTTCATTCATAATTTTTGGTACCTATTCGCAAATGCTCTATATCCTACAAATTTCAAATCTAACTGTCAGGGACGGTTTCGCATATGGGTAGAGTGTCTTCATAAAATGACGACGTTTAGTAGACCGAATGTGTAGAACCCTTAAGAAGTTACTTATAGGAGCCCGGGGTACACTTGGACCATGATTCAGGATTTGAGGAGTCTCGTAATTACAATGAAGCGACTGCCGTCTGACCTTCGCAACCCTTTAACAGGGGAACCGGACCAACTGAATCATGTTTACCGTTTCAGAAACTATCCGAAACGTGCAGGTTTCCTCACGATGTTTTCCCCCACCGCCGAGCTAATGGTAGAAATACGCGCATGGATTTGAAAAATCCACAGGTGCAAGCTCGGAATTTAAACAAGACCTCCGCTATGGAAGGCGCGTTCCGAATCACTGAGTTACCATGCCTCTGAAGGAGTAGGTATTAAAATGTATATTATAACTAGCGGCCGCCCGCGACTCCGTCCGCGTGGAAAAGTAACTTTTTACCCCCCTTTCAACCCCTTACAACCCCCTTTTCGCAATAAAAAGTAGCCTATGTCCTTTCTCAGGGTCTAGATTATCTGTATACCAAATTTCATTTAAATCCGTTGAGTAGTTTTGGCGTGAAAGAGTAGCAGACAGACAGACAGACAGACAGACAGACAGAGTTACTTTCGCATTTATAATATTAGTATGGATTAATAATGTGAATTGTAGTATAGTAGTAGAGGTCGAGCAAAACCGCAATGACGCAAGTGGCCCGTGGTCCAGTGCGCCATCATCCGGCCAATGACTTGATGCTATCTAATCGAGTCTTTTGTTATTGATTCTAACGCAAAATATGCCTCTTGGATGAGACAGTTCATTCGTTTATCGGGCAAAACTAAATAACTTCGAAAATAGACTTTTTAAATTTTAATAGTGAGAGAGGCCGGCTCGATTAGAGTGATACTAAGGCCTCAGAGAAAACCTGCATGAAGAAGCGCTATTTCGCCGAGTGAGTGAAGTTATCGGGGGCAAAGGAAAGTATAAAAGTTGAGTACCCACCCTTCTGACTCCACTAGTGTTGCGAGGGTTATCAGATGAATCGTGTGCTCGTCTACATATGTCAAAACTGTTAATGTAACCATCGACTAATTATATAATAGTCCATGATGTGAACACAGATGCTTGAGCTATCTATCTCGGAGTCAGATCAATGTAAGTATGGGATGTTCTGAAATATTTATTATTTATGAAATCACGGCACGGAGGCCGGTCCTATTGGAAGGCCTACGTAGGGATACAGATCCAGCACGAAGAGGCCCCTTTGAGACACAATAATGAAAGTGGGGATGTGTACACCTAGCAGGTATTGGCTATTATTAGTAATACAAAAACAAATGCAATAATATCTACATTATATAGACAAGTTCAGACAAAATGTTAGGTTACATTACAAACTGTCAATTATTTCATCCGGTTCTGGCCATAATATTATCACAGAATAACAACGCCCTGTAGGTCTAGTGGTTTAAGTACCAGGCTGTGATCTCGGGGTCCAGGGTTCGATTTCCGGGTCGAGCGAAAAGTATGTTCCGAATTTTTCGACCATAGCTTTGTGATCACCAATCCGCATTTGGCAAGCGTGGTGATTAAGCCTAATCCCATCATAGTAGCGATGACTAGATTTCTATGATGGAGGCCTTTGCCCTGCAGTGGGACAGTTTATAGGCTGATACAATAACAAATATTATTATGGTCAGAATATGTCAAATTCCATGCTAGGTCATGAATAGGTACTACATCGATATATATGATATCACAAATATGTTCAAAGGTTAGAATTCCCATTAAAAAAATCGAAAAGTAATGAAAACAAGATCATTGACGTCAAATCTGCTGTTGAAATTTACTAGTAACCGTGAAAGTCACACTGGCCTATCTTTTTAATAACATAGATAATAACAAAAGTGCGTATTCGCACATGAAAGTGTAGGTTTTAGTAGAAAATTCTAGAGGCGTGATAAAAACCAAATTTAAGAAAAGGATAGAGCATAACATCAAAGGATATTTTGATTTTGATTATAGGCCTTTGATATATCCTCATCTAAGCGTGTAAATTTCGGTTGTTTTTTTGTATGTTAAGCGATTGCCGCCGCCGTGTCACAAGTGTGCTGCTATCCTTCAAACCCCCTTTTCCCACAGATTGGGCCAGCTCCACAGATTTTATACCAGCTCTGTGCTGTGTGCGCACAGTGTGGTTGTGACCAAAGCTTTCCCTTTTTGGAACCCGGGGTAAGGTTAGACCATGATTTAGAATTTGGAGAGTCTGGGAATCACAACGAAGCAACTTCCACCTGACCTTCGCACTTCAACAACCCAATCAGACCAACTGAGAGGTTTCCTCACGAAGTTTTTCTTCACTGCTAAGAGCTAATGGTTGAAATATGCACATTGATTTGAAAATCCAGAGGTACATGCTCAGATTCGAATCTCGACCTCCCGTATGGAAGGCGCATTCTTATCCACTGAGCGACTATTGCTCAATACGTCTTTGATATAGCCCGACGAATAGGGCAGAAGTGGCAGTGGACTGGCCAAATCTGTCATACTCGTAGAATCGTACAATCATTGGGAAAAGTAGACGCTCGCTCTTCTCTAGCTGACATTCATATCGAAGAGTTTTTGTCCTGTAGGCAGGTGGCGTACTGTACCTATATACCTACTTACTTATCTACGAGTATCCTGTGTTGTAGTTGGGTGGCAGACGAGTAGACGGATCGCCTGATAGTATGCGATTGTCGTCGCCCATAGATACCCGCGACACCAGTGGAGTCACAAGTGCGCTGCCAATTAAATCCCCCTTTACCCCGGATTGAGCCGCCGGTACCCTCACTCACACAGCGAAACACAGCACAGTGCTGCTTTACGCCGGTTTTCTATGAGGCCGTCGTATTACTCCGGTCGAGCTGGCCCATTCATGCCATGCAAGCTAAGCATGTTTATGACACTCTGCTATTCGTTGAACGGAGGACTACAGCAGTGACTAGAGAAATGCCTAAAAATTTGTGTCGTGCAGCATGAAAGAGGCGTACATACAGCAGAGAAGAGATACAAGCTAAAAAGAACTACATGTAAGTATTACGTATTCGACCACTACAACAAAGTCATTTTCAGTCAAGCCGTGGGCCTCGGAGACGATCTATAAGAGAGAGCGGAGCAATAGATCAAATATGGCCGCAGTGACCACTCGGCAACTTCAAATAAAAAAAAGTCGTTTCATCATTGTTTCAGTAAAAGTAAGACTGCTAGAAAAATTCCTCGACTAAAAATTCGATTAATCAAATGTCCAACTCACAAATTAGACCAGAAAGAATTTGAATTGCAGCCAAACCCCGGTTAATTAGAGCAATAGGAATGAGAAGGGAGTGTGAGGGTAACCGGAGGCCGAATTGGGGGGAAAGGGAGTTGGCAGCGCCTTTTGGACTCCAGTACTCCACTTTTGTCACGGGCGGCGACCCTAGCATTACTTAATCCTATCATCTTAATAATATGATGTGACAACGCGCGTGCCGATATGGCAAGTAACTTACGTATATTTTTTATGCTACGAAAATGCTACGAATCCTGTATGGCTACGAACACTTTGTACTACGAGTGTGGGTCCCGCCCGGTAGGTTAGGCTACGGGCCATAGCACTTGTCATTTTGTATTTATTCTGTATTTACATAATTCAGTGCCGGACTTGTCATAATATACAGTGTATAAATAAATGACAAATCCGGCACTGTGTAGACCTTTCCTCATGTAGGAAAGCGACGGTAAGAAATAAGTAGTCAAATTTTGCTATCAGTAGAATCTACGTCTGATTTCCCAATTCCGTTAGGTGGAATCCAATTTGTATCCCAAAATGTGCGTGTTGTTTGGCAGGAAAACAACAAACTGGGTCACAATAAACGTTTACGACGAAATGATAATCTCAACGGGTAATGAAAATGGTGGAACGTGAATCGGCGCGATTTTCTAGGGAAATGTGATGAAGACAAAGAATTCCAAATATTCTTTTTATACGAAGGCATCCATCACGCCTTGGTAGTATTGTAAATAAATTGAGACAACATCACATACCTTAGTTCTGGTCCCCAAACTAAGGATTTCCTTCGTACTAGGGAGATTAGGATCAACTATATAAATATATGTCATTGACGCTCGTGGTCGTTAGTCCTCTCCCAGATCCATCCATATATTGTAGGTATAAAATATATCTTCTCTATTATAACCTTATAGTAGTATATTTTACATAATTTTATAAAATTTGTGTAGGTTATATTGTATTATAGTAAGTTAACATTCGTATGTATTAGTGTATGAAAACGTGTTTATTTATTTATTTATTATCTAGATATATGTACTTATTTATACTATAAATTTACTTAATCAATATTCAAAATCAAAAGGATTGCACCAGCCTCCCCTCTTCTATCTAATGTCCTTTACCTGAAGGTTGTCTGGTAGAGATCGCTCCCAGCGATAAGACCGCCTAAATTGTACATTGTACCTATCTCTGTATACCTAGCTTTTAAGTTCTGTATGTAGTGTAATAAAGAGTATCTATCTATCTATCTATCTAAGGTACCAACACCCAGAAACAATAAAAATATCTGTTTCATCAAGAAACATTTGTTGGTGCGGCAATTGAAACCGTGACCGCGATGTGTTGAAGTCGGTTGAAAAAAAATAGTAACAAGTAGCCACAAAAGTTTGTTACTGAATGTTACGGTGTAACATTCAGTAACAAACTTTTGTGGCTGTAAAAGTAACTGCAGTGGTGGATGACGCACTTTCGACAATCACACACTATCCGGCTGGGGTTCGAGACTATTAATTTCTCTTCTGAATTAGTGCACAATTCAAAATCAGTTTTGATTTTGAATACTGCACGAATTCAGAATAATAAGATTTACGTACAATATCAGATCTTAAAATCGTTGAACCATAAAAGCTGCAAAAATTTGACTCATTAATGCCGAAGTAATAAAATTAATGCCTGTAATTAATTTACCTACTGCCGAACTATAAACAGCGAAACGATATCTGAAACTTATCCTTAGTAAGTAGTTACTTAGATAAAAACGTAAAAATAAATTGCCCATATCAACATAGAATAAACAAATTTTTGCTTCTTGAAGGTTTCTTCACTTTCACGTTTAAAGAACAACGAATTATAACATGTAGCATTCGTAGGTTTTTAAAAATCGTCATGACTACACTTCTGGCTAAAAAAAGTTTATCTACTCACTTAATTGTCCGTGGTACTTTTTACATTAAAATTTTGGTCAACCAGCTTCACTGTGAACCAACTACTATTTCCTTATCCTGTGAACCTTCTACGATGCAGGTACTTACGTGAAAGCATAAATCAAATTAAACATAAAACAATACTCCATTGCCTGAAAAAGAAAAGTAAACAACGCGAAAAGTTCGTTTCATAAATCATTCGGAGCTGTCGTCAAGTACTAAGTTATCGAATTAACGTATCGGATACATCATCGTCTGGAGTTAGCGTACCAACATTTATCGTCATGAATAGAAATCGTTCGTTAGAGCCGGCCGTATTTCCGCGGTTCGTGACCGTCTCGCATGTCGCATCCCGACTCGCGAACTTCCCGCTCGTAAATAACGTTTTATGTCATGTGTCACAGCGGCCATCTTGCTTTCCAACGAGCTTCTTCAATACGATAATCCGAGATCCGAAGCTCCGAACGCATCACTACACCCTTGACATAGCGGCTAGAATAACATGTCACTCCGTTCCGCATTGGCAAAAAAATACTGGGTTTGTAAAAAAACAGGAATGGCCTATCGATTGTGCCAACTGGTGCTTACCGCCGATCTCGATTCGTGGGTAATCGAGTAGATTACTCGATTGTAGCATCGAGTGATGGACTACACGAAGTGTAACTTCAGACCGCTGAACGGTTTTGTTTTGTTTGGCGTATCGCGAGTCGGCCCGCCTACCACTTGCATAAACAGCATTTATCTTTCTTCGACTTGGAAGCGGTTATTTTGGTAATAACTTTATCAACTTGCTGTTTTGGTGATAAACTTTTATTTTGCTTTTAAGTTTTTTATTTTTCTTTACTATGAAGATTAGACTTGTAGATTGTCACTAAGTGGTGGTTTTTAACAGACACCTATGTATTAAATAATTAATTGGGTATCACCCTACCCAATAAACCCAGACGACCACTACCAATTTAGTGTGTCCGTAATTCGTATTTGTAAAAGTACTTAGATAATACAGTGAAACTTGGTTAATTGGGACCTGGATAAGTGGGAAACCTCTATAACTGCAACTCATGCAGCGGTCCCTACACATTGGCACTGAATTGCATCTGTTAGTGGGACGAAGCAAACCTCTATATCTGGGATTCATTCTTTCGATTTATCATCATAGTTACCTCTACAACTGGGACAGTGAGACAATTTTATATGCATAAACCTCTGTAACTGAGATAACATTGTTTTGTTTGTTGATTTATATTATTTTTCTACCCGCAAATTCTGCATTTAATGACGTAAGTAATTTTGACCGGATGCGGAGTGCATTTGTTTTAAAATTCCTTTACTGCCATACGAATGTTTGTTAAAAATGTCTAAAAGAAAGCTACAATCTTTGTCATTACGTGAAAAACTGAAGTTAATATCTGTTTATGAATGTGGGAAAACACGCGCAGTGTTCGCTAGGTTGATGTGGTGATGAGGTTTGCCAGGAAAGCTTGGTTTTTTGTAACTACATTTTTTTTTTATTTTATTAAAACTCATTTATGTTATCGTAACACGTTATTTTATGTAATGATCGTACCTCTATAACTGAAATAATCGATATACAGACCTCTATTAATGGAACCCTGTGTAAATGAGACAGATATTTATTAATACCTGGATATCTGAGACACTGGATAAGTGGAATACCTCTATAAGTGAGATAACATTGCAGGTCCCTTGAAGTCTCACATAACCAGGTTTCACTGTAAATAGTTAACGTGTACAACACTAATATTTGTATAGGTGCTATTTCGGTTCCACCGCCTGATCATCTTTCATCTTTTCACCTTTAACAGTAGGTAATCTATCATTTTCTTCCAACAATTATCACATAAATGGTAGAATCGATTGATGAAATTAACTTAACGCGTGACTGCTCATACCTACCGTCTATGGTTCGCGTTACGTAAAAAGAACTCTGGACGTATTTCATACAACAATTAGGAATCTACAAACATTACTATAAACTGCGCGTTTTCTTTACGCGATACGAACTATCTATTTTCACCCTAGATTAAATCAAAATAGCGGTTTCATCTATTATTTCCAGCTTAGATTAAATCAAAATAGGAATTTAATCTAAGATTTCCACCCCAGACATATTGGACTTTGTACTTCTCGCAGTCTTATGATTTCATGCCGATATAAACCCACTTTTATCAACACAGGCGAGTAATAAAGCAATTACAAAAATTGCTAATATCTAGTCTAAAAGCATAGCCAATTTTTACTTGATTTAACATTTTTTCCCCAACCCACTTGCGTTACGATCAAAACGCTTTATTCGGCTCAGCACGCACGTCGTAAGTTTACAAGACATTGTATTTCTTCATAGTAACAGCGTAGTGACATGACTATTACTACCCTGGATACAGTTTCAATCTATAAGTAGAGAAAACTTCATTTTTTGTAGACATGGACTCTACTTTGTACAGATATTATCTGCCAGCATATGTAAGTACCATCTTCCGCCTAAATTCTGAATCCCATTGATGTACGGGGTGTATACCCCGTATACCCCGTGTCATCCAATCCAGGACACCCGTACAATCCAGGATCATGATTAGAAGGTATCTTCTAATCATGATCCTGGATTTGGTAATTATTTATGGTACAGACTATCAATGCACCTAAACAAATCTGTCATATTTCTTCAATTTATTCTCAGCTTTAATGTTAAACACGTTTGGTTCAATATCAATAGGCTCTCTGTACATTGAAGTGGTGATTGCTATCGAATCTTTGCAACTCTAGACATCTGTTAATCTCAAGCGGTATTTTTTGTAAGCTTCTTTCTCACGTTTTGATTTTTTTTTTATTTATTTATTAAGAAAACTTACAGCTATTAATGTTACATAAAGCTTTTCAAGAGTATTTTATACATTTTGTTTTGTTGGTAGACACTTAAGTACATTCCGTTAAAAAAACCGTCACCAAATCAATGATTTGATAAAAACGATGAATATACATAAAGCTAATCAGAGGTTAATCAGAAGTTCCGTGACCGTTCCCGCAACGAAATGCAACAAATAAGTAAATTTAAAGTTACATATTCTTACAGGCTTATAAAAAAAATGGAAAATTTAGCTGATGTGCTTAACTGATAGGTTGACATACAAGCATGATTAATTTAATTACAACTAATATGACTTCTCAAGAAGCTACGAAAACGTGTAAGTTTTTCATCAAAAATGTCTATATGATTATACGTAGTATTATATTTATTGCTATGGTATCTACACACCAAATGCTGCATATGAAGGTAGGTACCTACCTAACTGCCAAAAAACGTAAGGATTGCACAGATAAATTAGTGATTAATCAACCACAGGCATAATGAAGTATTTTAGACAGCAGACTTATCACAGACAACCTTGTAGCAAAGGACATAGATATTAACTAAATACCTATGTAACATTTGTTTTTGCTGGTGAAAGTAGGCTAAGCATTAAATTATGGATGTTACCTAAGATATGAAACTGATAAGATGCAATGAAAGACAAACCAGGGTCGAAGATAATTTGAGCAAGTGGTATTTCACTGCTTTTATTTTTCCCACTTATTTTTATGTAACTGAGTCCGAGTCCGAGAGAGAGACTCGTCCGAGTAAGTGTTGTTTCGAAGGCCCAACACCCTGAGAGCTAAACCTTTATAAAATAACTTGACGAAAATAAACACTTATATACTTATGATTATTTTAATACCACTAATGAAGCTCTTGTCGAACGTTTAGTTCTATTTTTATAAATATAAATATTTCACAACATCACATACATTGATCTGACTCCGAGATAGGTAGCTCAAGCACCTGTGTAACGGATATCAGAATCAACAGTGGGATTACAAATATATACATATAATACCTTTTGTAAATATAACGCCCAGACCAATACAAACAGATATGTTCATGCACACAAATGTTTTTACTGTGCGGGGATCGAACCCGCAACCCTTGCACCAGAGGCAGCGTTCACTTCAATTTTATTGATTGCAAGCACATTAACAAAGTAGAAAAGAAGGTTTATTTCCGAAAGACCGAGAAAACGATCTTTAACGTTTTCAAATCGAATAATTTATTCGTGATAAACAGGGTAGTTACATAAAGTAGATGTAACAGAAAAAAGGTAGTTACTTAAGTAGGTACTTACGCGTAGGTAACCATTAGGAATAGGTTACCTACGCGTAAGTACCTACTTAAGTAACTATTCTATTATCTATTAAGATAGATTGATAACCTAATAATCCTTCGCACTATCACAGGTAAAACTTACTACAAGTTAACACAGACATCCTTGTTCTAATCGCCCAGGCGCATACCCATCATCCATGGATTGGGCCCGACCCGATAACAGCGCTGGTGCTCAGCTGACCTCAAGATTAAGAGCTTATCATAGGTCAGTTCCGTGAGCCGAAGGTTGAGATAGTCGCCGCCTGCCCGAGGTGTGTTATCCGTATCCGGAATGTTAAAAGGAAGTACATTGCAAATTACAATTACAGTCGATCGGTCTATCAAAGTCTAGGTTTGAATTGCGCCAACCAACGATGGTTGCTGGGCAGTCTGTCTCCACCTCTTACTTTACTGTGTAGGTTCTCGTTTCCACCTTGTTTTTCTTTTTTCTTTCTTGATTTTTGTATAATACGATTAACTAGGATTAGATATTTCCTTGCATGCTGTGTATCTGTTCTGGACCATCTATTTTTTATTTCTTCTTTTCTATTTTAGTAACACTTCTTTTTTATCTTGAGCATACACAAGGTCACCGCAGAATACCAGCGTTGTGACGTGTCAGCAATGACACCTGACCTCCAATCGTTCGCCACCGTGATCTATCCATGGCTTCTCGCATTCAGCTCTTGCCAGCCATCCTGCGCAGATCGTCCCCCCACCTAGCCAGAGGGCGCCCTACATTACGTTTGCCAAGACGCGGTCTCCACTCTAGAACTCGTTTACCCCATCGGTTTTCGGTTCTGCAGTTTATTTTTATTATTGTTCCCATATCTTAATTCGTTTGATACTGTTATGTATTTGTTGTGTCAATAAATGTCTTATTCATTCATTCATTCATTCTTACCTGCCAACTTTCTGAAATCGTCAACCCGTCGAGCCGCAAAGTAGTTACGCTATATCATACGTATCGTCCTTAGCGATGGTAGCTCAGTGGATAAGAACGTGACTTCCATGCGGGGGGACGACCATGCCTCTGGATTTTTCAAATCTATGTGCGTATTTCTACCATTAACTCGGCGGTTAGGGAAAACATCGTGAGGAAACCTGTTTCTTACAGTTTTTTAAACGTATAACCATGATTCCGTTTGTCTGGTATACCTATAAAGGATTGCGAAGGTCAGACGGCAGTTGCTTCAATGTAATTACCAGGCTCCCCTAATCCTGAATCATGGTCCAAGCATACCCCAGGCTCCAGAGCGAAAGCTTTGGACGCAACCGGGAATTACACGCTAAGATGAGGAGGGATCGTCCTCGGAGCGCAGTCGCACTTTTAAAGCTTCGCTGCGTTTGAGAACCCGCCCAATGACCAGGTCGGGTCAATTTATTTTTTGTGATAGAAGGCAGACGAGCAGACGAATCGCCTGATGATATGCAGTTGCCCGTCGCCCATGGACACCTGTGGAGTCACAAGTGCACTGCCAACCTTTAAACCCTCCTTTCCCCCGGATTCGGCCTCCAACACCCTCACTCACGCAGCGAAACAGCACAATCTGCTTCACACCGGTTTTCTGTGAGGCCGTGGTATCACTCCGATCGAGCCGGCCCATTAAAGCCGAAACGTGGCTACCCAATGGCCAAACGATTTGCGTTTGACAACCCGGGTCCAATGAACCAGGCATTGGGCCCGGTTAAAATGTGTACCTTCATTCTCAGTGTCAGCCGGAAGTCTGAAAGTGATCGGTCTTTTACCCTCGTGCTTTGGAAAGCAAGTTCACCCGCTAGTCCTGCAACTAATCCCTCTGTGTCCCATTGAACTATGAGAATAAGGAAATGTGCACTTGTGCAATATAAAGGTCCTGGGTTGATGGTTGATCCTTACGATCAGCCATGTGTGAGTTGTGTTAACATTCAATGCGAATGGTTTCTTTTACCATCGAAAAGATGCACCAAAAAACAATACAGATCGGGAGAAAGAGTAACGCATCTCAAGGTGCTTAAGGTGATTTGTAATTCCGCTGTTGGTTCTGATATCCGTAACACAGGTGCTTGAGCTACCAATCTCGGAGTCTGATCAATGTATGTGATGTTGTGAAATATTTATTTTTAATTGTTAGCTACTAAACCAGATCTATTTAAAACTATTGCGGGGCTCCAGTCTCTCAGAAAACACTTATTTATTTATTAAAGACACACCAACAATACATGCATGATCTGATCGCTATATATTTATTACAATTCTCACTTCAGTTCTGATACATGTATCAATTATAGGTGAGTACAGCTTTCTTAATATAAATGTGTTAGTTTATTTATTAGTTAAATCTTAAGACGACTTAAATATTCAATAAAAATTACAATTTCTTTTATTTTTATTCAGTTAAACTAAAGTGCCTCTGATTTTATGAAGTGTAAAACTTCCCTTTAAATTTGGCGTAAGTATCATTAAATATGTCCAAGTCCTGCATATTGCCGCAGCGTAAGTTGGAATCGGTTTGAATTCTGCTTAACGGGGACTGAAGGCCAAGATTAGTTTTAGAAGCTGGTGCTGTAAATATTTTTTAAATTTTGGTTCGGTGGGTAACGATACGGCAAAGAGAGACACACAGACTGAAGGAGGTTGCTACATTTAATTTTCCCTGTGATGAGTTTGTGGAGGAAACACATGCCCAACAAGAGTCTTCTATTCTAAGAGAGACCATTTTATATGTTCTTATACTATTTAATGAATAACCAAGCACAAATATTGGGTCTGTATTTGTTCTCGAAAAATTAATTCACGACAAAAGTGGCCGCTTTTGGCGGTAATCCAAAATTCATGTGAAATGCGGACCAAAAAGTTATCTATAAGTATTAAATAAATAGTATAGGTTTTTGCCAAGAGTTAGAGTTAGTTAAGAGTTTGGTTTATACCCTTACCTTTCACCTTAAAGGCTCTCGTATGTAGCTGCATAGAGAAAGAAAGTTACCCGCTCGTCATGTAGAAAGTGACGGGTCCCCAGTTTATTTATTAAGTATGGAGTTCGCTGCCTAGTTAGGTAGGATGCAGTCTAGGGCGGTCTTAGCATAGACTTAGGATATTCTTAAACTTAGCTCGTGGCGACCTAAAGCGCCAATGCCGTGGCAAGAGACATCTGCAAGAAATACTACACTTGACTACTACTTTTGACTTGTCACACCTTTTGACCGTGGGAGAGCCACACTTAGGTACGAATGGGCCGGCTCGACCGGAGTGATACCATGGCCTCACAGAAAACCGCCGTGAAGCAGCACTGTGCTGTGTTTCGCGGAAAGGGGTCTTTAAAGGTTGGCAGCGCACTTGTGACCCCACTGGGGTCGCGGGTGTCTATGGGCGGCAGCAATCGCTCAACATCAGGCGATCTGTCTGCTCGTCTGCCACCTATCACATTAAAAAAATCTACAAACCGCAGCTCCAAGACGCACCTCACGACTTGCCCTTAAATATCACGAAGTTTTCACATGACACCGTCTCGTGATCTCCCTCTGGTCGTAATGAAGCTAATTGCCACAGCTAATTAAGACAGCGGAATATCTGCTCGTTATCTACTTAATATTAGTTCACTTGTTTACTAGTAGGTAGTTTGGTCACTAAGTCACTAGGTAATTAACTCAGCGTTAAGTATATGTTTGGTTACTTATTCACTGTTTAGAAAGAGGTGGAATATCACTGTTAAATGGGCGAGCAGAATTTGCAAAGCAAGACAGGTGATGATGGGTGCAAAGTGCACCGAGCTTTGCGACCATGCAAATATATGCGATGTGCTAACGTATATAAGATGCAATTTTGTTTGGTCCTCAACGTCTTCAAGCTACTCACTTGTCACTTACCTAAATGGTTTATAAGTTGCAAATTCCGGAAATCAACCTAAATAATATCTTGCTGGTTTTTGACTGATTAATAATAACTGAAAGTCTGGTTTAGATTTACTCCGTTCTCTTATACCGGCGCTGCACAAAACTGCTGAAGAAGAAGATTCAAAATTATATATTTTCATGTTTTTTATATATTAATACAAGACTCAAAATCATAAGGGTATATAGGTACTTAATTTTTTGGTTTTTAGAAGATCCTCCTCCTCCTTAGTCGTTCACTCTTGACAGAGTGAGTGGTCGTGGTTGACAATGTAGTATTTTTAACCCCCAACGCAAAAACTACGGGGTGTGTGTGTGTGTGTGCGTCTGTGTGTCTGTCTATGGCATCGTAGCTCCCGAACAAATGAATCGATTTTAATTTTGTTTTTTATGTTTGAAAGATGAATAAGGGTGGAGTGTTCTTAGCTATGTTGGATAAATATCGATCCAAGATGGCCGCCGTCACAAAAATATGGATTGTATGTTTTTACACAACTCCCACAATATGAGTATCATATGAAAGGGCTTGAGTTTCAGAATATATTTAATAAGACAAATTTCAAATCCAAGTTGGTCGCCGTCAGAAAATAACGAATAACCTATTTGTTTTTGTCGGGGGTTTGTCGTATGCGGGTGCGTCTCGCGCGATCTCCACGTGTTGCGGTCCACGCGCGTCTCGGGAGTTTTGGACAATGGATATCTGTGTTCTAGCCTTAATGAGGTCTGACCAAAGCGTTGGTGAGAGCCCGCGCAACGAACTTTGTAGAAAATGCTTCCGCATTAAAAAAGTATTTCTTTCAAATGATGACATTATCATCGATACAACAACAATTTGCACTCAAACAAACTAGAATAAACTTTGTAATGGCGTTGACCACGTCGTGAACCATGGACCTGCCGCTACAACATCAAGCATCCGCTGATATGGGAAGGAAGCTCTGGTCATTGATGCGCATGCGACCCCTTTTGTTTTGCCTATAAATGACCCTTATCAAAAGGCAATAGAGTATATTGTATTGCAACTGTCTGTCGGAACTGCATAGTTTAGCGAGTACAGATCATTCGAATGATACGACGCGACGGTGCAACGACCTTCATATCCGTGTTAATTCTACAAAGTACCTACATTATCAATAGTACGTAGCTATCTAATATTTTGAAGATAATTAACGGAAATAGATGCCTAACTTTAGATCAATTATTGAAGCCTATTTACGTAAACTCGCAGGAAACTTTCCTAGACCAGCATTATTTATTTAAAAAAAAATATATTTCACAACATCACATACCTACATTGATCTGACTCCGAGATAGGTAGCTCAAGCACCTGTGTTACGGATATCAGAATCAACAGTGGGATTACAATGATATACATATAATACTTTTCTTTTGTAAATACATACTTATAATACATATAAAACACCCAGACCAATACAAACAGAGATGTTCATGCACACAAATGTTTGTACTGTACGGGGATCGAACCCGGAACCCTTGGACCAAAGGCAGCGTTCACTACCACTGTTCCAAACGGGTCGTCAATGTATGTACCTTAGGTTAACTATAATTGTTCGGATCAAATCAATAAGTTACTATTTTATTTTATCTTTTTCCAAATTTATTTATATAAACATATAAGGCAACACTAAGATGTAATGTTTCAAAAAGAAAAAAAAAGATTGTAGTCGTTTTGTATTTGCAAATTGAAAAAGTTAAAGTTCAAGAGTTAAGAAGCTTACTGGAAAACTTGAGAGTTATCATTGGAGTACTGGACCCATCCTAATATTTCATAACTTAAATAGTATCTATTAGTGAGTTTCAGAATCAATGACGTACCACAATATTATCTACTAAAAATAGATATGAATATAATTAAAAATATAAAAGAAATAAAAAATTAGAAATATCTATTATTATTAAAAAAAATATATTAATACAAAAACAATATTACCATAAGAACTTTGTGAGGGTGAGTCGAGGGATTATTATTACTATTTATAATTAGGTATATCAACGACTATCGTTATATGTGTATATACGTTTACGAGTCAGTGAATTGCCTGAGGATAAGTTTGTTCTGATATACTAATTAGTGATAAAACAATTAAGTATTTTTAAAATGTATTCACAAACAACACAGTACTTACAGTTAACCAAGAAAAACCTATTATTGGCCTTATGTTATGTAACTTGCACGAAACCTATATTTATTTTAAACGCTCTTGGTTTTTGAAATAAATAAATAAATAAAATTCTCTTATCACGAATTTATTGTGCAGAGTTGGAATGGAACCCCCGACTGTTGAGTTGTCGAGTGTGAAGGGCCATTACCAAATGCGTAATTGACTGTACAAAGCTTAGCATGAAGACTTGTTTGATATGTCGCAGTACTAGGTTTTGCGGTACTGACTCTATGCCACGTTATACCATAGATTTATCCACGGATAAAGTTTGGTCGAATCCGTTCTTAATAAGATAATAGCTACACACAGTAGGAGAGTTAAATATAAAATATTAACTCTGCTTTGCTTTATACATTGTTCGTAAAGAATTTTATATAAAATGCGAAGATGTACAATGTAAATACGCATTAAGAAATAAAAATAAATTAGCTCTACCAAATTCCCGCCTTAAATTAAATTCCACAAGCACCTTCAGTTCCTCTATAAAAATATACAATAAATTATCAGACGTACTACAGAACAGAGTCCCCGGCAGAGTAGAATAGGCCACCCTTACTCTTACCGAGGTGTCGTAAAAGGCGACTAAGGTAAAGCTGCTGGCATGATCATCAGCACCCAGAGAAGGAAAACTCTGCATTTATATCAAAACCCTCGCCAACCCGTCTGTCAAGCGTGGTGAGTATGGCAATTACCCCTCATGTGATTGAGGGAGGCCCGTGCCCCAGCAGTGGGGACATAAATGGGCTGACGATGACGATGATGACTACAGAATGATAGAATATTTATTAAAAAATAATTGATAAAAATTACTTTAACACTAATGAATATTTTGCTGATCATATTTATATAGGTTTCTCCAAATGATTAAATCTAACTTAAAGACAAAGTTATTATAGACCATCACCATCAAGTGATGCGTCTGCACGTCAGCCCCTATATCATAAAAAGGGCTTCCTCTCTCCTTAAGCCAAGTTTCCTTCACTATTGTAACATCTTATTGTACATTATCGTCATCATCATCATTTCAGCCATCAATAGACGTCCACTGCTGGACATAAACCTCCTCCTATTTTCTCTACACAGATCGGTCCTGTGCCGCCCAATTGATTCCCGCGATCTTCACCAGATCGTCGGTCCACCTTGTGGGGGGCGCTACGGCTGCGTCTTCCTGTAACGTGGCCTCCACTCGAGGACCTTTCCGCCCCAACGGCCGTCCGTTCACCTCGCTATGTGCCCTGCCCATTGCCACTTGAGGCATCCAATCCTTTGGGCCATGTCTGTGACCTTAGTTCTTCTGCGGATCTCATCATTTCTGATACGATCACGCAGGGAGACTCCGAGCATAGCCCTCTCCATTGCTCTCTGGGTGACTTTGAGCCTCCTTAATCGGCACCTTGTAAGCGGCCACGTTTCGATTCCGTATGTCATCAGTCATCACACACACGCATTGAAGACTTTCGTCTTAAGACACTGCGGTAGATGAACCGAAAATATGCTGCGTAGCTTCCCGAACGCTGTCAAGCCGAGTTGGATTCGTCGATCGACCTCTTTCTGGAAGTTGGACTTTTTGTCCGAGGTAGATGTACTCGTGTACAACTTCCAGTGTAGAGCTTCCGACCTTTACAAGTAACCTTTAGTAGTTGTAAAGGTTGTACATTATGGTTTTGCAATAAATGTTTGAGTATTGAAAAACGTAACACAAGGGAGCCTAGCTGTACGATACGTAACCAGCATATTTTTTTTTTTGATTTCGCAGGTGTATGACGCCGAACCTGGTACAACTGGCCGTCTCCTTATGTACCCTATCCCATATATTTAAATCTATAACTTTTACTAGTATTAGGTCCAAATTTCTTCTAATTAGTTAATACCACAGATATTATAATACTCGTAGGTACTACAAAAATACCTACCTACGCACCCAGAATCACGTAGACAAACTTAAAGGTTACATGTCAGTAACTAAGGCCATTAATTGATAGCGCCGGGGTTTACGTAATAAAAATAAATACCTATATTTTATCGCTATTATGGTAGTAAATAACAACAAATCATTTGGTGATAATGTGATAATAAGGTAACATCACGGTTTAATTGTATAATAAGTGAGAAACCACTTAACAAAATCGTATGAGTATTTTGAATAATTCTAACGCGTCTACCATTCGGTGCTTGGTTATTAATTGACAAATGTATTTGTAGAATTGATTGATTTATTTCGATGATACTCATAAATAAGCAAATGACAATATCTGTGTGTTAACAGTTTCTTATTAGAGCCGGGGATGTACTGACTCCTTTACTCTCACTAAAGTACTTTACAGAGCCAGAAACAAAGCATGGAACGTTCTTCTTTTCAATACGTGCCCTTTTATTACCAACTTCAAAAAAGTAGGAGGTTCTGTGTTCAACTGTTATGTTTTTTTTTATGTATGTGCACTGATTTCTCCGCCAATTATTGACCAATTTGAACAGCTCTTTATTACCACAATTCACACCTTTAAGTTGAAATACAAGTCTTTACTTATCTTACAGAAGAGTATAATTATAATAATATTATAAAATAGTAACCAGTTCATCTTACATAATTTTATATTTTACTATGTATTTATTTCCTAAATAATTTCGTTTTCCACATCTATGTGTAAGTACTAAGTGATATCTTTATGTGACTGATTTATTGCAATGTTTAAAAATTTCTTTTGGCATCCGCAGAATACCAGTGGTTTAGCGTGGCATAATGTGTGTCACGCTCAACCGTATACTGAGCGGAGACCATTTTGGTACCTATTATGTAATTACGTAGTTAATAAGTTTGTATTTTGTTTGGTAAAAACTAAAAATTGTAGATAAGATTATGTAATTATTGGTTCAAAATAAACATTTCTTCTTTCTTTCTTTCTTTCTATTTGAAAGAACACACTTCCAACTTGCTTCTTAAAAGGCATAAAAAAATTGTCTCTAAAACCGCTTTCAAAAACCACGAACGTGTAAAATGATATTCTATAACAGTGCACTCGAGAAAAGCTGTTACCGAAGCGCCTAATCCCTCTTGAATAAATGAATGAAGGATTAAAAGATAGTATCTTTTACTCTAAGCATTATTCTGTGCCCCAAGGAAGTGGACTTTCTAATTATCTTTTCTCAGCGTGTCATTTCCGGCTGTAATTTCAGACGCTTGGAGATCAAAGATTTGGTGAGTCTGGTAATTAATTAGGTGCAATGAAGCGACTACCAACTGACCGTTCCAACCCTTAGACAGAGGAACCAGACCAACTGAATCTGGTTCCACGTTCTGAATCATTAACTCAAAAATTGTGGACGGTATCTTTAATTAAATCTGTTTGTTGTAATGGAATGTTTTTTTTTGGTACTAAAACCTCTTCGTGTTTTAATTTGAGAAACTACTAATGGTTACGGTTGCCTGGAAGAAATTAGCGACAAGACCGCTGAGATTGTATTTACCGGTGACCATACTCGTAGGATTAAGTTCAGTAAAATTTTGTTGAATAAAGAGTAAATGTATCTAAAACGTGTAGGTTTTCTCACGATGTTTTTAATAAGTGTGAACTTTTAAACAAATTTATCTAAGTTTTGTTTATGTGATAGGTGGCAGACGAGCAGACGGATCACCTGATGGTAAGCGATTGCCGCCGCCCATGGACACCCGAGACACCAGTGGAGTTACAAGTGCGTTCTCTGGTACCCTCATTCACACAGCGAAACACAACACTGTACTGCTTCACACCGGTTTTCTGTGAAGTGCGTGTGTGTTTCTGTGTGATTAAATTGTACGGTCGCGGTCAAAAAGTGTTTACCACTACCGTGCATTTTGTTCGCACGCACGTGGTACCTGCTCCTCCAAGCGAAAATGGGAGCCAGAGATAACTAGGACATCTCTCTCGGAAAAATACAATTTTATGTCAACAAAAAAGTTTGAAGGACTTTCAGCAGGTAGCTGAAAGAATGTGTGTATTCCCACGGCCTCCGCGTTGCGTTCAGCAGGGCTGCACATTTCGCAGCCCACTCACGTGCCGGCAGAACATTAGGACTTGCGAAACGCCCAGCAGGCAATTTGCGGCGGTCCGTCACACCCGCGTCAAAGAATCAACTTCAACACGGTGATATAACAGTTAATACGTATCATTCAAAGCTTCCTTAAAAGTTAGTTGGTCTAAAAGGAACTTTGATGAAGAAGATTGATAAAGCTGAGGAGAAAATTAGGTCTGAAAAAAGGAAATCGTCCATTATCCCCGAGTAAGGTGTCAATTTGTGTTAATCGAGAAATAAATTAAATTTCGGGTTTAGATTAGTTTCTAGTGGTTATTAGTGAATAAATTTGGTGTTTATTTGTGCAGTGAAGTGTCGCGAATTGATCCTAAATCCTAATATTAATTTAAATTGTATCGTTTTTAAAACAGCTATTGTGTGTAGAGTGAGTAGACACGTGACAATTTGCTTGGGCCTAATAGGGTCTTAAAACCCGCGATTGTGTTTAGAGTGGTATCGCAGAATCCGTAGGTCGATAAAATGCAACACACTGGCATTTTATTGAGTGACTGTGAATTTGACTGACTTTGACTGTTGACTACCCACTTAATATCAAAAAGTTACTTGACATTGGCAAGATATCTTCGGGTAAAGCCAAATTAAATAAAAAAAAAACAAATGGAGTGAGTAAAAAATATAATGCTTACATTGATTTGACGCTATGTACAGAGATATAGGAAAAGAAGAAAGAGTTAGGTACTCGTAACACGAATGAATTACCTTCTATTTATACTTACTCAAAATACATAGATGATAATAATTAATTCATTCATGTGTAATTCACTTAAAATACCAAATAACAACTTAAACCCGCCCACTGCTGAACGCAAAGCCAAGCCCCAGATTTCATAAAACATATAATTGAAATATTAGGTTAATCATAATTTTATCAACCATTTAAAATAACTACTCGAAAATTCATAAGTAGGTACAAGCCGCACCATCATTTAAACTAACCGAATCTATAAACCATAGTTTTAACTATTCCGTTACAATCAGTAGCTAATTACGATAAATTCTGAAACAATTTATGAAGAAGTCATCAAAGTTAACCGAGGGACCGATTATCAAAGGGATTAATGCGGCTAGGAATGCAAGTGGGAAGGCAGGGGGAGATCCCTGGCCCGATTGGTTGCGGTGGCATGTCTGCGGGGTATTCCCGTGTGCAGCCTGAAATATGGGACACGATCGAATATCGAGTTGCACTTGCATCGTAAAGTGTTTAATTAATCCTCTAGACAATATTCGGGTGCGGTGGCCAATTTTAATAGTTAGGAAAGTACCTACACAATACTATAGTAGGTCCACAAGTGTGTGCAAAAGCATATTATTCAGATCAGGAGGACACGTTCTTAGTGACTATTCACGAGTACTTGACATATGTGACATATGAGAGCAATTCCCGTCCACTTGAGATTGAAAGTCGAGTTAAAGATTTGTATGGACGAATGTACGAAATCTCCAAATTCGACTTTTAATCTCGAGTGGACGGGAATTGCCCTTCTGAGAGGATTTGGTCGTATGAGCAAAGATTAAAAGTGTTTTCCGAGGTACCGAGATACTAGACTGCCAGCATCCAGACTCCAGGCTGACACCAGGAATTTCTTGAATAAAAATTATGGTCTGACTCGGAATCAGATTCTGGGCCCTAAGCATAGCCAAAACATGAAAGGACAGCCCACTGTGCCACGAGAGCTGTCAACTGCTTAAAATAACCAAGATAAAAAGATTTTTATTCAGTTTTGCTATATGTACTTTTTTATGATAGCCTGTGTGCAAAAGTTTTCTTATTACATATCAAAATTAATAGCACAAATAACCGCCAAAATCAGACATCAGTTTATTTATTTAGAGACGCAAATACCGCCTTATTATCTAGAATAATAATGTAATAAATATTACATCATACACACACATACACAAATATGGACTTTGATTTACATATTCCGATCCCAAATTAAATTTATCGCTCTCTCATGGAATCAGAGGTCACGCAAACTATATCGTCCGTTTCAGCGCGTGAGTTTCAGAAACCGGAAAATCTTTGTTATTGGACCACGTGAGTTTTAACTTCGACATGGGAGATTTAAGATATCTCAACTTGTTTTACAATTTTGAATTTCGCATCACAAGTGCATTGTCTTTTATTAAAGTTTTGATTGATTGATTGAATTTTGATTGATAAAATTGTGCAGTAACTCACCGGCATGTCTTCCCTCGTAAACCCGCGTATTCCGCCCGCCGCGCCCGCCGCCCTACTGCCACGAGGAGCAGGCCTCCACTGTGCCACTCCACCACCTGGCCCCATCTGAAGCTTCCTTGCGTGACAGACACCCTCGCCCAACCCAGCGCCAATATCATCCCTATAACTACCAACCTTAGGGCACAGTTTCTCCTGCTCCTCCACGCGAGCATTCAAATTTGATGTTTCTTCGACGTTGTCTCCAGTTATAATAATCGTAGGAATTATTTTACGAATATCAGTTTTATTTGCGTCAGGAATAGAATGTACATTAGCATGTTGGGGGTGAGCCCCGAATTTTTCCTTCAGCGAATCAATCACGGCTTTCCTTGCCTGTTCGTATTTCGCTTTGGCTTGTTCTTCCCTCCATTTTTTCAGCACGATGTCTTTTGGGTTTGGTGTCACTATTGTTTTACCGATGAAGTCTTTATACACTTTGGATGTTATTTTTTGTCGTTCTCCTAAGATGTGCGATGTGCTTGTGGATTTGTCAATTTTTTTCTCATCTGTCCTATCACCGGGTAGTTCATCTGGTAATTCAATTTTTTGAGTATTCACAATAGGAGTTTGGTCTTCTCCGTATAACTCCCACCATTTTATACCAGCTTCGTCTATCGGAGCTCTTGATCTGGGGGAGTAAGGCGATGACGTGGCATCAGCCATTTCTAATTTAACATTCTAATCGAACACACTTTTAAAACGAATCAGCGTTAGCTTCCACCCATGACACCAACCAAACTAATCCTATCGGTAATTCGCACCTATACGTCGTGTGTTGAAACTACAAGTCACTCACTATTGTATCGGGTGAGACTAGAATCCTTTTTGGGACATTAAATATTTTGTCCCTTTTCATTTCCTATACAAAGACAGAGACGTGTACCTTAAAAAAATAAGACCACCTTTATAAATAATCCTTTCATGATAGACTATTTTTTTTTGTAGGTCACTGTGTAACCACGGTTCTAAAGTAGGACATTTTTAACGATCAAACAATTCCAGGAAAACTGACATCAATTTATTTCATATTCACGAATTTATGCATACCTACCTCTCTACGAATAAATGGTAGATTACAGATAGGTACGTATGTCTGGGCAAAGCCACGCGCAGTGTCCGTATTTTTTCAGTTCGGGTAAGCGTTATACCTAAAAGACACATCTGCCTCTAATCAGTCGTATCACAATTTTTATGTGATGGGTGGCAGACGAGTAGGTGGTGAATTTGTCTCAGACACACTAGGTAGGTACATTATTAGGTCTAGCAATATTAAACTAGTAGATAAGTGAGTAAATTATCTGATAAGGACTTCCTGGTTGAGTCTTCGTGTTAGTATGGACTGCCTCATTGGCACAATGGCTAGTGGGTAGCACTTTAAAGCGACGACTGCGCTTGGGGTCCCGGGTCGGACCAAAATGTTGTACCTGAGTTTTACTGTTAAGAAATTCTCAGTGTCAACCCGAGTTCTGGAAATAGGCGGTCATGTACCCCCGTACCTCGGAAAGCACGTTAAGCCGTTGGTCCTGCGCCCGATCCCTCTCGGGTCGTGACACACTAGTGTCCCATCGAAATATAAAGGCAAGGGAATAGAGAGTGACACACCTGAGCACTCTAATATATCCTGCGTAAGTGGCTGATCGTTGAGGATATAGGTAATATACGTATTGTGTTAAAATGTGTGACTTCCTACCATCGATATATTTTCTCATGATCGAAGCTTCCTGCTATCAAAGTGCAGTGATAATTATCCCGGACATTTCGATCCGCGCACTATCTGTGGACTTCAGTCACATTAACCCGTGGACCTTACACTAATAAAACATTGCATAATCGGTGGGTAAACAGGTTATATAATTAACTATGTAAATAAATAAACACAAATACACCTACAATCTTACATAATTATACTCGTATTTTCCCCACACTTTAGGTAGGTACACCAGTCACTAGGCGTAGGTCGTGGTACCCACTCGTAGAGACATCAGGTCGCTTAGCGTCTTTTACCGTCTATACCACGGTGAATACTCTGAACTGGTTTTCTCCCTCATCCCACCTGCCCTATTCTGTCACAGAACTACACGCGCCGGACAACGCTGTCACCGCTTCATAGTGGAAAACATCCAATCACAGACTAAAAAATTTGACAGTTCTAGGCTGAGGAGAGCCAATATGCTGTACCACTATAAAAAAAGGTATCACGTCAGCTTGAATTTTCGGGCACTGATTTTCTATGACTTTCGATGTCATTTAAGTCAACCAGAAAGTTATGATAGACTCCCACAAACTAAAAAGAAGATCACAAACTAAGAAGAACATATTTATACTTAGACTTCGATTGGCCTTACTTGGTAAAGCCCCATCTCGTGCCACTATTTACAAGGTTTAATGAATTTAAACGTGGTCACACTAATCTCACCGATAATTTGCGTGAGGGACGGCCTTGTACGGCGACTACTGAAGATAACATCAGTGTTGTGCGACGTATGATAGAGGATGACTAAATATTGAGCTACCAGCAGATTCGGATACGATTAGTCAAGTTCATAAAATCCATCATGAACATTCAGGAAGCTTTGTGCCCGGTGGATACCTCATAATTTGACAGAGGCCCTATCACCAGGGTGATACTATCACCAGGGAACAAGAAATAGACATAAGGATCCAAAATGCCCACCGTTGTAGTGCAGCATTACACACAAGGTCCTGGTGTCCAGGCTTCTGAGCAAACGGACGAAAATTCGTATTTACAAAACAGTAATACGCCCAATCTTAATGTACGGCTGTGAAGCCTGGACACTAACGCTTAAGGAAGAGACCAAGCTCTTTGTGGCTGAACGAAAGATCTGGAGGAAGAATCTGGGACCTACACAAACACTGGTTGGAACCTGGAGGAAGGAGGAAGAACTGGGAGCTACAAGACCAGGTGGGCGAGCCTAA
The DNA here is from genome assembly GCA_019059595.1 of Marasmia exigua. NCBI lineage: Eukaryota > Metazoa > Arthropoda > Insecta > Lepidoptera > Crambidae > Marasmia > Marasmia exigua. The sequence continues at coordinate 5,039,681 of CM032471.1, forward strand.
AATTATCGGCAAAACTAAAGCACATCGACTTCGCTGGCTCGGCCACCTCGAGAGAATGGGAGAGGATCGTGCAGTAAAAAGAGCGTACCTGGGACTTGGCCGTCCAAGGTACCGATGGAGAGACGAGGTCGAAAAGGATTTACGTACATTTCTGGCGGATGACTGGCAGCAGGTGGCGCAGGACCGACCTAGATGGAGACTGTTATTATCGGAGGCCAAGGCTCACTTGGGTCGCTGCGCCAACCTAGTTAGTTGGTTTTATCCCATTGATTTTTTCTTTGTGTCAGTTTTCGGCCTATGCACCAACTGCGCTGTCGCCGAGTGAGTGAGGTTATCGGAGATCTACCGGAGAGAAAGGGAAGTACCTACGGTGTTGCAGCAACTCTCCATTCAAAATGAGCAAGTTACGTGGCCGAATTTGTATGTAATTAGTTTTTTAATGCGAATTCCAAAATTCGTCGTAACTTCCTACCTCGTACGACAAAACTATGGAATGGACTATCCCCTACGGTATTTCCGGACCGATACGACCTGCAAACCTTCAAGACCGGCAGCGCACTTGTGACTCCTCTGGTAATGCAGGTGTACATGGGCATCACTTAATATCAGGTGATCTGTCTGCTCGTCTGCCCCCTATCTCATAAAAACACCTTATTCAAAATGGTTAGTAGAGGAATGTCACTGTTTACCGAAACACCCTGTATGGTTTGTTTACTCTGAATACAAATTATCTAATTTATTACGTAACATAATACTATGTTACTAGATCCGGCATCAAATAATACTGCGTCAGCAGTGAATCCTTATCTCACGTTTACTATTATAGTTTTATTTTTAATCGTAGGTAAACAAAGCCAAAGTATTTAAAGTCGTGGCTTGGAGCAGCGGAGGCGCTGCCACTCACGGGATGAGCCGCCATAAAAATAATAATGAGTGATGACTATGATGCGTTGAAATGGGGTTCCGAGTGATGCATAATTTTTCTATATTTTTTAAAGTAGGTTAACTATTTTAGGTTTTTGCTAGAAAATTGATACTACGCTTTGCCCGCGACTGTTCTAATTTAGGACCAAAAATCAGTACCTAATTCTTTATTTATTTATTGGATTACCAACATAAGATACAGCGTTGAGTACAATAAAAATTACAACAATGAAAATTAAATAACTAACTGTTCTTATACTTATAGGTAAACACATCTTGCATATGTAACATTAGAAACGAAAAGAAAATAGCAAAATATAATTATAAACCTAACTACACTACGAACTACACACACGGGACTTGGCTTTGAGCAGCGAATTCGCTGCAATTCTCGTGATGAGCCACCGTAAAATAGTAATGGTGACTATGATGCGTTGAAATGAGTTCCGAGTGATGCATAATTTTCCTATGTTTTTTTAAAGTTGCTAACTATTTTTCGTTTTTTCCAGAAAACTGATGCTACGCTTTGTCCGCGACTGTCCCAATTTTGGATCAAAATTACCTAATTACACACGGGACTGGCCTGTCCCGATTTTTAGAGATTTGAAGCACTGAAATTTTACAACCTGTGCGGATAAAGAATGAGATCAGATAGGCCAGACGAATAACATAAGGATAGGGGAAAAGAAGAATCCTACTAACTTACTATCTTACATCTTAAACCGACTATTATTATACATTTACTACAATCTGTGCGGATAAAGAATGGGATCAGAAATGGCGGCGCATCTATTCACTTCTCGCTCGCACACTATTTGCGTCTATACTCGCACTCGTGGGGTGCGAGTATAGAGTGCGGGGTGCGAGATATATTACAAGTGGCCAGCCCTCACTTCTTTTCGGGACGTTAGTTTCAAATCATAACAATAGATGGCACTAGGTGTCGATTACATCGCGCAAGCGTTTCGTGTTTTCGGATTACCAATAAGCGTGGCCGCTATCTGTCCGAATTACCTCTTTATAAATAGTATAGATATTGTAAGTGTCGAATACATGATTTCTTACTTTATCATATGCTTTTTATGTGCAGTTGTGTTTGCGTACACACTTGTACATTACAATACATCCAACCTGTCTACCTACCTACATGGCTGATCGTTGAGATTGGCAGCTGTGGCCGAATCGGTCAGAGGATATTATTACTATGCCATTTGTCATTTATAATTTCCTTGTAAGTAGTTATTACAGAATCTCATTGTAAATCAAGTTGTTCTCTGCTAGACACCGATTCATGTTTATCGGTGTGACATCCTGCCAATTAACTGAGCGGAATATTCCTTCGATATCAGCTACACTACCGCATAATATGTTCATCAATACTTACAACTATGCTTTACTGAATGGATGCGGCAGTTATTTTTGTTAGACTTCGGCTAAGCATAAAAAGTTGCAACAACTAAGAAACTTATTATTAAAAGTGTAAGAAAAGGTCAAGTTTACCCAGGGTAAAATCTACAGAGGATTCTCATGAATCCTGAATGAAATCGCATGAGTTTAATTTTCTTGTTATGTTTTTTTTTTCTTTATAATTCTCACAACATCTCATACGTTGACCTGATTCCGTACTAAGTAGCTTAAGCACTTGTGTTACAGATATCAGACAACAGAGGAACACAAATATATACTTAAATACATATATTACACCCAGACACCGAACAAACACAAGTGTTCATCGCACGAATGTTTGTCCAGGGTGGGGATCGAACCCACGACCTTTGGCGTAAGAGGCAGGGTCCCTACCAATTGCGCCATCCGGTCAGTCAAATGTTAGGTATATATAGGGTAGAGCAGAAGGAACACATGAATGGCAAGCGATGGAACACCAGTGGAGTCACAAGTGGGCTTCCCTGTCCCTGTATCAGGCCTTTGCGGTACGGTACACTCACTGAGCACGGCGGCGTGAAGTGAGGCACGACATCACGCCGGTTTTCTGGGAGTTTTCAATTTAAAATTCGCCTTCCCATACTCATTGCTTCAATCTACTGATCACTTTAGTATAGGATGGTGATTGGACCCTTTGGGATTTTTTTTAATTATGACAGACAAACGGGCAGACGGCTCACCTGATGGTGAGTGAATTACCTCCGCCCATGGACATCTGCAACACACGGGGCATCACAGATGCGTTGCCGTCTCTTAAGGGAGGAATTAGCTCATTTCTTGAAATCACCAGGAGCCCAATTCTCGGGCTCGTGACATTTATTTTCATACGACATATATCACTAAAACATAGTTTTTTTGTATGGTTTTCGAGTGATATCCGCCATGTTTTCAAAATATCACGAACCCGAGAATTGGGCTCCAGGTCTGTCAATCTGTTCGGAAACACAATCGTTGGTAGCTGATTCCATAGTTTTACTACGCGCGGTAGGAAGTGGCGGGAGAAGCGCACTGTGGTGGATTAAAATCCATCCAAGTGATGTGGATGAAATTTGGGATTCTGGCGTGATGTACGATGGTGAAAATTTGCAGCTGGAATAAGGCCGAACAGCTCCTCGGAACACTCCCCATTGTAGATGCGATAGAAGACACATCGCGATGCTACATCTCTACGCAATGACAAAGGATCAAACGTGTCGGAAAGAGCCTGGTCGTCGATAATTCTGACTGCCCTTCGCTGGATACGGTGTAAAGGAAGAAGCTGATACTTGTTTGTTTGTTTGTATAATGATTGTTTTCATTAGTATCACTTTGAGAAGTTTCTCTGTTGTTCTTAAAGTTCCGGTTGAGGCACGCTTTTGAATATGCAATAATTTGTATATTATTCTAGTTACCTACCTATTAAATATGTAATTAACCCCTAAAATAGCTAAACAGATAAGTGATACCCCGAACATGCTCTGTAAACAAATAATCTAGATCCGGCTTATAATAAATAATCAGTTTATAAATACCACTACGAAATTATACATGAATCATTAAGTTAATTAACAAGTGTCTATTTAGGAAATAATACCTACCCACTCGTAATACTTCACCGCTACTACGAATAACAAAATTAATTAATATCTATACGATTTATAAAGAGGGATAGAGAAAGAAGGACGAAGGAATGGGGTGGAGGGAGAGGGGGAGGAGGGAAGAGATATATTCTTATATTGAACCACAAGCAAGCGATTGTCATTCCATCTCCATGATCTCAATGGATGGCGGTTGAATAGTACTGTGCGTTTCTCGCGGAACTTTCTACCAAGTACCTCAGTTCTGTGGAAGCTTAGGGACCTCAAGAGGAGAGCGTACTCTTTTTTAAAAGGAAAAGAAAATATTTATTTAGAGCACATAAACTTAAGACTAATATTAACATAGTAGAACTTAAATGCTACCAAAATGGTCGCCACTCAGCATTGTGTCAAAAAGGCCGGCAACACATCTCTCTGATTTCGCGGATGTTCATGGGCGGCGTCGATTACTTTCCATCAGGTGAAATGAAATGATTTTTTTTTATTCAATTTAGTTCCATACAGAACACTTATGAATGTCAACATGTCTACCACTGGTTAGGAATGTAGTTTTCTGCCAAGAAGACACCAGCAGGAAACTCAGCAGTTACACTTTAAAAAAAATGCGTTACAAAATGTCACCATTAACTTAAAAATGTAGTACAATTTTTGTGTTACTAATATGTCCCTAAATTATTGTCATTCAAAAAATCGTCTATTTTATAATAGCCTTTCTTTATTAAACAGTTTTCTATAAAATTTAAACTTATGTGTGGGCAGGTCAATAATAATCTGAGGTAACTTATTAAACATTTTTATGCTCAATCCTATAAATGAACTGCCAACCTTATGGAGCCTGATATTTGGAACGGCCAGTCTGTGCTTATTTCTGGTGTTAAGGCTGTGACAGTCAGACTTCTTCGAGAACAGATGGAGATTCATATGTACGTACATAAGGCAATCAAGGATGTATTGAGAAGCCACGGTAAGTATGTCGATTTCTTTAAACAAATCTCTAAGGGAGTCGCGCGATCTAAGGTCATAAATGGCGCGGATGGCTCTCTTCTGTAATACGAAAATAGTCTGTATATCAGCAGCTGATTCCCATATTAATAGACCATATGACATGATGCTATGAAAGTAGCTGAAATAAACCAGCCTCGCTGTTTCACCATCAGTTAGTTGTCTTATCTTTCTAACTGCTTACGCAGCAGAACTAAGTCTACCTGCCAGGACATCAATATGGGGACCCCATTGCAGCTTAGAATCTAATGTTATTTCTAGAAATACTGTTGAATTTACGAGCGCAAGATGATCATTACTTATGGTTATATTTGTATATTAGTTTTAAACCAATACACCACTTGTGAGAGTGCATCGTTTACATCGTCGAATACTTGCTTAATCCTATCAACTCTTAAAATCAGAAGAAGTGTCATCGGCAAACAATACAGTCTCACATAGGTCTTTTGTAAAGTGAGGAAGGTCATTAATATAAATTTTAAAAAGTAGGGTCCCAATATGGAGCCCTGCGGCACTCCCATGAGTAGAGGGGCGCCAGTAGAATTTATTCCATTAACACTCACTTTTTGGATTCTACAAGAAAGGTATGATTGCAGTATTGAGAGTGCATTGTCTGAGACACCATAATGCCGTAGCTTCATTATTAAAGTTTCATGGTTTACACAATCAAAGGCTTTTGATAAATCGCAGAAAACACCAACAGCATCTTGCTTATTTTCCCACGCATTGAAGACATGTTTCATTAGTGTCACTCCTGTATCAGTAGTGGATTTCCCTTTAGTGAATCCGTACTGAAATAAGTTTTTTATTTTTAATGAAGTGATTGCTATATTGGAGAAAAAAGATTCAAATGCGTCCACTATTTCAGCATCAGCGTAAAGATTTTTATTATTTAGGTATTTTAAGAGAGATCTTGGTATATGATTCTGTTTTGCAAGTCTCTTTATTAATTATACCCCAAGTAGCTTTAATTTTATTGCCAGATTTACTTATTTTTTCTTTTAAATAGTTTGCTTTAGCAAATGCACAAACTTTCTTAAATATTTAGAGTATTTTTTTACATATTCAAGCATTCTAGTGTTACTAGAAGTTGCTTTAATGGAGTATAATTTAAATAATCTAGTTCTACTTCTATAAATTCCCTTTGTAGCCCAGTCACTAAGTTTCGTCTTAGTATTGTCTACTTTAAAAGTTTTCTTTGTACATATAGTACAAAGAAAACTTTTAAAGTAGACAATACTAGATACAGATTTTATCGCACTGAATACTTGTTCATACAGTTGGTCAATAGTATTATTATCATCAAGTGGTAAAAAGGATTTTTTTTCCATTTCCATCACTCATCATCGATGCGCCCTACATAGTTACTTCAATAAAATTAGATAGATAGATACACTTTATAGCACACAATTTACATATCTTAGTCTATGTTATTATACTAAAACAATGTTTATTAAGTAGTTAATGTGTATTTAATACACACAAACTACCTACAAAAATATTTAAAGTTCGCGAAGAATTAAATAACAAATTGATAAGCTCACAAAATTAACCGAATTAACCTACCGCCAATATAAGTAAATACATATACAGGGTTATTTTAAAACATAGTTGCATAAGTTTGGTAGTGAGTATTACCGATGGTACTAAATGACTTTCTCTAAGAGACATGGGTGGAAATCTTTAAAAAAAATATTATTCTTTGAAAAATACTCAAATCTTCTTTTTTTATGTCATAAATAAATAAAAAATAAATAAAAATCATTTATTTCGGACAAACATTATCCATAATGGTTAGTACAGTATGACCTTATATCTAATGGTTAGTGTGATTTATGGGAAATGTAATAATTTAATCATAATTTATTTGGTCGAATGAACTGCACGCAAGACATGCAGCTCAGTAAACCTTCTAAAGATGGCAGCATCCATCCTGTCTGCTATCATCCTTAGGATCCCATTACCATTATTCATAGGTGACACGAGCATACGGATGGCGATTCGGGGGCGGCAATAGCTTAACATCCCCTGATGTTAAGCTATTGCCGCCCCCGAACACCCCGCGACACCAGTCTTGTAACCAATTGGTATTTTAAGTGAAAATAATTGTTGTCAATTTTCACCCATTTTTCTCAGAATGTTTCCTAATTCTCATTCTCAATATTGCACCACCTACCTAACCCTCCTCTACTATCAATTGTCCTTTGCGTGAAGTTCGTCTGGTAGAAATCGCTTCCATTCGATTCCATATTTATCTATCTATCTAACAGAATAATATAATAAAGAACCTTCAAACTTAATAATAATAATTCTCACATCTCATACGTTGACCTGATTCCGTACTTAGTAGCTTAAGCACTTGTGTTAGAGATATCAGACAACAGAGGAACACAAATATATACTTAAATACATATATTACACCCAGACACCGATCAAACGCAAGTGTTCATCGCACGAATGTTTGTCCAGGGTGGGGATCAAACCCACGACCTTTGGCGTAAGAGGCAGGGTCACTACCAATTGCGCCATCCAGGCAGTCAAATCAGTCAAATGTGGATTCTGGATGTGTTTAACTCTTTACTGAAACGACTCAGTGTTCCGACTCAGCCAAATTATACACTGCTGCACTGTTTCGAATCTCTAATGTTCGCTCCGAATGTATTATTCGACTCAAATGGATCTCGTGGTCAATCGATACGCGGTAGTAATCTCGCTCACTGATACAGATGAGTCGAATGATCCGAATGATTCAAGTGAGCCGAATGAGCTGAATGATCTGAGTGAGCCGAATGATCTGAATGAACGGAATGATCCGAGTGAGCCGAATGAGCCGAATGATCTGAAAGAACGGAATGTTCCTGTGAGCCGAATGAGCTGAATGATCTGAGTGAGCCGAATGATCTGAATGAACGGAATGATCCGAGTTAGCCGAATGAGCCGAATAATCTGAACGAACGAAATGATCCGAGTGAGCCGAATGAGCCGAATGATCTGAGTGAGCCGAATGATCTGAATGAACGGAATGATCCGAGTGAGCGGAAGAGTCGGTTCCAAATGATGCATTTCACTGTTCCGCATCTTTGCACTGATCCTGATGCAAATGTTCCAATCTTTTAAAAGATACTTTTTCCAAGTCTACTGGGTTCAGAATAACCCTGCATATCATAGGTATTAGGTACATTGCGTGATCGGGTCGTCACCTCACTGCGATTGCTATTTCAGACCCAATTACCAAAGGTGCAATGTTATCTTTTGCATAAATTATATACAAACAACGTAGATAATTATTCACGCTCAACTAAAATGATATTACCAGTAAGAATGTCTTGCAGCCAGAGCAACAAGAAGTACTTTTAAGAAATGTAGGAAATAAATCGTTGCCTCAAAAACCCAAGGAGGACACCACTTTGTGTATCGAATAGGTCCCAGGGCCCTTAGCGCAAAGACGTCGATAATCTATTTAATCGATACTACTATCGATTATTAGATTTTTTAGGCCCCATTTGCATAATCGACGTACAATCGATTATCTGACAACACTACTTCTTCAGCTATATGCTGTCGATCCCGTCGATTTAATAGTGATCATTATGCAACCACGTAAAGTTTGAACGAATAGAGAGGGACTATGAAACAAAATTTGTGTCTGAACCCGTCATTCTCCCATGTTCTGTCTCTCTTTTGTTTAGATGCGACAGGTTTATTCTCGTTCTTTATGGGACGGTTCGATTGTAGGTACCCCCTTTGACGAAAAAATATAAAAAATAATATTGCTGCGCCCATTTAAGTTACGCTTTGTAGTGTAGTGACTCTTTGCTACGAGAAAAGCTTTAGAAACTTCTCTTTCTACGTCAGGCTACGGTGCTACGGCTTTCGTAGCATCGCGTAACGCGTTACATAACCTTTAACGTGTGGTACGAGATTATCTTGGTTTTTTTTTCTTACTTCACATCTTTCTTTGATATCATGGCGTATAGTATACGGCGTATTATGGTCTTATTAACATTTAAATATAATACCTTTTATGTTTTCAAACGATCTATGAATATTACTTAAAAACTAATTTAATAACTTTAAATGAAGTAGATGAATAGACGTAGACACGTAGTAAAACAATTTTAAATAATAATTATTATTGGTACTGGTTTTTATATTTATTTAGTAAATTATTTAGTTTGCATAACAATTTACGCATATTTCTTACAATAACAGCATCGTTTCTTCCATAGAGTGAATAGTGAGTTAGTTAACTATTGCAAGATAATTTAAGCTGAAAATAAAACTTATTATTTATAAATCGCAAATTGGACTTGTAGTACACTGTCCAATGCGTGATTTTATTTGTTTACCGTACCTACATAATTGCTTTGACAATAAGTGGGTCGTGGCGTCTGGTCGCGGCGAGAATCGAACTTTGGACGTCTGGTGCCAACGGCCGTGCACTGTCGAGGGTTATGGCTAGGGCTGCACTGACATATGTTGAATAGATGAGCTATATATCAAAATCCGGTGCAGGTTTTGTAACTAAATTAAATTCCTTCCCACTTATTACAAATCGCGAAGTATAGTCCCGGATTAAAATTCGTACCTGCCTTATTATTGTGTGTTAAAACGGGATGACATGAGCTTTAGTAAGGTAATAACTTTAGTTCACGATTTATAATAAGGTGGCTTATTTGTATCTTTTCTGTGTAGTACATTTTATCTCTGATTGTTATTTATGATTACTTTGCCTACTAAAGTATTAACCAATTATAATTGTAATTTCAATTCTGTTTGTTTTCCATTAAAAAATAAATGAATAGTTATTATATTTTCGCGCTGCGTTATAACTGTAATAAATTGTGGACCACGTTCGGCACGGATGGGCCGACTCAACCTGAGTGATACCCAGGCCTCACAGCCACGCGCGTGGAGCAGGAGCCCAATTCTCGGGCTAGTGACATTTATTTTCATACGACATATATCACTAAAACATAGTTTTTTTGTATGGTTTTCGGGTGATATCCGCCATGTTCTCAAAATATCACAAGCACGAGAATTGGGCTCCAGAGCCTGCACTGTATTTCACCGAGTGAGGCCCAGTTTGGGGGAAAAGGAAAACCACTCCATTGATGTTGCGTGGGGTTTTAATTGGCGGCGATATTTCTTACCATCAGGCGATACGGTTTTCGTCTGCTACCTATCACATAAAAAAATAAATACAAAGTTTATACTAGACTAAACAACCCTAGAACTGACGGCCATCGAGTGGAATATTACGTAAAGGAAATATAAATAAAAGTGAAGACACTCCGGCGCATCGTGCACGGCAAATTACTTTCTGGGAACCAATTACATGCTTGTCTACTTACACCGCTCATTATTTCTTTTATTTTTTTCTTAATTATTATGACAAATGTGTTAATTATAAATTGCTTGTTGTAACTAAGCAATAAAGACAACTGATAGGTACTTTTTATTTACAAAAAGACTTCTCTATATTGCCTCGGCTCGGCATGTACTACTATTCATAGTAAAAGAAATGCCAGTTTGAGACTAGGTGATCGATGTACCATTTTCTGGCGCATTTTTTTTCGCAGTGTAAATGCAGCTCGACCAGACTACCTTATGCAAACCTGTCGCAAGGGGATCAAAAAATTAGTGAGGCTATCCTCTGGCGGGGCTGCACTAGCCTCAAAACCGGGAAAAGACGTTTCTTCTTTTTTTTTTACGTGGCAGAGGAGCAGACGGATTGCCGGTAAGCAAATGCCGCCGCCCATAGACATCCGCGACACCAGTCGAGTCACAAGTGCACTACCAACCTTTAAACCCCCCTTTCCGACGGTTTGGGCATCTGGACTCTCACTCACGCATCGAAACACAGCACAGTGCTGCTTCACGCCTGTGAGGATGTGGTCTCACTCCGGTCGAGCCGGCCAAATCATACCGTAGCGTGGCTAACCCGGTTTATTCCCGCTGTCCACCCTCTGCTTGTCCACCACAATTGTTAAAAAAAATCCCGCTGTCCACCCCCTCTTTCAACCAAGAAGGGGTGGACAGCGAGAATTTTTTTAACAATTGTTTCACTGTCCACCCGGGGTGGACAAGCAGAGGGTGGACAGCGGGAATAAATCGGCTATCCCACGGGGTTCACTGTCAAGAAGCATAAAAATTTTAAGCATAAAATAAGTTAGCATAATGTAATTATACTAATGATAATTTCGCATAATACTAATAAGCACAACAGGTTAGTATAAAATTTTTAGCATAAATGCAATAAGCATAAACATGATTAAGCATAAAATAGTTAATCATAAGTCATCAAAAAGCGGCTTACGGGTGGCCCAAGGGCCACCCCCGCCGCACCTAAACCTACTTTTACTCTATATAATATAGGAAATACTTACTTTTTTTATTTTTCAGATTCAAACAACCATTAATGCCTAAAAAAATTGGGCCAAAAAAATTATGCATAAATGCATTATGCTAAATAATAATTATGCCACAGTACATATTATGCTAAAACCAAATTCGGCCAAATTAATATTATGCTAAATAAATTATGCCAATTTCATTATGCCAATCCATTTTAGGACAAAACACATTATGCCAATTAAAGGGATCCCATCCCAAGTTCATTTATTGAGCGTTTAGTTGAAGTTACAGAGATTTATTTATTTTCCATTTATTCAAAATCCACTGCGCTTGTACAATATTAAAATTACATTCATTTATATGACTTACAGCTAATTACGGATTTTATATATTTTAACAAATCATTTATTATTCAAGACAGTCACAGGGTTCTAAAGAAGGGAGGGGGGAGGGAGGGCGTTACAGTTTTACAAGTACTATCTAGATGTGGGTGGGGGAGAGAACTTGCACGGTATTACTTTATTTACAATCACAATTATTAAATCTGTCGTTACGTCACTCGATGACTATCCATCGCGATCCTTCGGACAGAGTAGTTATAAAGCTCCCAGAATGTTGTGGGCCCAGGGGCGAGTTTTATTTGATGTTGTTAAACCTACTTGGGTTTCCATAGACAAAGTCTACACTCTGGTTTTAAGAAGACATCATGTATTGTATGTCAGTCTGTTCGGTGTTCAATTGTCTGTTTACCCAAATATATGTCATGTCGTATGTAAATACAAAATATGCCTGTTTACTTTGCCCCTCAACCGATATAAATAAATGATGTAATTAGGTAGGTATATTTAGTTTTTGTGGATTGGAAAAAACTTCTTATTGAACTTTAATTGGTGGAATTTTTAAGATAATTTCTATAGAACGATTTCCCAATTGGCAACTCGAATGCTCATGTAAGACTTGTAATAATTGTCATGGCTTGTTATCTTTACAATTAAAATCATTTGTCTTATCATTTCGCACTAACTTACTCGTATCAGTCACTTTACACCTCCTATCTAGTGATATTCTACGGTTTTTAGGTCAATACCTATGCGGAATAAAATAATAGCGACATGAGTGTAAATTATGTTCTGTAAACATTAGGTAGGTACAGGTGCGTCTTTAAATATAGCTCAGGGGGTTCGGTGCACCCGGTCGCCGAGTGTTATGGGGCGCCAGGAACCGCTCGCGACAAGAGCCTCCACTGTCCAATTTATCAATGACCTTCGCCTTAACACCCTAATGAAACACCCTGTATAAACGTGGTGGGTGCGTAGCTTACTGCATGTATTATGCACCAAACTATTCCATTTTGTTCGTGCATTTTGATTCAAGAGGGCGCCAAATATTGATTGCACGCGGGCGTTACATGGACAAGAGCCGCCTCTGGGTAGGTACAATAAGAACATGTTATTTAAGGGTAAAAACAGAAAACAATGGAGAGAGCTATGCTCGAACTCTCCTTTCGTGATCGTATCAGAAATGATGAGATTCGCAGGAAAACTAAGGTCACAGACATAGCCTAAAGGATAGCATGCCACACAGTGAGGAGAACAGACGCCCGTTGGGGCGGAAGGGTCCTCGAGTGGAGGTCACGTACCGGAAGTCGTAGCCGTGACAGGCCCCCACAAGGTGGACCGACGATCTGGTGAAGCTTCAAATATATTGAATGCGGGCGGCACACCACCTATCTATGTGGAGAACATTGGGGGAGGCCTATGTCCAGCAGTGGGCGGCTATTGCAAATTATGATGATGATGACCTACTTAAAAACAACTTGCATAGACCAGGCTGAATATAATTAGTACTTCATGTACTAATACTACCTACTTTATCTTGGGGTACCAAGATAAAGTAGGCAAGGAAACAAATAATGTTTCATATCATCATCACCCTATTCAGGCGGCAGGAGCATTTAAGTCAAAAGGAAAAATTTCGGCTCTATATTTAAATAAATGTTGACTAACCGGATGGCCAAGGTCGTGGGTTCGATCCCCGCCCTGGACAAACATTCGTGCGATGAACACTTGTGTTTGTTCAGTGTCTGGGTGTAATATATGATTTAAGTATATATATGTGTTCCTCTGTTGTCTGATATCTGTAACACAAGTGCTTAAGCTACTTAGTACGGAATCAGGTCAAGTTATGAGATGTTGTGAGAATTATTATTATAAAAAAAAAGTTGCAAAAAAAGTGGTTGCAGGCATCATCCGAGACAGACTGCAATTGCCCGAAGCTGCTTCACTTGTGGAGCAGTGCCACTGACTTGGCGAAAAGGTTTCCTCTTGCCCGAGACCCGTGCTCCTTCGGTTTGATAGTCTCGGTGACAAATCGGCTGTTTGGCGAAAGAAAACTCTACTCCAGGGAACATCCTTCGCAGTGAGTGAATTTTCGACCAAAAGTCGACAGGGTGTTTTCATTGTCATCAAACATGTATTTGATGCGTGGGAAAAAAAGCGAGATGCTATTGGAATATTCTGTGATTTGTCTAAAGCGTTCGATTGCGTCAATCATGAAACATTGTTAATGAAGTAACAGCATTACGGTGTCATAGACACCTCACTAAGTTTAATGAAATCTTACTTATCAGATAGGATTCAGAAGGTCAATGTAAATGGAACTAACTCTTCTGGCGCCCTTGAATGTCTGATGTCATATGGTCTACTACTGTAGGGATCCGGTGCTGACTTACAAGCCATCTTCATTTTTCAGAAGAGGGCCATCCGTGCCATCTACGGTCTTAGATCACGTGACTCACTCAGAGAAGTATTCAAGGAAATCAATATTTTAACCGTATCATCTCAATACATTTTTGATTGTATTATGTTTGTACGCAAGAACTTGCACCTTTACAAAAAATATCAGATTTTCACAACTTTAACACGCGAAATAAACATAGGCTTGCTGTCCCAAATCAAAGACTTCATAAAATTGGCATTCATTTGTAGGATTGAGCATTAGAATGTTTAATAAGTTACCTCAAAATATTATTGATTTACCGGTACATACGTTTAAGTTGCATGTAAAAAACTGCCTAATGCAGAAAGGCTACTATAAAGTAGATGATTACTTGAATGATAAGGATTCCTGGACATGTTGATCTCTTCGCCTGTCCTCTAATGTATATTTAATTTCATAATTTTTCTTTGACGATTTATATAACTGATTTGTATATTATACTGTCACTGTAATCAATATTTGTATAAGAATGAAAATTGTAATTACCATATTATTTGAAAAGAGTAACTACTGAGTTTCTTGCTGATTCTTCTCGGTAGAAATTGACATTCTCAATCAGCGGTAGATTACATAATATTTGACATTCATAAATGTTCTGTATGGACTTAAATTGAATAAAGACATGTTTGATTTTGATTTGATTGCTGCTCGGTCTCACTACGGAATGAGAAACTGCTGGTCCCAGAATGAAGTCATTGCTGTCAAGCTACCGGATGGGTCAAGGCGGAAGATCACCACAAAAATGAGCTAGATGAGCTGATAAAAGTGTCCCCTAGTGCAGTCGCCAGACCCCAGCAGACGGTGGGATCTTCACGGCAGATCACGCTGGTTCAGAGATCATCCGTAGCATCGCAGGCCTCTCGGAAACCCGAAACGCGGAAGCAGGCAGCCAAAAGCAAATAGTTTAGCCTGTGTCCGTGCTATTTTGCCACTCGTCACATTGCCTTTTTTTGTCGCTGGGTAACGCCACTGGCCCAAAGTGTAATGGGGCGACGTTGCCGCCGTTCGGCGGCTCCTTATGCATACCCTCTTGCCGGGGAGTAGGAGGGTTATGTCGGGCTCTCCTCTAGCGGGGGTTTCTCCTAACAAGAGGCCCCAGCGGATTTCCCTCGTCGCCTTTAAGTGGGTAGGAGTCATGGGTTCTAAGAACGTGAGCCTTGGCACCATAAATTTACCTAATTTTGCTAGCTCAACATCATAGCTTCACATCTCAGTTTCGCTTTGAATTAACTTTTAAGAATATTGCATGTAGGTAAGATATGTAATATTACATACTCGTTACTAATAATTTATATAAATACATCTGAAAATTATTTATTCAAGATTGTTGCTTGCAGATAAAAAACAGTACAAATTTAACTGATAACGAGTAATCGGTGTCTGCAGTAAGTCTACGTTTCCTTAGTCTAACTTCAGCTGTTATGTTATTCTACGCCTCCATTTTATCTTATAACAACGTGATTGTCGTTTAATAACAAGGAAACAAAATGTACCACGAATACTGATATACTTATCAAACCAAGTAGGTATATCTACCAACTTAGATATTTATCTACATTATCACAAATACAGACTTCCACTAAACTTTGTACCTACCTATAACACTAGTCAACAAATTTTTTACTTTTTTTCGCAATAAATATATAGCCGGTAAGAGTGAGGGTGGCCTATTCTACTCTGCCGGGACCACACGGCACGACCAACATTTGTACGTGAAAAATTGATTCATGCTAAAAGTGGCCGCTTTTGGCGGTAATCAATTTTTCGCGTACAAAAACGGACCTAACATTTGTGAATGGTTATTTAATAAATAGTATAAGTGTTTGCCCGAAATTGTTTAAAATAGATCCGGTTTAGTAGCTAACAATTAAAAACGAATGGTTTCGCTAGTTAGGGCTACCCGTCGCCTTATGTACCGGCAGTCCTATGCCGGCGGGATTCGGGAACGTGTGTGGCGATTATCAACAAGGCAGATCTTTGTAAAATAAAAATAAACTAATTGAATCCATAAAAAATACACAATGAAAACAAGCGAGGTATGGGTCACAGGAGAAGAAGTAAAATTACGTACAACCTGTGCGGATAAAGAATGGGATTAGAAATGGCGGCGCATCTATTCACTTCTCGCTCGCACACTATTTGCGTCTATACTCGCACCCCACGAGTAAGAGTATAGACGCAAATAGTGTGCGAGCGAGAAGTGAACAGATGCGCCGCCATTTCTGATCCCATTCTTTATCCGCACAGGGAGTAGTATCTTCTTCTTAGTTTGTGAAGTAAAATTTTACACCGAAAAACAAAAGACGTCAGCTTTTTGAATTCCGAACGCGCGCTCTTCGCGCCATAAAATGAGCACAGAGGTTTCATGCTGGAGTCTCGGCGTGTGTCCTCGACACCTTGATCTCTTGATATTTATCATAATTTTTATTCAGGTTATGTTTTCTTGTTGACTAGTATAATATACGCAACAGGATCAATGCTTCATGAGCTAAGCTATTTAGTATGGAATCAGGTCAAGATGAGCGTAGCTAGAGGGCATGGTACGACGAGCTGCCGGGGGACCCCCCGTAGTAAATGCTACCCTCCATGCCATTACAAATTGCAACTGCCACAGTTCTCCGATACGTGTAAGTCCAAAATCCAACATGTCGGATGTTTCCTAAGTCAACACTGGTTTAATTTGGAATGGGAACAGATACGCTGGCAAACAAATCGTATAGATAGTCATATTTTCCGATCGGGGTCAAGAGTGGCGGGGACGAAACCGGTTTAAACGGACCCTGGAGGAATTTTTAGAAGTCAAGCCTTTGTGAAGTGATAACAGTGGTAAACAAGGAATTACTTATCAGTTCTACATGTTCTTGTGTAACTCGGAGTTTGCCCAAAAGTCCACTTCCGGTTTCACGGCGCTCGCGTCTTAGAAGGACACGTTTTTGTAACACCCATTACCTTTGACCTTGGGGTGAGCCACGCTTCGGCATTAATGGGCCGGCTCAACCGGATTGATACCCCGGCTTCATAGAAAACCGGCGTGAAGCAGCGTCTCTGCTGTGTTTCGCTGCGTGAGAGTGGATTCCGGAGGCTCAATACGGGGAAAAGTTTAGCAACGCACTTGGTGGGACTCCATTGGTGTTGCAGGTGTCAATGGGCGGCGGCAATCGCTTACCATCAGGTGACCGTCTGCCACCTATCCTATCACATATAAAAACTATTAGTGGATGTCTTAAAAAAATATAAATTTAAAATTGAAACAACATCTCATTCATACTGTTCCCAAACTGAATATTACCTAATCTTTAGATAATGCTGACCGGATGGCGCAATTGGTAGTGACCCTGCCTCTTACGCCAAAGGTCGTAGGTTCGATCCCCAACCTGGACAAACATTCGTGCGATGAACACTTGTGTTTGTTCGGTGTCTGGGTGTTATATATGTATTTAAATATATATTTGTGTTCCTCTGTTGTCTGATATCTGTAAACACAAGTGCTTAAGCTACTTAGTACGGAATCAGGTCAACGTATGAGATGTTGTGAGATTTTTTTTTTTCGATTGTACGATTACCCTGATTATTTGATCAAATGGTTAAAAAAATATTATTTAATTATTTGGTAACAATGTCACAATGGTTTTGACAGAGTTTGGATTGGAGGTCCAAACTCTACAATGCCCTACAAACCTGTCCTGTCCCAGAAAGCCACGGCAAAATGTTTTCACCAGTTAATAAACGAAATAGCTCAGGAAAAGATAATAGCGATATCATTACAGTGTCAGTGTAGTCATGAAAGTAAGTGTAATTGCTTTAATAGCTTAACAAAACTCCATTGCAGGTAAATTGTTGAAGTCAAAGGAACCGTCTTGCATGGTCTTTAAGATACCGAAAATATTTCTCAACTCACTTCAATATAGTGACGGACCATATCCGCGGGAACTACGAACAAAGAAATTTAAGTGGTTTCGAAAAAAATTTGAATACCAGCAGTTACCAACATTTAATTTTATTTCCATAAAATATGATGAGTATACTTACTATGAAAGGGGTAATTTTTGTTTTTTTATTGTAGATAGGTAAGTGGTTTCCTGGTATGGCCATGTAAGGAGAAGAGGGGAAGAACATGTTGCCAAAAAAGTGATGAGTTTAAACGTAAGTGGGTGGAGGAACAGAGGACGGCCGAAAAAGAGATGGATGGATTGTGTGAAGAATGACATGATGGAAAAAGAGGTGGATGATTCGATGACGAATGACAGGAACGTATGGAAAAGGAAAACATACTGCGCCGACCCCAGATAACCTGGGAAAAGGGCAGGAGGATGATGATGGTATGGTAAGTGATAATATGGTCTAAGATTTAGCACGATTACCTAGAAGATACCTATTCACTCACGCTTCGAAAACCCCCAAATTGTAGCTTCTGGGGAACACCACCTCAGGCAGCAAATTGCTAATGTAAAAATATGAACAACTAAATTCAATATGCTGCTTATATAAAGGGACGGACCAAATCATTGATCCAAATTATTTAATTAAGTTAATTTAAGTAGAGTCGCTCATTAGAGGTAGTTAATGATTACGTTTATCTCGGACATCTTTTGGTCGGGGGCCACAAGTAAGAGGATCCCGTTGGGATGGGCTGCTTTCGAAAAGTTAGGCTACCCTTTTAAATCTAAAATCCCGCAGTGCCTTAAGACGAAGGTATTTAACTAGTGTGTCCTCCCAACTCTCACATATGGGGCCGAAACATGGACGCTGACTAAAGAAACTATGCACAAGTTAAAGGTGGCGCAATGTGCTTATGGAGCTTTCCATGGTCGGTCTTTCTTTACGAGGTCGCGTACCCAACGATAAAATTCGAAAGAGATCCAGAATAGTAGACGTTGGCACACGAGTGTGTGAACTAAAGTGGAGATGGGCAGCACACCCAGCAAGGCGTAAAGATGATAGGTGGACTATAAAACATACCGAATGGCAGCTAAGAATGGGGCCATGTCCTGTGGGTAGACCACCTGCCCGATAGTCCAACGATATTGTACCGGCAGTGGGGAAACAATGGATAAGGCTGGCAGGGAGCCCAAGGGAGTGGCGTGATAAAGAAGAGGCCTATACTCAGCAGTGAGCATGTGGGCTGATACGACGATGATGACGATGAAGTAGAGTATTTTCGAGTGGCCATTTAATATTGCGTTACACAAATTTTAAACAGCAAACTATCCAGAGTTATAGAGTATAACTATCTTACTCTATGCAGCAAACCTTTATACAGCAAAGCAAGGAATACTTTTAATTAGCACTCCTTGACTTTAGTTTATTTAGAATCCTATCAAGGTTGCGGAGGTTTTTTCGAGTAACCATCAGCCCAATAAAAAGCTAAACTTATCTGCTTACGATTACGTAACGAACCAAATCTAGCTCATTTAAGTACTGCTTAACTATCTTATTGGATATTTACATAATTTTACCTTCTTAGTAACGAAAGTTCCGATCATAATTCTGAGGACCGTAACCTTAAGAACTGTTGTGCCCACATTTCAAGTTAATAAATTGGTAGAGTAAAATTTCGAGTAATATTTGGCTGTGTTTTCATAATTAGATAACAAAGACTGTCTGAGCAGCCTTGCCAAGCCTTGAAATCTTAAGATTAGATTCTATTATAAACGAAAGGGGCAATAATTGTCCCGATATAATTCTAATGTACGCTATAGCTTAATAAAAATAAATAATAGTACCTTAGTAGGTGTTGATAGTTTTTTAAAAGATCTGCAAAAGCATAAAGTGAGGCCCCATAGGGGGAGAGGGGGTCTAAAAAAAATTCACCAAATATCACCAGGGGGCGGGGAGGTTTCAGAAGAAGCCATGTGTTATTTATTTTTGAAACCAAAATATATTTTTTGACTGACTTACAAAACTGCGTAAACTAATATTTATCCGAAACTGCTCTTATAATGTTTTGTACTAGTGCTAAATTTTCTAGAATTGGATTCAGTAGTATTCAAAGTCAGTGGTCATTGAATAGATTTGAGCTATGTATAGCTAGATCTGGTGTGCCACAGGGCTTCCATTGGGATCCCATTCTCTTTCTAGCTTTTGCATAACGTTGGTTCGGCGTGCGTGCGATGTTGGAAATCGGGGGCGCAATTACATACCGTCTAGACAACGCGAGCAAACATGCAGCGAGCCTTCCCTGCACGATTACTCAAACACGCCTCATCTATGTATGGAACTAGGGTTGTCTTCGACGAGTATTAGAGTGAAGTGGCCGCTACGTTGGGTGACGTAGTGTAGGTAGGACGCCCTGTAATGTAACGGACTGACTTTAATAAAGATGATGACTGCAAACTGCACAGGACGCGGATGGTTTCCGCTCTTTGGGAGAGATCCTATAATATTGGACGGTGAATGACTGTTTGATCGAGGATTGTCGGCTACTTGAGGTTTCTTGAGACCGTTATCCTGTCAGCTACTACAGCAGTAAAACCTTTACATATGCAATAAATACTTTGACATCACACTTGTGACTCCACTGTTGTTGGAGGTGTCCATGAACGACGGCAATCATTATGCCTACCATCAGGAGATCTGTCTGCTCGTCTGCCAAAGAGGCTTTAGACCTCTGTAACATCATCAATATTTGAAAAGAGTAACTACTGAGTTTTTTGCTGGTGTCTTCTCTGTAGAAATCGACATTCCGAACCAGCAGTAGATATTATGTACCTATTTTGACATTCATAAGTGTTTTGTGAATAAAGATTTTTTTTCTCTTATCTTTTAATTGGTTGGTTTTATTTATATATCATCACAAGTGAAAATTAAGCAATGGTTCAATGCCTACGTCAGATTTTCAATAAAAGATGTATCGGTAGACACACGTCATTTTAACCACGTGTTCTCATCGTCAGCCCATTTTAGTCCCCACTACTGGGGCACGGGCCTCTCTCAATCACATGAGGGGTAAACCACGTGTTCTACATACCAACCATTCGGACAAATTATGTTTTTTTTTTAATATGGCTCTACCCGAAAATAATTTGCCAATGACAAGTAACTTATTGAGAATAAATAGGTAGTCAACAGTCTTAGTCAGTCAAAGTCAGGGTCACTCAATAAAACGCCAGTGTTTTGAACGTTTTATAGACCTACGGATTGAGCGGATATCACTCTAAAGCACTCACTCGACACATTATGTTTTAGAAATGCATCGGAGATTTTTTTTTGACTCCCCATACAAAATAAAGTCACGTGACCAACGTTGTATAAAAAGTTGCAATTTTTTTAATGCGAATATCCAAAAGTCATAGAACAAATGTTGTTCGGAATGGTTGGTAGAGAACGTTCTTAAAGGGATGTAAATATCTACCGATAGATAGGTACACCTGTATGTTTTTTTTTTTTCTTACTTACCCACATCATACTCGACAGCCCTAAAGCACGGATCTGCCGATTGACCGTCTGGGGTAGCGAACCAGGCCATACTGATAAAGGTGGCTTACGTGACGTAGGCAACGTGAAGATCCACCTTTTATAGGCGTAGATAGCACAAGCGTGGAAAAGTTTTATCCCAGACAACTTTTGATTACGAATGGTCGTTTGGTCAACAGCGCTGAGTGTACTTACATATTGTGTGTACACTGTTTCACATTGAGCAGGAAGATACAGTCGGATAATCTGCCGTATAACCATCTACCTACCTTTTTTTGCTCTTCAGATGGTTATGCAGTAGTGTTCCCAGACTGTACATAAGGTGTAGGCGTATCGGTATCAGTTACCTACATTCAGCAAAATGTAACTTAGTACTTATCCTTAGGAAGGAACTTCTATGAATAGTGAGTAAGGGCAGATCCGAGAGGGGTCATGACCCCCTACCCCCTAGGATTTTTGAGGGGAGGGAGGAGGGGGGGGGGGGGGTTAAAGGTTGGCACCGCACTTGTGAATCCACTGGTGTCTTAAAGGTTGGCACCGCACTGCACTTGTGTGTCGCGGATATCCATTATCGGTGGCAATCGCTTACCGTCAGGTAATCCGTCTGCTCTTCTGCCACGACATAAAAAACCCCCTGCCCTTATATTTCTAAACATTTATAATTTAATACTTCATTTGTTTATTGTTGTGTTAATTAACTCTTGAGCTTTTAGGCATACATCATTTTGGACTACAATCTCGTTATGTACATTTTCATGCTACTAAAATAAGTCTCATTGATTGTAATCTGTTTTGTGTGCTATAATAATAAATAAAAAAAATAAACAAATTTACTCAGCTCAAGAGTTCTTAAGCATAGAGTAAGACAATAATTTATTTATTTATTCAATTACACAGGCACTTAAATCTAATTACGTAGGTAATTGAAACACACAGTACCTAACGAAAAATTATATCAAAACAAAACCAAATTACAAGTAGGTAACATGATAGAACAGATAATAAGAAGTTACCAAAAGTATATTCACAGTCTCCCTCACCAGGACTGACATGTAGACACTGTATACTATACAGTGTTATTGTATTATTATTAATAGACAGTGTGTAATAATAAAATAATAGTACAACATGTGCGGATAAAGAATGGGATCAGAAATGGCGGCGCATCTATTCACTTCTCGCTCGCACACCCACGAGTGCGAGTATAGACACCAATAGTGTGCAAGCGAGAAGTGAAAAGATGCGCCGCCATTTCTGATCCCATTCTTTATCCGCACAGTTTGTAGTAAATGTATAATAATAGTCGGTTTAAGATGTAAGATAGTAAGTAAGTAGGATTCTTCTTTTCCCCTACCCTTTTTTTACGTTATGTCTCTTTCTCTCAAAGTTGTGTAGTAAGTAATCTAGCGCAGACCTTTGTGAGTATTTGTTTACTCATCTAATGGACAGCAACGATGTATCGTTTGGTTTACTGTAGTAAATAACGATAATATCCTCTAACCGATTACGGCTACGGCAACGGATTCCAATCTCAACGATCAGCTATAGTTATATAATATAGTGCTCAATTATGTGCACAAACACAAGTGCACTCTCTATTCCCTTACACTCATATTCCGATGGGACACCAGTGTGACACGACCGGAGAGGGTTCGGGCACAAGACCAACGGCTTAACGTGCTTTCCGAGGTACATGACCGCCGACTTCCAGACTCCGAGCTGACACTATTTCTTACCGAAAACTTAGGTACAAATATTTGGCCCGACCCGGGGTTCGCATCTTGCGCAGCCATCGCTTTAAAGTGCGACCCACTGACCACTGCGCCACCGAGGCAGTCAAGTATTTGTTTAATCATCTAATGGACTTAGCAACGATACAGTAAATACATGTATTACTTACACCGTGATCATCGCATGACATCACGCATCGCGCAACGTGGGTCGGGCCCTACGCCTGATAGGGATTAATAAACACGTTTCGTCTTCTTATCTGATACAACTATTTAAATACTAATCAATCAGGATTCTGGTGAGGTGCAAAGTTGTCGAGGTGAGCCTGGCTATTTAGATTTACACTATCAATTTCAGTTCATATGTAGATTATGAGAACGCATGCAGTTGCAGTGTGTGTATAAGTAATTATTACAATACGAAGGTATCTAACGAATACCTAAGTACATAATACAACAGATGGTACAACAACAACATATTATTTCTTACCAGTGTATTTTTGTTAATCAAAATTAAATATATATTAGATTGTATCACTATCATAGGTACAACATGTGCGGATAAAGAATGGGATCAGAAATGGCGGCTCATCTATTCACTTCTCGCTCGCACACTATTTTCGTCTATACTCGCACCCCACGAGTACACAAATAGTGTGCGAGCGAGAAGCGAATAGATGCGCCGCCATTTCTGATCCCATTATTTATCCGCACAGTTAGTATATTCAATATAAATGTAACTATTTAAAATTGGTAAGTTTCTATATAAATCTAAAATAAGCTAACAACTCCGTAATGTAAAACATCAACTCTAGTCCCCAAGAGACAGGATTAGGTACCTAGTTTGGGGGCTACCGGTACTGTATGACTTTTGTAAACTTTTGCAAGTAAAGATTTATGTATTAATTATTACATACCTATAGCTACTAATAAAATCGCAACAATATAAAAATCGTATAATAGCAGAGACGTAACTTCAGGCGTGCACTACTACAGTGTTCGTAAAGAGTGGCATAGCGTGGCTTAATGTAGACGTGGGTGAGCAGTCGGGGGCCGATCCCCCTCGAGAAATACATTGCTCTACAATGACCTATCCCCCAACATAAGTTGACGGGTAGGGCACACTAGCGACGCCAATCGATTTTAATTTTTTAATTAAAATCGATTGGCGATTTTATTAAATTACCCTGCAAAAATGTCGGGTCCAACGCGCACGCGAAAAATTTATCGTACAAAAACGAACCCAACATTTGTGCATGGTTATTTAATAAATAGTATAAGTGTTTGCCGAGAGGTTGTAACCCCGAAATTGTTTAAAATAGATCCGGTTGAGTAGCTAAAAATCGATTGGCGTCGCTAGTGAGCCCTACCCGTCACCTTAAGGGGTTCTCTTACTTACTCCGCTGGCTCAGATCAGAGACCTGAACCGAGGACTCAGAGCTCCGAAACAAGAGAGCGCCACCTTGGTCGCTCCTGCATTACTCCTTGCCAGAAGACACTTATCGGTAGAAATTGACATTCCGAATCAGCGTTATATTACATAATGTTTGACATTCATAAATGTTCTGTATGGAATTAAATTGAATAAAGATATCTTTTATTATTTTATTTTTGACAGCTTCTTTATTTATACGGGGCCTCGCAAACAAAAAATCGCCCACGCCTAATACGCCACTGTTTGTAAACGTTATCTAAACATCCCTGATGTTGCCAAAACAGTCTTTGTAGAACATTATTCACAAAGTGCAAGTTCTAGAAAGTGGCGTAGATATTGATTGAATAAAAAAGCGAATATTTTTCCACGAGCTCGCCAGCGAGAAAGGTGCGATCTTTGGCCGGTCAGTCTGATGACCCGGACGGAGATAAACACTATCACCCAAGTGCACCGCGACTTACAATAATATGTTTCAGTTATCGTATGTGTCCATAAGCATCCATAAGCAGCTAGTAAATATGGAACTACTAGAATTCTATGATTTGAAGAAATCTGCCGTACCCATAAAGAGCCTAAAGGAAACAATTCGGTAACGAACGAGAAATACCAGCGTCCAAACAAAATAGCGTGTGTGAAAGGGGCGGAAATAAAGATTCGGCTGTTAATTACGTTTCATTGTGGCCCTCTTTGATTCTCTTAGTGCATAGGTTCTATAAGAGGTGGACCATCCAGAATTCGGTAAACCTACTAGTTAGTTGCATTAAATCGTTTGCGATGTGACCTTCGCAACCCTTAAGACTAAAGTGAGCGAAGTAAATTCCTCCAATAAGGAAGTAAGTAAATATGAAATGGTATTACAACAAACCTCTTTGGCTAGCAAGGCCTCCTTTTGGTGGACCTAGTTCACCGATCTGCCCCTCCGCTTCAATAGACCGAGACCCTTAGATAGGGTAGGTACGGTCTGCATCAAAAGTAGCTTATCACATTAGTACCATGTCGAAGTAAATGTTCTGCCTATTATAGTAAGTTTCTAAGGGGTACGTAAAAAAAATACTTTGACATTGTACTAAAGTGTTAAGCTACTTTGATGCTGACTACGGTCCTACGTACCTAAACATCCATAGATGGATGTTTGTCACATCAAATTAATGATCAAACGTGAGAAAAATCTGTGATATGCAGGTTTTCTTACTCTGTTATCTCACTGCAAAGAATTTTTGTATGTGATAGGCGGCAGACGAGCAGACGGATAGCTATTATCAGCTGTGAATGCTAAATAAGAATTGAACGAGCAGTTCAATCTGATTAAGCATTCACACATTCAAATGCTTTAACTACAAGCTTTTTTATGTTTAATCACTTAGGTGACTAGGAGGCCCTGTTGGTCTAGTGGTTTAAGTACCAGGCCAAGATCTCAGGGTCCTGGGTTCAATTCCCAGGTCGTCTGGTGGGTAAGTGCAAAAAGTCAGTTCAGTCAACCGACTGAACCGAATTTTTTTCAGAAACTTCTAAAGGGTACGTAAAAATGTTACTTCGACATGGTACCTACCTACTAAAGCGTTAAGCTAGTTTTGATGCTGACTGTACCTACTATGTAACCTAAGTCAACATATACCTAATTCTTTTCAAGCTACATTTGAGCACAGAATAATATCGGTAGGTATTTTGCACACTGTTATTTTTTTTTACAAATGACATTACAAGGAAAGTAACTATGTGGCTGATAGTAGGTACCTATTTACTCGTATATAACGAGCAGATGCTAAAACTTGAGTTTAATTTTGACTTAAGCTTATCGTACTGAGACGATTAATTTCTGTTCGAGCTAGCTAAAGTAATTGATTTACTTACTGTAGAATCTAAGTTTTAACAAACTTAACACATTGAATGCCAAATATATTTTCAAGTCATTATTGGTTCCCACCATACAAATGGTTCTCTACGTAATACTACGTACTCGGCTCCCCTTTAAAATTGGTATGTGTGGTGCCTACTACGCAATATTACGTATACGCAACATTGCGTAGATTGGCACCCTTAATCATTTAATTATTCCAGACGCCTACTCTACGCAATACTGCGTATGCACAATCTATCGACTACTATCTCATTTTCTGTCCCTTTTCTACCTAGATCACGCCACCTGATTGAGTTATTGTAAATGGAAGGACAAACGAGACGTTTTGGTGATTTCAAATAAACATCAACTTCAGCTTGTGAACGCTAGGAACAGAAACGGAAAAGTCTAACTGAAACCTAACATTATTGCGGACTATAATCTAGGCATGTCTGGTATTGACAGAGGGGACCAGATGGTCTCGTATTACTCTTGCCTGAGAAAGACACTGAGATGGCACAAAAAATTAGCACTGCATGTTTTTGAGGTTTACGTACAAAACGCACATAGGTTGCTACGTTTGAAAGACCGCGCTTCCAAAATACGGCTTTTGAAGTTTCGGAAAGATTTCGTAAAATATCTACTGGACAGAACTGTGGATCACAACAGTGTGAAGCATCTGGACCACAAATACCGCCAGTACAGCCTGAACAAGATCAAGCAGACCCACAGCCGTTACTGCCTGGGCCATCTGTACCACCCGCATCGCCAGCTGTTCATAAAAGTCGTGTCCCGTTGAACAATTTTCATTACTTAGAAAGGCTCCCACCTACTGCCAAAAAGGCTGTTCCAGCGAAGCCTTGTCGTGTTTGCACCAAAAATAAAAAACGAAAAGAGTCATCTTTCGTATGTGTCACTTGTCCGGAAAAGCCTGCCTTGTGTGTTGTAAACTGTTTTTACACTTACCACACTGATCCTCGTTTTGCATAATTTTATCTTGAAATTCTATTGTTGTTATTAGAAGTTCCTGTTTTTTTATATGAGTAAACTAAACGATCTTATTAGTTATAAAACTAATTTTTGATCTCAACATCAAACTAATTTTTTACCTAAGAAATATAATTAGAGTCTAAGAAATATTGTGATTTGAAAAGTTTAAAAATAATAAAGTTACTTTTTTTCCATGTCATGTCTTATTTAAGATGCCAATAAACCTAAAATTGTCCTTTGAAGGATGCCGTATAACACAAGTCGCCATATAAACTGTAAGAAAGTACTACGTTGTATTACGTAGTTGGCTCCTAGCATCCCTAGCACCTACGCAATATTGCGTAGTAGGCATTCAATGTGTTAATCTAACGCTTAAGGTGACGGGTAGGTCACACCGATTTTAATTTTTAGCTACTAAACCGGATCTATTTAAAACAATTTCGAGGCCACAACCACTCGGTAAACTTTTATACTATTTTTTAAATAACCTTGCACAAATGCGGCCCAAACACTGGTAGGTTAGGAAAACGTTAAGAAAACGCGAAAAATTTAAAGGTGGCGTGAATCAATTTTTCGCGTTTGTGCACGAACCAAACATTTGTGCATGGTTATTTAATAAATAGTATGAGTATTTGCCTAGAGGTTGTAACCCCGAAATTGTTTAAAGTGGATCCGGTTTAGTAGCTAAAAATTAAAATCGATTAGCGTCGCTAGTGTGCCCTACCCGTCGCCTTAATCGATTATTTATCCTGCAGGCTACTACAGTATGTCAAATTTCTTCATTCGATTCTCTTTTCACATTAAGGTTGTAAATCGGATGATTGTAGGTAGGTAGTAACCTCATGTGGGGCTGTCTGTAAGTAGATATCAAGTAGACATCTACTAGACAGGACAACAATTAGTCTATAAACAATTTGAAGTCGGTTTCTATAAAATTAAATCCTATTGTAATAAAGTGGACTCTTAAGTAAATAAAAGATAGTAAGTTCTCGGCAATATTTTATTTCTTTAATGTAGTAAAGAAAACCAAGTCTACAATAATATTTATGTAGGCACTTATAATAATCTACTTAGTAGTTACAAACATGTCATATCGTCCCCCGACCCTTAACTGTCCCACTTGTCATTCACACAGGTCAAAGAACAACAGACGAGAGTGTGACACTTAGATAGCACTCATGGAGCGAACCTCCCACTCACGCACACTTCAGGTACTTGAGTGTCTTAATAAATAATTCCTATATTTGAGCAGAACTAATCCTTCAAAGAGGAACATTCGGAGGCGTCTTGCACGGCTCA
Source organism: Marasmia exigua (assembly GCA_019059595.1). Lineage (NCBI taxonomy): Eukaryota > Metazoa > Arthropoda > Insecta > Lepidoptera > Crambidae > Marasmia > Marasmia exigua. Next base: position 5,068,466 of record CM032471.1, read on the forward strand.
GGAGGCGGCATCCGCCTCTCATCAGGCGACCGCGACTGGTAGTACGCGCAGTACGGCAGAGGATCCCAAAACGTGAAGAGAGCTTCCCTCGTGTCCAGCACGGTATCCAAGAGCTTCCCCACTGTGGCGGTGTGGCCACATCTCGTGGGCCCTTGGCACAAGTACGGCAACGACACTCCAACACGGGCACCAATGGCCACTAGTCTGTTCCCATGTCCATTCGTAGTACATTCTTCTCGAACGAGTCTGAAGGACATGTGACCGGTCATGGGCCTCGCCGGTGCTAAATGAGATACAAATCTTTGTACCCAAGCATCGGCCTCCTCGTCTTTCTGCGGCACCAAGCCTCTTCGCACAGAGTCCACACGGCAAGTCACGTTGTTGACTGCACGTGACTCCTTCAATGTAGTGCAAGTCACGATCCTCTCCCCTTTCGGTTCCTTCACGATCACCCATGGTTTCTCGACGCTGATTTCCCGGGGGAATCTGAAGTGTCCCCTGTCTTCAGGCATGACGAACCGTAAACGATCTCTTGCGCCTCGTGCTCCAGCACTGGCAATGAAATGACGACCTTCTTTTGCTGCTCCACTCTCATACCACAGACGAACATCTTCCTCACTAGTGACAACAGAGAACTGTGGTGTAGGCAAACCGGCAGCTCTGCATACGCGAATCAACTCGAGTGGATCATCCAAGGTAACAACATCACGAGCGCTCGGCACAAAGCACTGACAGCCCACTATTTCTAAATGTGGTTTAGCGAGTGCGTCATAATATGCTGGAGTTGTAGAACTTACGGGTACATAGAAAACGACCGATTCTCTATCGACTATCTCTCTCAATGCCCGAGCGTAAGCGAGAGGGTCGGCTGGGTTCGGCCTGGGGACTGTGTAAAATCTGTTTACTGCTGCAGAGTACTTCAACAAAGCGAATTGTCCCTCTATCTCGAAAGCGACCACTCTGGCTCCAGCCGAGTGGAAGTTTCTCGCTAAATGCAACGCTTGAACAGAACTTCCTCCGCTGATGAGTACGGTGCGTGGCTTATGAGGGTTCTTCGAACTGATTATTCGGCCAAACAGTTTCAGCAATCCAAGGGGGCACTGGATGCACTTCCAAAATATGAATAGCGACGCAGCGATCCACAGCGTCGGTAACACCACTAAGATTTGTTTCCATGCCGGGTGAGATATGAAGCTGAGCAGAGCGAACAGCGGTCGCAGGCAGAGTCGGGGTCCCCAGGTTAGGATCCTGATGAGCCGGGGTAGAGGCGGCGGGCGCTCAGGAGAGATGGCGCGTTCCTCGGGTATGAGCGAGAACGTTGAGGAAAACGAACGCCGAAGAGCCGTGAAGGGAGGAGGCTGATGTGAGCATCTTTTCACTCGCGGTGAGAATACTAGTTCTGTGTTAGAGCGCGCGAGGCGGCTGTACTCGGGCGCGCAGGCCGGCATGGCGAGGGCGGCAGCGGCGACTGACGCGCGCGCTGCCCGGCGAGGCATATAAACTGCCTCGTTATCGCGCAGTCGCCGGCGCCGCTATCCATTCATCTTTGCACCCAATTAACATTAAAATATAAGCAGACAAATAAGGGTGAGAAGTAATTAGATTAAAGTACATATCATTCTCCTTAAAACTTATTTAAAAAACCTGATGGTGATGATGATAAATACCAAATTTCTGTTAAGTAGTTTAGAGTAAACAATTGAGTTAGAATTTGAAATAGATATTAAAGAGTAAAGATAAACATTAAAACATTCAAATTGTGACATAATTTTAATAATAAACATTTTCAACAAATTATTTATTTTTATTTATACACTTACTCACATGCAACAATAGTAAACTGAGTTACAGTTAGAGTATATAAACATAAGAAGCTTCTCTAAGATAAAAGACTAGCAATACAGAAACATATCACAAAAGCAATTTATCTACAGTATTAGGAACTACAAAAATAAATCTTTGAAACAATAATACACATTAATCAGAAGATTAATTGACTGATCTAAAAGATCTACAATAAATGCATTATTACCTAAGTTTCAGACATAGATTCATAAAATTGCAAATACATTAAATTTTTAAGTTAATACAATTTTAATGAAATGCCACTAAAATCCATTTAATAGCAATTTCTTGACACACTAATTAACAGTTAGGTATGGTACATGGAAGACACAACAAGGTGATTAGAATTAATAGCAACTTCAAAACAAATTATCTAAATCCATAAATAAATTACTAAGATATATACAATGTTTTATATATAATTGCAGATATACTCCACTGCAGTTGTTTGTCGCAACTAGCAACTTGACGATCACGGGGACATGTTTTTAACTATGCAATATCAAAGTACTGCCCAACAAATACACTATTCTTGAATATTATCATTCATGAGCAAATGAGAGAGAAATTCTTAAAGTATATTTAATCAATCAAATTAAATTAATATTCATTTCACATTAAAAAAGTAACAACGCTCACATGTCCTCCATATACACAACAAAGTAAATACAAATTGGTATACTGTTGACAGATTACAACCATATTATATGAGCTATACAATGAAAGGTGCACTTGTCTCTTTCAGCTCAATTGAGCCGTTCCTGCAGACTATGTGCAACTCATTCTGGGGCTCACCCTCTAACCGGAACCGCTTGGGATGAGCGTCATCCATGAATCTGCCTAGCTTCAGTATCTTGTCATCAACCTTAATCTTTTCTGCTATTAGATTGGTAGCTGGCAAGTTTTTCAAAATATCATGAATGAGTAGCTCAACTTTCCCTTTTTCATGGATAAAGATGCTACTTTTGTCAATGAGCTGGGATGCATGCATGAAAACATCTCCACTTTTTAATGAGGCCTGTAGGTTGCCAGAAAATCCAGTAATATACAGGTTGCCTTTCTGAATAATATCTATCACAACAGATCTATGCAGGTGGTCCAATCTAATGTTTCCCATTAAGGTTGTGAAATGTGATTTATCACTGTAGCATGACTTGACACCTATAGGGCCTGCATGAGTTGTCACACTCAGGGAGTTCGCCATAATGTTGTTACAGTTGATTCCAGAGTTAAGTCCTGTCTTAATGTCAATGTTGGCTGCTTGTAGCCTCCCTTCAGTTATCACCTCACCTTCCGAAGACTCGACTTTTATATTCTGTGCTTTCAAATCTGCAACTTTCACTGCTCCTTTCTGGGTTTTAACCACGAATTCTTCACCTTCAAGTTTGGACATGTGAACAGATGCATTCTCAGTGGTGGTGACTTGCACATTGAGCTGGTACGGCACTTGTATTAAGCAGACGTCGTTCCTGTCTGAGCTGACGCTTTTATTCAGCAGTTCCAGACGCTTAGAAGACTGTTTCACTTGAAAATCACTGGTCGCTTTGCCTTGGCTGTAAAGCGTCATAGTCAACTTGTTATGAGAATTTATGTCATTCACATCGATGGGTTGCACCTTCACGTGTATGGGACTCTCAATAAAGATGCTCGTGTTATTATCTATAGTCTTTTCGACGGTCCTGACCAAATTCAAGTTTTTGATGTCGGGCAAGTTACTAAAATCGACGATACTTAACCTCAAAATCTTGAGGCACTTATTCAGGACCCGTTGCCTCATTAGGGAGAACATATTGTTAAAAATAAAATTAACGTGTGAATTATGAAAACATTATTTTAAATATTTAATTAAATTATTTCATTCATTTTCCCTTCGATAAATTTGACAGAAAATCAACATCTGACTTTGACATTTGATGACAATTCTTTTTTCAAAATGTCACTTTAGATTATTTAGGTCCGAAATCAACTATTTATAATTTCGCAACATAAGACGAGTCCGCCCACGAAAGGTGTGCCGCGGAACTAAATTTTGAGATCCTTGTGACTATTAGGCGCTTTTCACGGGACTTCTTTTGTGGCACGCTTTCGATTCACATATTTTCTCGAAATAAAAGAACTATACAATGACTAAATTTCTTAGTAGCGATGGGCGTTATTAACCTTAACTGGTTATATATGCAGTTACGAGCTCGAACAGTGATAACTCGTTTTCCTCTACAACAATAACTAGTGATATTCATAACGCCATTTAAGCGATCGAAATAGACATCAGTCTTCAATAACTCTTTTAATCACAACGGTATAAAGTTAAATCGAATTCACTCTTATGTTTAAGGCATAGCGTCGATGTTTGGTTACTTTCACTAGTCACGCAAAATCACTGGTTTTACATTATTCGTTATGACAAGATAAAAACGACGTTTTACATTGTCCACCTTACACATAGTTTTGACAACGTGAAGGAGTAAAACAAGTAATGTGAATCGCGCTTAAAAAAGGACGTGATATGTGTGCTTGAAGTCATTAAGTTATACCTACTGCTACCTAACCAAACGTTTTTACGTTACAATTATCATGTTTGCTTCGGAACGTTGTGAAAATAACTAGTTTTGAAACTGATTATTGGAAATCACATAACGCTTACGTTACGTTATCTCAAAAACCGATAACGTCCCATCGCTATTTCTTAGTAATTGGAAGTTATAGCGTAGCTACTTTGGGAGTGGGTAGTGTTAGTACTGTGAGGGTTGGTTGGTAGGTAGCCAAAACACTTTTTGGAGATATATCTTCGTATATTGTCTCAAATTAACACATGATAATAATTATTTATATCGGAGCAACAACTTAACATGGACGCGGTTGGTTAGCGAGAGAGTGAGGTAGGTGTGGGGGGAGAGGAAACCCGTACCAATCAAAGCCAGTATTGCCCTGCGGGCGTTTACGGAACTAACATAACATAAAATAAGTGCTAGCGGTACCTAACCGGCGGCAATGCATTGCGCTTAGGGCGCGATAGAGGGCGCTGTCTCGCTATATACTCCCCCTCCAGAGGATGAAAGCGTCCTCGCTCATTCGCTGGCCATACATTATCATTGTTACAAACATTTACAGAAACACTACTTTGGTTAGACACATTATGACATTCATTATTTGAATCCACATTAGAATTGTAATTTCTATTCGTTACATAAAGATTAGGCGAGTACATACATTCCTCCCTATCAGACACATTATTGCATTTATCATTTAAATCCACATTAGAATTGTAATTTACATCGGTTACATAAGATTAGGCGAGTACATACATTCCTCCCTATCTGACACATTATTACATTTATTCTCATTTAAGTTACGACGGGGACGGCCACGTTTCCGCACCGGAACTACAGGTTGAGGTAGGGTCGAATCGCGACCCAGGTAAGGTGTTAACTGTTTAATGTGATACTTCCCTAAGTACCTACTGGAGTCCTGTGCGGGTGCTATGATATAAGTTGTAGGGCTTACCTTTTAGTAACCACGTATGGTCCATCTCTTTTGGTACGAACTTCGATGTCAGGTCCTTTCCTTTGTTGCTAAGTACATGCGAATTCAATAATACCAAGTCACCTGCAACAAAACTTTGTCCCTACGCGACGTGACTGATCACCATAGTCCTTTCTTTTATCCTGCTGACTTTCGACCTTCTCGCGAACTGCAGCTAGCGTATTGAGAAAACGTTTTAGGTATGGTGTTATCTGTGGAACGAAATTTTCTTTCTCCAAAACCAAACGAGGATCATTTCTTACTTCTAAAGGCGATCTCAGCTCTCTGGCAAACATCAAGTACGCTGGCGAAACTCCTGTAGTTTGACAGCGTGCAGAATTTAACGAAAAACGTATAGACGGTAAGTATATAGGCCAAGAATTATGTTTATTACCTACTAATTGTGATAACTGTACTTTTAAATCTCTATTCTTTCTTTCCGCAGGGTTCCCCTCAGGATGATACAGCGGTAACAATTCCTGCTTCACATCTAACACGAACATACACTGTTGCATTACAGCTGAAATAAATTGTACACCATTATCTGAAATAATGCGACGCGGTAGACCAAAACGTAGAAAATATTCCTCTATGAGTGTACGCGCGCACGCCTCAGCTGTCGCTTCTCGAAGCGGATATAACTCGACCCATCTAGTTGCGGTGTCCTCGACCAATAAAATCCATTTTTCATCCTTATCACCTGGAGGTAAGGGTCCGAATAAATCTATAGCAATAACCTCATTTCTCTGATTCAGGATCGGCGTCTGCAACAACCCTGGTGGCTTGTCGTTGGCAGCCTTGTAGCGCTGACACGATGTACACGTTCTGACATACTCGACAATGGCACGACGCATCCCTGGAAAATAAAACTTTTGAGCAACTCTTTGATATGTCCTCTCGATCCCTTGGTGACCTGCCAGAGGAGAGTCATGACATTCTTTAATACTTCTTCTCTTTGATCCACAGGTATAACTAATTGCGGTTCTTCTGTATCCGCATCCGGATTATAGCGATAGAGCACTCCTTGCTCCATAATATAACCTCTTCCCGTCCAACGATGAACATCAATTTCCTCTTCACTTTCCAGATTCCTAATTATCTTAGCAAGTTCAGGGTCTGCCAGCTGACCTGATCTTAACTCGGAGGGACTCTTCGCAGGTAAGTCAATTGTTACTGAACATATCCCACATGCATCTGCGGAGTTCTCATCGCAGTTGGGACGGCTCAGGGTATCTGCTATTATATTTACCTTCCCTGGTGTATACTCATAATGCAAATCAAATGCTTGTAATTTCAGTGCCCATCTTACCAATCTGCCTGATGGTGATTTTACAGTCATTAGCCACTTCAACGGCTGGTGGTCGGTACCTACGACAACCTTATGACCATCAATATAAGAACGAAAACGTTCCACAGCCCAGACTATGGCTAAGGCTTCCCTCTCTGTTGTTGAATAATTTCTTTCTGCTTGATTGAGCAATCGGCTCGCATATTCAATAGGCCTTTCATCATTACCTTCTCCTTGTAGAAGTACTGCACCCAGAGCGTAGTTACTGGCATCAGTTCTGAGCACAAACGGTTTGGTGTAGTCAGGTTGGATGAGGATGGGTGGTGACGTCAGCAACCTTTTTAGCTCCTCGAAGGCTTGATCTTGCTCTGTCTCCCATCTCCATGGCTCATGTTTCCTAGTCAACCTTGACAGTGGTTCTGAAATTTTAGAAAAATCCAGGTATAAACTTCCTAAACCAAGAAGCAGTCTGTAAGAAGGTTCTTAGATGTTTAAGTGATGACGGCTTCTTCATATCTAATACAGCTTTCACTTTTTCTTCATCAGGTGATATACCATCTTTAGATATCACGTGACCTAAATATTTGACAGTGTCTCGTGCAAAAACACACTTATCCCGATTCACCCTTAATTTAAATTCGTGCAGTCTTTCAAATACAGCGTGCAAATCCTTTATGTGGCATTCCATATCAGCCGATATTATGCAAAGATCATCCAAAAAAGCTAAAATAGTAATATTCTGCAACTTCGGGCATGAGCAAAGACGATCAATTAAACGCTGAAATGTAGCTGGTCCATTCTTTAACCCAAATGGCATGCGTTTGAAGCGATAAGTGCCTGACGGTGTCGAGAAGGCAGTCTTATCTTTATCACGGTTAACGGCAACTTGCCAGTACCCAGATTTTAAGTCTAAAGTACTCATAACACAACCCTGTTTTGTCCTTTGTAACAGCTCATCAATCTTCGGCATTGGATAAGTATCTGTTTTAGTAATACTGTTCAACTTACGGTAATCGACGCAAAAACGAAAACTTCCATCACGTTTAGGCACTAATAGTGCTGGTGCTGACCATGCTGACTCACACTCCTCAATGATATCCTCAGCAAGCATCTTCTCTACCTCGCGCTGCATAACCTCTGCGCGCGCTGGTGTCATGCGGTACGGCGGAACAGCAACTGGCGCGTGTTCGCCGGTATCAATGAAATGCTCTGCATACTGCGTGGCTTCACCAGTCTCTCGGAACACATCACTGAAAGAGTTTATTAAATCATTAAGTGACATACTATCATTATTCACAGTTTTTTGGTGTTGACTGTACCTCATTATAACCTTGTTCTAAATCCTCATAAAACAACCTGTACTTCCGGTGCTTCGTGTCCGAAAAGTACCATAATGATTTACCAAAAATCAAAAACTAATTTGGCTTTATCAAAAATTCTATCCTCTAATAAAGATTGATTGTTACAAGCATCTGGAAAAACAATAAATTCAGTTTCAATTATTTTATGTAACATTTTCCCCATTCACTGAGGTAACTAAACCTCCATTTTTCCTAGATAAACCCATCTGCAAGCTTCACATCTCTATTTCTTATCAAAACATGACCACTTTTTATTAAAAAAATTAATACATTGTTGGCTAGCTACACGAGCTTTAGCGGCTGAATCCACTAATGCAATACTTTTCCCACCTAATATTTCGATATTTTTATTGGTCTCTTTTACCATTAGTGTACACCCCTATTGTTACATTGACGAGTTGACAGCCCCCTGCATATTTAACATTGTTTTATGAGGATTTAGAACAAGGTTATAATGAGTAAAGTCAACCAACAAAACTGTGATAATGATATGTATGTCACGTAATGATTTAATAAAACTCTTCAAGTGATGTGTTCGAGAGACTGTGAAGCCACGCAGTATGCAGAGCATTTCATTGATACCGGCGAACACGCGCCAGTTGCTGTTCCGCCGTACCGCATGACACCAGCGCGCGCAGAGGTTATGCAGCGCGAGGTAGAGAAGATGCTTGCTGAGGATATCATTGAGGAGTGTGAGTCAGCATGGTCAGCACCAGCACTATTAGTGCCTAAACGTGATGGAAGTTTTCGTTTTTGCGTCGATTACCGTAAGTTGAACAGTATTACTAAAACAGATACTTATCCAATGCCGAAGATTGATGAGCTGTTACAAAGGACAAAACAGGGTTGTGTTATGAGTACTTTAGACTTAAAATCTGGGTACTGGCAAGTTGCCGTTAACCGTGATAAAGATAAGACTGCCTTCTCGACACCGTCAGGCACTTATCGCTTCAAACGCATGCCATTTGGGTTAAAGAATGGACCAGCTACATTTCAGCGTTTAATTGATCGTCTTTGCTCATGCCCGAAGTTGCAGAATATTACTATTTTAGCTTTTTTGGATGATCTTTGCATAATATCGGCTGATATGGAATGCCACATAAAGGATTTGCACGCTGTATTTGAAAGACTGCACGAATTTAAATTAAGGGTGAATCGGGATAAGTGTGTTTTTGCACGAGACACTGTCAAATATTTAGGTCACGTGATATCTAAAGATGGTATATCACCTGATGAAGAAAAAGTGAAAGCTGTATTAGATATGAAGAAGCCGTCATCACTTAAACATCTAAGAACCTTCTTACAGACTGCTTCTTGGTTTAGGAAGTTTATACCTGGATTTTCTAAAATTTCAGAACCACTGTCAAAGTTGACTAGGAAACATGAGCCATGGAGATGGGAGACAGAGCAAGATCAAGCCTTCGAGGAGCTAAAAAGGTTGCTGACGTCACCACCCATCCTCATCCAACCTGACTACACCAAACCGTTTGTGCTCAGAACTGATGCCAGTAACTACGCTCTGGGTGCAGTACTTCTACAAGGAGAAGGTAATGATGAAAGGCCTATTGAATATGCGAGCCGATTGCTCAATCAAGCAGAAAGAAATTATTCAACAACAGAGAGGGAAGCCTTAGCCATAGTCTGGGCTGTGGAACGTTTTCGTTCTTATATTGATGGTCATAGGGTTGTCGTAGGTACCGACCACCAGCCGTTGAAGTGGCTAATGACTGTAAAATCACCATCAGGCAGATTGGTAAGATGGGCACTGAAATTACAAGCATTTGATTTGCATTATGAGTATACACCAGGGAAGGTAAATATAATAGCAGATACCCTGAGCCATCCCAACTGCGATGAGAACTCCGCAGATGCATGTGGGATATGTTCAGTAACGATTGACTTACCTGCGAAGAGACCCTCCGAGTTAAGATCAGGTCAGCTTGCAGACCCTGAACTTGCTAAGATAATTAGGAATCTGGAAAGTGAAGAGGAAATTGATGTTCATCGTTGGACGGGAAGAGGTTATATTATGGAGCAAGGAGTGCTCTATCGCTATAATCCGGATGCGGATACAGAAGAACCGCAATTAGTTATACCTGTGGATCAAAGAGAAGAAGTATTAAAAGAATGTCATGACTCTCCTCTGGCAGGTCACCAAGGGATCGAGAGGACATATCAAAGAGTTGCTCAAAAGTTTTATTTTCCAGGGATGCGTCGTGCCATTGTCGAGTATGTCAGAACGTGTACATCGTGTCAGCGCTACAAGGCTGCCAACGACAAGCCACCAGGGTTGTTGCAGACGCCGATCCTGAATCAGAGAAATGAGGTTATTGCTATAGATTTATTCGGACCCTTACCTCCAGGTGATAAGGATGAAAAATGGATTTTATTGGTCGAGGACACCGCAACTAGATGGGTCGAGTTATATCCGCTTCGAGAAGCGACAGCTGAGGCGTGCGCGCGTACACTCATAGAGGAATATTTTCTACGTTTTGGTCTACCGCGTCGCATTATTTCAGATAATGGTGTACAATTTATTTCAGCTGTAATGCAACAGTGTATGTTCGTGTTAGATGTGAAGCAGGAATTGTTACCGCTGTATCATCCTGAGGGGAACCCTGCGGAAAGAAAGAATAGAGATTTAAAAGTACAGTTATCACAATTAGTAGGTAATAAACATAATTCTTGGCCTATATACTTACCGTCTATACGTTTTTCGTTAAATTCTGCACGCTGTCAAACTACAGGAGTTTCGCCAGCGTACTTGATGTTTGCCAGAGAGCTGAGATCGCCTTTAGAAGTAAGAAATGATCCTCGTTTGGTTTTGGAGAAAGAAAATTTCGTTCCACAGATAACACCATACCTAAAACGTTTTCTCAATACGCTAGCTGCAGTTCGCGAGAAGGTCGAAAGTCAGCAGGATAAAAGAAAGGACTATGGTGATCAGTCACGTCGCGTAGGACAAAGTTTTGTTGCAGGTGACTTGGTATTATTGAATTCGCATGTACTTAGCAACAAAGGAAAGGACCTGACATCGAAGTTCGTACCAAAAAGAGATGGACCATACGTGGTTACTAAAAAGGTAAGCCCTACAACTTATATCATAGCACCCGCACAGGACTCCAGTAGGTACTTAGGGAAGTATCACATTAAACAGTTAACACCTTACCTGGGTCGCGATACGACCCTACCTCAACCTGTAGTTCCGGTGCGGAAACGTGGCCGTCCCCGTCGTAACTTAAATGAGAATAAATGTAATAATGTGTCAGATAGGGAGGAATGTATGTACTCGCCTAATCTTTATGTAACGAATAGAAATTACAATTCTAATGTGGATTCAAATAATGAATGTCATAATGTGTCTAACCAAAGTAGTGTTTCTGTAAATGTTTGTAACAATGATAATGTATGGCCAGCGAATGAGCGAGGACGCTTTCATCCTCTGGAGGGGGAGTATATAGCGAGACAGCGCCCTCTATCGCGCCCTAAGCGCAATGCCTTGCTGCCGGTTAGGTACCGCTAGCACTTATTTTCTGCCATGTTAGTTCCGTAAACGCCCGCAGGGCAATACTGGTTTGATTGGTACGGGAGTTCCTCTCCCCCCACACCTACCTCACTCTCTCGCTAACCAACCGCGTCCATGTTAAGTTGTTGCTCCGATATAAATAATTATTATCTTGTGTTAATTTGAGACAATATACGAAAATATATCTCCATAAAGTGTTTTGGCTACCTACCAACCAACCCTCACAGTACTAACACTACCCACTCCCAAAGTAGCTACGCTATAATACTATAATAATGGAAAAGAAGTTATTAGTACTTTTAACAAGAAGCGACCTGAGGGCATACCCACTAAAACTCCCGGGGCTCAACCACCCGTGAGTATAGAATGGGGTCACGGGAACTGCACGTGGCTATTCCCCGCAACCTCACTCCCGCACAGGCCCCTACACGGGGTGTGCGGCCACGCCCCTCCTCAGGCTAGGAGGAGGGGGGTTGGGGACAGCCGGAAGAGCTGAGCCGTCCCCAACGAGCGGTGGAGGTGCCAATGGCAGTGCCGGCACAGGGACCCCCGTCCCTGTTGCCGGCTGGCCACCTCCACGGAGAGGACGAAGAGTTCTCCGCCGAACTCGTCCTCTCCTTGCTCGAAGCGGGCCTGCAAGGGGGTTAATCTCGTGCTCCCGCTCCGCCGCCTCCTTCTGTGCCACCACTTCTTCGCAGAAGTGGGCGAAGGCCGACCACGTTCTCTCATTATCCAGCATAGCTTCAACTATGCAATGGGCAATGAGAGGCCATGTCCGACCTCCGCGACCAGCGCTGACCACTGTTGGTCGAAAGACGGGCACACCACCAACGTGTGGTGTGCCGAATCCTCCGCAGCGCCGCACTGGTGGCACGAAGGAGTGTCCTCCCGCTGAATACGCGGTGCAGGTAGTTACCGAAGCAACCATGCCCGGTAAGTACCTGCACCATCCAGAAGGACAGAAACCCATGGGGGCGCTCGAGCCACTGGTCCAATACCGGGGCGAGCGCCGCGAGCGTGGGACGGCCGTGGAAGGATTCACCATGCAGAAGCGGCTCTTGCCTATTGTAGCGCCCAGGTGCAATCAATATGTGGAGCCCTCTTATATCAAAATGCGTGAATATAATGGAATAGTTTGGTACATAATGTTAATGTTCAAGAGGCTACGGGTTGAATTAAGTAAAAGATTTATGGAATTATAATATATTTCAAAGGTGGCTCTCAGCGCCCCCTGACACCCAGCGCCCGGGTGATCAGGTGATCCGTCTGCCACCTATCACATAAAAAAAATATATTCTGGTGCAGATTGATGACTTGATAAGCCAGCCTATCGCTGGCTCATTTCGAATCAAGCATGCTATCGTCGGCTTAGTAACGCGTTCAGTAGTTTTATTGGTAGAACAGCCACTCGGAATCTGGAGAATGGGTTCGTTTCCTACATAAACACGATATTAAATTATTTACTTACTTATATTTTTTGTCGTATCTTACAAGATATCCACAACACCTAAAATACTTACGTGTTTGCTAAATATTTGGTATTACAGTAGTATTTGGATATCTTTCACGAGGTTTTCTAATTCAAATTCAAAGCATTTATTGCGTATCACTTACAACAATAAAGATGGTACATTTAAAATTAAGTATAGATGTGACACCCTGTCAGGGCACGGCAATTTATAAGAGGACTTAGAGGGCAGAGTTTGTGTATTACTTAGAGAAATACACAAACTAAGAAGAAGATACTACGGAGAAATATTATTATTGTAGTAGAATGACTGTATCGTTTAGTAGGTATAATAGCCAGTCTTATAATTATTTTTGGATTTTGGACTCTCAGGCAATACAAGTAAAATTAAAAAAGCTTAAAATACTGTTTTATATCTTTTAAAAATAAGGGAATTCTTTAAGTAAAACGTGCTCCCAATGTTTTTTTCCACCCTGAATAACTTTTTACTGCAAAGAAAAGGCAAATCAGATACACACTTCGTGTTCTCGGCTTCGCGCGCGATTCGTTGTTTAAGTGTGGAGAAAGGCTAAAAAAAACTGTTTAATAAAAAAAACAAACGTCAAACGTGGTTTCGCGAAAAATCGGCGAAAAACATTCAAAATATTTAATACAAATTCGCTTTTGGCCATTTTTTGGCGTTAATAAAATGCAAGTTTTTGCTTTAATTAGGTTTGCGTTGTTGTCGCATAACTGTTTGCACACAAAATACATGTAAGAGTGTTGTGTAAAGTGACAAAATCAAGATGAATGCGGAATTGAGACAATCCTTCGCAAGGCTCAAGCCAGTATGCGACGTTGTGATGATACGGCCCTCGGAGGACAGCGTGAGGAAGTTCCTAGCGAAGGTGGCGGAACTTCGGAAGGAGATCGTCCAGGAGCTGCAGCAGTACCTGCTCTTCCCTTTCATTACTCATCTCAAGTCCACTGAAATAGAGTAAGATGTTACAATGTATTTAAGACCAAACAATGTAATCTTACAATGTTTATAATTTCTAATATCACCTTATAAACCTACCTCAGTAAATAGTATTATCTATGTATTAGTCAGATTACATATATCAACTATAAAAAAGAAAATAACAGGTTCATATATTATAACATTTGTATTAAGGTGACGGGTAGGGCATACTAGCGACGCCAGTTGATTTATATTGTTAGCAATTAAACTTAGTCATGTTTACGGTCCTGTTACAAAGCTAGCTGGTTTGTCACTTTAATACTCAAAATATGGGCACTCTATAGTTGTGTGTTAGATTTAATTTGTCATACATATTATATACAGAGTACTTATTTGGAAGTAAAGCTGAAACTGAAAATTATAGCATGTACTAATTATATAATTAGTCTATTGCTGAGTTATCATTAGGTCACCTAATGTTTAGTCATCAGTGCCACCCATTGACGTCAACTACATCAGGAGGAGTGAAGATGTATAATGGAGAGCTTAAATTTGGTTAATTAACTGAAATCATTTATAGTTCTCCAATAAAATAAAGTTGGCTATTAACAATAAAAAATAATCTTATTTATTGTTTATTCAGACAAAAATATGAGACCCAATGTGTCCTGGTGGATGGGATGCGTGAGGTCCTGGAGAGGGTGTCGGTGAATAGCTTTGAAATGTGCCTCAAGATAGAAACGACACTTCTGCAGCTGATATTTGATAACTCCAAACCTGGAATGAGTTAGTATAATACCTGTTTTTTATATTTTTTTTACCTAAGAATACCTAGAAGTAGTTAATTAGTCATAAAAACTTTTTAATCATGACAATTACGCTGTTTGGTGTTCCAAATAAAATGAAATTATAATTATTATTTTTTAATTTATTATCACATACAAAGACTTTTGACAAACAATCAGGTTAATGGCATTGTATCAACCGCTGAGGTTTGTCCACAATGCTGGGTTTTACGTCAGCCTATTGCTCACATTAAATACAAAAATTACAAAGAAACTACTAATTTAAATTCCATTTATACATTACGCACAAAAGGGTTCCGTAGCAGCAAAGTCCAAAATTACAGTTAAATCAACCTATCTCAAAAACTATAAGAGATACTTTGATCAAACCAAAAATCGTTGAAAGAGTTAATTAGCATGCATCACCTCTATTTTTTTTAGAATTTTATACCCCGTAGTTATAAAAATAGAGGGGGGGGGACATACTTTTTACGACTTTGAGAGCTGATATCTCAAAAACCGTTCACTTTAAGAAAAATGTTTTTTAGAAAACTTTATATCATTTTAAAAGACCTTTCCATTGATACCCCACACGGGTATGTACATCGAAAAAAAAAATTTCATCCCTCAGTTACATGTATGGGGGGCCCCACCCCCAATTCTTTTTTTTACTATTTAGTGTCATATTTTTGTAGCGGTTCATACAACACATATTCCCATCAAATTTCATCACTGTAGTACTTATAGTTTCCGAGTAAATCGGCTGTGACAGACGGACAGACGGACAGACGGACATGACGAAACTATAAGGGTTCCGTTTTTGCCATTTTGGCTACGGAACCCTAAAAATTACACTCTCAGTTCCTGAACTGCCTGCCTGAATAATGAATAATAATAATAATGAAATGCAGTAGATTGGCGCATACCTATTTTGAATTGCATTGCAGTATCCAGTTGTATATTTAGGAAGAAGCCAAAGGTCATGCCAATGCAAATCTTCAACATGTATTTTTTTAATATTTAGTTGCTGATGTACCTGAGGAACTCAAGCATAGTGTAATGAAGTGTCTCACCGTGTTGATGATTAACATTGAGAAGAAGTACCGCGAGAAGCTGTTGAAGACACAGGTGCCTCTGTTGGCGCAAGCCATCTTTGTCTCTGTCCATATTGCCAAGCTTGAAAAATTTAGAGCCTTGAGGTAAAGTTGAAAAATTTCTCTTTACAATAATAATTCATTACTTTTACATGGGCAGCTTATAACTAGTATTACTAAAAAATACCAAAAACACATTTCAAGTATTTTTATTTTTTATGTGAAACTCAGCCCTGTGTATTCAGAATAAGCTACTTATCTACAACTCGATACTAAACCCAGTTTGGACCTATGGCATCCCGTTGTGGGGCTTTGCAAGCAAAAGCAACATAATGTGTTTACAAAGGATGCAAAATTGCACATCAATCCTGCGTACTATCACAAACGCTCCATGTTTCTCCAGAAATGAGGAAATACATAAATAATATGCCAACTATTCAGCACAAAATTGAAAGATTTAAAAAGAAATATTAAATTACCAAAAAAAAAAGTGATTTATGCGATTGCCGCCGCTCATGGACAGGTGTCCAACAGCAGTGGAGTCACAACTGCGCTGCCAACCTTTAAACCACCCTTTTCCCCGTATTGGGCCTTCAGTTCCCCCACTCGCGCAGATTTCAAGCTAAATGTTTTACATTTACACAATTAGCCAATCACCTTTTTTATTTATTGAACCAAGTTCAACAAAAATGAGGACCCTCATTCAAAGTAACTGCACCATTTATTTATGTATTTATGTACAAATTTTTCTGGGCAGTTTCATTTATTTGAAAGAAATGGGGTGAGCCTTGCGTTCAGTGCCACTGCGACCAGTAGTTGATCTATTGTGGCAAAAAGTTTCATAATTAGTAGGCAAACAAAAAGATTGTGTGTGTTTCATCAAGAAGCAAATATTTCCTTTCACAGATTTCTTGAAAATAAAGTACTAAACGATTATAATAATATTTTTATTATAGGCTGCAAGCCTTATACTGCGTAATGGCTCACACTGCTACCCACCCTCAACTGACCACAGACAAGTATCAAATCGCCGATTCGGGCCTTGAGACTAAGGTGGTGGACATGCTGGCCAGCATCTTGCCGGGGGTGCTGGCTGCCTTGCAAGACGTCGCCACATGCACCAATAACCCGGGACATGCCGTCGTGGTGGTAAGATGACGAAATAGACTCTTCAAGAATAATTTATTGTCATGCTATCAATCGTTCTCTGTCAGGCTTATATGTCCTCCGACTGAAGGATGATATATCTTCTACAGCGGCCAATCGCACGATTGCTCAGAAAACATACATACGTACACGACATTGTTGATATCTATGAGCGGCGCTTACCATTTACCATCAGATGAGCCGCATGCTGGTCTGCCTATTATACACATTAAAAAAAAACATACTTTCCATTTATTTTCACAACTGAGAATTCAAACTTGTAGGAAGGAATATCAAAGTTTAAAAAAAAAAACATATTTTTCATTATGTTATTATCACCTGAGAAAGAGAATTAGGTGTTTGCCTATTTAGTGTGATATTTTAAATTATTTTACTTAATGATCAAATAATGTAATTTTTTAACAAATTTCAGGCGTCTATAGAAGCTATACATCGCATCTTGTGCCTGGTGATGCAGGACAAATTTCTGAAGAAGAGGGAGATCATCACTGCGCAGGACTTCCTTAGAATGTTTCCTCTGAACGTAAAGAACGACGAAGCACACTGTAAGGGTAAATGCTAATTTTAGAATATTTGGTGTCGGTTTTAAATCTTGGGTATTTTATTGGTAGTGGTTATTTATAAGAGATACAGTAATGAGACACTGTATCTCAGAATTTTGTATTTTTATTTTATCTGTATCATAAAATTTTGATCATAAGTACCTAGTTTAACAATTAAAAACATTTGTAACATAATTATATTTTATTGTTTTGTTTTAAAATAGAAAATATACGTAGTAGTTGAAACTAAATTAAAATAGTTGTAAAATAGTGTTTGGCTCTGTGAAAATTTGGATATTTACTGTTTACTCTTGTAGTAAAAATAAACAGGGTGGTTTGTCCATGAAGGACTTCTTTCTAAGATATCTTTCTGTAGTAGATATTATAATAATGTATCTACAAGGTACAAGTCAGTGAACACATCGGTCTTCGGATGAACTTGGATAAAACCAAGGTCATGTTCAACGAGCGCGTTGATCCGGGACCGGTCGCTGTTAATGGAGTACCTCTCGAGGTTGTTCAGGAATATGTCTATCTAGGACCAACGCTGCAATTAGGCAGAATCAACTTCGGGACCGGTCGCTGTTAGTGGAGTACCTCTCGAGGTTGTTCAGGAATATGTCTATCTAGGACCAACGCTGCAATTAGGCAGAATCAACTTCTAGAGAGAAGCCAATAGAAGAATTCAGCTAGGCTGGGCAGCATTTGGTAAGCTTTGTCAAGTCATCCATCCCTAAAAGTCTTAAGTCGAAAGTTTCGACCAGTGCGTCCTTCCGGTCATGACTTACGGTGCCGAGACGTGGACACTCACGGCTGGACTAGTCCACCGGTTCAAAGTCGCTCAAAGAGCTATGGAGAGGGCTATGCTCGGAGTATCTCTGAAGGACCGCATCAGAAATGATGTAATCCGACAGAGAACCAGAGTCACCGACATAGCCCACCGAATTAGCAAACTGAAGTGCCAGTGGGCTGGTAATATTAGCCGCAGAACTGACAGCCGTTGGAGCCGTAAAGTCCTTGAGTGGAGACCGCGACTCGGTAAGCGTGGTGTAGGACGCCCTGCGATAAGATGGGATGATGACATTCGAAGGCTGGCTGGTGTGGGCTGGATGAGAGTGGCTGAAAATCGGGAGCAGTGGCGTGCATTAGGCGAGACCTATGTCCAGCAGTGGACGAGTGTGGGTTGCTGATGATGACGATGAAGGTACGAGTACTCCACCAGTACTTTCTATAATGTATTCAGTATTTCTTCCAAACAACCTTTGTACTAACATTTCATTTTCATTCGTAATAATGGCATGGCATAAATTAAAGTCGCGATTATTATCAATATTCTCGCACCCACCACACAAATATTTGTTCCTGGTTTTCATATTACCGCTAATCTGAGTTTGCGACCAAAAGAATGATGGAAATGGAAAATGAAACGTATTGTTCCACTGCTAGGCAAGGGAATCCCCCGACTCCCTTCATTGATATATTTTACATACACCTTTATAAAACTAAAGTTAACATACACAAAATGTTTCCTTTCACTAAATTAAGTACAATATTGGCCATTAGTTTTCTGTAAATATATTAATACTGGGACCTCAATTATATCTTTTCCATTATCTGTTTGCTGCAGAACAAACTTTCAAAGACGTGGAGAAGCGGTCTTGTGAGTGGTACTCTATGGCGGGCGACAAGCTCACGCTCATCACCAAGAGCCTGCTGCCGCTCCGTACGCACGAGCACTGCAAGGTGCGGCGGGAGCTGGCCGTGTACAGCGCCAGGATACTCAACGAGTGTACCATGTGAGTAGACAAGTTAGTGTGACTGTATCTTTAAAAATCGCGATTATCAAGTGTGTTACCGAAACAATGATCATACGCCGCCTGCCTTGGTTCGTCAGTTCAAAATAGTTCAAAAATATATTATCAATAAGTCAGACTTAACTCGGATTATAATCAACCGTCTCCCTGCCTTTACATGGTCCTTTGAGCCGGATTTATTCTATATATCTTAACTAAGAAGCAGTCTTGTTAGTTGTACTCTATGGCGGGCGAGAAGCTCACGCTCATCACCAAGAGCTTGTATTCTAGTGTGTTACCGTTTTTGTCCAACCATTTCGCTGCCTGGACCTCGAGGGTGCCTTTCATGGTCCTTCGAGCCGGATACATTTGACATATTTAATTGAGAAATGGTCGTGTAAGTTGCACTTTTAGGCGTTATCTTCAAGATAACTGACCCATGCCATCTTCAGAATACTCAATGAGTACGAGATGATACCATGTTAGTTAAAGAGCGGCGACAGTGAATCGTCTGCTCGTCCACCTATCACATGGTATACCTAATTACCATCAGGCGATTGCTGGCGCCCATTAGACATCCGCAACACCAGTGAAGTCACACTTCCGGTATCCCCACTCACCCGGCAAAACAATGCGCTAGCGCTGCTTCAAGTCGGTTTTCTATTAGGCCGTGGTGTCATTCGTCGTCGTCAAAGGTCGTGACTTTCCCAGTCTTTATAAAAAAACATTCATCTTTCAGAACTATGCAGCCCTCAATGACCATGGTGCTGGACATTCTGATCTCTCTATCCAAAGACGAGTACCCCATCGTGTCGCAGTATTGTAAGGAGGCCGTCGATGGGTACTTTGAGAATGCTCCGGCAGAAACGCGGCATCGCACCATGGACAGCCTCAGCGAAAACCTCTTCGTCATGCTAAATGGGCTGCCAAGGGTGCTGAATAATATCGGTGAGGACTCTGTCACTATTATGATAAAGACTAGTTTCGTATAGCACTGTTGAGATCTTAGATAGCCTCAGCGAGAACCTGTCCATTATGCTGAATGGACTAACAAGGGTGCTGAACAATTGGTGAGGACTCTATCAGTATTGTAAATAACACTAATTTCATATGGCACCGTAGACACGGCGGACAGGCTCAAAAAGAACTATACCATACCATATGGGGACCAGGATAGCGTCATGTATAATAAACTGCTCAAAACTATTGGTGAAGACTTCACTGTTGTAATAATAGTTCCATTTCATGGCACCTTGGCATCACCGTCTGGTACCATCACATGGTAGCATTTTGTATTGACTAATAGGACGAAATCAGTTTAAATTGATGACACCAGTTGGCAGCACCATCGATATGTACGTGCCCTATAAAAATAGGGCAAGGGCCCCAGTGAATCTCAGTTTTCTTGTCTTGTCGCTCCGTACGTCCCGACAAACACGAGCGCTTAGAGTCGTGAAAATCAGTTTTCCTCTAAACTGACTAGTCGCTCCATATAATGAGAGTTTGCGGTTAGAGTCCGGGTAAACGAAAGAAGTCACGTGGCAAAATATGGAACTAAACGTTTAGATTACTACGCCGTGTGGTCCCCGGCAGAGTAGAATAGGCCACCCTCACTCTTATCGAGGTGTCGTAAAAGGCGACTAAGGTAAAGCTGCTGGCATGATCATCAACACCCAGAGAAGGAAAACTGTGCATTCATATCAAAACCCTCGCCAACCCGTCTGCCAAGCGTGGTGAGTATGGCAATTACCTCTCATGTGATTGAGGGAGGCCCGTGCCCCAGCAGTGTGGACTTAAATGGGCTGATCATAATGATGATGATGATGATGATGAAACGTTTAGATTCCTTCCTCCCCTATAACAAATCACGAACTAACACGGGGGTAGTTCCGGAACAACATTCGTGCCGGCCCCTTTTAACTTTGCGTGGGAACGGGATGGCATGAGCTTTAGTACGGTAATAACTTTAGATCAAGATTTATAATAAGGTGGCTTGTGTCTATGAACATAAAGCTCAAATTATGTTGATGGCGATTGCACCGCGCTTTTCGCGGGACTTCTATCGTTACATTCTATAATTTAATTATGAATGAATAATTGAAATGAATAAAAGACGCAAATGATTCCTGTTCATATAACCTCAACTGCACGGTATCTCCCGAAAATCGTTGTGAATCACTCATTTAAAATTACTAATGCATTGCCCATATGCTAAACAATAGGCCCCAGACCATAAAAACACTATATTTTACTAAACATTATAGACGCGTGATAAAACGTTCGCCATGACAGTAGTGATGTAAAAAACGACGAGGAGCTAGTGTTGCCCGCAGGAAGCAAAACCACAACCCAGAGGGCGTTTTATACGAAACAGTGCCTATACTAAGAAGCATGTATATATATATTTTATATAATATGGCTCTACCCGAAGATTAATTCACCAATGTCAGTAACTTATTGAGAATAAGTAGATAGTCAACAGTAGAAGTCAGTTTACGTTTTATCGACTTACGGATTCCGCAGGATATCACTCTAAAAGCAATCGCGGGTTTTAAAAGTCTATTAGGTTCAAGCAAGTTGTCGCGAGACAACTCACTTGACACACAATAGCAGTGTTAAAAACGATCCAATCCAACGATTCTTATTATTAGGATCACTTTGCGGCATTTCACTGTATAAATAAACACCAACTTTGTTCACTAAAAACCACTAGACACTAATTTAAAACCTTTGAATTGCATCAGCCCACGCGGTTTGTGTATGGGGTAAACGAGTTCTAGAGTGGAGACCGCGTCTTTGCAAACGTCGCGCCCTCTGGCTAGGTGGAGGGACGATCTGCGCAGGATGGCTGGTAAGAGCTGGATGCGCGAAGCCATGGTTAGAACACGGTGGCGACGAACAATTGGAGAGGCCTACGTCCAGCAGTGGACTGCGATAGGCTGATGATGATGATGATGACGCAGCTTGTTTTAGCACTACCCGCCGAATCCAACAAAATGTTTGGCGAAACCGGGAAACTTTATTTGACAATGACATAAGTCACTTTAATAGATTTGACAATGACGTATCTGTTGTAGTCTTGAATTTTGGTCTTGAATTCCAGTTTCGAGTATAATACAAGCGTTCCTCATAATGTTGTGTTTGTTGGTTTGTATACGTTTTATTGTTTTGTGTAACCCTCAATAAAAAAAAATAATCAGAATGAGTAAAATATCCTTACACTGGTCAATTTCTCATTAAAAATGTCTCTTTAATCGCTCGACATTGGCACTGTTATATAAGTGTTCGCCGAGGGCAACACAGTAGCAGCTATAATTAAAAAAAAATAGTAGAAGCGTCGTTTTGTTTGCAGACGCCAACCGCAAGCAGTACGCCCTGAACCTGCTGCACGGGTACCTGGCGGCGCTGTGCGACGGCGCGCGGCCGCAGCGGCTGACGGCGGCGCTGCGGCCGCGCGACAACCTGCGCCGCCTGTGCGCCGCGCTGCTGCCCGCCGCCGCGCTGCAGCCGCCTGCGCTGCTCACGCTCCACACGCGCACTGGTAAATACACACCTCAACTTTGTCTTTAAACATTATCACGCTATTGGTTTATTCTTCTCGCTAAACTCACACACACGCACACTTACACGCACACACACATACCCGTGCACACACACGCCCTCACACACTTTCACGGCGGCGCGCACGCTCGCTCACATTTTTTTTTGTTTTTTTCTTTCTATACATAATTGTAATGATGAACTTACTATTATTATTACATACAACCTACTTTTAAGTTAAAATTCTAAGACAGTTATTCTTGTATCTTCTAAGTATCACTAGATTATTAAAGCTATTGTACGGAGAGCGGGGTTTCTCTAACACAAGTATTAATTTACTTAAAAGAGATCCTCGATCATAAAACAGAAATGTAAAAACCTGATACTGAATAAATTATTTGTTTATTTGTTTGTTTGTTTGTTTGTCTAGGGATATTCCAAAAAAATTCTTAGCTCTGCTTTTGTTCGCGGAATTCCAAATTGATGGCTTTACGGCCATAATCCGAAAAAAGACCGCGTCACTGGTCCGTAGGGTGAGGGACAGCCGCAACACCATCCTGATGACTCTAGCGGATAGGTACACCTCACCGCTATGGAAGTGCCTGGTGCGAAGAGTGACCACTGAAACCAGTTTCTTTGGTAACTCCTAGCAACCTCTCTCTTTTTTTAATTTTTTAATTTTATTTTATTGCATTTTATTTTGTCGATATGTATCTACTAATATAATTTTAAGTCATTTTGTTACTAACACTCTATGGATCAAAAACTGTGGTCTGAAATAAACAATTTTTATTTTTATTTTTTAACATTCTATGTATCTATCTATATTTACAAGGTGTATCTGTGAACATTTACATCTCTTTAACCACGCGTTCTACTAACCATTACGAACAAAATTTGCTCTATCACTTTTGGAAATTCGCATGAAAAGAATTCAACTTTTCATACAAAGTCGGTCACGTGACTTGGTAATTTTGTATGGGAAGTCGAAAAAATTTTCGATAAATTTCGAAAAGTCGTTGAACAAATGTTGTTCAGAATAGTTGGTAGAACACGTGGTTAAAGGGATGAAAATGTTCACAGATACACCCTGTATAAATGGAGGACCAGAGTGACTAAGGTATTAACTGACTAGGAATGCACCCACAGCACCAATCAATGACCCTAGAAACTTAAAATTTGGGAAGAGGGTTCCTTTAATCGTGAAAGTGAGTGTTAAGAAGGGATTATGGAAAATTCAACCCTTAAGGGAGTAAAAAGGGGGTTAAAAGTTCGTATGAAAATCCGCCATCTTTGATGTTAGAGATGTGAAAATTTGTTATGAATTTGTGTGTGAATGTTAAAAATAAAAAGTAACTCATTTATAATTTTTTTGGGTCATGATATTATATGACCCAAAAAATGAGTTTACTTAAAAGGGGTAAAATAGGGAATGAAATGCCAGTAGGGAGGCTTTGCCATTTTAAAGTAATAATCTTGAAAATCGCTATACGTTCTGTTCGTATTTTAAACTAAGAACAAGTAGTTTTAAATTTAATTTTTTTATAAATTCATCCCTTAAGGAGTTGAAGTTTGTATGGAATTCCGTCATATTAGATGTTAGAAAAGTGTAAAATTGTACATATGTATGTATACATATGATTAAAATAAAAAATAATTCAAATGTTTTTGGAAAATCACCCTTTGAGGGAGTAAAATAGGGGATGAAATGCAGTATGGGGGATTAGACAGTTTAACAGTTAGAATCTTAAAATTTGTGTTTGAGCACCGGTTTTGAATAAAAGTGACTTTTGAATTATTAACCCCTAAGGGGTAGTTCAAACCCGCGTGGTTTGAAGTTTGAGTGAAGACTTTTGTAGTAAAGACTAAAACTGCGTGAGTAACGCCGCGGGCGCAGTCTAGTAAATATATATATCTCAAAAACTACGTAACCGATTTCAATTTTTTTTTCCACCATTACAATGATACATCATCCTCTATTAACAAAATCTGTTAACAAAACATCAATCAATCTAGGCGGCCACGCTGTAAAGGGTTATTTAAGACCCAAAAAAATTTAAATAAAAGACCAATTATTGTTGTCTCGCTAGCCAGCTTATGTAATGTTTTAACTGTGTTTATGACCAAATGCACTAAAGAATAGCGAATTTTAAAACGCGGAGCAAAAAACAAACGCTAAAAATGTGTTTCATACAAATTTCTGAAAACTTGTATGGAATGCTAAAAAGGCTGCAGTGTCTTGCTCCGCGGTTTGAAATGGGTTTTGTTGCTGGATTTAGTCATAAACTCAATTAAAACATTACATTACCTCAACAGTCAGACAACAATAATTAGCCTTTTTAATTTTTTTATTTTATTTTTAGGGCTCCTTAACTTACCCCTTAATAGCGTGACCCGCTTGGATTGATTGATGATTTCCTTTAGGAATTTACGTTTTCCCGAAGTTATTACGGATTTTCTTAATAGAGGATAATGTATCATTGTTATATTGATTTCAACAAGGGTACCTCTAGGGCTAAGGGCGAGTAAGAATAAGAATAAGAAATCATTTATTCGACACTTAACATCCCCAAAATTGTGGGACAGAATAAATAATACACCACTGGTTTCGGGAATAGTTCTACTTCTTTAATATAATCCTCTTCATTACGTCTTTCGCCTTTCACTGTCGTCGGCCATACGTCGTCTATCAGTAAAGAAAATATTAAAAAATCTTTATTCAAGTTAGGTCCATACAGTACACTTGTGAATGACAAAATATGTACATATATTATCATCTACCGCTGGTTCGGAATGTCGATTTAATCGAATACTGACAAGGTATTCCCGGCCGGTCGTAAGAGGCAACTAATCGGGCCTTCGGAGTACGTGAACATACCTACTACTGGGGAGTGGCTGCTCAGCATACAACTTCGTGGGGGACGACGTTACTTGGTGTCCAGGTACGTCATACACCAGAAAAGGGCGAGCGCGTTTAACATTACGATCAAATCCCGGCTGTAGGGGTTTCCGACCGCGATTGCGCTGAGATGAACACCACAGGGGTTTTAGTTAGGGTTAGAGTTCCACACACCATCGTGTTACCTACATGTAAAAAGATGACCCCCACAACAAGAGGACATGATGGTTTCCCCTGAAAAAAAAAACGTTGGTGAAGTTATTATTTTTTACATTATAGCAAACAAACGGCCAAACGGCACACCTGATGGAAATTGATCACCGCCGCCGTGTTCACCGCGTGAACTTTCTCATTCTTCATCTCTTTCCCAATTATGTCCATAGCTCTCGCTTCGGAGCCAGGGATATCCTTGGATCACACGATTTATTTAATATTCACAGAGTTAACAACGCCTCCGCTTAACGATTCCCCCTGGAGAAAACTGAAGCATCTAGAGAACAGCACCTGCGAATCGAGCCTCCAGCAAATCCTGCAACTGCTGGGCGGCTCCGAGTGCGCCGAGCTCATGCTGGACCGCCTCCTGCAGGTGTTCCACCAGGACCGCTCTCCGGAAGTGGTCTACGTCATAAACTTTATGGCCAAAGGTAACAGAACTATCTATGAATTCCGTGCCTTTATGATGTACCGCTAGGCTAAAAATGGACAACATTTCATATTTTTAACATGTCCATATTGTTTTTTTTATATGAACGTAGACATAAAATGAACAAACCCATATTTTTTCTTTTTTCAAAATTTGTCCATTTTCATGCATAAAATAATTGTTGAAATTCTTTTTATTCTAAATAGACGTAAGCGCCAAATGACGTCATCGGACGGCTGAATACAGCGATATTCCTTTGCTTATCATTGTTTTAATAAAAAAAAGGTACTACTGTCAAAAGTAAATAATACTAGTGTCAACATTGTCAACGTCATTAAAACATTCAACGTTGACAAGTTGTCTTTTTTTTTTACAGTTACATGTCATGAGTTTGGCATTACGTAAATTTAAAACTATAATGTGCTAAGCAAAGAAATATTTTACATTCTGCCGTCCGATGACGTCATCTTACGTTTTTTAGTTTTTAATTTTTTTCTCAGTAAATAAGCAATATAAAAAATGAATAAATATATATTCGAGCAGCGGAAAAGTAAACAAAGAATTGGTATTTTTTGTTTCAGAGCTTAGCAATTTTGAAATGTTGTCCATTCTTGCAGGTGTTCCACTGGGACCGCAGTCCGAACGTGGTCTTCTACGTCATGAATTAGACCTGGCAAATATGTATCTTTCTAAAGTTTGGACTATTTGAATCAGGAACAGTTAAAAGAATCGTTTCAGCGATACGCTTCATTTGGAACCTCGATATTCAGATAGATTCAGAACAGAGAGTGACTCGATTAGAATGACCCCTTATATTTATTTACCAAGTTTCATACATACCATAGATTTTTATTACTATTGGCCTAAAGATCATTTTTCATTGACACTAATGGCTGTTATTTAAATCAATATTATGTCTACCTATCTCTTTCCCCGCGTGACACTTTCCGTGCGTTGCCGACGGAACAGACGCACCCTCTATCGCTATCAGTGATAATCTGTAGTTCGACGCTTATTTGTGTCAGTGAAACATAGTGAGTCAGTGAGCGAGTTGATCGATTGAACAAATCCGATCTTGAGATCATTCGGAGCGAGCATTCGTGATTCGGATCAATGTATGATCTATCTGAAGCGGATCACTGTGTCGTTTCAGAAAAGAGTTACATACGTCTATCATGAAATATATGACCAAAGGTACAGTAGGTACGTAAGGAAGTAATGTAGGTAGGTAAGGAACTACATGCCGTGTATTATTTATATGACATACCACATAAAAAAACACGATACAGAAACGAGCATATGGACCTCCTGACCGTAAGCGAATGACGCCGTTTAAAGATATGTAAGCAACACCACAAGAAGCATAACTTTGTAGCCAACTTTTCCTACTTCCCCCTCTTACTAGGCCTCACTCACTATGATAGGGGTGACTCTCCGTGGTATCACTTCGGTCGAGCCGCCCCATTCGATGTAACGTGGCTCTCGCTCGGTGAAAAGTCTGTAGTTAGTCTAAAATAATTTCGGTCAGGGTCATTTCCCTTAGTACGGCAGCAGATGTAGCTTTAGAAAGCAATCAAGTAGATGGTTCGGCGTTGTTACAGTAGATGTCACTATGCATTTTTACAAACAATGACCTCAAGCCGCTTGTCTACTTTAGAAAACTTAAAAAAGTATAGGCAATAAACCAGAGATCTAGAAGGTATTGGGAATTTTGTTATATTACAATAAAATTCTAATATTTTAGTTAATCGTCTCCCTGAGTCCTAGCCTGACTGTTCTCGAAGGTGTCCGTACTACACAGCCGTCGAGTATTGGTCGGTTTTCTCTAGATGGCGCTAGCACTGGCTAGCCGACCGATGCCTATATCTTAGTATATAAAAGTTACTTTATGATTTCGGTTGCCAGGCGATGGCTCGACGCGCAGCTTCATAGAGCGCGCGCTGGACACGTACATCGCGGAGGACGTGTGGTACCTGCCGCTGGAGCTAGCCGACACAGAACCGCCGCTCACGTCACGCGACACCCGAGACCTCGGCGTCTACAACCCCAGGGCCTGGACCAGGGACAGCGTGCCAGGTGAAAATATAATAATAATATCCTCTAACCGATTTCGGCTAAGGCGGCCAATCTCCTATCTATTAGCCACGCACTCTATATTTCCTTGCCCTCATAATCCGATGGGACACATTGGTGTCCCATCGGCCGTGACACATTGGTGCAAAACCGTTAACTTTCGTGACTCCAGGCTGACGCTAAGAATTTATTAACAGAAAAACTCTTGCGGGAATTTAACCCGCGAGGACACCTACAGATGATTCACGTAGAGTCATCTTATGTAGCTTTTGAAACGTATATCTACGTATTGTGACACAGCGTAGTCTGTTCAACCAGCGGTCTATTCCATCCGGTTTGTTCGATCCTATACCAATAACTTTCTTAATGATGTTACGACTAAGTGCCGTCCGCTTTCTACATGTTGCTGTGTGTGACCGTATTGATATTTGAATAAGTACATTGTGACTGGCAGGTCTATACGAGGGCACAGTGGAGACGCGCTACACCGACATCGGGTACTCCGCCCCGCGGCCCGCGCCGCGCCTGCAGCCCAACGTCGCCGCCTCGCTCGCGCACGCGCAGCGCAACATCACGCTGTCCTGCTTGCTCACCGAGGGGCTGGGCTTCATGGCGCAGAGACTAGGCGCCGAATTCCAGCCCTACTTGTTGAAGACGCTATGCCTAGTACTGGAGAGAGTGGGTGAGTTGTCCGCACGCAGTTGTACTGCTCGCGCACGCGCAGCGCAACGTCGCGCTGTCCTGCTTGCCTCACCGAAGGGCTGGGCTTCCTACTTGTTGAAGACGCTATGCCTAGTGTTGGAGAGATGCAGGATAACTGCGTGCGGTCAACTCACCCAGAGTTGTCCGCACGCAGTTATCCTGCTCGCGCACGCATAGCGCAACGTCACGCTGTCCTGCTTGGCCATATAGGTGCTGGGCTTCAAAGCGCAGAAGCTAGGTGCCTGACTTCCAGCCGTATTTGCTACAGACTGTGCCAGGTGCTAGCATAGGTGAGGTGCTCGTTTCGAAGGAATATGGTCGATATTATAAGCTTCGGAAGGCGGTTTTTTTTTAGAAAAAATTTTTTTTCATGCTCTTTCACCCCCGCCAAATAACTAACAAACTAATTGTGAGTACAGTATTGAAATAGTTATCCTTTAACTTTTGGCCGTTGAGGAGTTGACCTTCCATTATCAGCAGAGCCACAAAATTCAATACAATCAAATGTAAATACTGGTGCAGCTTTGAAAAAAGATACAAAAACATTACGTGTGCCTATAAAATTTAGAGGGTGATCCCATCATCAGATTCTGATATCCTTATCATTTTACCATTCCGGGACTATCTACTTTTCACCAAAAAAAAATAAACGGTTTATAAATGGCAAATTATTGGCGAACTAAATATAAATATACGAGTCGAATAGAGAACCTCCTCCTTTTTTTTGAAGTCGGTTAAAAAGTCATCGATAGTCAAGTTCAACTGACGTCCATCCAAAATTTTAATCGTGAGTGCCCAAACTCCAGACTTGACTTGACGATACGCTACTGAAAGCCGGCGAGTGGCGCCTAACTTCCAGTCGCATGAGTGGTAATCTGTAAACGAATAGTTGTCTGTACACACACGCACACCGCACATGAGATCAAGATCATTTAGATAATTAAACGTAAGTTCATAATATTTTTTGCTAAACTTAATTAATATAAACTTAATTAATTAATTAATATAATATTTGTTATTCAGTTATATGATCAGTAGTTAAGGAAGAGTGGCTCCCTCTGACACAGGTGCTTATGCACCTAATAGAGGAAGTCGACACCAATTTTGTACAGAATTTTGTGAACTGAATAAATATTATTTTATTTTTATTTTTTATTTTTTTATGTCCCAGGCAGCAAGTACTCGCTGCTGCAGCAGGCGGGCGCGGCGGCGCTGCAGCGCGTGGCAGTGGCCGGTGGTCACGCGAGCGTGGCGGCGCTGGTGGCGCACAACGCAGACTATTTTACGCACCAAGTCACGCTCCGCTTGAAGAAGGTAAGTAATCGGGGCTACCGCGTGTGAAAAATCCGCAAAATGGCGTGCTATATGCCTGAGGTGATTGGGTAGTTTTTAGACGTGATATGACAAGTTGTCAATTAACGAATAAATCAGCCAATTGTGTCAAAGTTAGACCTTGGTTCACAGGCACGCCATCTAGCGCATATTACACACGAATATATATACGAGCCCCCATTAATTCGCATGTCATGTCAGTGGTAGAAGGTAGTGGACAAACTAACCACGGACCTCAGCGCACTTTGGGACTCATCTTGATAAAGAATAAAAACTAATTTATAGGTGACGAGTTAGAGTTTATTTTCGAAGTTCTTGAGACTATAAGTATTATCAAATAAAGGTATCGTCATGGCGATTTACAATTTTTAAGCTGGCGTTGTTTTGATTAGCGCCATCTGTTGGCGGCCGGATGGAACTACCGCGTTCATTACATTTAAGCAAGGTGCCATTTTTCTACTACATATTTACAATGGTTTATACAGAGTCGACCTGTTGGTTAGTAGTGGTTTAAGTATCGGGCCGTGATCTCGGGGTCCTGGGTTCGATAGCGAAGTATGTTCCGAATTTTTCGAAGAATTGGTCAAGCGAAGTATGTTCCGAATTTTTCGAACATACCTCGGGTTTGTGATCACCAATCCGCATTTGGCAAGCGTGGTGATTATGCCTAATCCCATCATAGTAGCGATAACTTGATTTCTATGATGGAGGCCTTTGCCCTGCAGTGGGACAGTTCATAGGCTAATACTAAACAGAGTGGACACCTTTTTAAGTGCCTACATGTTATACAATGTTTTTGTAATTTGAATTTCATAATTTTTTTGGTACTTAAATAAATAATTTCTTAATGTATTTAAACGCCAAAATCTTCAATATGAAACGTGCAATAACTTTAGGTGGAAGCATGTTGCATTGACTATCATAGTTTGTATAATAAATTATGAGCTTGAGTTAATTTAAATTTTATTTGTTTCAGTCATGGAACAGTGAGTCGGCATTGCAGATTTTGTCTGTGGTTATGGAGTATAGCGACGCCAGCATTCTGGATTGTCTCTATGGAATTGTGAAAGATGTAAGTCTGTATTGAAAGATGTATGACGTTGTAGAGTTTGCGCCACGAAAGATGACTCGCGGCAAAACACAAAATTAAAATTTTAGATACCTTGTGCCTAGGGACATAAAGCTCAAATTTGAATGTTGATGGGTACTGAAGCGCGCTTTTCAAAGGACAAGTAGCGTCGCGTGTGAAAAGTCCGCTAGATGGCGTACTATTGTTCTGAGGTCTACTTCAACAGCATTGGTGTTTTCGTACGTCAAATTGACATTTTGACATCACGTTCAAAAATGACAAATCGCCTTGTAGATGGACCTCGGTCCTAAAGTACGCCATCTATACTCGAAACTGGAATTCAAGACCAAAAAAACTACGACAGATACGTCACTGTCAAATCTATCAATGTCACTTATGTCATTGTCAAATCAAGTTTTCAGGTTTGGTCAACCTTTTTGTTATATGCTTCATTTCTCAGTATAGTATACCTGCTGGCACAATTCATGCTGAGGATTTTCTCAAAAAATAGAGACTTAATTACAACTTTATTTTCAACTCAACCAACATTGACAAAATTTTATTTTCAAGAACTTAAACAAATTAATTACCCATGAACGCCCACGAAAGTGTGGCATACTATTAAGACAGTCGGTCACTACTGAGTCGGTCACTTGTATAATAACGTTTTCCACCACTCCAGTAATTAATTCGTCAAGTATTGCACATATTTTAGATTATAGGCGTTAATGAGCGAAATAACTCGTAAGGAAAATTATCAAGTGGTATTTTGACAAAGTGGGTAGTCAACACTCGAATTCAGTCAAATCTCAATTATTCAATAAAACAGGGGCGTTTAGCGTTTTATCAACTTCTGCCGAGACTACTATTGACGAAATCGCAGGATTTAAGACTCTCATAGGTCCTAGCGAGTTGTTCAACTCATTCAACACACAATAGCAGTGTTAAAATGATGTGGTTCTAAGATTCTTAATATTAATATCACTTTGCGGCACCTCACTGCACGAAACAACTTTTGCAACAACAACAATTCCAGTTTCGGGTATAGTATAATTTCACACGCGACAGAAATGAAGTACTACCATTATTCAAGTGAAAAGCGATCGAGTAATCAACAGTTGAATTTATTTCGTCCCCAGGTTCTAGTCCAAAGTTGTGATAAATATTACGAGAAAAACCTCTATTCGTACCTTCAAGTGTTCCTGACGTTCGTGAACTGCATCCACAAGTGGTTCCCAGTGGAGAAGCCCGAAACCTACGATGTGATACCGCGCGCACAGCTAGATATTACGAAAGAATTGTTAGAATTTATTGAGAATATCGAAAATACTGAGAGGCTCATGAATGACGAGGAGTTTGAGGAGGAAACCGGGAAGACTGTTGAGGAAATGTACAGGGAGGATATGATGAAGAAGGAAGAGGACATTTTGGATTATGATGATAAGGTTACTGGTAGGTTACCGGATGTTTGAATTTAGTCTTGTTATTTATTGAAGAATCACCGGGGGTAGAGTGTGCTTGACTAATCGGAATATTTCTGTTTAGTTTTAGCTGCGAACGTCATTTTTATTGGTTTGTGACGCCGACCGTCGACCTCTGACTGATTGATTGGCCCAAACAGAGTATAAACTTTTTGGATTGGTCGAGCGCACTCCGCGCCCCCGCGTCCCGCAACCTATAGGAAGGTCGACTTTGTGGCGGTAGAGATATAATAAGCAAATGAATAGATTGCAAAGAATTCATCATTTCAGCCAATAAACGTCCACTGCTGGACATTGGCCTCCCCCAATGTTTTCCGCACAGATCGGTCCCGTGCCGCCCGTATCCAATGGATTCTCGTGACCTTCATCAGACTTTCTGTACGTGGCACCCACTCAAAGACCTTCCCGCCCCAACGGCCGTCTGTTCTCCTCGCTATGTGCCCTGCCCATTGCCACTTGAGACATGCAATCCTTTGGGCTTGGTCTGTGATCTGAGTTCTCCTGCGGATTTTTATAATTTCTGATACGATCAGGCAAAGAGACTCCGAGCATAGCCCTCTCCATTGCTCTCTGGGTGACTTTGAGCTTCCTTAATCGGCACATTGCAAAGGATTACTACAACAAAAATTGAATACCCCCACTAATATCAACAGATGAGAAACCTCCGCTGCCGCAACACATCGCCGTAACGTTAAAGATACTGAAGCGCTGCGTGAATTTCGTGGGGTCCCCGCGCCGCGACGACGCGCTGCTCGCCATACAGGTGCTGGCGCGCGGCCTCGCGCTGCTGCAGCGACGCGACGACCAGCTGCTGCCGCTCGTGCACCAGGCCTGGGCGCCGCTCGTCGCCAGGTATACCTCCCGCCCAGCTCCATGCCGCGACGCGACCACCAGCTGCTGCCGCTCGTGCACCAGGCCTGGGCGCCGCTCGTCGCCAGGTATACCTCCCGCCCAGCTCCATGCCGCGACGCGACCACCAGCTGCTGCCGCTCGTGCACCAGGCCTGGGCGCCGCTCGTCGCCAGGTATACCTCCCGCCCAGCTCCATGCCGCGACGCGACCACCAGCTGCTGCCGCTCGTGCACCAGGCCTGGGCGCCGCTCGTCGCCAGGTATACCTCCCGCCCAGCTCCATGCCGCGACGCGACCACCAGCTGCTGCCGCTCGTGCACCAGGCCTGGGCGCCGCTCGTCGCCAGGTATACCTCCCGCCCAGCTCCATGCCGCGACGCGACCACCAGCTGCTGCCGCTCGTGCACCAGGCCTGGGCGCCGCTCGTCGCCAGGTATACCTCCCGCCCAGCTCCATGCCGCGACGCGACCACCAGCTGCTGCCGCTCGTGCACCAGGCCTGGGCGCCGCTCGTCGCCAGGTATACCTCCCGCCCAGCTCCATGCCGCGACGCGACCACCAGCTGCTGCCGCTCGTGCACCAGGCCTGGGCGCCGCTCGTCGCCAGGTATACCTCCCGCCCAGCTCCATGCCGCGACGCGACCACCAGCTGCTGCCGCTCGTGCACCAGGCCTGGGCGCCGCTCGTCGCCAGGTATACCTCCCGCCCAGCTCCATGCCGCGACGCGACCACCAGCTGCTGCCGCTCGTGCACCAGGCCTGGGCGCCGCTCGTCGCCAGGTATACCTCCCGCCCAGCTCCATGCCGCGACGCGACCACCAGCTGCTGCCGCTCGTGCACCAGGCCTGGGCGCCGCTCGTCGCCAGGTATACTTTCCTCCAAGTCGCAGGTCACTAAAACTTCGGGGACCTGAAGATTCTAACTGCCTTCAAGATGGAAATCATCTAGTAAAGCCATTATCTATTGGATGATTGCCATTAATTGCAGAATACTTCTCATCATCTTAGCGCGTAATTCCCACTTGCGTCCAAAGCTGTCGCTTCAGAGCCCGGGTACGCTTGGACCATAATCCAGGATTCGCGAAGTCTGGTAAGTACAATGAACCACAACCCCCTTTATGGAAGGCGCGTTCATATCCACTGACTGAGCTACCTTCGCATTTGCGGGACACTTATTAGCATCCCAGTATCTCATAATTATTTTAACTCCTTACAATACTTCGTTGAATCCTCACGATACGGCGATTCCAACCACGCTCTCTTACTTAGTTTTGTAAATTTATTAATATTATTTTTTATTTTATTTGGTGACAGGTTTAATACAGACGAGCCGGTGGTCTTGCGGCGCGCTCTCGACCTGCTAGTCATAATGGCTGACCTGTCCAAAGACTTCATACACGGCAGATGTGTCAAGTGAGTGTTTCATAAAAGTTACTATTTCATAATATGAAATTATAAAGTGTTTTTTTTTCGGATTAATGTGATAATGAAAATGTAATAATGTTGGCAGACCTAATAAATAAATAAGACGATAGGTAAGATAATCGCTTATAATTATTGGGTTCGGGTATCGTTGGGTCAATTGCCATCCAAAATCAAAATCCATGTGGATAAGGTCCTGCTATAATGTCCGCCTCATTTCGGCATCGCAGGGAGGTGCTACCCAATCTGTACGAGTTCCTGCACAAGAGCTCGGCCGACAGCCACCTGAAGGACGCCGGCTCGTACTACCGCAACAGCGCCGCCTTCCAGCTGCAGCTGGCCGTGCTCCAGGCCTTGCCCCGCCTCGCCGTGCAGCTGCGGCTCCGGGATAGCCACCTCGAGGCCGCCATGGCTTGTGTCGACGATTACTTGTCGAGCAAGCAGCCGAGGCCTCTGCGGGTAACTATATTTTTTGATTTTTAAATAAGCGAACTAAACTGACAGATGCAAATCAAAATGGCGGTCGGTAAAAGGCGACGGGTGTCATTGGTCTCATTTTTAAAACAGCTTTTATTAGAGCTGAATTTACATTTACATGTTCAGTCAGCGTCAACGTCAAATTCAAATTCACAATTCAAATTCAAATAATTCTTTATTTGCATAGGCTTGTACACAGCACTTACAAATCGTCATACATTTGAATGACTTAAAACTATTTATAAGTACTTATGTATAATTTACATGTTAATACATATATATGTTGATACATAAAATATACTAAAGAAATAAATAAACATAATGCGATTCTACCACCGGCTCGGAAAGTTGTTTCTGGTCGAGAAGATCCGGCAAGAAACTCGCCAGTTACTCTTTTTAATCGCCAACTTTTTTACAATGGTTTATTATCTTCATACCAAGTCATACAGTCTAATGCAACACAAAATAGAATGAAGCAAATTAAAAGCTAAGTATGAGGTAAACCGAAGCGGACCAGATCAAGTTACCCCCCCTGCAGTGGAAGAATAGCACTTGTGCCCCCGACATAAGGACGGTAACTCGACATGACGCCGTGTGTTCATATGACAAAGTGAATCTAATTTTTTTTAAAAATACGTGTATAGTCTCTCTAACCGTACTGTAATACTTTTGATAGGGTCCTATCTAAGTGAAAGTAAATGAAAAGCGGTCTGTATAAACATAGGAGCTGGTTTATTGCCAATTCAGCGGTTCACTATATCGCGGTTCGGTTACGTCCCCGGGCGGCCCGTGTGTGGCCGGGCGTAAGCAAAGCAGTCATAAATACGCTAAAGCAGTATCGACACTCCGCCATTTTGGACAGATAGTTGCCTACCGTATAGGGTTGTCCTCTTATATTTGTAAAATATTATTCTAACCTTGGGACTACTGGTTTATGTACCGGGCCGTGATCGTGGGGTCCTGGGTGCAACAAGGATCATCTGGTGCGTGTTAAATTAGAACTAATAATATTTCTTAAGAAATAAGCATAATACTATCATACAATATTCGTGCACAAAGGTACACAAAATGATTCCTAAAGTTGCAAAAAGCTACGCAAAGATACATAAAATTAGACATACTTTTCATGACGTTTTGTTTTCTTACTTGAAAACCACGTTAAGGTCCCTCCTCCCCCATCCCCCCAATCATATCACTTTAAAATCCGAAACCATTTTTTGATAACATACATAATAATTTATCTACTTATTTTCTCTACCAAACTAAAGTAAGCGGCACTCGATTAAAACCGACAACCCTGAATTTAGTTCCTTCGATTGTACTCCGATAGGACCTTAGAATCCGTGTAAAGTGTGCGTCTGTGTGCGTGCGTAATCGAGCGTTTGTTCGTAGTGTGCATACTGCTTGCGTATATATCTACTGTGGCAAAGGGGAACGGCGGCGCGGTGGACCACGGCGTAGTGGCCGCTGTGACGTCACGGCCACTCCGCACGTCTCCTCCGGCGCGTACATGACCGGTTGCGGACACATTTATGT
Source organism: Marasmia exigua (assembly GCA_019059595.1). Lineage (NCBI taxonomy): Eukaryota > Metazoa > Arthropoda > Insecta > Lepidoptera > Crambidae > Marasmia > Marasmia exigua. Next base: position 5,105,816 of record CM032471.1, read on the forward strand.
ATTTGAATTTCGGGAGAAAGGTTCGAAGTAGTTTTTTTTTTGGTGGTACAGTCAACTCCAAAAATATGTATACACTTTAGGACTTTGTCACAATACTTACCTATAAGAAACATGCGCGTACATGACCGGTTGCGGACACATTTATGTATTTGAATTTCGGGAGAAAGGTTCGAAGTAGTTTTTTTTTGGTGGTACAGTCAACTCCAAAAATATGTATACACTTTAGGACCTTTTCACAATACTTACCTATAAGAAACATGCGCGTACATGACCGGTTGCGGACACATTTATGTATTTGAATTTCTGGAGAAAGGTACGAAGTAGTTTTATTTTTGGTGGTACAGTCAACTCCAAAAATATGTATACACTTTAGGACCTTGTCACAATACTTACCTATAAGAAAGTAGAGGTCTACTCTCTTATATTATATATTGTGACAACGTCACTTTATGTATACATATTTTTGGAGTTGACTGTACCTACATTATAATGAATTCGTTGTAGGAGGCAGCCGTGAAATTCTTCAAAGCCATGCTGGAGTACGAGCACGGCGCGGCGTGGTACCACCTGCGGACCGCCTGCGACAACACGCTGGTGCTCTCCCCGCCCGGCGCCGCGCTGGAGCCCGTGGTGGGCACGCCCTACGCGCCCAGCCGCGCCGACTGGCACGCCAGCGTCCAGCTCATCTTCAGCTCCGCCCCGACCTAAATCCTGGATTCCCAGGCTAGCACAAAAAAAAGACATGCTACAAATTCCTTCAATTAGTAGCATGTCTTTTTTTTTTACTTTTATGTGATAGGTGGCATACGAGCAGACGGATCACGGTAAGCGATTGCCGTCGCCCATAGACACCCGTGACACCAGTGGAGTCGCAAGTACGCTGCCAACCTTTCATCCCCCCATCCCTCCCCCCTTTCCCCCGTATTGGGCCTCCGGTACCCTTATTCACGCAGCGAAACACAGCACAGTGCTGCTTCACGCTGGTTTTCTTTGAGGCCGTGGTATCACTCCGGTCGAGCGGGCCCATTCATGCCGAAGCGTGGCTCTCCCACAGTCACGGGTACGGTGTCCACGCAATATTTTGTCACCTTTTAAGTCCAAGAGAGAGAATGAGAGAGAAGATAGTTATGCTTACGTACGATAGAGGGAGCTCTTCAATTTTCATACTGAGTTCTTTCAATATGCATACGCTACGAGTTTTCGAAGTTCGTACTAGCGCTTCTGCTCACGGTGATACAATCCGCGCCACCAAAGAACTCCCTTGAAAAGCGCGCTTCAGTCGTTATCAACATTCAAGTTTGAACTTTATGTCGATAGAAACAGAATCTAAAATTTTAGTTCCGTATTTTGTCGCGGGACGTCTTTCGTGGCGCGGACTCTAGTATCTCTAGCAGCATTTTTCAGTAACAAGCCGTGCGGAACGTCAATACGCAAACACGGAATATACTTTACTTAGTCAAAAATACAATAGAAAGATTTAATCTGGCAACCCTAGTGTAATTGCCCGAAAGTATACCGAGATACAAGGCGTTCCGCCCGCTTGTATGAAGTTAAAATACTGATATAGTCCATTCAGTATGTGAAGGTGAATAGACAGTTCTATTTTGACATTAAAAGTGAGACTATTTTTTTTAGAAATTATCGACTTTTTGTTAGATTTTTAATTTTAGTCAACATTTTATCTATGGCTTTGAACTATGTGAATAGGGAATACAATATGTAAATATTCTTAGTGGTACACACGCAATAAATCACAAATGATTAAATAATATGAATCGTATTAATCTGAAAAATAACAAAACTCGCTTGACGTGCCGGAACCACCTTCGTCACCAAAAGAAATTACTAGTTCTTGGTCCCTAATGGAATCTATGCGGACACATTTTGCACGAGACAATAATCGTGATTCGATGGTAAGGTGGTCGCCATACCGATTACTGATTTATTGTGATTATTTGTGTCAATCCCTATGAGCAAATTCCTATTAACTAATGCGTTAATCGGAATTCATAAGATATTTTTTACAAATTTTATTGGTAATAACTATTTTAAGTTTTTGTTCAGATTAATTGTGAAAGTTATATACATGTTATTTTTGAAAAATAAGAACACCAAATAATGACTTTTACCACTTAATATTTTTATTTGATTGAAAAATGGATGCATGATACGAAACGTTTGACGTGTTTTATTGACCTTCAGACACTGAATGGACTATAGTTATTATTATTGTATCCATGTGGACGCAGGAATGTAACCTGCGGTACTTTTTGTCACGAATGGATCGCTCGGTGCCGCCTCGTATGACGAGCCGTCGTTTGACGCCGGAAGGAACTGAGTACCGCGGGGAAGATACATTTGACGGACAGAAAGTACTATTATCAAATTAAGTGCATAGTCACATTGTATTCTCTTCTTCGTATTTAAGTAAGGGAAGATTCGACCAATCCTCATTCCGATACTAAATCAACGGTATAGCGCTGTCATTGTATACAAATCACGTTACACTTTAAATTTATCCACAGATAAGGATTGGTCGATTCGAGCCAAGAGATATATTTGTCTATCCATATTAAAATTATATTTCTCTATTGATGTTGTAATAAATAAAACAATCGACTGGCAGTAATTCATTTTTTATCTTTATAAAAACACAATTTCCACAGAAACAAGTACCCATTTAGTTTATTTTACAGTGTAGTATAACATTAAATAGTCTATTTCCACCAATCCCACATCTTCGTGAAGTCAGTCTAGTAGGCGACGTCGTTACAAATGCGTAGACTCCGACGAGTGAGATATGAATAGATTTAAACATTTGTTTCGTATAATTCCTTACTTCTACTATATAGTATTGTTTGCAACTTTATACATTCAAAGATGTGAGGGTGTCCAAAACCCGAACATAAAATTTCCGACCTTCCCTTTATAACCTATTTTAAATAAAATCTATCGATCTATAATATACGAGTGCAATGGTAACCTTATAAACGTTAGCTAAATACTGAACGTCGGTTTTCAACTAGACTACTTAGGCACAATATTTTGATGTTAACGAGCTACAGGTCCAAAAGTTAAATTCTCGTACATAGCGGACACATCAAGCTATACAAAACTGTCAAATTTATTCATTCGATTATAAAAAAATATATAATATTGTATTGCTATAATTAACTATTCTATTTTGTATATGACCTGTAATTTGGTTGAAATAAATGATATTTAATTTTATTTAATTTATAAACCTTATATCGTTACACATTGAGTTCGAAATCGATTGAGGAAATTTGTCAGTTTTGTATAGCTTGACCCGTCCGCCACTGTACATATGAAATTGCATTCTAGAGAAATCCGACTTTAGGCGATATCAACAACGAGCTCCCAATTGTTTCGACTATCACGAAACGTTTGCTAGTTGTTGATCACTTTTAATAATACATTTACTGTCACTTCTGATATAATTTTCAACTAATTTACAGATATCTAAAATAGTAAAAACTCACAAGTGTATTGAGAGAATTAAAAAATCACTTGCGCGTCTGTGACGGTAAATGTATTAAAGTAGTTCTCTCACTGGTCTTATTTGATAGGATAACTATCCAAATCATAAAATTAACATACAGACAGACAAACAGTAGTGGAGTTGATCCATTACTGGAATAGAAGCAAAAAGACTTATGCTAAACAGAACTATGTTCATAACATTCCCAACATGACCGCCAGCGCATGCGCCTCGTTGAATTATACTATAAAATCAAACTAGAAACAAAGTTAATATTTTACAGAATATAATAAATAACATAACAGTCTAGCTATAAAAGTAGAAACTACAAAGTATCAAATTAGATTATTATAATTAAGATTTTGGCTTCCATGCCACAAATTAATTTGGCGCTCCTTGTCTCTACTTTATCTAGACTGCGCTATTATTTTAATGGTAGTACGTCCATAGAGTGGTGTGAATTTCAAATTGACTCTAGCGCTAAACCATTGTCCACTTGATTGCAAGATTCTACTTTTAAGTAAGATGTGATAATATTTTCGCAACCCTACGAACGTCGCTACGGGTGTGGTACAAACTATACCTTAATCAGCACTTCACAACTCTACACTAAAGGCCTCGCCCGTGTCAAACGAACTGTTCGCCTCCAAACAATATTTGAGGAACAAAAGATAAAAAAAACAACGTTAAACAAAAAGATAGCAATACTTTAACCTTAACCCCTAAATAACGAACCATTTGTGAGCAATTCATCCACAAACAAAAACCATATTTTTATGATCTTTGATATCTTACAGTTAAAAATTCATTTATTTGGATTGCCTTCTAAAGAATTGTAAATAAAGTGCGATTGATATTATAGTAAAAGATAAAACAGTAATGTGTTAAGTGTAGTTAACAAATGCATTAAGTATTGTAACATTGATAACTTAAGTCGTAAATACATTGATATTATCTATTTTGCCCACTTACCTCAGTGGGCAAAGTACAAAATCTACCTAACAAAACCGTTCTAGACCTTACCGAATTATACATACGATTTTAACGCCGAGCTTCCTACAATAAATACATACAAATGTATTAATATTTTAAACAGACTGAAGGATATTAAACAAACTTTGAACTTTGGAATTCATTACATTTAATAATTAAATAAATAGAATTGATATTTTTCTAATGCAAAATTATTTTTAGGTATTCTTATTTAAGTTTTGTTTAAAATACGATATCAATATAGATAAATATTGATTTATAGTACACCTTATTTTTTATCTAATCCAGGTTATTTGGTTAGTATATTTTAATAGTTTAAAGGTATTAATATATCCTGGAATGGCTTCATTTCATAACAAATCATACACACCACTAAATAAATAATACAACTACATTGCACTAGCTAATTTTTACATGAATCATAAATAAAACCTTGCAACGTGATCATTTTGAACACGATACTAAAATAAAATTCATATATCGATGCTAAACGCGACGAAAATAAACTAGTACTCACTAATTTTATTTAGTGACAGTGTTAAAATTGAACATCAGAGGGTATTCGAAGATTCAGAAGCCGGGCGTAGCAGACGACGCCGAGCTCCTCCAGTCCGCTTGTGACCGCGGCCGTTGAAACGCAGTAGAAATGTCGAACAGTAAGTACTATAATGTGCCTGTTTATTATCGTCGCATTTGGCCACGATAAATGAATTTTAGTATAATGCAACGCGAAAGTTATAAAACGACGCACACTATCTATAGTTGTTACAAATTTTACGTATGGATGGTCAGCAATATTATTCGAGACGTGTATGCATTTTACGGGGCTGTTCACATTAGCGCTAGCAGGGTGCTCGCGATTCTATGTGTTTGTGTTTTTTTCACGTCATATCAAGGAGTGTAGCTTTACCGTCAAAAAGTCGACTTACCGATTGTCGGGATGCGGGAAGGAAAGCGCTTGACCAAAAGTTTACTTTTTCTTTGGGCCAATTAGCGAGGGGTGGAGTGTGCTTAACAAATCAAAAAGTTATCTTTGGAACTCGCCGAAGTCGCACGGTTCTAGCTGCGAACGTCATTCTTATTGGTCTGTGGCGGCGACGGTCGACATCTGCCTGATTGATTGGCCCAATCAGAATATAAACTTTGGATTGGTCGAGCGCCCTCCGCGCCCCCGCGTCCTGTTAACTATATGGTAAGGTCGACTTTGTGGCGGTATAGCTGTACTTGTCCTACGCGTAAGACAGTATCGTATCGTATATTGACTGTCTCTGTCTCACACCGAGATCATTTATTTGTGCGCAAACATCTTTGTGTGCGCAGCCGGTTTAGCACGCAACATAGGCCAGTGTTCTGTGTTGATATATTTCGAAACAGCGCTCAGCCACTCAAATCTATTTTATAAAAGAGAAATGCGTCACGTTGCAAAGTTGCTCATTATAGAAAGGCTGTATACTTTAAATTTGCTCACTTCTTGATCTATACAACTCTGTAAACTATTTCTGACACCTATGCCGACGACGTGTATGCAGTTAGTTATTTACTTACGTGAACACTCACTATGCACGAATCACGAGGCTATATTTATATTATTCATTTATATATTAGTCTATATTTATAAATAGATATTTGGACTGTGTAGAAAAAGTTGGCAGTGGGCTATCAATTCCGTTCAATATTAATCTAATATGATGCAAAATATTTATCTACAGTAATTACAATTATAACTACTTATACTTGACTGATGAAACGAGAATTCATTGCAGTATTAAAAGCTAATAAAAATTATACTTTTTTTTCTATAGCTAGATATCTAATACTATTCAAAATATTCGCCTATCTCGTTCCAATGACTTGAAAACTTAAACAATGAATTGGTACGATTTTTAGTTATTTTAAAAAGAAAACAATTTCATAAAGTAACCCAATTAACTAGGGTGCATCGGTAAACAGTTACATTCCTTTATCCAATTGTTCTACTAACCAACAAAAACAAAGTTTGTTTTACGATTTTTTTTTTGGAAAATCGCAGTCATGTGCTTGGTCATTTTGTATGAGGAATTGAAAAATTTTTCGACGACTATCCAAGTCGTAAAACAAAACACTGTTTAGAGTGGTTTAGGGATGTAAATGTTTACCGATACACTATGCATGTATGTATAGCTGCAACGTTACTGATTTCCTAGTTCTCTTGTAACTATCTAGTAGATACAAGATAGACATTGGGCCGGAAAGCAGCCAAGGATAACGGAGAATCCTTCCGATTTAAATTGAAAAAGTAAATTCGGAACTATAGATCGGTCAGTTAACTCTGTCAGATCAATAATAAATAAATAAATAACATTTAATACATCCTGTTTTGTTCATCTCACTATTAGTAAAAACAAATCAATTAAAAAAATCATTCCCTTTTCCAAAAATACCAAACATAGGGTTTAGTATGCAAAATTTTACGTTTTCTTTTTACAAAGAAAGTTGTTCCTAAATATACAATAAGTAGTTAGAAAGATGTAACAGTATACTACTCCATGTTCCCCTTATTACAAACCGCGATACGAAAGTAGTCCCGCGGCATGACACGAAACTAAAATTTTAGATTTCTTTTGTCTATTGACATTAAAGCTCAAATTTGAATGTTGAAGCGCGCTTTTCATTGGAGAATAGTAAAAACTGTTGCGCTTCAATGCATGGGCTAAATAGCATGAGCTTTGTACGGTTATAAGTTTAGAACGCGGTTTGTAATAAGGTGGTCTATATTCGACACGAGAAGCAGAGTTACCCGACCGCACTATGAAACCAACATACCTACTTCCCTCAGCCCGCCAGTCGTCCACACAGTCCAAACACCAGTAGCTAGGCGCGTGCGCGCGCGCATCACTTCCAGGCCATGCGCAGCAGCTTGCGCGACGCGAAGTACTTGGTGCTGTAGGTGGCCAGCACCAGCGCGCCCAACACTACGGTGATCAGGTAGTAGTCGAAGTCGTCCTTGAGGAGATCGAAGGTCTTGGATGGCGCCACTCGCGTGTAGAACAGATCTAGTGGGGTTGTTATAATTAATAACAATAAGATAATTATAATATGTAAACTTTATATTTATTTATACAGTGCCATCTGGCGTCGATGCGTGGGACTGGTTAGTACAAGCAAATTATGCCGATAGCAAAATCAGTAGCCAGTTCCTCGCATTGCCGCTAGATGTCGCTGATGTAAAAGAGCATTAAAACAGACCTGCGTGCCGCCATTATTGCACTGATTCGCTACTACGACTCGAAACAAAAAACAAACGCTTTAATAAACTCATTCGGATGGATTTTTCTTTCATCACCCCCGAATCCGAGTTAATGTAATAAAGCCAGTATGCGATGTAGGCTACATGTAAGCGTCATTGGGGTACGGGTGGGGTGGGGGGGAGTCAATGTAATAAAGTGCCGAAATCCATTAAATAAAAATTCTAACTTCCTTAATAATTTTATTTTACTTTTTTTTTTGAAACACGACTCAAAAAAGAAGTGTGTGTGTGAGTGTGCGCGTGTGTGTGTGTGACACGTGTGTGTGTGTGTGTATGTACCCGTGCGAATCCGGGGCGGGCCGCTAGTCTGCTAATAAATTCAAACGTCATAATGCTATATATTTCTTTATCAACTTTAGCACAAAGAAGCAAAATGCAATATTTAAGAAAGAAGATGCGCGCGATTAGTGGTACGGTCCCGGCTGCGGGTATCGGACCGGGATTGTGCTGAGAAGGACACGCCGGGGGTTTTGGTTAGGGTTCAAGTCCTAAACACCACCTGATTCCTATAAGTAACACGGTGGCAGTCACGATGGCTTCAGTCAGTGGCCAGCGCTAAGCTCGTGGACTCAAGACCAGAAGGATTTGTGTAGATGGCGTGGGTGCGACATAAATAAAATAAAAAAAAAATAAAAATACTTTTATTTCTCAAAATTTACAATTACATGTTATGAGATTCCCCAGTAAGTAATAATACTTGTGTTGGGGCTATCTCGCTCTCACCACATTTTGTCTAATTTGAGATATAAAAGTTATTACAATTCGGTACAATGATATGTGTGTGTGTGTGTGTGTGTGTGTGTGTGTGTGTGTGTGTGTGTGTGTGTGTGTGTGTGTGTGTGTGTGTGTGTGTGTGTGTGTGTATGTATGTATGGATGTGTATGTGGTCTATGTGGGTTTGTCTTTGTGTGCGTGTTTGTGCGCCTATGTAGCTTCATTTATTTATAAGTCCTTCAGTTTCCTCGTAAGTTAGTCCAACCAAAAAATCAGTTATCACTTTTTTACAGTCATTAAAGTTCTTAAGGTATAATTTTAAATTTCTATTAAAGCAGTTATATAAATGAGAGGACCTAGACGCAAATTGACGTCTGGCAAACATAGTACGAACCCGACAGGTTGGAGCCACCTTATATTTATGTCTTTTATTGAGATTAATTTTCAAGGGATCGAAAGGTAGTTTTCGGTGAAGACTTAGCAAGAGATTTAATATATATAGTTTTCTGACGGACAGGAGTCCGCAAGTCTTATAAAGGTCGGATGTTGGGTATCTGTACGGCTTAGAATACATCACTTTTAGAAGTGATCGTTGGGCTCTTTCAAGGTGGAGAAATCTAGTTTTACATCGACTCACCTAGTCCAGTAGCGAGCACTAAACTAGTCGACTCGAGGCCCGAGGGCGCGGTGTGGATGGCGCGCACGCGCGGCAGGCTGCGGTTGTAGTTGATGACGGCCTCGGCGGGCAGCGGCAGCTCGGGCGCGTAGGGGATGAGCCCCTCCTCGCGCTGCTCCGGCGTGGGCGCCACGGGCCGGCGCGGCTCCAGGTACGCCCAGGGGAGCTCCACTATCGCGCCCGTCGATAGCGCCACTAGGGGATAAAAATTTTAAGTGTGTTATTTACTTAAGAATAAATCGCATAAGATTGCTATAAAATATCAACTATTGATTTAGCAGTCTCATCTTAACTGGTGGTCAAATATTTGTAATAATATTTCCACTGGATATTGTAAATATACCTACAATATTGATGAGACTATCGACAGCTCATGTCGAATCAAGCACTTACAAATTTCGTCGACTAAGTAACGCGTTCAGTGGTATAATTGGTAGTACATTCACCCGGATTGTGGAAGGTGTGGGTTCGAGTCCCGCCTGAACACGAGATGAAATTTTTAAGTGTGTTATTTACTTAAGTATAAATAATAATAATTTTAGCCGTATGGTCCCCGGCAGAGTAGAATAGGCCACCCTCACTCTTACCGAGGTGACGTAAAAGGCGACTAAGGTAAAGCTGCTGGCATGATCATCAGCACCCAGAGAAGGAAAACTCTGCATTTATATCAAAACCCTCGCCAACCCGTCTGCCAAGCGTGGTGAGTATGGCAACTACCCCTCAAGTTATTGAGGGAGGCCCGTGCCCCAGCAGTGGGGACTTAAATGGGCTGACGATGATGACGATGATGAATAATAATTTATTGAGGTATCGGATGTAGTAGACCCTTTTAATTGCTCACTGAGTGAATTCGTAAGCGTGCTTTTTATTTTTAGTTATAAGTAGCTGTAACTTAATTAGATAAATATTGTACTCTATAGTATAGCAAATAGTATTTTATTCTATCGCATTAGGTGATTACCCTGTAAAGATAGAATAAGTTAGTGAAATAAATAAATAAATAATTCGTTCATTTCTGGCAACAAGATACATTCAAAAATATTTCATTGGTCTATATAATAAATACCTTACAGTCTAACATACATACATAATAAAATAAAATACACTTTTTTTTTCAAATTTCTACTAAATATTTATTATTTTATTTTCATTGTGATACCCTTTGCAGGGTTCATTTGAGGACATTATGCTATTTTTAAGACCTGTATACCAAATGAAACAATAAAGATTTATGATTATGATTATGATTTATAATAAAGTAAGTTATCAGCCTATATACTGTCCCAATGCATGCCTCCATCATAGAAATCAAGTCATCGCTACTATGATGGGAATAAGCTTAATCACCACGCTTGCCAAACGCGTATTGGTAATCACAAACCAGAGCTATGTTCGAAAAATTCGAAACATACTTATTGCTCGACCCGGGAATTGAACCCAGGAACCCCGAGATCACGGCCCGGTACTTAAACTTACTAGGCCCTAGGCGTTAGGGACTAGGGGATAATACAAGTTTATCAATGAAAAGTTTTGGTCAAGGTAATGAGTGTTTTTACATGTTTAAAGACCGATAGATGGCGTCCGTTACGTAAGCAAAACGTCTAACTTTGATATCGTTTTGCATATTTTTATTTTATACAGTTAACTATGGAATAGAAGCATTAATAATTATTTTACAAATTAAAATAAAGTCCGTATGGAAAATACTTCTAAGTATATCGCCATATGAAACGGCAATTTCAATATTTAAATACTTATTGTATAAAAATATAGCAGTAGTAGGACTAACCGTAATTCTCTAACTCGATCTCAACCTCACGTACAGTGGCGGACAGGTCAACCTATACAAAACTGTCAAATTTCCTCAATCGATTTCGAACTCAATGTGCAACAATATAAGGTTTATAATCGAATGAAGAAATTTGACAGTTTTGTATAGCTTGATGTGTCCGCCACTGTACGTACAACAGCTTTGTAACAATGTGCTTTCCGAGGCACGGGGGTACAAGACCGCAAACTTCCAGACTGCTGGCTGACACTGAGAATTTCTGAAACCCACTAACCTCTGCGCCACCGAGGCAGTCAAAAATAATAGTCGCCAGATGGTGTCACATCACTTTTAGAGTAAATTGTCAATAGAAAGATCCTCTACTTGCTGCGTTCGGCTCCACGCACGCCTTCCGAAAATCCGGGACGTAATTGCCCGAGGTTATGGTTTGAAAACCACAACAAGAACAACCTGCGACAAGATGGGATGATGACATTCGAAGGCTGACTGGTGTGGGCTGGATGAGAGCGGCCGAAAATCGGGAGCAGTGGCGTGCATTAGGGGAGACCTATGTCCAGCAGTGGACGAGTGTGGGTTGCTGCTGACGATGATGGTTTGAAAGACAAACATAATAATAGCAGTAGTAGACAAACATTGCACTTGAAGTATATCTGTAAAAGGATGGTGGCAGCGACTCACGCAGGATGTGCTTGTCGGTGAGCGAGCGCGGCGTGGCGGTGACGGCGGCGGCGGCGGGCGCGGCGGGCAGCACGTAGGCGGCAGTAGTAGACACAGTGACTCACGCAGGATGTGCTTGTCGGTGAGCGAGCGCGGCGTGGCGGTGACGGCGGCGGCGGCGGGCGCGGCGGGCAGCACGTAGGCGGCAGTAGTGGACACAGTGACTCACGCAGGATGTGCTTGTCGGTGAGCGAGCGCGGCGTGGCGGTGACGGCGGCGGCGGCGGGCGCGGCGGGCAGCACGTAGGCGGCAGTAGTGGACACAGTGACTCACGCAGGATGTGCTTGTCGGTGAGCGAGCGCGGCGTGGCGGTGACGGCGGCGGCGGCGGGCGCGGCGGGCAGCACGTAGGCGGCAGTAGTGGACACAGTGACTCACGCAGGATGTGCTTGTCGGTGAGCGAGCGCGGCGTGGCGGTGACGGCGGCGGCGGCGGGCGCGGCGGGCAGCACGTAGGCGGCAGTAGTGGACACAGTGACTCACGCAGGATGTGCTTGTCGGTGAGCGAGCGCGGCGTGGCGGTGACGGCGGCGGCGGCGGGCGCGGCGGGCAGCACGTAGGCGGCAGTAGTGGACACAGTGACTCACGCAGGATGTGCTTGTCGGTGAGCGAGCGCGGCGTGGCGGTGACGGCGGCGGCGGCGGGCGCGGCGGGCAGCACGTAGGCGGCAGTAGTGGACACAGTGACTCACGCAGGATGTGCTTGTCGGTGAGCGAGCGCGGCGTGGCGGTGACGGCGGCGGCGGCGGGCGCGGCGGGCAGCACGTAGGCGGCAGTAGTGGACACAGTGACTCACGCAGGATGTGCTTGTCGGTGAGCGAGCGCGGCGTGGCGGTGACGGCGGCGGCGGCGGGCGCGGCGGGCAGCACGTAGGCGGCAGTAGTGGACACAGTGACTCACGCAGGATGTGCTTGTCGGTGAGCGAGCGCGGCGTGGGCGGTGACGGCGGCGGCGGCGGGCGCGGCGGGCAGCACGTAGGCGGCAGTAGTGGACACAGTGACTCACGCAGGATGTGCTTGTCGGTGAGCGAGCGCGGCGTGGCGGTGACGGCGGCGGCGGCGGGCGCGGCGGGCAGCACGTAGGCGGCAGTAGTGGACACAGTGACTCACGCAGGATGTGCTTGTCGGTGAGCGAGCGCGGCGTGGCGGTGACGGCGGCGGCGGCGGGCGCGGCGGGCAGCACGTAGGCGGCGCGTGCGGCGCGGGGTGCGCGTGCGCCGCGCAGCGAGCTGAACGCCGCTCCCGCCTCCTCCCAGCGCGTCGCGCCCTCGTACAGCTCCATCGTGCCTGTCATCGGAATCAAGTTTGCCTTTTTACAAATGGAATAGCGGTGGGCGTTATTCAGCGCAAATAGTTATAAAACTATCAATTTAACTTTGTGGAGGTTTTTAAGTTTGTTAAACATCATCCAGAACTGTTTAAAAAAACGAGTGATATATTTCCACGAAATACTAGAGACAGTGATAGACTTGCATTAGATTTTCAACCAAGAACATCAGTATGTCAAAAAAGTTGCTCTTGCATGTGTATGAAAATATATAATAGAATTCACGGGACAAAACGCGGTTATTATTATATGTATAAGTACATACTCGTAGTAGCATATACTCACAGATTGACGTTTCGACCGCGTTACAACGGTCGTGGTCACAAGCGGACTGGAGGTGCACTTAATTAATTTAAAATCTTATATAATCATTGGATGTTTTTATCAGTTCTGTAATATCCTGTAGTATAGTGCATAATGTCAGGTTACAAATATGTAATGAGAGAACACCCATATGCGAGCAAGTGCGCAAATTCAACTCTTACTTTAATTCTTATAGGTTGAGTGACGTGCAGTTTATAAAGAATTTGCGCTGCTATCAAGAAGAAATTAGAACCACCAGTTATGTATCTCGAAGGTTGGCACGCTAGATTAAATAAATATATAGTGCGTAAAAATCCATCTTTGGCACACATTTTAGAAGTTCAGGTCAAAGAGACAAGGAATCGTTTAAAGTCTACCAAAGTTAATAAATCCCGAAACTATGAAGAAATTGACGCGAAAGTTAACTCTACCATTAAAAAATTAGAAGAAAAAAACTAGTTATGAAAATGGATAAAATATTCCTGTTTATTATCAGTTAAGAAAAAATGAATAAAGCTTCTGTTTTCATAGCTGGTTAAGGTGTCACCTTAACCTGGGTAGGGCACACACGCCGTGTGGTCCCGGCAGAGTAGAATAGGCCACCCTCACTCTTACCGAGGTGTCGTAAAAGGCGACCAAGGTAAAGCTGCTGGCATGATCATCAGCACCCAGAGAAGGAAAACTCTGCATTTATATCAAAACCCTCGCCAAACCGTCTGCCAAGCGTGGTGAGTATGGCAATTACCCTTCATGTGACTGAGGGAGGCCCGTGCCCCAGCAGTGGGGACTTAAATGGGCTGATGATGATGATCTATTTTAAACAATTTCGGGGTTACAACCTCTCGGCAAACACTTATACTATTTATTAAATAACCATGACCAAATTTTGGGTGCGTTTTTGTAAGTGAAAAATTGATTCACGCCAAAAGCGCCCACTTTTGGCGGTAATTATAATTCGAGTGCAAAAGCAGACCAAACAGTTAACTATAAGTATTAAATAAATAGTATAGGTGTTTGCCGAGAGGTTGTAACCCCGCAATTGTTTAAAATAAATCCGGCTTAGTAAAATCAATTGGCATCGCTAGTGTGCCCTCATCGTCATCGTCAGCCCATTTGAGTCCCCACTGCTGGGGCACGGGCCTCCCTCAGTCACATGAAGGGTAATTGCCATACTCACCACGCTTGGTCTGCCAAGCGTGGTGAGTATGGCAATGGGAAAGGGTTGGCGAGGGTTTTGATATAAATGCAGAGTTTTCCTTCTTTGGCTTAGTAGCTAAAAATTAAAATCGATAGGCGTCGCTAGTGTGCCCTACCCGTCACCTGGAACTAAAGAAGTGTACAACATGTGCGGATAAAGAATGAGATCAGAAATGGCGGCGCAACTATTTACTTCTCGCTCGCACACATATTTGCGTCTATACTCGCACTCGTGGGGTGCGAGTATAGACGCAAATAGCACGGGTCCGCACGGGATCCGCACGGGTTGTACACAAGGAGTGATTGGACAGTACGTACCGATCTCGGTGCGGCGGTGCTTGTCGTTGTAGTAGAGGTAGGCGAGGAAGTTGTCGCTGTGCACGGCCAGCGGCAACGCGCGCGCGCGCCGCGCCGCCGCCGCCGCCACCACGCCGCCCGACACCGCGTCCACGCACGTCGCCACCACCATGTCTGCCCACACAACACACAACAACAACCTAGTTATGCAGCCCAACATTCCATTGCACCATCGCACCCTTAGTAAAATACGGACCTAACTAAAAAATTGTTGATATTTTTATAGCAATTCTTTGCAATTTATTCTTGAGTAGTCTTGAGTAAATAACGCACTTCAAATTTCATCTCGTGTTCATATGTGAGTGTATAACATTGTTAGTCTTCTACATTATATTTTATAACCGACTTAAACATTTGAATTATTAATGAATGTAGACAAGAATACTGACATCACGGAAATGTATTATTTTATTACTTTTGATTACTTGACATTGCATTATATACATTAATTAAATTGGATTAAAAATAACCAAATTCGTTACTAAGCATATATTATTAACATTGTCAATCAACTACATTATGTATTATTTGATTTAGGTGATTTGAAATTATGTATTAAGGTTAATGGAATAAATTTTGTTAATAGTTAGAAATGTCTGAATTCTAATAATTAAAAATATATTGGAAAATAAAGTGATGTAGTTACTAAGTCGAAATAGATTGTTAATTAAGTTTAAATAATGTGCATACACCTGTAAAGGTAGAAGTTAGAGAACTAATTGTTTCAAAAGATCTGTAAATATGTACCTGATTTCATGCACAATAAAGTTTTATGAATTTTTTTATGAATTTACCTATTTACTTAACTCAAAATTGTTGTTAGATGACCTTTCATCCCTGGATTTTAGCCGATACTATTTTCACTTAGCATCTATATTAAAATTTTGAGTTAGGTCGGTATTTTACTAAGGGTGCGATATTACGTCAGCCTAATTTTCATGACTTCTCACGAACATTGTAATATAAGTGCTGACACATCTTAAGTATTCTGGGAACGTCTAGCAACATTGTAGCGAAGTGCTGAGTTCCCATAGGAAACGTCGCACCAACATCCTGGCTTAATGTAAACAAATACCTTTCTTGAAAGATGTAGCTCACCCATACGCCAGATCGAACTGGAGCATCGAGCTGACCAGACGTCTCATTAGGCTAAGTTAGAATTAAAATATAGTTTTTAAAAACACGAAGAGTCCGCGCTCAAATTTAACTAGCTACACTCAACTCCCAACTCACCATTACTCAACATTAACTGTAAACAGTAAAGAAATCGCAGTAAGAAACTGTAAAAAGTCGAAGTCTTTCAGAAACCCCAGCTTGCTCTTTATACCGCACGCAAAGACTAATCATAGGCGGAACGCATTTTCCATTAGAACATGTCAACTATTTAATAATTTTGCAAAAGTAAATGTCGACATTGACTTGTTCAACAGTTTCGAAATTGAAACGTGTACTGAATGATAACTTTTTCTCAAATGTTATTTAATTTCTTTTTTTCCTGATAACGTCAGATGACTTGATCAATTTCAATGTTTCTTCTTCTGGGAGTGGCAAATACGTTGTTCGTTTTGTTTGTAATTTAGTAACTTTTTGTTTTTTTCTTTCTTAACATTAGGTACCCACTTGCATTTCTGTTAAACAACCTATTACCAGTGGAAACTTGTAATTGGCTCTCAATGTTTTTTTTCTGTGACTGTATCCCTAAATCTAGCTGTAAGTTTTCCAAAAACTTGTAAAATAAAATAAAAAAATAAAGTAAATAAGAAGGCGCGAGCGGTTCCTCGTTGTTCCGGTTGATGGCGTTATGCATTTTTGCATTGCGCAAGCAAAGCGTGTCACCGGGACAATGCCCCCATGAGACCTATTGTTGATTTACTCGAATGACTTAGCGTCGTCGCATACGATGTAAGTCACATTCGCCTTCTAAGTCGCATGAAGCCGATTTCCCTTATTTTTGAATCATTCGATTTAGATGTTGCCAACATAATACATTCTAATCCTTCCATGCAGAATTTTACAAAAACCGACAACTTCCGCATTGCAAACGGAACGAAAAAACCAAAGACTATGGCTGAATATGAAAATGTCACACTGTGTTAACTGTCAAAACCAGTCAGCTGTTAACAACTATTATGACGTTGCTTCTACCGCTCGCTTTAAGTCACTCGACCAACGAGTGGGTGCGGTCACTCGTTGCAGACGAACGATTAAAAAAATGCGGAATATCGTATGTCGAAGGAAAATCAGTAGAATTCGTGCGCTCGTCTCAAGGCGAGTAAATCAAAAATAGAGCTCCAGGCCGCCTGTCTAGGTTAGACAGTTCAAAAATAAAACTCAAGCATTCAAGACGGAACTGGTTTCTTATTTCTACCGTCTCCCTGTATGAGCTCCGAGGGTGCTTTACAGAAACCTTAGACTTGGCACGAGTTTGTCTAGATTTCATTACTTTTTAGAGATAAACAATCAGCTCCATCGAGGCTTGGCTAGTTTTTTACAGAATGTGTTTGGTGGGATAATAATATACAGGTTGAAGTTCATCAACGGATGGACGTTAGGTACACGATTGTTGTAAATCTGGATATAAAGATATATCAGTTTCTAGTTTTAGAGTTTAAATATATAATTGAACAAATAACTAAATATTTATGTCCAATAAACTACAGATAGGTACTTTAAACAGAGTTCCAAGAAGCCAGGGGTTACTTTCGACCACATGTTATCACTTTTGAAACTCCAAAAGCCCGCTTTACACTTAGTCGCATATTGCGCGCAATGCGAGTTTTTCTGAACTTAGGACTAAACTAAAGCCAGAAAAATCTTATTAATTTCTATGATATCATTTCGTAATAACGACATTTTAAGACTAAATAAATACGTAATTGTAAGTGTACATACAATCGTCATTCTAGAGCAGGTAGAGGTCACCAATTAGTTTCTTTCAGAGTTCGTTTTGAACAATAAAATGACGTTTTGCAACACATGATATAGATTATTTTTATTAAAAACTTTAATATTAACAGGCAGACATTCATTATCATCACAATTTTAAGTCGTTTTCAACTAATTTGGCGTAGGCCTCCTTGAATCCTCTCCACTCTGTTCTATTATTAATAACTATGCAATAATCAAATTACTGTGTTCTCGCGGTCCGTACATAATTCCCTACATCCATACATAATTACAAATCGCGAACTAACGATAGTCCCGGAATAGAATTCGTGCCAGCCCCTTTTAAAACGGCGTATTGGAATGGGATAATATGAGCTTTAGTACGGTAATAACTTAAGATCGCGATTTATAATAAGGCGGAATGGGTCGCCCGTTAATTGCGGTCCGCCATATTGTAACCCCAGAATTCTAACTAACGACGCGCCACGAATACTGCATCGGACAATTATACTTAAATCATGTGTTCTATTTTTGGGATCATTAATGAGTTAGTTCCTAAATCTAGTGCAGTTTAGTCTAATCAATGTTTCTCTTTGGCCAATTCTCATCAGCACAGCACAAGGAGAGTGTTACAGACTTTTTACACACAGGCCATTCTGGCCACATAAAGACATTATTAGGTTGTTTTTTTCATGAACATGGCTAACGCTTGACCACAATCTCACCTGATGGAAAGTGACGATGAGGTCTAGTATGTAACGCGTTCGCCTAGAAAATGCCTGTTCACTCTTGCCTTAAAGATGTCCAGATTGTAGTTGTCCGGAAAAACAGACCTTGGCAAGGAGTTCCATTCCTTAGCTGTCCGCATTATGAACGTGGAAGCAAATCGATTCGTGCGGATAAGGGGTAAGCCAACAACATATGGGTGAAACCCCTCGCCGCGCCTTGTTGTCTGGTGTTGGAATGGGTTAGGGGGGATCAAATTATGCAGAGCCTCCGCACACTCCCCAAAATGAAGGTAATGACTAGACTGACGGACAGATGACACAGAGACGATTTTGATACATCATCATCATCAGCCTATCGCAGTCCACTGCTGGACGTAGGCCTCTCCAATTGTTCGCCACTGTGATCTATCCATGGCTTCTCGCATCCAGCTCTTGCCAGCCATCCTGCGCAGATCGTCCCCCCACCTAGCCAGAGGGCGCCCTACATTACGGTTGCCAAGACGCGGTCTCCACTCTAGAACCCGTTTACCCCATCGGTTGTCGGTTCTGCGGCTAATATGGCCAGCCCACTGCCACTTAAGCTTGCTAATTTGGTGAGCAATGTCGATAACTTTGGTTCTCTGCCGGATCACCTCATTTCGGATTCAATCTCGGAGAGAGACGCCGATTTTGATACGACGAAATATTATTGTTTTTGTAAATATATTTCACCTTATTAATTTCTTGTAGTGTTTAATGTGTGGTCCCCGGCAGAGTAGAATAGGCCACCCTCACTCTTACCGAGGTGTCGTAAAAGGCGACTAAGGTAAAGCTGCTGGCATGATCATCAGCACCCAGAGAAGGAAAACTCTGCATTTATATCAAAACCCTCGCCAACCCGTCTGCCAAGCGTGGTGAGTATGGCAATTACCCCTCATGTGATTGAGGGAGGCCCGTGCCCCAGCAGTGGAGACTTAAATGGGCTGATGATGAGTGTTTAATTCTTTACAGAGAAGGAAACACTTCTAGGCTCTTTTATCCATCCATCCATTTTTCTCCTGCCCCACCATCGTTGTCTTTCTAAATCAGGGTCAATGTTACATGTGCTACACTAAAAGCTCACCCTTGTGCACGAGGTCGGGCGCCTCCGTGACGAACAGCACCAGGTTGGGGTTGTTGTACTTGTAGAGCACGGAGCGGTCGCCCAGCACGCGGCCCGGCGAGTGCACGCGCTCCGCCGCGCGCTTGGCCGCGAGCGCCACGATGCGCGCGCCCGGGTTGCCCCCGCCCAGGCTGAGGGACCACGTCTTCTGCGCCACCACTGCCTGGGACTAACAAACAGACATCGTTACTATCACCACTTTGTCACCCGACTACGGCGAAGCAAAGAGGAGGGTTGTGATTTTGACTTGTATTTTACAACAACATACAACAACATCTCATATATTCCGTACTAAGCCTGATTCCGTAATAAGTAGCTTAAGCACTTGTGTTACAGATATCAGACAACACAGGAACACAAATATATATCAATATCAATATATTTTATTGCGTGCTACATTGGGTACAAAGTATCTTAAATAATAAATGTACGTACATAAGATGTTATTAATACAATGTAGCGCCCTGTAAGGGCATAGCAATGTTAATCAGTCATACTTCACATTATAACTACATATTATTATCTTGAATGCTAAATTTTGCTTATTACTAGGATTTAAAGAAATATAAATATTATTGCACTATTTGTTATTTATTTGTAGATTATACATTAAATTTTCCATAAATTATTAGTGAGAGTAGGTAACATACAATATATAATTTACATAAATTATAACGAATAAAATTATAGACTTTGAAATTACATTTATAATCTAAATTTAATATTTATGACCTAGTATTATCATCAAAAAATTCTTTTACGCTATAATAACTTTTTGAAATCAAGAACTGTTTTAGCTGATTCTCAAAACTTGTATTTTTTTTCTGTATTTTTAATTTTATTAGGGATATGGTGATATATTTTTATCAACATTGAATGTGGGGCAGATGAATATATTTTTAATTTAGTAAATGGTACCTTCAGTTTATTTTCATATCTATTGTTACGTCTAACAGTTTTTATGGGAGAGTAAAGGTTTATGTTCTTTCTGACGAATTTACTGGCTTCGAGTATATACAGGCAGGATAAAGTTAGTATTCTAAATTTTATAAAATGAGGTTTGCAAGAATCAGTTTGTTTTATATTAGCTATTATCCTAATACACTTCTTTTGGAGGACAAATATTTCTTTGGTAACACTACAGTTTCCCCAAAGTATGATTCCGTAGGAAAGGCGTGAATGGGCATACGCGTAATATGCTGAGAGAGCCGTTTTTATATTTGTAACCCGTTTCAATCGACCTAGGGCGTATATGAAAGAAGACAATCTACCAGACAATGTCTCGATGTGGGGTGTGTGGGATGTGGGGTATACTTAAATTAATATAGAAATAAAAGCTAATTTGAGCTAAATAAACAGAGTTTCATTGATTTTAAAGGATTACACATTTATAATATGTTTCGCGGAGCAGAGATTGAACCAGAGAGTTTGACGTTTTTGCGAGAGGAATAGTGAGGGGGCAATGTACCAACGTATGGTATGACTAGGGATGGGGGACACATTGCAGTCATCAAAGAGGGCGCTGGTGTTCATTCATTCCGACATAAATACATATATTACACCCAGACACTGAACAAACACAAGTGTTCATCGCACGAATGTTTGTCCAGGGTGGGGATCGAACCCACGACCTTTGGCGTAAGAGGCAGGATCACTAACCATTGCGCCATCCGGTCAGTCAGGTGTATGTATGTATGGTGATTCATCTGTTCCCTCATAACTTCTAAACTTGTTATCATAATTGAAGAAATGAGATGTCATTAGATGCGTCTTGATTGTCTTCTGGTTATAGGCGACATGATGTCACGTTAAATTGACTAGAGCGCCCTTTAGGGGACTTAGAGTATGAAACAAAAAAAAAATGCTTGACGGTACCGAGTGGGGTATCAAATGAAAGAGCTTTTTTAGCACATTTCAAATATGTAATTTTATTTATATAACTAAAAATATGTTAAATAAAAAAATAAAGTTTAAAAATTAAAACCCCACTACCAAAAACACGCTCTAAAAAGTACGAAACAAGAAAATTATATATATATCCTACATTGATTTTATTTTATTATTATAATGAATTTGTTTTGCACAGTAGGTGGCATACGACCACGGCGATACGGCATAATCATTTCAGCAGAGACAATTTTTTTTAAATCAGAATTGCCAGACATTTGGCCACAATCTCACCTGATGGTAAGTGATGATGTGGCCGAGGATGGATCATGTCTGTCTAGTAACGGCCTATTTACTCTTTTCTTGAATACATTCAGATCATAGCGTTCAGGGAACACATCTTCCGGGGGCAAGTTCCATTCCTTAGCCATTCGCAACATGTACGTTTGAACCGTTTGGTACTTCCAGTAATAGTAGTTTATGTCACGTAATAAGTTACTAAACACGAGCGATATTTTAAAAAACGAGCCTTGGCGAGTATTTAAATAGCATTCGCGAGTGTTTTAATACCAAGTTAAGTAGTCTCATATAATACATATGAGACTACTTAACTTGGTATTAAAACACTCGCGAACTTCATTTACACACACGAGTAGATACAAAAAGACCTCGAAGGCGTAATAATAATATCCTCCAACCGATTTCGGCTAAGGCGGCCAATTTCATTGATCAGCTACGTACGAAGGATTTATTAAAAAGATAAATATAAAAAAAATCTTTATTCAATTTAGGTCCATACAAAACATTTATGATGTCAAAATAGGTACACATATTATCATCTACCGCTGGTTCGGAGTTTCAATTTCTACTATTACAGTGCTCAAGTGTGTGCGCAAGCACAAGTGCACTCTTTATTCCCTTAACCTCATATTCCGATGGGATACCAGCGTGACACGACCGAAGAGGGATCAGGTGCAAGACTAACGGCTTAACGTGCTTTCGGAGGCACGGGGGTAAAAGACCGCCAACTTCCCCTCCGGGCAAACAGTAAGAATTTCTTACCGAAAACTTAGGTTTAATCTTTAATTAAATTAAATCTACACACATGTGTAGATACAAAAAGATCTCGAAGGGGTAATAATACTAAGGTGTAGCTACAAAATAGATACAACGGATCCGGCTTCCTAAATCACTCAATCACAAGTGAGGCCTATATCCAACGGTGGCCTGAAGCAGGCTGGTGATGATGAGGATACGGTACAGACAGAGACAGGTGACAGGTTGCGGAACGAGTGCAAGAGAGACACGATAGTATCGTATCGTGACGATACGAAATACTGCCTAGCGTTTAGATCAACCAACATCGATAGCAATATTGATAGTCGACCTTCCTACTGTATCCATTTATTTTGTAGCAGTGGGCTAGCATACCCGGTGAACGTAGGAAACGCGGGTTTTGTCGGGCTTTCTGCTGAGACAAGTGAAAATCACCAAGGCATACCAACTAGCGCAGTGACGACCCGATTAGCGCAGTGGTTTAAAGCGCCGGTTGCGATTCGCGCACCAGCACAAATGTTTGTCCATGAAACAGATATTTGTCTGGGTGTTTGTGGCACCTTCGTTGTTTCTGGTTTCCATAGTAGGTACAAAGGAAAACCTTAAGTTAGTGGGACCAGGACAATGTATGTGATGTTGTCTCAATTTATTTATTTATTAAAACTACAGAGACTCATCGCCTTAGTAGGTGGCAGATCTTTACCAACGAAATTTAACCCTCCCCAGCCCCTCCCTTAGTGTACTAGTACAAATTAGAAGTTCATTGTCTTGAAACTTACCTTGCCATCATATTTCAAGGCATATCCTTGTACTTTAGCCGTATTTTTATCAGCTACATAGATGAACATGTTTTCTACCAGAGGAGCAGCCGACGGCGGGAAAACCTGTAAAATTAAATAATAAATATTAGTTAACATGCATGCATGCATCTACGCAGCAGAGATTTATCTCGCTTTGTATGCATTCCATCATCATTCCACTCGTCAACAGTTCCATGCCCATCAACTATACTCGAAACTGGAATTCAAGACCAAAAAAACTACGACAGATACGTCACTGTCAAATCTATCAATGTCACTTATGTCATTGTCAAATCAAGTTTTCAGGTTTGGTCAACCTTTCTCTTATATGCTTCCGTTTTTTAGTAGGTATAGGCTGCTGGTACAATTCATGTTGAGGATTTTCTCTTAATTACAAACTTTATTTTTAACTCAACCAACATTGAAAAAATTTTATTGAAAAGAACTTAACAAGTTGAATTAACCATGAACACCAACGAAAGTGTGGCATACTATTGAGACAGTCGGTCACCACTACCGAGTCGGTCACTTGTATAATTCAATTCAATTCAATTCAATTCAAATAATTCTTTATTTGCATAGGCTTGTACACAGCACTTACAAATCGTCATACATTTGAATGACTTAAAACTATTTATAAGTACTTATGTATAATTTACATGTTAATACATATATATGTTGATACATAAAATATACTAAAGAAATAAATAAACATAATGCGATTCTACCACCGGCTCGGAAAGTTGTTTCTGGTCGAGAAGATCCGGCAAGAAACTCGCCAGTTACTCTTTTTAATCGCCAACTTTTTTTTTTTTTTTTACAATGGTTTACTATCTTCATACCAAGTCATACAGTCTAATGCAACACAAAATAGAATGAAGCAAATTAAAAGCTAAATATGAGGTAAACCGAAGCGGACCAGTCCCCAAAGGTGGCACCTGTTCACAAGTATGACGTATGTGTCAGCCATCATTTCACTCAACCATATTAGAGGGAATGTAATGACCCGCCACATAACGCCACCACCTCAGAGACATTTGAGTGAGCATGACTACTTAGGTTCTCCTCATAGGTCACAAAGAGTAGTAGTTACTTAATCTAATACTAATAAACTGCAGGACGAGGTGTACAATAGTAGGTGGTTAGGTTAGGTTTTTTTTTTATTTTTTAACCATGTATTTGAGTCTCTGCGTTGTTTGTATGAGGACCGCTATTTGATACGGTCCTACTTTATGAAACGAATGTTTGATGTTTCTCTGATTTTCCCTTGTGATTGTTGAAAGTATGATATATAATTTTTATAATATATATGTATATACTTATCTATATTTATTCTTATCTATATTTATTTGCATTTAAGTGTGATTAGGGGTTCCGAGGTGATGTACTATTGAACTCCTTAACTCTGCTGAGCACGGAGATGACGTATTTTGGATAGGCCTCCGCAGTGGTCTCCTTTTTGAGTGCCTCCATGATGTTGTGTGGAGGTACTCTATGGAAATTGCTCTTCATTTCGTATTCGGCCCTATCCTTGCCGAATCTCGGGCATTCTTGTAAGAGGTGCTCCAGTGTTTGAATAGCGGTATTATCGCATGGGCAGGTGTTTGTATCTGTGATCTTAAAACGGTGCAGATATGATCTACAAAAGGCATGGCCAGTCATGAATTGTGTCCAATAGAAAGATACTGGAACTGATTCAGCCACGGCAAGTGCATCCTCCAGTTCCGGGCACAGGGACCTGGTTTGGCTGGCGGTGGTTGCACTGGCGTATTGCTGCCTCCACGCCTTGCGAGTCTCTGCCTTAAGCTCTCCCCTGGCGTAACTGAGTGGGAAAAGGGCGTAATGGTAGCCGGTTCGCAGCGCGGCGGCTTCCTTTGCTGCTACATCCGCTGCCTCATTTCCACTGATTCCCACATGGGCCCTAACCCACAGAAATTCAATCACCCCCCCCGGTTAGGTTAGGTTAGGTTAGGCTTCGTGCCACACGTGCGGCGACCCTGTGGACACGGCGCAGCACACCTTGGCGGTGTGTGCGCCGTGGGCACAGGCTCGCCATGCATTGGTGGCAAAGGTCGGCCAGGACCTCTCACTCTCCAATATAGCGAGAGCTATATTGGCGAGTGAGAATGCCTGGAAGGCCTTTGCTGCTTATTGCGAGCACGTGATGGCGGCGAAGGAGGCAGCGGAGCGCGAGCGAGAGGCTGACCCTCTCGCTCCCGCTATCCGCAAGGCACGTAGAGGGAGGAGACGACGCGAATACTTGCGTCTCCTTCCCCTGCGAGGAGCAGGTCCGCTGGTGCGTGGGGCTGTAACCCCACCACCGGCATTGCACGGGCCTCCTCCTACGCCTGGTGGGGACGGCACAGCTCTCTCGGCTGTCCCCACTCCCTCCCCCGACCCCGGGGGAGGAAGCGCCGTGCCCGCCGTGTAGGCGGGCTTCCGTCCGGGAGGGGTCGTGGTGCCAGGTTTCGTACCTCACCCCACGACCTCTCCCACTATGGACGATGAGGGAGAGCCCCAGGAAGGTTAGGCTCCCCCGCGCTTCGCAAGGCACGTAGAGGGAGGAGACGACGCGAATACTTGCGTCTCCTTCCCCTGCGAAGAGCAGGTCCGCTGGTGCGTGGGGCTGTAACCCCAACCACCGGCATTGCACGGATCTCCTCCTACGCCTGGTGGGGACGGCACAGCTCTCCCGGCTGTCCCCATCCCCCCCCCCCCCTGACCCCGGGGGGAGAAGCGCCGTGCCCGCCGTGTAGGCGGGCTTCCGTCCGGGAGGGGTCGTGGTGCCAGGTTTCGTACCTCACCCCACGACCTCTCCCACTATGGACGATGAGGGAGAGTCCCAGGAGTTTTAGTCGGTATACCCCCGCGATGACCAAAAAAAAAAAAAAAAGGTTAGGTTAGGCTTAATAACGTGGGGACTCAGGTGTATCTACCTCCTAGAGTGGCCCCGCTGGTAATCAGTTCTGTCCTGATTCCAGCTTCGGTTGGTATTAGGCAGAAACGGTTACCGTGGGGCACGGTTTTCCCCGGACAACGGCGGGTAGTAATTCATTCGTGGATTGCTACCCGACGGCCAAAGGATGCACAGATTTCCGGCGGACCAGCCCCGACGCAGTGGATCGCGTGCAGCGCACACCACTCGGGGGCTTTCATTGTCCGCTGAGGGCTTAGAGGACCAGCCTCTCTTTACGGACCTGAACACAATAGGGCCGGGCACGGAGGCTGCCTTCTTATCCAGCCCCCCCTTCTGCCGTGGGTTGGCGTTGGGGTGTGGTGGCACCCACTGTCGGGCGCTTTGGCGTGCGGTGGGCCGGTGTTCCTGGTGTGATGGTGCCGTATGGGGGCCATTTTGTTCTCGGGCCTTGAACTGTCGCGCCTTCGGGCGCGTTCGAATGTTGGGGAGTTCCACGGTGGTGGAATTCCTCCCAACAGCCTGTTGCGCCCCGATTCTCGGGAGCGCTCTCCCCGCCTTTATGGTGGGGGCTTTGTTGGTGGGTCTGTGTTGAGTCCCGCAGCCAGTGGGATGCAGCTACGACTCGCCACCCCCGCTTTTCCCGTCCCGTCGATTGTCTCCGCAACCCAGCGGGGATGCTCGAACGGGAGGGTTTTCGGGTATCACTTAAAGTCTGTGGGTGCGCTCTCCTCTCTCTGCCCTGCAGCCAGCAGGGTATGGGTTGGGGGAGGGGTCTGCAGTTGTCCCTTCTGGAGCGTCTGCGTTGCAATCCAGCAACGTGGACGATTCCGGAGAGGGGGGAATGGTGGGCCATGGGAGTGGCCCTAGGCCTCGTTTTTTCGGCGAGGCCCGTTTTTGAAGAGGCCGTGCTGGCGAGCCTCTCGTCCTTCGAGGGTGGGCCGCGGACTTGGTTTCTACCCGTTACCGTAGCCCACCCCACATGGACGTAGCAGGAAATGCCCCGGTGGTTTTTAGTGGGTAGGCCCCTGGGAGCACCCCAAGGGAGAGCCCCACACTACCCGGCCGTCTCCCAGCGGTCGAGTGTGCTTAAGGCGGCATCTTCCACCGGGCCAACAAAAAAAAAAAAAAAAGGCTTAATAACGTTTTACTGGAGGGTGGACCTGACAGAGTCCCTGTCGGACTACAGATTTATTAGATTTGTGGTCCGCGGGACGTCCACCCCCTGCCCCCGCCGCCGCCGAGGTCGCCGTTCCCCAGGTGGGCACTGTCCCGCCTGGACAAAGGCCTGGCCCGGGAAGCGGCCCTAATCCAGGATTGGATTTCCCCGGTCCTGGACGACGACGCCGATGCGGCTGCGGAGGGCCTTCGCCAGTCCATGACCGAGGTATGCGATTTTAGCATGCCTCGGTCACGCCGCCCCGACCCCAGACACGCCGTGTACTGGTGGTCGGCCGAGCTCGATGCCCTCCGCGCGGAGTGTTTCTCCGCCCGGAGGGCTTACACCCGGAGCCGGCGGCGGCGGCGGCGGGACCAGGAGGAGGAGGCGCGCCTCTACGAAGTTTTTCGAGAGAGGAGGCGCGCACTCAAGGGCGCGATCGGCGAGGCGAAGGATCGCGCCCGAGTGGAGATGCTCCAGAGTCTCGACGACGATCCGTGGGGGCGGCCGTACAAGGCGGCGCGGCAAAAGCTGCGCCCCATTGGCCGCCCCGTCACCGAGACCCTGGAGCCGGGGCTCTTGGGGCGGGTGGTACAGGGGTTGTTCCCCCCTGCGACCACTCGTTTGTCCCCCCTCCGATGCCTCCACCATATGGATTATACCAGTTGGTGGAGGCCCCCCCGCAGGTCACGACGACGGAGCTCGGAATGGTCGAGCTCCGACTGCGGGGGAAGAAGACCGCCCCCGGGCCGGATAGAGTCCCGGCCCGCATCCTCTCCATCTGCCTCGGGCAGATGGAGGAGAGGATCCGGGGCCTCTTTGACCGGTGCCTCCGGTCAGAGAGGTTCCCCCGGATCTGGAAGGAGGGCCTGCTGGTCCTCCTTCGTAAAGAAGGTCGGCCGGCCGACGACCCGTCGGCCTATAGGCTAATTGTGCTGCTGGACGAGGTGGGGAAGATCTTCGAGAAGATCAACGCTTCCCGCCTCGTCCAGCACCTCGAGGAAACTGGGCCTAACCTCAGTGAGGCCCAGTACGGGTTCAGGGCCGGTCGATCCACGATTGACGCCCTGTCCCGGCTCCGCTCCCTCTGCGAGGGAGCGTCGAGCAGGGGGGAGGGGTTGTTGGCAGTCTCGTTAGACATCAAGAATGCCTTCAACTCCCTCCCCCATGCAGTTATTATGGAGGCACTCCGGTTTTTCCGGGTGCCTCCATACCTGATAGGGCTGGTCGGCGACTATCTCGCCGACCGGTCCGTGGCGTTTGTTGACGCCGCTGGTTCTGTCCAGCGGCGTCAGGTCGTATCCGGTGTTCCACAGGGGTCCGTTTTGGGGCCCCTGCTCTGGAACATCGGATATGACTGGGTGTTGCGGGGCGCGCTTCTCCCGGGCATGGGTGTCATCTGTTATGCAGATGACACCCTAGTCACCGCCCGGGGGAAGTCCTTCCGGGATGCAGCGCGCCTTGCATCGGTCGGCGGCGATTTGGTCGTCGGCCGTATCGGCCGGCTGGGGCTAAACGTAGCCCTGGCCAAACCCGAGGCCCTTTATTTTCCCGGGCCTCGGGAGAGCCGACCACCCCCCGGCGCAGCCATCCGCGTCGGGGGGGTGGACATCCCGGTGGGGGCCGAGATGAAGTATCTCGGCCTCACACTGGATCCGCGCTGGCACTTTGGCCCCCACTTTAGGGGGGTGTCAGCGCGGGTCCTAAAGGCAGCAGACCACCTTTCGTGACTGCTACCGAATCTGGGAGGGCCTGGAGAGAGGTGTCGGCGGCTATATGCCGGCATCCTCCGCTCCATGGCCCTCTACGGGGCCCCGATTTGGATAGGAGCCCTGACGAAGAAGGGCAATGCGGCCCTCCTAAGGAGGCCGCAAAGGGCCATTGCCCAGCGGGTCGCGAGAGCCTACCGGACGGTAGGTTTCTCCGCGGCCTGCGCACTCGCCTCCACCCCGCCATGGGAGTTGGAGGTTGGAGTGTTGGCCGCCGTCTACGAGAAGACGGCGGCCAAGCGAGCGGCTGGCGATCCCCTCTGCTCCCGAGAAAGGGAGGCACTAAGGAAGGAGGGTCGCCAGCAAATGGTAGAGGCATGGACGGCCTCTCTCCAAGTGGAGAGGTACGGCCGTCCCACGCTCGCGGCGCTCGCCCCGGTCTTGGATCGGTGGCTCGAGCGCCCCCACGGGTTTTTGTCCTTCCGGACGGTGCAGGTACTTACCGGGCATGGTTGCTTCGGTAACTACCTGCACCGTATTCAGCGGGAGGACACTCCTTCGTGCCACCAGTGCGGCGCTGCGGAGGACTCGGCGCACCACACGTTGGTGGTGTGCCCGTCCTTCGACCAACAGCGGTCAGCGCTGGTCGCGGAGGTCGGACATGACCTCTCATTGCCCAGCATAGTTGAAGCTATGCTGGATAATGAGGGGGCGTGGTCGGCCTTCGCCCACTTCTGTGAAGAAGTGGTGGCGCAGAAGGAGGCGGCGGAGCGGGAGCGCGAGATTAACCCCCTCGCAGGCCCGCTTCGAGCAAGGAGAGGACGAGTTCGGCGAAGAACTCTTCGTCCTCTCCGTGGCGGTGGCCAGCCGGCAACAGGGACGGGGGTCCCTGTGCCGGCACTGCCATTGGCACCTCCACCGCTCGTTGGGGACGGCTCAGCTCTTCCGGCTGTCCCCAACCCCCCTCCTCCCAGTCTGAGGAGGGGGCGTGGCCGCACACCCCGTGTAGGGGCCTGTGGGGGAATGGGGCTGCGGGGAATAGCCTAGTGCAGTTCCCGTGACCCCATTCTATACCCACGGGTGGCTTAATAACGTTTTCCACCACTCCAGTAATTAATTCGTCCAGTATTGAACATGTTTTGGATTTTAGGCGTTATTGAGCTAAATAATTCGTAAGGAAAATTGTCAAGTGATAGTTTGACAAAGTACTTTTTAATCTTCTCTAATTACTCAATAAAACAGGGGCGCTTAGCATTTTATCGACCTGTGGCTTCTGCCGAGACTACTATTGACGAAATCGCAGGATTTAAGACTCTCATAGGTCCTAGCGAGTTGTTCACGTGACAACTCATTCAACCCACAATAGCAGTGTTAAGAATGATGTAATTCAAAGATTCTTAATATTAATATCACTTTTCGGCACTTCACTGCACGAAAAAAAATGTTGTACCAAATGTTATTAACACCTGAAGTGACAAAAGCGCATTGCCAGCTTTTCTACCAAACATTACGGATGATTAGTTTTTATTAAAGCGTCTTGTATTTATGTAAAAATAATTCTAAGACTAAGAATTACTTCTTTAAATTTTACAAAATAAATTATGTTAGCATATGTTTTTAGAAAATAGGTATATACTATTGAAAGATCATTTTATTGCAGTGGCAACATTGTAGTAACTTTTTTGGTCTTGAATTCCAGTTTTGGGTATAGATGGTTGGCAGTCTTCAACTGCGCGTTTCTCAAGAAACTTTCTACCTCGTACGACAAAACTGTGGAATGAACTATCGCCTGCGGTGTTTCCGGACCGATACGACCTGCAAACCTTCAAGAAAAGAGCGTACTCCCCTTTATAAAGGCCGTCAGTGCACCTGTGGCTCTTTTGACGTGCCAGATGTCCGTGGGCGGCGATAATCGCTTACCATCAGGCGATACGTCTGCTCGTCTGCCCCCTCTATAATAAAAAAATTGAGTTATAAACATCTACAAATAGCTATTTTATTACAAAAAAGATCCTTTCATCATCATATGCCTATTGCAGTCCTTGTTGAACACAGGCCTCTCCAATTGCTTCGTGTTCCGAAGTGCCGTGCCGTTTTTGTGGAAAAATAAAATACTATTATACTATTGTTCGCCACTTCGATCGATCTTTGGCTGCCCGCATCCAGCACCTGCCAGCAATCTTGTGCAATACACGGCCTCCATCTCAGAGGTCGTTTACCCGGGCGGTTGTCGGTGCTGTTGTTGATCCTTTCTCAGGCACAAGATGTGTTGATGTGCTTTTTAAAACTTAGCTTTCAAATGTTGTATACTTTTATTTATAACAATGTTTGAACACCGGCGTGAACCAGCACTGTGATGTATTTCACTGCGTGAGTGAGTGTACCGGAAGCCCAATCCGGGGGAAAGGTGGGTTTAAAGGTTGGCAGCGCGTTTGTGACTCCACTGGTGTTGCGAATGTCTATAAGCGGCGGCAATCGCATGCCATCAGGCGATCCGTCTGACATAAAAAAATGTAGAGGTTGCGCTCGAGGCGATTTGGTTGCTCGCGAGTGTAGTTGAGGCACAGAAAGTCGGCTGTAGCTGGCATTGATATCGAAGAGTTCGCGCGTCGCTCACCAGCACGCCGCCACCGCCAGGCGCCACGAAAGTAGTCCGGAAAAATCCGGAACTAAAATATGAGATCTCTGTGGCTATGCGCATAAGGCTCAAATTTAAAAGTTGATGACGACTCAAGCGCGCTTTTTAAGGGACGGCGCGGACTCTATCTACAGGGGGATTGCACGGTCTTTACAAAAGATGCATAGGGTATGCGTATTCTAAGCAATTTGTATGAAAAATTTAAAGAGCTCCCTCTATCGTACGTACGCACAACTAAAATTTCGAACATCGACCGTCTGAGAGGATAGTATAGTACGTAAATGAAATAAACAAAAATAAAATAAAATAAACAAAATAAATAAATTAAAATAAACAAAAATAAAATAAAATAAAATAAAATAAACAAAAATCAAATAAAATAAAATAAAATAAAATAAAATAAAATAAATAAATATTTAGAATGTCTGCAGCAGTCACCTGCACTCGCTCGCGCTGGTCGAGCAGCAGCAGCGCGTGCAGCTGCGAGGCGTCGGCGCGGTGCAGCAGCGCGGCCTGCAGTAGCCGCGAATCGCACACGTGCACGCGCTCGCCCACCAGCGTTCCACGATGCGGGTCCAGGCTTATTATCATCCCGTTGCCAGTGTCCTTAACAAACAATGAGTATTCGATGAGTACAAACTAGCAAATCTAACGTCATCTTGCGCGTCCGAAATAATCATCATCATCATCATCAACCCATCGCAGTCCACTGCTGGACGTAGGCCTCTCCAATTGTTCGCCACTGTGATCTATCCATGGCTTCTCGCATCCAGCTCTTGCCAGCCATCCTGCGCAGATCGTCCTCCCACCTAGCCAGAGGGCGCCCTACATTACGTTTGCCAAGACGCGGTCTCCACTCCAGAACTCGTTTACCCCATCGGTTGTCGGTTCTGCGGCTAATATGGCCAGCCCACTGCCACTTAAGCTTGCTAATCCGGTGAGCAATGTCGATAACTTTGGTTCTCTGCCGGATCACCTCATTTCGGATTCGATCTCGGAGAGAGACGCCGAGCATTGCTCGTTCCATAGCCCGCTGAGCGACCTTTAACTTGTGGACCAGCCGAAATAATAGGGGCTATCGAATGTGGAAAGACCGCTAGACGGCGCACTGTTGGACTGAGGTCCAACTTCAGCAACATTCGCCGTTTCGTTCGACAAATTCACCTTTTGTCGTATCAAACGTTGACGTTTTGACATACCACGTTGAAAATTAACAATCAACACAAAATAATAACACACAAAAGTCAGCTCTAGCTAACCTTGATATCGAAGAATTCGTTTTAGTTGTACGCACGTCTATCCTTGTCATTACTGCTGAAACTAGCTGAGATTATTGTGAAGTTTGTGTATGTAGCATGTTTAACTCGCGATGAAGATAGCGATCTGTATTTTATTATTTTGTGTAATGCCCTTTGGACGCCCTGTTGGTCCAGTGGTTAAGTAAGCCGTATTCCTGGGTTCGATTCCCGGGTCGAGCAAAGGTATGTTTCGTATTTTTCGAACATAGCTCGGGTTTGTGATCACCAATCCGCATTAGGCAAGCGTGGTGATTACGCCTAATCCCATGATAGTAGCGATGTCTTGATTTCTTTGATGGACGCCTTAACCCTGCAGTGGGACAGTATACACCATTATTTGTGTAATAATCACCTTGTAAATGAACCTCAGTCCTATAGTAGGTTATCAAGCGGATTCTAACACACAAATAGCCTCCATTCTCCAATGATTATAGCCACATATAGTAAAATCCTGACCGAATGGTATCATAGGACCGGCAGATGAACTCCGGGTCGTCCAGTGTCACGATGGGTCGATGACAGCACTAAAATCGTAGGGACTAGATAGATAGATACTCTTTATTGCACAACATACAAAACTTAAAAGCTAGGTATACAGAGATACAATGTACAATTTAGGCGGTCTTATCGCTGGGAGCGATCTCTACCAGACAACCTTCAGGTAAAGGACATTAGATAGAAGAGGGGAGGACTACATGGATCCGAGCGGCTCAAGACCGGGTAAATTGGCGTGAAGGAAAGGAGGCCTACATTCAGCAGTGGGTAGTATAGGGTTGATGATGATGATGATCGAGGCTAAATGTCTCGGCATACCTCGTGCTTGCCGACGACGGTGACGTAGGCCAGGTGCGGCGGATGGCGCGCGGAGCGGCGCGTGAGCACCAGCACGTTCGCGGCGTCGAAGCCCGGCTGGTAGCGCCGCCACAGGATCTCACCCGACAGGTTGTCCATGCCGAAGATCTGAACGAATGGGGATGACTCATGTTACTAAATCATGTAATATACGATTTTACACTTTTGTCATTAGGAAACTTGAACAACATTCCGATTTTATTTTTCACTAGCTTTTGCCCGCGACTTCGTCTGCGTGTAATTCGAATAAAAGCAAGGTCTTATAGATATCTTTATAAATTATAGCCTATGTGTTATTCTGATCTATAAGCTACATTACTGTAAAGTTTCATTAAAATCCGTTTAGTAGTTTTTGCGTGAAAGAGGAACAAACATCCATCCATACATCCATCCAAACTTTCGCCTTTATAATATTAGTAAGGAAGTAAGGATGGACTTATCACGCGCACGGTTACGGCCGCACGTGTCATTCCGACAATGTGGAGTGTTTAGTTAGATAAAGTCAAAAGTCAAAGTCAAAGCGTTTATTGCGTTTCATGAATGTGATACAAGGTGGAATATAATTGGTTACAGTACATCATGTTACCTGTTAGGCATAGCAACATAGCAGGATCATATTGCACTAATAATATGTTTATCATCATAGAATTCGTTTAGGCTATAATAACATTTTTTAATTAACATTTGTTTCAGTTTCTTCAAAAATATATTTTATTAGCTTCTAATCGCAATTCTAAAAGTAGGTGATTATGTATTTTTATAGCTAGATTTATACATTTCCGTGCGGCTGAACGGTATTTTAAATTTATTTCTATTTATTATTCTTGGGTTACGCTGGCTAGGTTATACTGTGTTGTCAAAAATCTTGTTTTTTTTTTATAAAATTTCTAAATTCGATAGATATATTATATTATACAAGGGAAACTTAAAATTTCTAGATCAATAAAATGGGGTTTACACGTATCCATCGAGAGACACGTCAATTTAAAATTGACCGGTAATTTTGACAGTTTGAAGTTAAGGCTTCCTTTTGGTATCTTTTGAAAGCGCATAGACTTTTAAAAGATACCAAAATGAAGCCTCAACTTAAAAATGTTAGGGACGTATCTACCACGAGATGTCAGCTTAGTCCCATTTAGTGGTACAAACCCCTATGTTTTATTCGAATCGTTATGTATTTTCAATGCAATGGTGGGAGGGTGTGAATGGCCTATTGTAATATTTACTTAGCACGGATTTCAAAGTCATCTAAACTAAACTTTTTTTTTGGAGAAAAGGAGCCAAACGAGCAAGCGAGTCACCTGAGGGTAAGTGCCGATGGACATCAGCCACTCCAGAGGGAGTGGAGATGCGTTGCCGGCCTTTTAGGAAGGTATAGGTTCGTTTCTTGAAGATCTCAATGTCGTACCGGTTCGGAAATACCGCTGCGGGAAGTTGATTCCACAACGAGGAAGGGCGTGGCAAAGAGTGAGGTGTAAAGCGCACGGTAGTGGTATGAGACCATTACATTGTCTACTTCAGTGACAAGCACCATAATCTTGTGCAGGTTAAAAGTCCCGCACGAGGCCTCTGCCAGTTAGCTCGGTTGTACTCTCTCCACCCTGCATGCTCTGGATCAGTCTGTAGCTGCTGGAACTGCTTCCACAGCCGTCTACACTAAACATATGAGATCTACCTTGCCCACTTCAGTGACGAGCACTATGATCTTGTGCAGGTTGAAGTAGTCTCGCACGAGGCCGCTACCGGATTGCTCGGTTGTACTTTCGCCGCCCTGGAAGCTCTGGATCAACGTCTGTAGTTGCTGGAACTGCGTCTGAAGCCGTCTGGAGAAAGCTGCCCATACTGAACCTATAAGAGTATTGTATATTAAAAATCTGGTGGACATATCGTCAAACATGTTAAGAACACAAATTATATTTCGTCTGTAGTAGTATTTTATCTATCTATCTATATATAAAAAAGGAGAACCTGAGTTACTGAGGTATTAAGTGACTAGGAATGCACGCACAGCCGAAACTACTAACACTAGAAACTTGAAATTTGGAA
Organism: Marasmia exigua; assembly: GCA_019059595.1. Lineage (NCBI taxonomy): Eukaryota > Metazoa > Arthropoda > Insecta > Lepidoptera > Crambidae > Marasmia > Marasmia exigua. Next base: position 5,141,787 of record CM032471.1, read on the forward strand.
AGGTGTTCTTTAATAGTAAAACTAAGAAGGGATTTTTGAAAAATTAACCCTTAAGGGGGTAAAAAGGGGGTTGAAAGTTTGTGTGAGTCCGCCATCTTTGATGATAGGAATGTGAAAATATGTGTTAAGACTAATAATTTGAAATAAAAAGTAACCTTATTGTTTGTTTTTGGAAAATCACCCTTAAAAGTGGTAAAATAGAGGGTGAAATGCAGTATAGGGTTTTGCCACTTTAAAGTAAAAAACTTGAAATTCGCTATTCATTCTCCTTATATTAAACCAAGAACAAGTTGTGTTAACATTTTTAGAAATTTAACCCTTAATGGGGTGAAAGGGGGTTTGAAGTTTGTATGGAAATCCGTCATCTTTGATGTTATGAAAGATAAAAAAATTATTTATATGTATAGTTTGAAATAAAAAGGAACTCAATTCAACGTTTTTGGAAAATCACCCATAGAAGGGGTGAAATAGAGGGTTAGATGCTGTATGTATTAACATGTAAATTATACATAAGTACTTATAAATAGTTTTAAGTCATTCAAATGTATGACGATTTGTAAGTGCTGCGTACAAGCCTATGCAAATAAAGAATTATTTGAATTTGAATTTGAATTATGGGGGTTTGGTAATTAGTAAAGTAAGAAACTTAAAATGTATGTTTGGGCGCGGGTTTCAACCCCTAAGGGAGTAGTTGTGCGGGTTTGAAGTGTGAAAGAAGACTTTTGTAATAAAGACTAAAACTGCAAGAGTAACGCCGCGGCCGCAGTCTAGTATAATATAAAAGATACTCGATTAAGCGGTCTACAAGGCCTGTTGGGAAATTTATATACTGTATGTGTAATCCAAAGTATTAAAGAGAGACGTTTTATGTGTAAGGGGTACACAAGCAGTGCACATTGCGTAACATCAGGTGATAAGAGTACACACACATACACAGTTAATACAAGAAGAATAAGAACGAAAAAATGGACATATTAACAATTATGCTGGTATTCATTTCTGGGGCAGTAGATAAAAGAGATCTCAGTCAGTTGAGATTTGAAAGACACAAATCTAACACTGTTACTGGCTACACACGCCCACACTCTACTCAGTACTTACTATACATCTTGGCAGCTAGAAAAGAGAATAACCCCATTAATTGTCTAAGAAACAATTCTTCATATCATCAAATTATGCAACATATAAAGAAAACTGACTTTTTCATCTTGAAATTTTAGCATGGTTACTAAATTAGTAACCACTATACTCCTTTCGTTTTAGCATGATATGGATGACAGATGTCAAAATCTATAATTTTTTTTCAGGTTAGTCTCTTTCTAACGTGTGACTCACGTATAACTCTGTCTTGCTGTCACCGACATCATGATAAAGCGAAAGGAGTATAATATCTTTCTTTTAATTATTATTCTGACTGAGTAGGTGGCAAATAAATTATATTATTTTAACAAATAAGTTCTTATTTTTTTAGTAGTCATAATTTATTTTGTTTTATCTAGACAGCTCAACTTTAAATTAAATCTTAAACAAAGTGTGAAGTCATCGAAATGTATGAGACGACATACGGAACTGAAAGCTTCGTTGAAAACACACTCACCTTCTTTTTGATCAAACTCAGATTCAATGGCCGCGTCCAGCTCGGAGACGGGCAGGTCGACGAATTCCACTGCAACGACATTCGCGAGAGCCTCTTCCCGGGACCACAGGACACGACCTGAAAACAAGTTATATCAGTTATCACTAAGAATGAGTGATAAGTTTACTCATCATTATTGCATGATGTGTCTTACTCCTTTTTAGAAAGGTTCAAGCCCTCCGGACCAATGAAGAAAGTTCTTTCACTACTCGAAGCTTCTAGAATGTTCGCGAACAACTTCTAGAATTATTTTATTTATGCTAGAGGTGACAAAAGAGCAAGCAGGTCACCTGTTAGTAAGTAATCGTAGCCGGCCATGAACAAATCTGCGAGATTGATGATGCGTCTTTTAGAAAGGAGTACTCTCAACTGTGAAATCAGACGACCCTGACTTGAAGATACTTGTGTACTATAGTACTGCACCGACTCGTCGGCTGATTGTTTAAGATTGGCTACCATAGACTTAGTATCCTGTGTGTAGAAGTAGCTATTCAGAATTTAGTTACCCCCTTGCTGTAGCAGATGCACGGAGTCATCAGCAGCAGTGACGAGTATCCTGCAGGCGTGCAGCTCCCGCGCCGTCTTGGTGCACAGCGCGGCCGCCAGCTCGGGCTCCGGCACCTCCAGCGATTTGTCCGCCCAGCGGACCTCGCTAACTTCCGCCCCAGTCGACGCGCTGTGTGCGACTAGTTGGAAACCCTAAAGTGAGCAGTGAAGGTTTAAGATAGCAATTAACCGTGGGAGAGCCAGTTTCCGAAATAAATAGGCCGTCTCGTCAGTGGACTGATTCCTCGGCCTCACAGAAAACTGACGTGAAGCAGCATCTACATTGTTTGAAGGGAGTTAAAGCTTTGGCTGCACACTTTTTATTTTATAGTGCCACAGTATAATGGCTCTCCTCAGCCTGATGGTAAGCAAAAGGACCACGTTTCAATTACAACAGATGCGATGTCAAGGCATCACTTCCGTTGGCACTGCCCTTATATCTCCACCGGTGTTAAGGGTATTAATAGGCCGCGACAATCGCGTACCATCTGCTGAATTCATGCGTCTGTCTAAAATAATAGAGAAATCACGACAAAATAAGTTAAAAAGAGATACAATTCTAATAAGTAAAGTAACATTTAAGAAGTTCTAGGAAATACTTACAATAAAAGTTATTCAAGAATAGCACACAGGTTAAATAGGCACAAAAACTAACCTTTACGGCATCTGTCCAAGTCTGCAACACCATCGGTCCATTTGTGCTGTCCACCAATGCTACACTAGCCGACTGATCAGCCACACTAACATCCAGTACTTCAAAGTCATTGTTCTTTATCACAACTATTTTCTTATCTCCAAGAATAAAGCCTGGTTGAATGCTATTGCCGTCAAGAGAACCAAGAAAACTATCATATTCATTTGAAGTAAACTGTGAGAGGGGCTTGCTAATGATCTGGACTGCATTCGAAGTGACGTCTAGAGAGAGGAGCAGTTGACTTCCCATGCTCCCTGATATGCAGGAGTAGTATGGTGGTGACACCACACATCTGAAATAGATTTATATACTTTTAAGACATGTATAAATTGCGAAAAGGATATGTATGTTCATTATTTTTTCAATTGAAAATATTTTTCATCCAAAATCATATAAAAGATATTGTTCCATTTGAATTGTTTGTAATTTCAGGTGCAATGTATAATGAAATTGATCAGTCATGGCAAAATTCTTATCATATTATTTGTAGTAGAACCTATTGTATATACAATGTGTTATTCAATAATGCTAAAAAATATTGAAATAACATCACTAAATGTAGTGTAAGAACAATAGTTCTTAGGTCCAAATGAGGGTTTTGCCTTGCACTGTAAGAGAAACATCCCACACCTGTCTCTAATATCTGTCAACAGAGATCTGTGTTAGTGTTGGAATTAAACTCTTTCATTCCACAGCTGTAAGCAGGTGGCTTAATTTAAAGCCATCCCATAACGAACGAGAATATACCTATCGCATCCTAACAAAGGTGACACACAGCGCGTGTGAAAGAGTGGGAAACTCCAATTCAGTCGTAACATCTACTTTAAATTAAGCCCTTAGTTTAAGATAAGAATAGGAAATAGCAACTTACCCTTCATTTGTCCATATGGCAGGCAACTTGGATGTAGAGCCCCTATTCTGCCCCGTCATCAAGTTATACATGGAGACTTCAATATGGGAACCGAACACAGGCAGCATATGCACCAGCATGTTATTCTGCACCCACCACTCAGAGAACTCTGCCTGCTCATCCTTCTGCAGCGTCAGAGACCATTCCCATAGGAGGACTCCTAAAATTTAAGGTTTTTGAAATGAAATGGATATTCTACTTTTAATTACATAACTAAGCAAATAGCATTACCATGATTCTGTAACAATTTTAATATTTTATGGATTACAGTCTGTAGCTTTTATTCAATTATTATATCAATAATATCAGCAAGGTGAAAATATTTTACAGAAAATTCACACTTTCACTTGTTCAGTCCACTTCAAAATATCTTAGGGCTCTAACCTACCTCAAACATGACAACTGTATGTTAGTATTCGCCAAGGTGCATTTTCATTTGTTATTCAAGAACAAATGACAACAAATAACATACACCTTAAGGTTAAAAGTGACTTGTCAAATGCTGAGATATTTATCCTAGGTTTGAATGCTAACATATTTTTGAAGCTGACTGTACAGTATGCACTAGTTGACTATCACAGACAAGTGTCCCAGGCGAGGAAACTGACTTTGTTTTTGTTTACACCAGAGCAGCACAGTCACAATTTTCCATCCAAAAAATCTCTTTTGTCATAATTAACATAATTTGCTATGCTACTATGGGTAGAGTATGTGTATGTTTAAAGTCTATCAATGTCTATAGTCCATTCAGTATCTGAGGGTTCACACGTTTTGTATCATGGATCCATCTTATCATCAAATCACGATTATTGTCTCTATGTCTGCATAGATTGTATTAGGGACCTAGAACTAGTAATTGCTTTTGGTGACGAAGGTGGTTCCGACTCAAGTGAGTGTTGTTATTTTTAATATAATATGATGCATATTATTCTAACTATTGGTGATTTATTGCATGAGCACCACTAAGAATATTAATATATTGTATTCCATATCCAGATAGTTAAAATTCATAGACAAAATGTTGATTAAAATTAAAAATCAAACAAATAAAAAGTATTTGATTTTTAAAGAAAATATTTTCGATTATTAAAAATATTGTTTATATTTAAAAAGAGTGTCTCACTTTTAAGGTGGTCCGTTTCCTATACAAACTTGTCTTACAGGAATACTTACAGGCAGAAGCTTGAATATGGTTAAAATGTCTTTTAAAAAATTATATATGTGTGTCTATTTACGCGAATGGTGTAATATTTCATGTTTAAAACATAAACAAAGTATAATTTCGATTTTAAAAAACGTAGCAATTTGCGAAATCGCTTGAATGTGTGTGTGCTTGAAACGAATGCAATCTCTCGTAAAAACGGCGACATCTATACGAATCTAGTTAAATTTCCTAGATGGTAAGCTATGTTTGCTTAGCTAAACGAACTGGCTATCGAACAGATGGCGCTGAACTGCAATAAAAATATGCATGATATTTGAGCGATTTTTTAGTTAATCTTCATAATATATTAAAAATTGTATCATTTTATTGCTATAATAAAACACAAAATGCAAAAAAGGTCACACACTTTGACTTTACATTGATAAGAAATAATAGAGGCTTTTAAGTGCGACCGTCTGTCTACCCGCTGGGCCATCGAGGCATGACATTGTGTTAGCGACGTTGCCGCTCTTACGCGTCGTTGCCATATTTCTATAGCACCAATTTCTTCAACTTGAAATTATTTCTGGATTTTAGATTGCTCCTTTACTGGGTTGCCAGAAGGTACTTTTCCTGAAATTCTTGGTAAAATTTAGTCTTTCATTTTTTTAATTTCCTTTTTTTTCATTGGTTCCATAGGAGAAATATTGTGAAGTGAGTGTACATGAAACGAACATGCAATTGATATACGCATGCAGGTACGAAATACAATTGATCTGCCAAAAAGAGCAAAAATGTACTGGGATAACACATTGCCATCTCTGTCAGTTTTAGTCTGCATAGTAAAAAAACAGAGTTTAGCTGGGTATTGGCTGTCTAAAATCGCCGTGAGACTGGGGCCAGAAAACTAGTCTGTATATTTATGGACAGGAATTTGGGGACAAATACAAAATCGTACCTGGCAACTATGACTCAATCTAGCATCGCGGCATCGTCCGAAGTGCGATCCTGTTTACGCTTTACAAAATGTACCTACCGCTAATTTCCAAAACTTTTCAACTAAAAAATTCAACTGTAAAGTAATAAAATTTTAAGAAATACCTACTTTATTGTTACACATGATTGGTCAATAATAGTACATACATAATTATTTCCAATAACTTAATTATAATATATTTCTAAGGAATGATAAACCATTTGCTGTAACGGAACGTAATCTAATTTTTTGTGATAACTAGTGTTGTGTATGCATCAATCCATTCAACGCTAAAATAAATAAATCTCGATATTCATAGCCTTGGTTTGGTAGGTGCATTGTTGAAGAAATTGAAATACAAACATTGACATCTGCAGTTCGCGCGAAACGTAACAGCCACGCGCTATCCGTACTTATCTGATAATATATAATATGTAGTACAACGGGTAGGCCAATACAGCAGAATTGGATGGAACTCTGCATCAGCTACTCTCGGCTCCGTTCGGGTTCCGAGACAAAAGTATACGTACAAGTACAACCAATTATTTTTTTAGTTTTAGTGAAATTACTGTATTTAGAGTCGAATGTTGCTACGAATTTTCTATGAGCGAACGGTTTTTTGAGTGATATTGAATCAAGTTCGTCAGGGTACAAAGTTAGGAACTCATCTGTGCAATTTGTTGTTTACGTCGCGTAGTGTTAATCAAGCGACAGTGTTTTAAATATTCGAATGTTAAGTGATGAGTTTAGAGGATAAAGTCCAATGTGGATTGATAAATAGTGATTCCATTGGTAATGTATTGGCCTTAAAGTTATGGGAACTCGTGATAAACACTTGGAATTAAGAGTCAAATGTAACTCTTGTGGTCATTGATTGAATTAAGTATAAAAAGTTAAGCTTGGTAAGTACATACCTACCAATTGAACTTACTTTTCTTGCTACTTTTAACTTCTACTACCTGTGATAATATTATTTTTAAAAAGTGATAGTCTGTATTTTAAAATTTAATAGTATTTTTCCAATAAAATGTATGCTATGCTATGATGATAAATTTTCATTTGAATAATGCTTTTATCGATAAATTGCCAGCTTCTCTGATAGCAAAATAAACAACTCTACTCGTACTTTTTCAAACAACTTTTTTTCATTCTGTCTGAATTTCTGACTGACTTGTTCTGATCGTTGTTTAGGTATTATTGTATGCAATTTGATTGACTTTCCTATATTTTGCAGATTTTTTTGATAGTTTTGTTTGAGATGAAGTGAGGAGCTGGGTGTTCACAATGGACTTTGGAAGGACAAACAAATCGAGCTTTTTAATGTGTTACTCTCTTACTATGTACAGAACAATAAACTTTGCTTTTCAATTACAGAAAGACCTATTCTCTAACCAAACCTCAAATTGAACTGAATGATGAAACAAAAAATGGATTACACAGTGTTTACTCTTTTGAATGTGTGGAATGCTCTGGAAGCGAGCTAGTGAAAAGGATGATCACATAAATAAAGCCCTAGTTTGGGGTGCTGTGACAAGTGGCAGCTACTATGCACAAGTAGACCAGATGACTGCGCTTATGGATATACCAACTTTATCATCGAATAAGTTTCACTCAATTGAAAAAGAATTGGGATCTGTGTGGCAACAACACTTGACAGAGGAGATAATAAAAGCTGGAGCCGAAGAAAGAGCCATCGCCATTGAAAAGGGACACATGTCCCCTGATGGGGTGCCATATATCACTGTCTAAAAAGATCATATGGACATAACATTAACTCATCTTCTGGGATGGTAAGTTTAACTTTGTTATAATCACTTGTTTGTTATACATTTTTCATTGTTATTTAATTTTTGCAAGTAAAACTTTAATCCCACTGAAAATGTGTCTCAGACATAAGGACGGTACAAAGTCCAATAAGGGTAACTCCGTGTGTACCCATATTATTACTTTAAAAAATTTTCTTACCAATTCGGGAGTTCAAAGTAATAATAGAATGTGTTATAAAACACACACCCCTTTATTACAAAACGTGGTCTAAAGTTAGGCTTGGTTTAAAGCGGATGCTGTCACTTTCATTTAAAAGTTATATAAAAGTGACAGCGTTATTTTTAAACCTTGTAGACCATTTTTGTAATAAAGGGGACCGAGGTTTGGTAACAATATTTAATAACAAATTGAAATAATATAAATTTATTGTTACAAACATTCTTACATTATTTATTTCTTTTTACAGATACTTCAGTCCACTTGGGATATTCAAGCATGGTGATTTTCAAGAAACACTCAAAGTTACTTTAAAAGCATTTTATTGTTTATAAATTGATGTAAATATTTTTTATTAATTATTAAAAATTGACTTGATACTACCTCCTACCTACCTACACCAACTAATTTGTACACCTCGTCATACAGTTAACTAGTTTTTAATGGATATGTAATTAGAAAACTATGTATATGCAGTTTTGGAATATTTACTTTTGTTTGTAACATATGAGGGGAACTTCACTAATGATCATGCTCCCCAAATGTCCCTGAGGTTGTGGCGCTATGTGGCTGGTCATAACATTCACTCTGCTATGCTATGGTTGAGTGAAATGATGGCTAAAACATATGTCATACTTGAACAGGTGCCACCTTTGGGGACTGGTCTGCTTTGGTTTAAATCATATTTAGCTTATTATTTTGTGTTGAATTATTAGCTGTATGACTTGGTATAAGGTATACTTTGTATAATGTGTAATAAAAAATTGTATAAAAATATGGCGTTTAACTGTAACTGGTGAGTTTTTGTCGAAAGAATCGCATTTTGTGTATTTATATTTTAATATATTTTATTTATCGGCATATTTATGTAATCACATGTAAATTATACATACTAATGAAATTGTTTTAAAGGATTCAAATATAGATTTTATTATATTTATTGTTTTTTAATTATCATTCCTAAGGACTTATACCACTCCACTTCTTCTGCACGAACCTACCTACATGAAGTTATTACTTAGAAGTCGCCCACCTACGCACACCCAGCCTACTCTATTAGGTCTACAGACGCTATGTGGCAAAAAATCGTCCCGAAACGAAGTGAGGGCGGACCGCTAGTTGCATAATAAACCGCACTTCAATTTCGAAAAGTCCAGTGTGTCTTAAGTTATCCGTAGTCCATTCGATAGATCCGAAGAAGAAATTTAATCATATATTCCGTAATTCCTACCCACATCATATTTTTAGTGTTAAGCGCGCCATCTATGGCCAGCGAGGAATAACAGCTATCTGATAAAAAACATGCTTCAGCTTTGTATGTGTGTGTGGGGACGATACGTACGTACACAAGTTGATATTAATTTAGCAACGATGCAGCAATATAACGATTCTGGTTTAGTTGTTAATTGTTGAAATACATCAAAAAATCGCAGTTATTACGTAGATGTCGCGAATCACTCTACACTTAAAATTACTGTCCTGTAGAAGTCGTAATTATTTATTTTCTCGATTCACTGACAACAGAGCCATCTCTTAGCAATCGTTTAGCAGGATTGCGTGAGCTTCCACCTAATGTCAAAATATAATTGTATGGACTTTCAGATACTGAATGGACTATAGGTCTATCAAAGTTTAGGGTTTATCAATAAGCTAGTCATTCCATTATAAAAAAGCTTATTGAGAAAAATCTTACCTGTGGAGGAGTCCCATCCTCGTACTAGATAAGGGTTGGACCCTGTTACTGTGACCACTTTCTCGGTAACATGCAACAATTGAATGTTGCCAGTGGATGCACTCTCAAACACATGACGCCAGACCACTTGTCCTGAAATAAACAAAATATGTACATGTTAGCACAAAAGAATCGAAAAACTAAATTATTATACAATAGTTTAGATTACTTTTTAAGAAAGTTAATTTTTTTAGTTAATTTAAGTCATTTGGATGAAGAGAAAGTTAATTGCATTTTTAGCTAATTATTGAATACAAACATGACATTCGTGAAATAAATGTATGAAAATATACATTTAATTTTGTTTAACCGAACAACAATATTGGATACTACGTGGAATTCCCTTGGAAAACATTTTTTTTCCTGTATCCTGTCTACATTGTATGCAAAAGATTACACATGAATTGCTATTTTGAGACTAGATAATAGTAAATTATTTAACTCTTTATTATTGTCTGTATTGTCACCAAATAACCCTAGTCTAACCAATTAAAAGCGGACACATTCAATAAAATCAATTACCTGTCTTTAAATTCAAAGCCGCCAATACATTTTCTTCGGTGGCGACAATTATCTTCTTAGCGGTTGAAACAGTGTCGAATTGAGCGAATTTGATCCTTCCAACGTAACTTTGACGCCTGAAAGCGATAATTTCATTAAAAATTCACCAAACTTATAGCGTTTAGTGACATGAAAAGTATAACCTAAAATAATAATTTACCAATCGAATTTGCCTATTTGGTCCTCGTAAATGCATACTGAGAGGTTAATTAAGCTAAAGAACACAATAAACCAATTGAAACTGTTCAAAAATTTTAATAAACCCAGAAAATTGGGTTTTATAGAAATTGACAGCACCCCCATTGCTAAATGACTGACTGAAATGTAAAATGTTGCCAAATTTTAAATATAATCTTCCGTAGCCTCATAAATAGTAGCTTTAATCCACTGAGTAGTATTCTTTGCCAAACCAGCCAGACAAACAACAAACTTAGATAATGTTAAAAATATTAAAATAAATATTTCTACCGAGATATGACGTCAAAAAAGTGTGTGGATTATGTTGTTTAGTAATTCTAAGCATGCTTCAACTCAACTAATAGGCTTTTTGCATGTATTGCATGTATCTATATTTTTTGTTTTTATTAAACCAAATGTGTCTTATAAGTATCGAACCAAAAAGAACTTTAAATAGTCATATAATAACATATTCATGGTAATAATCACAAGCCTAAGTCATACAACTTTGAAACTACTATAGTATATAAATTTAATTTAATGGCAATAATATAAAACGTTCCTTTAAACGCATTTTTGTATATTTTTCTGTTGGGCTTTGCATTTTCTGTATACCGGAATAGCTTACAACTTTGTCTAACTAAGGTATGTACAAGGTACAACAATAGCCACCTATCAGATTAGTATAATTGTCAATTTTCCTCAATTGATATTAAACCAAACATGTTTGAAATTGAGTTGACAAAATTTATTGAATCAATTTGATGCATTTGTTTACATGTAGTATCTTCTACTTAGTTTGTGGTTTACATTGATGCTTGTGCCCCGTAGCATTGTGTGCTTATATTACCTATAACATTCTATCTAATAAGTAAGATAGGTATTTCGGTCGTTTGGTAACTAGGTATGGTTTCTTTACTTGTATTGAGTATTGACTCATTTATCTATGCTACGGCGAGAACTTAAACCTAATGAAAAAGTATTTAAGTATGTAAGTATGTTTTCTATTGATTTTTCATGCCTTGATGGCTAAATGACTAACATGTATTAATCATCGAATCGGGCATTCTATCCCAAGATTTGTTGTTTGAAACAAAAATGTCGTCTCCTGTCCTCGTTCGACGATGACACGACGACCAGACCTGATGGATGGTCTCTACATCTTTATTTTTTTATGTGATCTAGGTTTCAGACGATCAGACGGATCACCTGATGGTATACGGTTTTCCCTGACCATGGATATCAGCACACAACATAAGTGGAATCAGAAGTGCGCTGTGAACTTTTAAACTCACTCACTGGCCATGGATACTCGTAACACCACTGAAGCCGCAAGTGCCCTGGCAAACATTTCCCTTCCCCCTGAATTCAATCAACCCTCACTCAAAGATGAAGAAAATAAAGAGTTTGGCGCTTGGTCGCTTGCACAGAGTAGGCGAGCGGCTTCCACCGGGACGCGTTCGGCGCGGGTTGCGCGCAATTATAATATAGGGGACCAACCTTTGGAAAAAACATGGATTTTTACCTTTTTTATGTCATGTGGCAGACGAGCAGACGGATCACTTGATTGTAAGTTAGCGATTGCTGCTGCCCATGGACATTCGCACACCACTGGTGCCACAAGTGCGCTGGCAACTTTCCCCCCTCCCCTCAAATTGGGTCATAAAGAGTTTGGCGCTTGGCCGCTTGCACGGAGTAGGCGGGCGGCTTTCACCGGGACGCGTTCGGCGCGGGTTGCGCGCAATTATAATGCAGGGGACCAACTTTTGGGAAAAACGTGGATTTGTACATTTTTTATGACATTGGACAGACGAGTAGACGGATTAGATTTTTCGTCAGACGGTTTTTCTTTGCCGATTTGCCAACTAATATACACTGGAGTTTTTAGCGTCCAAATGGGGGCTGACAGGTAGATAAGTAATTTGACACTAGCACATAAGTAGAGTCCGCGCTACGAAAGAAATCCCGCGGAAAACACGGAACTTAAATTTGAGATTCCTTGTTTCATTCACCACAAAGATCAAATTTGAATAAATAACACACTTAAAAATTTCATCTCGTGTTCAGGCGGGACTCGAAGCCACACCTTCCACAATCCGGTAGAATGTTCTACCAATTAAACCACTGAACGCGTTAGTAAGCCGACGAAATTTGTAAGTGCTTGATTCGACATGAGCTGTCGATAGTCTCATCAATTATGTAGGTATATTCACAATATCCTGTGAAATATTATTACAAATATTTGACCACTAGTTAAGATGACTGCTAAATCAATAGTTGATATTTTTATAGCAATCTTTTGCAATTTATTCTTAAGTAAATAACACACTTAAAAATTTCATCTCGTGTTCAGGCGGGACTCGAACCCACACCTTCCACAATCCGGGTGAATGTTGTACCAATTAAACCACTGAACGCGTTAGTAAGCCGACGAAATTTGTAAGTGTTTGATTCCCTGTTCTGATATCCGTAACACAGGTGCTGAGATACCTATCTCGGAGTCAGATCAATGTAGTGATATGAAATATTTACATAAATATTATTTCGCACTATCAATATCCAAATGGGCTATCAACGTATAGGCAAATGAATAGAGAAAGATTTCTACATAATCCTAGACTCCACTCGAGACTCGAGGCTCGAGTGTATGTAGCGCGCGGCGCGGCGTGGTCACTGCACCGCGGTCATTGCTGTAGCTAGGTGCAGCCACTGGCAGTGCCCTGTTCATGCGGCTCTCTGATTCTGCATACCAAGTATAAGTACAATAACATACATTGAACGAATTTAACCCTTTAATGATGCAGGCAACCCGAAAGAGTCTAAATGAAGAACTAAATAAGTATTTTTGTAAAAAGACTGCAGCCAATAAATCCCTACATTTCAACAAACTCGCGGCATCAATTTCCAACGGGGCTCGAATGTCTGCAGTGACCGGTGCGGCGTGGTCACTGCACCACGTGCACCGCTATAGCTAGGTGCTGTCGCTGCGCTGTTCCGCATGCGGCCCTCTGATGCTGCATACAAGTAGGTATTCTTAAGTGCAATATCTACCATACATTGAACTTAGATTAAATCAAAGACATTGAATGAATTTACCGCTTTTGTGAAGCTAGGTACGTAATCCGACAGAGTCTAAACAAGTGCGAGTCGGGCTCGCGCACAAAGGGTTCCGTAGCAGCAAAGTCCAAAATTACAGTTAAATCAACCTATCTCAAAAACTATAAGAGATACTTTGATCAAACCAAAAATCGTTGAAAGAGTTAATTAGCATGCATCACCTCTATTTTTTTTAGAATTTTATACCCCGTAGTTATAAAAATAGAGGGGGGAGGACATACTTTTTACGACTTTGAGAGCTGATATCTCAAAAACCGTTCACTTTAAGAAAAATGTTTTTTAGAAAACTTTATATCATTTTAAAAGACCTTTCCATTGATACCCCACACGGGTATGTACATCGAAAAAAAAAATTTCATCCCTCAGTTACATGTATGGGGGGCCCCACCCCCAATTCTTTTTTTTACTATTTAGTGTCATATTTTTGTAGCGGTTCATACAACACATATTCCCATCAAATTTCATCACTGTAGTACTTATAGTTTCCGAGTAAATCGGCTGTGACAGACGGACAGACGGACAGACGGACAGACGGACATGACGAAACTATAAGGGTTCCGTTTTTGCCATTTTGGCTACGGAACCCTAAAAACGAATAATATATTTTTTTAGCAAAAAGACTGCAGTGTTTAAATCCACACATTTCAACAAACTCGCGCTATCAATTTCCAAAGGGGTTCGTGTCTGCAGCGCGTGGCGCGGCGTGGTCACTGCACCGCGTGCACCGCTACTCGTACCTATAGCTAGGTGCAGTCGCTGCGCTGTTCCGCATGCGGCCCTCTGATGCTGCATTGCCGTTGTCCGCCCGAGCTTTTGTTTTTGTTTTATATTCAACTAAATGGAGGCAGTTTCATGGAGCAGCTGGCACAACACATTTTATTACATGATAAAATTTCGAATAAGTAGGTTTACATGAAGTTTTCTTTTAAATTTTCTCTCTGTAACTTGCATACCTAAATGTATCTTATCTGTATACCAACGAGTACCTACATCTAAAGGAAGAGCGGTATTCAAATGTTAATGAGATTTTTTGTTTTGGCGTCGCTAACATGTTATCATTCTCAGTTGCGTTTAAAGCTGTCACTTCAGAGCCCGGAGTAACTACGCTTGGATTATGATCAGGGATTCGGGAAGTTGGGTAATCACACAATTAAGCGACTTCTTGCACTTCGCATGACTTCTTCAGTTAGTACCACTCTCTCAGCGTCGCTCCCTCTTGACTGATAGTGGTCATCAACCGATGTGGATGATAGTTGGTAGGTACCTAACTAAGCAGTTTATAACTGGGAATTCCTGAGTATTCTTCCTTCTTTCAATGTATCACCTGCCACATCATATAGTGAAGTGACATAAGGAAAATAAATCGCTCTATCATCTCCCACCCATCACAAAGACACCTTTAATTTTGATGTCGTTGCCTGGGGCGGGCAGTAGGTACGAGTATTATCTAAAAAGGGTGTATCGGTAATAATTTTCTTCCCTCCACCTCTTCTACGAACTATGCTAAAGAACATAATTTTTTTCTATGCTGTTTGGAAATTAAATATAGACGGTCACCTGACTATTTTGTATGGGGAATCGAAAAAGTTTCGAGTTTCCCAGAAGCCGTAGAATAAAATATTATGTTTAGAATAGTTGGTAGAAGGAGTGGTTACAGGAATGATTTTTTTACTTTTTGGTAAACCCTGTAATAACAAAACCAATTTTATTGTTTGTATTTGGCGTAGGTTACTTAACATTTGCATGAGTAGATATAATTACAGTATTGTTGGAAATCTGCCTGTGGAAACAGGGTACCTATACCTAAACTTGGCAGCTACTGTATTTATTAGCTGTTTTTGGCTCAAATAACGACTTATATCCGCATTAATTTATTCAACCATCGGGAATTTGTACACTTGTGCAGTAGGCCACGAAATTTAGTGTTTGATATTTCGATTTTATTTAATTGCAGGGGCGTATCTGCCGTATCAATTATAAAGTGTATAAGGAAAAAAAACTTTCTAATTTATTTTATTTTACAAATGACAAAATTCAATAGAGGAATATTTTTTTCCGGCCTTAAGCGTGCGTTCCAAAGTTCAAAAAAAATATATTTGTAAAATGGTTAAATTATGTTAAGATAAATTAATTTCGTTTCACATTTTTTTTTCTTTTGTGATAAATCTTTACCCCCATAAAAGGGCCTCCAAACATTTTTTTTATCCCCCGGCCCCGACAAGGCACGCTACGCCACTGAATTGATACGTTGAGTAAAGTAGTCATTAATTTGTTACTGCTTTTTGTGAAGAGTAGGTAGTAAATAATGTTTAATTTCATTGCCAGTCTGTTATCAGCGAAACAGCCCTATAACAACCTTTTAACATGGAGTAATCTCAAGTAGTAACGCGCTGTTGGTCTAGTGGTTTAAGTACCGGGCCGTACCTAATCTCGGGGTCCTGGGTTCGATTTCCGGGTCGGGCTAAAAGTAGGTTTCGAATTGTTTATAACTTAACTCGGATTTAGGATCACCAATCCGCATTTGGCAAGCGTGGTGATGAAGCCTAACCGCATCATAGTAGCAATAATTTGATGTCTATGATGGGGCCATTTGCCCTGCAGTGGGACAGTTGGCTGATTACTAGCTACTAACTGTTATCAGCATAAATAAGGGTGCCCGCCCACGACCGACTTTATGTAGCACCGTAATCGATCCGTTCGGTGTGCGGGCACCCTAAAACTGATTCTTGAATCTTATGTATTTGAATCAACTTGAGATTTTAGGCTTCATCAGACCTTAATCACTCGAGTGTCTAAAAGTAAGGCGATTCCGCCTGAGCATTTTGCTTTTGTTGAGTCAGCTTCGTTATACGAGCTGTTTCCGCACTTACTGCCTCAGATTGATAGATAGATATTGTTTATTGCACACATTATTAAACACAGGTGTGTGTATTCTCTGCTTAGGTTACCCAAAGGTTGTCTGGAAGAAATCGCTACAAGCGGTAAGACCGCCTTTGTCCCTTGTACAAGGTACAGGTTCGCCCATGTGTAGGATATTGCTCCCACCTCTGGGATGGTTCTGCTATCCGTATTGTTGGAGATTATGAGGTGACTAAGTCCCTAGAACCTATTCTGCTACGTAGAGACATTGCCAGTCTAAGTGTTCTCTACCGCCTCTATAATAGGGAATGCTCTGATGAGTTATTTCAACTTATCCCATCCTCCCCTTTCCACTTCCACCTTTTGGCTACTTCCTGCCCCGAGCCATCAAGACATGGAATGCCCTCGCAGCTCATGTGTTTCCTCCTTCATACAATCCGGGGTCTTTTAGTCGGGGTGGCAGGGTGAGGATGGCAGACTCGATGGGTACTTTGTTAGTTCTTTTGTGCCTGTCAACCTCATATTTGGATTTCACGGCCGCTTACCATCAGTCGGAGAGAGGTCATCCTGATTGGCCCTGCTATAAAAAGAAAATTGCTCAGAGTCGGCGGCAAACTTCTGGTTTGTTCTTTTTATTCTTATGCAATTATGTATGCATAGGGTATTACCTACTTAAATATGCATAAAAACTTAAATAAATAAATATATCTAATATATAAAATTCTCGTGTCACAGTTTTCGTTGCCATACTCCTCCGAAACGGCTTGACCGATTTTGATGAAATTTTTTGTGCTTATCCGGTATCTATGAGAATCGGCCAACATCTATTTTTCATCCCCCTAAATGTTAGGGGTAGTCCACCCCTAAATTTTTATTTTTATTTTTTAGACAAAATTTTTAATTTCTCTTTTTTTTATGATACAACATACAAAAATACATACAATCCTCAATTTTCACCCTTCTACGATCAACCCTTTTATTTATATGGCAAAACAACGTTTGCCGGGTCAGCTAGTATATATATATATATATTTTACAACATCACATACATTGATCTGACTCCGAGATAGGTAGCTCAAGCACCTGTGTTAAGGATATCAGAATCAACAGTGGGATTACAAATATATACATATAATACTTTTCTTTTGTAAATACATACTTAAAATACATAGAAAACACCCAGACCAATACAAACAAACATGTTCACACAAATGTTTGTACTGTGCGGGGACCGAACCCGCAACCCTTGGAACAAATGCAGCGTTCACTGCCACTGTTCCAAACGGGTCGTCATACTTAAATAACCACTTTTTGTGTAAGTATTTGGTATTTTTAATCCTTGAACCACTGTAATATTCTGTGCTTAACGCCTTTCACTGACATGAGGCTGTCAGGAGCGTGATTACATGTCAGCAGCGTTATTACATGCATCGGCTAGCTCAATCGATACTAAGTACGCCTGAGCACTCGACTGCGAAGCGCCGTGCGAGCCAAGACATTTGGCGTTGGCACTAATGAATGACTGGGGCACGATATTATAATACACTGGGGTAATCGTTTACCTCTAAGGAAAATGATAGATATATAGATAATACGTTTACTCTGCTGCACAAAATTATACAGTTACATAATCAAGTTGTAAACACGAATAGTCATAGAGTCTGATAGGTAGAAGCAATCAATGAAATACAAAATATAAGAATAATAATTAGTGGACAATGTTACAGCAAGAATGGTCCCCGTCTCAGCCTATGCCACAGCAAAGCCATGACGCTGATTTTCAGACGGCGGCCTCAGAGTTTGTCCACGCCAGGCGAGGTGAAGAATTTTGTGCAATAAAGTGTATCTATCTACCTATCTACGAATTTGAACTATCGGGATATGGAATACAATATGTAAATATTCTTAGTGGTACACACGCAATGAATCATTAATAATGAAATAATATGCATCTTATTCATCTGAACAATAACAACTCTCGCTTGACGTGTCGGAGCCATCTTCGTCAGTAAAAGAAATTACCAGTTCTTGGTCCCTAATACAATCCATGCGGACATATTTTGCTCGAGACAATAATCGCGATTCGATGGTTAGATGGCTGCCATACCGATTACAGATTTATTGTGATTGTTTGTATCAATCCCTATGAAAACTTCGGAAAAACACGGAACCAAAATTTGAGATTCCTTGTGTCTGTGAGCATAAAGGACTTTGACTGTTGATGGCAATTCAAGTGCGCTTTTTAACCGACTTCAAAAAAAGGGACGAGGTTCTCAATTCGACATTCGACAACTTCTTTGCTGGCACGGACTCTACCTACTTTGTCACCTTTTAATTCCAAGTGAGAGGGAAGATAGATAGATGCTGGTTATATGCTTACGTACGATAGAGGGAGCTCTTCAGTTTTCATACAAATTGCTTCCATAACGCATACGGTACGTTTCTCGGCTTATTCCGTTTATGCACCCTAAGATGGATATTCGGAAACGAGTGTCCTCATATCCACCCTGAACGGGGTGGATAACCGTAATTTGTATAATGTTTCTTCCGGTTTTCTACCCTGCCTACGTCAGTCATTTACAGAAACATACACAACACAAAGGTTAGGCACTGCTAGCTGTTCTTAAATGAGTGTCGTGCGAGCCAAAACATCCGACGCTAGTGCTTAATGTTAATCAATGACTGCAGCGATTGGGTAGGCAAACGCTCGGTTGGTATTTTATGCAAAGATTTTACCTCCTCTTATCCTCCTTACAACCTCATACACAGATCTGACTTCGTAGATACTAAGAAGATTAAGCACTGTGTTATGAATATCAGACAACTGAGGGATTACAAATAATACTTACCCTACGAGAATATTTATACCTATACGCAAAAATGGGACAATCATGTTTGGTGAAAGGAATCGAACCCATGACCTTTGACGTAGGAGGCAGTGTCACTGTTAGATTAAATCAAATGGTTTAATCAAAGGTGTCAGCCCTAAATCCTAAATGAGCTCAACTCATCATAATTGTTCGTATTTTTTTGTAGGTAATCTGAAAGGATGCTTTTAAAAAAATCTTTTGGAAAGACAATAATTACCTAAAGAAAGTGAACAGTACCACACCAGCAAAGAATTTTAATACGTTCTGCCTTTAGAAATGCAAGTAAAGTACAGAACATCACAGTGTAATTAATAACCGTGAAACCGCTCCTTCGAGATTATGAGCTAGAAGTAAGTAAGGCTAACGGGAATAACGATACCTGCAGGCGACGGGTAGGGCACACTAGCGACGCCAATGAATTTTCATTTTTAGCAACTAAACTGGTTCTATTTTAAACTATTTCGGGGTTACAACCTCTCGGCAAAAACTTATATTATTTATTAAATAACTATAAATAATAAAATAATAAATATTTCACAACATTACATACATTGGTCTGACTCCGAGATAGGAAGCTCAAGCACCTGTGTTACGGATATCAGAATCAACAGTGGGATTAAAAAAATATATACATATACTACTTTTCTTTTGTTAATACATACTCATAATACATAGGAAACACCCAGACCAATACAAACAGACATATTCATGCACACAAATGTTTGTACTGTGCGGGGATCGAACCCGCAACCCTTGGCAGCTTTCACTACCACTGTTCCAAACGAGTCGTCAACTATACAAAAATGTTGGGTCCAACGCGTACGCGAAAAATTGATTCACGCCAATAGCGGCCACTTTTGGCGTAAATCATTTATCACATACAAAAACGGAACCAACATCTGTGCATGGTTATTTAATAAATAGTATAAGGGTTTGCCTAGAGGTTGTAGTCCCGTAATTGTTTAAAATAGATCCGGTTTAGTATTTAAAAATTAAAATCGATTAGCGTCGCTAGTGTGCCCTACCCGTCACCTTAACTGCAAAGACTGGAGTACTTACCTGGGGCACACAATAAATTTATCACTGTTAAATAGTTAAGGAGGTACTTAGTTAAAAAAAGAGACAGAAAAATATGTCGCGTAATAGGTACAAGTGTATCAATAAACATTTACATCCATTGTAGGTTACTGTACGTGCAGTCAAAAATTGCAACAATTCGTAGTAAAAACGTTTTGTTCAGAATGGTTAGTAGAAGAGATGGTTAAAGGGATGTAAATGTGTACAAATACTTGCTTACTTACTTAAGGATAACCCGATCTCAGTAATGGGTACCCACAGATCTACCCATAACGAGTAGTCCACGCCCGCGCCGTGGCGGGTTTGCTAATGGTCTTTGATCAACAAGTAGCTACTTACCACGAGACACGTTTAATTGATCGAAGCCTTAGATTGACCAAGTCAACTTCTAAAGGTGGTATCAACGCGGCTTACTGGAACCTCCTTACACTAGGCCCGTGAGTTCAGTCTTTTTGCCCACTATCCGGTTAGCGACAGGGCGCGGTGCATCGCGCCGGCCTATGTTACATTACACGTACTTACTATAGCTAACTTAGCTATGTTTAGAGTTAGTAGGTACCTATAGGTAGTTAAAGCTGTTTGGCGACCACGCCGCAGTATCGCCCGCAAACAAGGGTTCGCGCTAGTATTTATAGAACATTTTTTAATGGCGGGTTATGGGGTCTAGACAACCTAGTTTTTATAAATTACTATCAGGTCTACAGCTTCATTTACTGATGTAAGGAACGAATGGTATGACAACCTGGTCAGTAGAGTGTCAATAAAATGATTATTGACTTTGTTTGAGTTGATTTAACTAAAATTAAAACTTAAAAGTGACTTTGTTCTTAAATTATATTAAGCAATCAAGACTCATTTTGGGTCGCTGAGCCATCGGAATAAGTAAGTATTATTATAAGTAGGTAATGACAACACAACAATGGGTTCCAAATCTAGACAGAATTTCTTAAACATCGGTGAGTGACAGATTTGGGTTGGTTGATGTTACACGTTGGCGTTTCTAATCGCACTAAAGGTTTTCAGGCCCGAACAAGGGCCTGTTAGGATTCTGGTGGTAGGACTATAACACTGCGCGTGGGCTGATGCAATTCAAAGGTTTTAGGTAAATTAGTTTCTAGTGGTTTTAGTAAACAAATTTGGTGTTTATCTGTGCAGTGAAGTGCTGCGAAGGGATCCTAATAATAAGAATCGTTGAATTGTATATTTTTTACACTGCTATTGTGTGTCGAGTGATTGTCACGGACAACTTGCTTGGACCTAATAGAGTCTCAAAACGCACGATTATGTTTAGAGTGGTATCGGCAGAATCCGTAGTACGATAAAACGTCAAACACCAGCATTTTATTGAGTCAAACTCAGACTGATTATGATTACTTACTTATTCTCATTAAGTAACCTACCTACCTGACATTGGCAAGATATAGAGCCATATTATAAGAAAAAGAAAAACAGTTGACAAACCAAATTCCGAGTCGAGACAGTGCAACGTCTGTGGATTGTGCACTCTGCACTTGAGGTCCCGGAGTTGATTCCGGAGTCGGAAAATTCAGTTTGTCAACAGAATTTTTACCCGATTACGCACATAATATTTCAACATTTTCTGTGAATTTCTTTACAAAGGTTTTCTGTTAAGAAATTTACAAAAAAAAAATAACACTGGCCTATAACTAACACAATAATTGCTTTGATTGATTGATTGATTCAAGTCTAGAATTGGCGGTGGACTTGGCATTCAGATTCGGTCGGTTTTTAGGCCGGGGACCTTTTTGGTAACCCACTTAGTTTTGGCAATTTTAATTATAATTCTAGAGCTTAGAAGCATTAGGGCGGATAATGATTTTGCCAATTTTACAGGACAGAGTAAAATAAAAATTCAATTTTATCTGCAAATATTTTAATAAGTATAAGCAACACATAAATGATTTCTATGTATTTATTTGGCTTAATTATGTACTTTATTAGCTGTATAACTAAAACTTGAAAACAATGTTCCTTAAAAGAGTAAATTACCTTTTTTTAAAAAAAATATGACATCCGCCTTTATTCCACTATAATTACTAAATTTATTTGTTCTACTCATTCGTATATGCCCATACGGCTTTATGCTTCTAATTTTTGTAATTTTATGTGACTGAATTTTTCCAAATATAACGTTATGCCAAAAAAAAATCAACGTTAGCTAAAACTTTACAGGACGTAATTGCAAAAGTGAACTTATTGTGTTCATTATATTTGTGGATATTTAAGCAAAAAGACGGATATCTCGTAACAAAAACTATTCTCAAAATAAACAACAATCAAATTTTCAATTATAATAATAAACAAAATGAGAGAAAATGAAATATTGAATTAACAATAGTAATTTATTAAAGTAAGAAAGTTTAATTTCTGGAACACTTGCTGGAAAGTCGGGGGTATTTCCGTTATGAGGCAGATTTTTATGATGAAGGCATGAAATTTCGTAGGAACCCATTTCAAAAGAGTCATCAGATCATTATACTTGGCAGCAGTGATCTGTGCTTGGCAGTAGATATAGGTTTCTCAGTGTTTCTCACTTGCGGCAAATTTTTAGGGAAGTTTATTTTTTTAATCATAATCATGAATCTTTATTTTTTCATTTTGGTAGAGTTACGCACCAAAGATCATCATCATCATCTTAGCGTTTAGTCCCGATTGCGTCCCAAGCCGTCGCTTCGGAGCCTGGGGTCCGCATTCCTGTTTCTACTCCTCTCCTCCACTTCGCACGATCGATGTGAACGATGTGCATCCAATTTAGTCAATTTATTGGCACGCATGTCCTCCCTTACGACGTCAAGCCACACCTTTCTAGGTCTACCCCTTCTGCCGGGGCCCGGTAGTGGTTGCATGGTCAGACATTTCCCACGTAGCTGTCTGGTTTTCGCCGGACATAGCCGTACCAACGTAGGCGTACGCACGCACCTTATCATTCTTCATAAAAGCTGTCATGCCACCTTCAAGTTTTTTCTCTAAACTGACTCTCAGAAACTTCACACCAATTGGAAGGGTATTCAGAAACATTACTTTACATACAGTTTGTCTGTTATTGAATCCAGGAGCCCAATTCTCGTGTTCGTGACATTTATTATCATACGACATGAATCACTAAAACATAGTTCTATGGTTTTCAGGTGATTTGTCTCTAAATTACCGCTGGTTTTCATTATGGTTTTCAGGTGATCTGTCTCAAAATTACCGCTGGTTTTCATAATCAGTTTAGTGATTTCCACAGCGCTCGCTATGTATTGGCGACGTTTGTTCCCAAGACTGTCATTTTTTCCAGAATAGGCTATTTGACAAAATTCTGAAAACTATCTTAGGTTATTCATTTGTTTATAATGAGCCTTAAAAAATACTTTTCTGGTTTTATTTTAGATATTTTAATAAAAAAATCGAAAAAGAAAATGCATAAATATGCCGCAAAAACGCGTCTTTTAGCAATATGGCGGCCAGTGACGTAGATTGTCCATAAATAAACATTGAGCTTGTTGGTGTTTCAGTGTTTCTTTCAAATAGTTTTGATTTAACCATAGACTTTTTTTGTTTATTTCTTCCTATGAAGGAAAGGCAATCAACCATAGGCAGTGGACTTACGCGTAATCTACGTCACGGGCTGTTTTTAGTCACGTGATCCCTGTTTAAGAAATAATAATTTTAGAAGACGGAATTTTTATGAAATAATGCAATATTTTTATCTCGCGAGATTACAAATCGCTCCACAAAAAATATATTAACACTGATGCTATAAAAGAAAGTACATTTTTATCACTGTCAAATATCCTATTGGTTAAAGATTTCATGCCTTTTTTCTTCTGAAACTTAAGAACTTGAGCATAGTGACAGATGGCAAGACATTGGATCGCGCAACGACCAATCACAACGCATTTCATTACACTTAAACTCATCTAGTGGACGCGTCGTGACTAATAAATAATGCCCGTTGTCGGTGACTTTTTGGCGCCATAATTTGAATACTCCACATCCATAACGCTCAATTTTTACATTGGCCCACCAATGCATGTACAAAGTTACTAAAACAAAAGGCATAAAGCCGTTTATTTACAACCGTTTTAATGTTGTGTAAAGAAATCTTAGATGCATAATGTCGGAAATTTAGTTAGGAAGAATATTTTCAATAACTCTTTGGACCATAAAGGCGTGACTTCTGTTACGTAGCCTTTGTGCGAATAAAATGTTTTGGCATAAGGGCCAAACTATCAATCCACCAAAAATAAAATGCAGCATTGAAGACGCAGAGGGGTGTAAGTAAAAATAAAACCTTAAGGTTCTAACAAATTTTAAAAAGCTGTTAGAACCGACATTATGCACTAAATTATCTTTGCCCAGAAAAGAGATAGAAATACTCCTCACAGTGATATAGAATGAGAAAGAAGCGCTTTTCTTTGCTAAGCAATAAAATTTTTTTGTCCGATCTGCATATCCGCCCGTATGCTTCTAAGCTCTAGAATTATAACCTACTGCAATTTGTGTTATCACCAACTTAGCGTTAAATCTCGGTTGCGTCCAATCAAAGACAATATAACAAACCTCCTACGTCCCACGCTGGGACGCTTTGCAGCCTGCGGTGCCCTTTCCTACTGTATCTCCTCCACTTCGCACGGTCTTTCCCATCCAGTGTAGTGAGGTTTTTGGCGCGCATGTCAACCCTTACGACGTCAAGCCAAACGTTTCTGGATCCGCAATTTGTGTAACTGCGACGTTTCCAGCGAATGACAAATGGTGAGCAAGTAGCCAAGCTCATCTTCTATACGTTGATAAGTAGCTCAGATACAAGGTCGCTCTGAACATTCAAAAATATGCTGTATAGAGCCCACTTAAATGCAAAAGGAGGCAGTGAGACGACTTGAGTGGAGGCATTTTGTGCATCAAAGGTGCAGGTTAAATTTGGACAAAAAACGAGATGATCTCAAGGTGCACCACGTGCAGCCATCCCCTATAATTACAACAGTGGTGTGCTGACGTGCTCCCTGTGTGGTCGCAAGCTCAGCGCTAAGATTGGCTACGCCAGTCACTGGAGAGCACACCAGGGGGCAGGAACACCTTAGTCCGCAAAGAAACATATCGATTGTTATACAAAGTGGTCGCTGTACCCAAAATCGGTTGGGAATGCATCATCATCATCAACCCAAATGAACCGTTTTTAATTTTACTATACAGTAGATGATTATTTAAATGATAAGGATTCCTGGACATTTGATCTCTTCGCCTGTCCTCTAATGTATATTTTCATTTCATAACTTTTAGAACGATTTATCTATACGATACTGATTATAGGTAAGCATTTTATGTCATACAAAGCGACGGCTGCGCAAGAGGTCCCGGGTTCGATCCTCGGGTCTGGCCAAAATTTTTTATCGAAGTTCTCTCTCGGAGCCTGGAAGTTGGCGATCTTGTACCCCCGTGCCTCGGAAAGCACGCCATTGCTGCGTCCAATCCCTCTCCAGGTCGTGTAACGCTGGTGTCAAAATAAAAGTCAATGTCCCATCGGAATATGAAGGTAAGGGAATAAAGAGTGCACTTGTGTTTGCGCACACACTTGAGCACTCAAACTCAAATAATTCTTTATTTGCATAGGCTTGTACACAGCACTTACAAATCGTCATACATTTGAATGACTTAAAACTATTTATAAGTACTTAAGTATAATTTTACATGTTAATATATTATATATATGTTGATATATAAAATATACTAAAGAAATAAATAAATATAATGTGATTCTACCACCGGCTCGGAAAGTTGTTTCTGGTCGAGAAGATCCGGCAAGTAACTCGCTAGTTACTCTTTTAAATTCGCCAAACTTTCATACAATGTTGTGTCATCGTCATACCAAGCCAATACAGTTTAATTGTAACACAAAATAAAATAAAGAAAATAATAATAAAATAAATATTATGAGGTAAGCCGAAGCAGACCAATCCCCAAAGGTGGCACCTGTTCACAAGTATGATGTAGGTATGTGTCAGCCATCATTTCACTCAACCATATTAGAGGCAATGTAATGACCCGCCACAAAGCGCCACCACCTCAGAGACATTTGAGTGAGCATGACTACTTAGGGTCCCCTCATAGGTCACAAAGAGTAGTAGTTACTTAATCCAATACTAATAAACTGCCGGACGAGGTGTACCTACAATAGTAGGTGGTTAGCATCTTGTCAATTATTGAATAATCAATATAAATAAATTTGTATACAATAATATTTATTATTGTATACAAATTTATTTATATGCTGCTAAGCTACTATAAATATCCTGCGTACGTCGCTGATCGTTGAGATTGGCGGACGTAAATCGGTTGGAGGATATTATTAAGAATGAAAATTGTAATCACCATAATATTTGAAAAGAGTAACTACTTACTGAGTTTCTTGCTGATTCTTCTCGGTAGAAATTATCATACCGAATCAGTGGTAGATTACCACAGATCACTATATATGTAGCAAGCTATACCCGGAACTGGAATTCAAGACAAAAAAGCTACTCCAATAAAATGATCGGACAATAGTATATACCTATTTTCTAAAAACATACGCTGACATAATATATTTATTGGTAATTTTAATTCTATAATTTAAAGAAGTAATTTTATTGATTTATTTTTCCATACAAGACGCTTTATTAAAAATTTAATCATCCGTAATGTTTGGTAGAAAATCTGGTATTGAGCTTGTGTCACTTCTGGTGCTTATAACATTTGGTACAACATTTGAACTTACATGTTGTTGTTTCGTGTAGTAAGTGCGGCAAAGTGATATTAATATAAGAATCTTTGAATTAAATCGTTTTTAACACTGCTATTGTGTGTTGTTGAATGAGTTGTCACGTGAGCAACTTGCTTGGACCTATGAGAGTCTTAAAACCTGCGAAAGTAGTCTCGGCAGAATCCGTAGGCTGATAAAGCGCTAAACGTCCCCGTTTTATTGAGTGACTGAGACTTTGACTGATTTCGACTGTTGACTACTAACTTTGTCAAAATATCTCTTGACAATATTCCTTACGAGTTATTTCGCTTAATAACGCCTAAAATCTAAAACATGTGCAAAAATGGGCGATTTAATACTGGAGTGGTGGACATTTTGTATACAATTGACCGACTCAGATTTCGTAGTCAGAGATTCTGACATTAGTGATGGTGAAGACGAAGATTATATAGAACAATTAATTAAAAAATGGTTTTATTTAAATTTTCCATACTGTAATAATACGCTTCACTTTCGTGGGTGTTCATGGGTAATTCAATTTGTTTAAGTTCTTTACAATAAAATTTTAGTCGATTTTAGTTGAGTTGAAAATAAAGTTGTAATTAAGTTTCTATTTTTTTGGGAAAATCCTTATCATGAATTAGGACAGCCTATACTAAGAAAAGAAGCATATAACAAAAAGCTTGGCAAAACCTGAAAACTTGATTTGACAATGACGTTGATAACATAAGTGACGTTGATAGATTTGACAGTAACGTATCTGTCGTAGTTTTTATGGCGTTCGAGTATAGTAGATTACATAACATTTGACATTCATAAATGTTCCGTACATATTTTTGTTTTTTGTTGATTTCTTTTTGTTTTTAAGTTTATTTCAAGTGACACTCGTCGTGTCGCGTCATCGGTAGCGGGTCAGCGACATGTGCGCCGAGGCGATGCATGTGCGCGCGTCATGTGTCGGCGCTTCTAAGGCTTCGATGAAGTGCACTCCGTCTACGGGAAGTCGATATTGATCAATATTCTCACTTACGCAGACATGTTGTTCTTAATTGTACCTATGAGTGCAGAGAGACTTTAAAGTCTACAACATGAAATTCCCTCTACACGCATAATATTACCTACCTA
Organism: Marasmia exigua; assembly: GCA_019059595.1. NCBI lineage: Eukaryota > Metazoa > Arthropoda > Insecta > Lepidoptera > Crambidae > Marasmia > Marasmia exigua. Next base: position 5,169,936 of record CM032471.1, read on the forward strand.
CAATTTACTTAATTTTTTTTTAATTGGTTATTTACATACCACGGACTCTAGGTCCGGGCCTTTGTATGCTAGTTACAGAGTTTGTTTTTTTGCTAGTTATGTTTCTCCCACAGGGGGTGATCTGTGGTTTCTCCGCACACAAAAATTACTTTTCTTACATTGATACATTGACTTATCTGTTTTTTTGCTAACTTAACAATACCACCACCAGTCTAAGCTTAAGGTGACGGGTGGGGCACACTAGCGACGCCAATCGATTTGAATTTTTAGCTACTAAACCAGATCTATTTTAAACAATTTTGGGGTTACAATCTCTCGGCAAACACTTAAACTATTTATTTAATACTTATAAGTAACTGCTTGGTCGGCTATTGCGTTCGAATTTTGGATTACCGCCAAAAGTGGCCGCTTTTGGCGTGAATCAATTTTTCGCGTACAAAAACGGACCCAAATTTGTGCATGGTTATTTAATAAATAGTTTAAGTGTTTGCCGAAAGATTGTAACCCAGAAATTGTTTCAAATAGATCTGGTTTAGTAGCTAAAAATTAAAATCGATTGGCGTCGCTAGTGTGTCCTACCCGTCACCTTAAATGCTAGTTTTGTTTGTTTGAGGAGAGGCGTAAACGACCGCCCTCTTTGTATATAGGTAGTTTTTAAAATATTTAAGTAAGTAATAGTACTAACTAATGTGCTTATAGAATATTTTTTGTGCTACGCAATTAGATTGCTTAGTACTAAAATATGTAAGTAGTGTTTCATTAATTAAAATTTAATTTAAGCAGCATTGTGCTGCGTGAGTGAGGGTACCGGAGGCCCAATCCGAGGGAAAGGGGGTTTAAAGGTTGGCAGCGTACTTGTAACTCCAAGGTGTCTTGGGTTTCCATAGGCGACGGCAATCGCTTACCATCATGTGATCCGTGTGCTCATCTGCCACCTATATCATAAAAAAAAAATTGGTAATTATTCATAAACGTTCTTTAAACCTTTGTGATTTAAAACGGTGTTAAAAAAGCAGTTTTCATATTTTTTTTATGAAAAATTTGTATGAAAGTTTTTTGTTCCAAACGTCAAAACGGCTTCACATCACCGTTTTAGCTTACTACCTAGTTTATTGTACGTCTAACGAATAAAGCTTTCGGCCTTGCTTCAATCAATCATTCGATTGCTTGATTTTCATTAGAATAAAGCAAGTCCTAAAACATTAAATTCCTTCTACTTTAATTTACTATTGAAGAAAGATATTAACAAAATGAAGGTTATCATTAACTTATCCTATGAAGCCTATCAGTACATCTTTGACTGTATTATGCATGTTTATAACAATTTAGAAAATTTCCCTCAAAAATCCGACAACCATAACCTAAATACTAGAAATAAACACAAGCTTGCTGTTCCACATCTAAGACTTCATAAGATTGGTAATTCATTTGTAGGAATGAGTATTAAAATATTTAATAAGTTACCACAAAAGCTTGTTGATTTACCAATGCCTAAATTTAAAACACATGTTAAAAATTATTTAATGGCAAGAGCCTATTATACAGTTAATGATTACCTAAATTACAAGAATTTGTGAAAATGATAAAGTGTTCGCCTACACCCATGATACTGTAAGAGTTTCTTGCCGGATCTTCTCGTCAGAATCAAATTTCCGATTCCGGTGGTAGAATCACATTATATTTATTCATTTCTTAGTATATTTTTTGTATCGACATATATGTTTAGTTACATGTATAATATACATAGCTATAATTTATATTTTTCATGTATGACGATTTGTAAGAGCTGTATGTAAGCCTGTGCAAATAAAGTACTTTTGAATTGGTTGAAGATCTATAGTGAAACAGAATTCACGACCGAATATTTGTTTCAGTCCCTTTCACACTGTGCGTCTTTTGTTTGGATGCGACGTGACAGGTAGGTATATTTTCGTTTGCTACGGGACGGTTTCATTATATGCCCCCTGTTGTGTAAGTACGTCGGTACGGCTAAGAAAGGAAATGTTTACCGGCTGATGTGTCCTTAAAAAACCACATTCAGACATTTCAAGAAAAGAATGGCTTTTCCTTTACCTACTACTCGTACAGCCACATAGTTGCTGCAGTATTGAACCTTATTTCAATGTTCATAAGACTCAACAGTGCAAATTAATTGTGAGACTGTTTGCTAAATAATGAATTTACATTTCAACTCATGAATCCACTGCCACTGCTGTAACATTTGTTCCGCAATACAGTAAATAGCAGGGTCTATAAATTCTAACTGGCTTTGCAGCTAATAAATCTAAAGGTTTTTATTACATCGTTGTACGAGTAGGCGATAAAATATACGTTGCTATATTCTACAACTGATTAACTTTCAAATATTTGCGCATGTACTAATCATCTTTAGCCACCTCTAATCTTTATTAGGTACAATACGCGACCTTAAGGTGACGGGTAGGGCACACTAGCGACGATAATCGATTTTAATTTTTAGCTACTTAACCGGATCTATTTAAACAACTTCTCGGCAAACACTTATACTATTTTTTAAATAACAATGCAAAAATGTGGGGTCTAACGCGTACGCGAAAAATTGATTCACGCCAAAAGCGGCCACTTTTGGAGTGAATCAATTTTTCGCGTACAAAAACGGACCTAACATTTGTGCATGGTTATTGAATAAATAGTATACTTAAGTGTTTGCCGAGATGTTGTAACCCCGAAATTGTTTAAAATAGATTCGGTTGAGTAGCTAAAAATTAAAATCGATTGGCGTCGCTAGTGTGCCCTACCCGTCACCTCAAGTTGTTACTACTAAAAGGTCATGTTATCCCCGTTCCAACACGCAATGTTAAAAGGGCTAGAACGTGGTTAGTTCCAGAACTTTTCTTAGATCGCGTTTTGTAATAATATTAAGAAAAAATTGCAAAAGTTTGTTATATGTAAAAATATGAATTTAATTTTAATTTAATTTTGGTGTATTCGGTAGAAATTACAATGAATGTCTTAAAGCTAATAACAGGTCTTCACTGATATAAATAAATTAGGTTACGGTTTAACATGCGAAAATCGCAGAAAGCAGCGGTTCAAGTTCGCAGTGAAAGACAAAGTAAAAATAAAGTTGACAATATTGTTACATAAAAGGGGTACACGTAAGATATTAGGAAAACTAACTTGTGCTAACCCGCGCCGTGTGGTCCCCGGCAGAATAGAATAGGCCACCCTCACTCTTACCGAGGTGTCGTAAGAGGCGACTAAGGTAAAGCTGCTGGCATGATCATCAGCACCCAGAGAAGGAAAGCTCTGCGTTTATATCAAAACCCTAGCCAACCCGTCTGCCAAGCGTGGTGAGTATGGCAATTACCCCTCATGGGATTGAGGGAGGCCCGTGCCCCAGCAGTGGGGACTTAAATAGGCTGATGATGAACTTGGGCTATCGACGAAGGCATTTTTGATAACTCTTTCCCCGCTATAGTTTACCTACTTAAAAATAACTAATGCTTGTTTAGAATGCTGGTTATGCGTGATGGAGGTGGGCGTTAATGTCTGTGACACGGTTATGAACTAATGCAGGCATTATCAAATACTATTTCTCTGTAAACTTCTGTTTTTATTCTAAATAAAGATTTTATTACTTATAATTTTATTGTAACTACGAGTATCGCGCTAAAGAATTGTAAAGCATAAACTAGATTATGAAACGTGCGAATTCAATCATGCGTCTCGCCCGTTATTTGTTCTCACAGCTAGGCACTGCTCAGGCGCAGACCTAGCCTAGGGCTGCAGCTAGGGGAGGGACATGCGCCACCGAACGGGACAGAAAAAATAGAATAAGTAGATACTTAGTACCGTTTGTCCCTTAGTGGGATGCCCAAGGTATCACTGGATCAGGTCGAAAAAGATCTTGCCCACACTATAACGGCCGGACTGGCGACAGGTGGCTGAATACAGATTGGAATGACGAAATCACATATCTGAGGCCAAGAGCCAGCGTAGTAAGTAAGTACTCAGTACAGCCTACTTAAGTTTTCGGCCATATCTCCAGGAAAAAGAGTGAGTCCTTTGAACGTCTCGTTGTAGGTACAAGGCAGAATAGAAGGTAGGGGCCTTAGCGCAACCGGACGTTACGACCGGAGTTCACCTCTCGTTCATACGACAGGTATATTCTCATTCGTTACGAGACGTCTTCGCGCCATCAACCACGACGGACCGATCAAATTAAGTCAGGAGTGATTCATCATCATCAGCCCATTTAAGTCCCCACTGCTGGGGCACGGGCCTCCCTCAATCACATGAGGGGTAATTGCCATACTCACCACGCTTGGCAGACGGGTTGGCGAGGGTTTAGATATAAATGCAGAGTTTTCCTTCTCTGGGTGCTGATGATCATGCCCGCAGCTTTACCTTAGTCGTCTTTTACGACATCTCGGTAAGAGTGAGGGTGGCCTATTCTACTCTGCCGGGGACCACACGGCCAGGAGTGATTATGAGAAGAAATACTGCCGGGATTGCGACTATATGACAGCCATGACACTCGAAGAGCGTAACAATTGAGAAGGAAGATAAAAAGAACCTATGTTCATGACCGGCGGTGATCACCACTTACACGCCAAGATTGTATTGACCCTAGAGACAGGGGCGTCTTTACTTATTATAGTGCAGGGGGTACGGCACTCAGGCGCCGGAAGTTAGAGGGCGCCGAGAGCCCCTCGCTTTACATAGAGCCTTCACTGTAACGCTATGCATGGATCGTTCTCCTCATCTTAGCGTGTGATTCCCAGTTGCGTCCAATGCTGTCGCTTCGAAGCCCGGTGTACGCTTGGCTCATTCATGATACAGGATTCGGGATGTCTAATAATTACAATGAAGCGACTGCCCATAGGTAGGTACACGTTTTAAGTATTCCATTTTGTTCGCGCATTTTTAAATAAGAGGGCGCCAAGTTATTGATTGCACCCAGAGCGTTCTCGGGCTAGAGATTTGATTTGGCCGACGACTGGAGTGATAACACGGCCCCACAGAAAACCGGCATGAAGCAGCGCTGTTGCATTTCACTGCGTGAGTGAGGGTACCGGAGGCCCAATCCGGGGGAAAGGGAGGTTTAAAGGTTGGTAGCGCACTTGTGACTTCACTGGTGTTGCGGGTGTCCATAGGGGGCGATAATAGCTTACCATCAGGTAATCCGTCTACTCGCCTGCCACCTAACACAAAAAAATCTTGACGGCTTATTTTTACACAGTAATTCTAGTCTTCAGTCTAGAATTACTGTGTAAAAATAAGCCGTTCACTTTCAGAAAAGTTCACTTTTCTGGCATTCGACTTCGCCTGCCTGACTGGGACATAAAGCGTACTTTACACTTGAGTTATAGGGACATTTTACTGGGACAATGGCAGCAGCTCTAGGCTAGGCGGCCTATTGCGACACATTGAAGTCTAGACTAGACTGGTGTGAAATTCGCACCGGCCATCGCTTTCGCGATTTCAATGGTGGAGATTGATCGAGAGAACCGGTTAGACGGCGGTATGCGTCCCGCTACGGCTCTGCGCGATGGGCTAAGTGCATTTAATTTTGCTCTGACATTTAATTTAGAACGCATACGAGAATTGTGGAACTCTGACGATAAGCCAGCGACCTGTTATTATGTTGGTCATAGATACCCTTAGACCAAACGTATTGGTCTATGTAGATGTGATTATTTGGCCGTTCATTTGGATATGTCAACAAGTAGGTTCAACGGCGGGTCACACATAATGTAACTATAATAATAAAGAAACCGCAGTGAATAACCTCTTCGACCTGGCTAGGATTAGAGATTTCATTCATTTTTAAAGAGAAACGAGCAGTCCCATCGAGACTTGGCTAGTTTTTACAGGATATTTTTGGTGGAATGAATTATACTCAAATACATTATCAGATATATATTTACATCCAGAGACACTAACCACATCGGATCGAACTCACGACCTTTGAAGTATGTACGAGGCAGGGTCTTCCTACCAAATGCGCCATCTGGCATTATTTTTAAAAACTGGCCAATGAGAGTCGGACTCACGCACGAAGGGTTCTGTGCAAAAAAAATGTATGGGATCCGCCCTAAAATCTTTATTTTATTTTTAGTATTTGTTGTGGCGGCAATAAAATACATAATTTGTAAATAAATCTACTGTCTAGCTATCGGGGTTCTTGATATACCTGAGCCCCTGGTGACAGAAAGACGGATGGGCATACGGACGGACGGACGAATGATAGACAGCGAAGTAGTCTCTTAGTAATTCCATTTTTACCCTTTGAGACAGAACCCTAAAAACTAACCAGTTTATAGTTTTGGTGAGTTCATTCCGCTCTATCTACCTACCTACCTATTTGGATATGTGTAGGTACCTATGACTATTTGGATATTTGTAAGTATACATTTATAAAGATGGGACCAACCTGAAAACAAGCGCTGAGCAGCACCCAGCATCATGCAGAGATTTGTACCCTTTGCCTATAAGTAAGTAAGTTATAATTATTTTGATATGTGAATATTAGATTATTTTTACTTTTATGATCTTTGTCTTATCTATATCTATTCAGGCCTATTATACCTTATCTAACAACTCAAAAATAATCTATTTAGACCTATTTACTCGTATATTACAAGGACAATACATAAAATAATTAAAGTACGCCTAAATAGATAGCATTTAACTATAGTTAAATGCTATCACGTTGATGTTTTTTGTAAGAGTAAGTTTTGATTCGTGCATATTTTTATAGCGGGGAGTGGTATCACAATGGCTAAAAACGGGTGGTTCCCAAACGGGAGATTGTAGGTTCGAATCCGATTACCACTGACTTTTCATTTTTTTTTTAGAGTGACCAGATCAGCCTCAAAAATAGAGCCCACGTTGCAATTACAACAACGTACATATATGAGTAGATACTTTTACCATTCCTTGGCGGTGAGGGAAAACATCGTGTGAAAACCTGCACTCCTTGGATAGTTTCGGAACGTATAACTATTATCCAGCTAGTCTGGTTCCCATATCTAAGGGTTGCGATGATCAAAAGGTAGTCGCTTTATTGTAATTAGGTACCAGACTTAACAACTCCTGGTGAAGGTACCCATGACTTCGAAGCAATGGCTTTGGACGCACATAATAAATATCGTGTTAATCCACGTATTGATAAATTATAGTGTTATCTACCGTATTACATTCAGAGACTTGACACACATAAAGACAGACGTAAGAGCAACAAAGTGGTCAAAGGGTTCTGTTTTTATCCCCGACGCAAAATCGACAGGGTGTTATAAGTTTGACGTGTCTGTGAGTGTGTGTATGCGTGTGTGTGTCTGTCCGTCGCATCGTAGCTCCCGAACGGATAAACCGATTTAGATTTTGTTTTTTTTTGTTTGAAAGGTGAATTGATCGGGAATGTTCTTAGCTATTTATTATATTAGCATCATCATCATCAGCAACCCACACTCGTCCATTGCTGGACATAGGTCTCCCCTAATGGACGCCACTGCTCCGGATTTTCGGTTAATCTCATCCAGCCCACACCAGCCAGCCTTCGAATGTCATCATCCCATCTTGTCGCAGGGCGTCCTACACTACGCTTACCGAGTCGCGGTCTCCACTCAAGGACTTTTACGGCTCCAACGGCTGGCAGTTCTTAGCTATGTTAGATGGAAATTGATCCAAGATGGCCGCCGCAAGTGAATATTCCGCGTCTCGGATGCTGCGTCTGCGTCACGCGGCGAAGATGTCCGAAGCGAGCGCAGCCCGCGCCGTCCGCCAGCCGGCCACAAGCCGCGAGGGGGCGCGCAGACCGGATCTCAGACCCTAAAATAAAAACATCTATCGAAATAATAATACGCACTCCTTACTCGGGACAAGTACGCGAAACGAATGGCGTTGACCCCCCGAACATTCCCATGCCAACTTTGCGGGCTGCGGCCCAACTGGATTTTTCTTAATGGTAGGGTGGTGGTACTACGCTTATAGAACTGAATAGGCCTTTCAAACGTGTGTTTGGAGTTATTAGCTTTTATTTCTAAGACTAGCTTTCATGGGAGCAGTGTTGCGGTCGCGATAGCCATCGGCTGATCGCTATCTGTTTGTTTTATGGGGTTTATTAAACTCTTGTCAACAGTCTTACAATTTTAAGCTTCGTAACTTTTAACAAAAGAATTTCGCATAGTGATAAAACTGCGAGAAACAAAGACTGCCCTGTGGCGTATTTAGTAGTGACTCTGGGTCATACAACGAAGGGCGTGGGTTCGATTCCCATTCTGGGTCAACATGTGTGTGTTGAACACTTGTTTGTTTCAGTGACTTGTGTTATTTTAACATCTAAGAAGGTATGTAAGTATTTTGATACCTAGATAATACAAGTGCAACATGGGATCTTGCCTATTTAGGTACTACTTTGGGGTCAGGTCGATGCATGTGCTGTTTTCTTATTTTTTTATGAAGTTGCTATTACTGAATTTGATTGTTGTTGGTAGGTACCTACCTATTTACGAATTTGGATTTCGTGATAGTTACAACAAACGTCGACTTGTCGACTCTAGGCATAATCTTTATTGTATGAGTCTTGTCAACAATAACTCATTCAAAAGTGAGATAGCGATCAGTAGCTCCGCTTTTTGTTGAACACTGAATGATCTTTTGTGTCCTAGACGAGCTAGGCATCGAACCGCGACGCTCCGCGACCTTTCTCTTCACCCTCCTTTCCAATTTTCCATACATATTCCACACTTATTCACAGATAACCTGACCCGTCTGTGAATGTATGTATAATTTAACAGTGCCGCCTTTTCTTCCATTCTGCTTTTGTCTGCCGAGGGCAGATAAACCCGTTGCCGCTGAGCGAGAATAAAAAAAATAATTTAATGGATGTCCGAACAATGGGGAAGAAATTGTGATAGGTGAGAGTAATCTTTTACAGACGGCGACAATTCTCGCTCTTTTATTTTCCGCAAAAGAGCCGATTGTGAGGGTTAACTAGGGTCACAACTATGCGCAGCTCCCGATTTTAATTGTAAATTTTGTTTCGCGCAATCACTTGCTCACTTTTAGTTTGAATTTTTAAAGGGATTACCAAATGACACACACGAATACAGGAGCAGGTATTTTAATTTTGGATATTAATTTTTATTTCTTTAATTTCGATAAACCGTTACTCGTATTAAGAGTCAGCCCCATTTTGAGTCACTATATTAAAAAATAACATGAGGTATGTAGTTTTTTTAAGAAAAGATTTTGTGAATCTAAATGATCAAGAAATAGATTGAGCTTTAAGTGAGTAGCTCTATGTGGGAAAGTGTATGTTAACACCAGAAACACCAATTTAAGTGGGCAATTACACAATTACAACTCTTATGAATTGAAAACATTAATAAGCATTATGTAGAGTCATCAAACGCGGCAATAGAGATGAATGATGTCACAGAAAAGTTTCATGCGAGTCACACCCAGCCAAACTACTAATTGTCTCATGTAGAGCAGAGACATTTTACGGATATCAGACAACAGAGGAATTACAAATATAAATATTACACCCAGACACTGAAAAAACACAAGTGTTCATCACACGATTGTTTGACGACCGCCACGACCTTTGGTGTGGCGCTGTTTTCAGTCAAATATTACGACTGAAAGCAGCGCCTGAACTTCGGTAACACCTTTTTAAGAGTGTACTGATATACATATGTGAAGTGTATGAAGTGTTTAAAATATTATTTTATACTTTTTAGTTCGTAGTTTTTAATGGGTCCTCCCGTAGCAAACAGTATTCTAGCGACACCGCCGCCCGGGGACTCCCCTGTAGCAAATGCTGTCCCCTGTAGAAACCCTCAATGAAAAATACCTAGCTACGCATTGGCGTAGCTAGGTATTTTTCATTGAGGGTAGCATTTGATCATTGGATTATAATTTCTATAAATATGTTACTTGTAAATAAATAAATTCCTATTTACAATAACGAATGATCGCATGCCTCTATGAAAGCATGTAGAACAGTGTTTCCAAAAACATGCGACGCGACGAGTCGTAACCGGGTATGCAGTCAGCATCAAAATGATCTTAGGGTTTAGACCTACCAAAAATATCTGAATAGGTATACGAAGAAAGTCAACGTCAGTATACGCCAAGATGCATTTTCATTTGTTGTTGGACTACAAATTAAGGTACACTAAGGTGCTTTTATCCTAAAAATGATTTTTTGTCAAATTCTCAGTTATTTTTTGTAGGTTGAAATCTAAAGGGATCAATCTAAAGTTGACTATACCTACCTACCCATAGAATACCGGGTCGCAGCAGAAAAACATTTCGGCAGCATTGATATAGGCTGTTATTATCCGTAATAAGTGCCCGACGCCAATTTGGGTAACATTAGGTTAAACAATTATACGTAACCCATAGGATGTGCCTATGGGTTACGTAAAATTATTTAAGTTATCACTGTACGCACATCGAAAGCACAAACTAATAAGAAGGTAATACGTATATCAAAAGAGTAGTAGTATATTCTTCTAGGGCCAAGTTCACCAATTTTATACAACACTCGACAAGTCGCTTGCCATTATTTATATGAATTTTTGCCAAACCAGTTTAAATTAAGAATTATTAAGAACAGTTTAACTGTTTGAAAAGTCAGCAAATGGCTGTCATTCGAATCAAGCTACTTACATATTATATTTTACAGACTATATTTTGTGGATGGATTGGTTTAAGAATGTATGTTCTATATTCTGTGGTTTGGGTAATGTTTATATACTTTGTACAAATCATGACAGAGAGAGAGAGAAATTTATTTTTTTGAGTATTCAGATGGCATACCTAACTACTTCTATAACTTTGAATAGTCTTCAACCGTTACATAATACCTTATGTAAACTAAAAATATAAGTAGCCAGAAATAGAACATACCAACTGATAATAAAAAGTAAGTACTTAGGTTTCCTACTGTTTATCAAGGCATCTACATGGACTAAGTAGTCCATGGCATCTACCTAATACTTTTGAATAAGTATTACCTACATTCTAATTAGGTGGTGAATAACTATAATGGAAATGAATACATTAAATATAATAATTAAATTGAAAATTTAAAAAACCCCCGACACAACTAAAGCTCTTTCATTTGATACCTATATTGAGGCTTGAAATTTTTCACAATTAATATATTCTGCCACACTAGCGACGCCAATCAATTTTAATTTTTAGCTACTAAACCGGATCTATTTTAAACAATTACGGGGTTACAACTTCTCGGCAAAAACTTATACTATTTATTAAATAACCATGCGCAAATGTTGGGTCCGTTTTTGTACGCAAAAAATTGATTCACGCCTAAAGTAGCCAGTTTTAGCGTGAATCAATTTTTCGAGTAGGTACCCGTCATCTTAACATCGGCAAAATCAGTGAAATCGCTAATGTGTTGCTAGAAAAAAAAGGAGTACGCTCTTCTCTTGAAGGTCCCTAAGTCGTAGCCGTCAGGAAATACTCCTGCAGGTAAACCGTTCCACTGAACTGAGGTACGTGGTAGAAAGTTCCGCGAAAAACGCACAGTATTAGACCGCCATCCATCGAGATGATGGGGACGGAATGACAATCGCTTGCGTGTGGTTCGATGTAGGAATTCAGCTATCTCTGAGGCTCTCTGAGCTCTCTGAGGAACTGTTTGATCTACAGGGAGTAGATCAAACAGTTCCTCAGAGCACTCCCCATGGTAGTACGGTATAGAATGCTGAGGGAAGCTACATCCCGCCGCAGTGCTAGAGGATCAAGTCTTACTCAAAGGTACTTATAATCCTAGTTTTCAATGTGACTCTACATTTTGGTAGGCACAATTTTGTTAGAATAAACCATAGAGTAAGGTAATAATTGGAATATAGTGAGTAAATACCATACATATATACTTTATGAAAACATCTACAAAATATATAAATCTCTCCACCCAATGTAGTATGTGACGCACCTCGCCCCTAGGTTAAGATAGTATTTAAGTAAGTTAGTGTGTAATAAAGAAACAGTCATAACGCATCACTTGTTTTAATTACACGTCCCGAACCTCCGTCATTGCAGAATAAGGTGTAATATTAGTCAAATATTCTAACGCTTGGGAATTTTTATTACACAAACTTACTAACTTACCCACATTTGTATTTTTTTTATAAGTGAATTATGTTATTCTTTTTAGGGAAATAATTTTCTTAAACCGTAATAATCCGTCAAAAGACTGTAAAAAGCCAAGACATGAAGAGGAATCTCTTACCTACCTCACACAAAGTAAGATTTCCTATCTGATACGTTCTCTACCTACTTACGTAGGCGATATCTCGAGTTAGCATTGGCCTATGACACCAGACATTCATAATGGCTGGCGGGCGGCTCAGGCCCGCCTATAAAAAAAAATTCTGGTCTATCTATTGAATATGCGACGCCGCGCACTGAGACTGTCTAAGGTCGAGAACCTCCACCACCACAATAAGTAGTGGAGATTCTGCCGTGCGCGCGTCGCGAAGTCGCACAACACAAAGCTGAATAATTTAAACCTTTAATTTTGCTAAAAATAAATTCGCGAATAAGCCTAATACTTGCTTCATGAATGGCATACCTTTACAAAACATTATCAACGCCCTTGAATTAGCAAAAAAAAAAAAAACAAATAGCAATGACCTCGACACACATGAGCGCGATAGACGATTACTCTATTATTCAGATGGCAGGTCAGATTAGGGCGAGTATTATAATGCATAGTACGCGTTTTGTGAACGATACTAAACTAGAACTAGAATTACCGGCTAGTTAAATTTGATAAGGTGACGTCATCATCGTCTGGGCCCCCAATTTGACGTCAGCTAGTACGGTGACCCACAAATCTACAGACACAATAAATTCAACAACGTACGGTGCGAAACGGCGCGGGTCAATGAACTGTTGACGTATTTAAAATACGCACAAAGTACCTTATCGCGCGAATGTAGTGCGCGGTGAGACGAACGGCTTGCTATAGTATGTTTGCAAAATGGTTATTTATAGACGTGAGTGTCCGTGACGGATGATTCGTGCCATTTCCTAAGGTCTGAGAATGGGTGAGTACTGGACACCTATTTAGCAAAACTTGCTAAGTTTTTCTAAGTACTTCTATCACAGTTTCAAGTAATGAAAGAGGAATATTTTTTTTAAATTTTAATATCTGTAAGTAATTTTAAAGTAAAATTTATTCAGTTACTGTAGGTACTTACCTGGTGTAAAAGCACGATACAAACGATTAAATACAAAATATTAATTTATGAATACAAAAATAAATTATAATTTGGCTTTTGTTTTACAGAAGTGTAAGACTTTGTTTGTAAGTAAAAACTTTTTGCATTTCAGATTAATTTATTTCCTACCTATTTTGACTAAATAAGTAATCAGTCTGGCTGCAATAAAAAAACTAATTAGCAGATGACACTTGTCAAATTAAAATTTAATTGTCAAATTCAAAATAGTGATGTTCCCTTTCATTTTATAATCGATTTTTAAATGGTACTTGTTGAATATTAATTAAATTAAATAATAAAAACCCGTTGAAGTGGCAAAGGTATTATTAGTAATAATTTTCTTTAGAATTTTTATTTGTCGTACTATTAATCTCTTTCTCAAGACTATAGGTAAGGCCGGAAATCAAGTAAGAGTTCGTTTACTGCTGTACTTTAAAGCTATTGATATAAAGAAAATGTGAGAAAGGAAGTGTGTCTGTCGTGCCGCTACAAAACACATTACACCCGAGCTCTTTGTAAAGAAAGGAAGAGTCTGCGTCGGTCAGTTAAGCGATTTTCGACGTGACACTGGCTTCGTGTAAGATTCATATTAGCGGTGAAAGGGCTGTGTTGGAACCTTGTCCGCACAAAACGAGGCACCCGCAGTAGCCGCCCTACCTACCCACATAATGCGGCGGATACAGATCCGAGTTTCTTACACATACACATAAAGTACGAAGGCCAGTTTTAAATATGTGTATGTGTCGCGAATACTTACATACGGCTTCGATGATCAGCAGGTGTAAGCGAACTTAAAGCAAGGGGTTACTGCGATTAACTCTTTTATCCCTTCGTTTCCATATCAAAGAGTAATGAACCTTGTTCTACTATTGGACGTTGTCGATTAGTAACCGTGTGATTTTTTTAGACGGGAATAAATACGCAAATACAGTAATATTAGTGTTAGATATTTGTTGTATTGTGACTCACTCAGTTGTAATTGTTTATTAAATCTTATTAGATAAATTATGAAGCCAATTAGCCCTATCCCATCTTGGCACCCGGGGTACGCTTGGACCATGATACAGGATTGGGGAAGACTGGTAATTACAATGATACAATTTGGCATACCAATTAGCCCTGTTTCAATCAATTAATATTCTTGATAATTAAATTTTAATGAAACCTGATGTAAAGTATTCATAAAATTGAACCTATTTTGTGTGTTAATCAGTTAAAGTATTATTGATACATGCAAACATTAACCAACTCTACACATCTAGGTAACAAAATGGTGTTAAAAATGGTGAACATACTAATTGTAATAACAAAGGCGAAACACTGACACTAAATCGATTACGAATAACGAAGGTCATAGGGTTTGCGAGTGTGCGTGTGTATGCAAGTATGCAGCCGAGCTCGGTGCGGCGTCGTCGCTGCTGCAGGCGTGCACCGCCAGTTGCAACACCCTCCCCCCTTCGCTCTCGGCTTCTCGCTCGCCGCCGTCTTGCCGCTAGCCTGTCTCACCTCGCGGCCGGCAGCCTTGCGCGACGCGCCGCGCTCTTTCACATTCAAAATTATTCGCAACCATTGCAAAAACTCTCTGTGCAATAAAAATATTATTTCGTTTTTCGATGCGGTCGCGATTAGTCTATTAAACAGAGAGTGACTAAAAACTTTACAAACAATAAAATTTAAAGTGCCTTTAAAACTTTGAATGCACTCCTCGTTGCATGTCCCGCGCGCGTCGTTATGAGAACCCCGTACTGGCGGTCACGTTGACGTCGCGCGGTGCCGCCATATCTGTCTCGGCCACCAACTAGCAAAATTAATAGGTAATTATTTTAGTGTACAGTGCTTATGTTACATATTTTCGTCAGTGTCTAAGTGTCAAAGTGTTTTTAACCTTCTGGCATCTTCTGTGTTCATTCCAATTGGATTCTTTTTGGAAAATCGAGCCTCGCGCCGGCCGGTTCTTATCGGGTGCAATGCAGTTGCACTCTCAACTTATTGCAGTTTTGCATTCTCTAAAGTTTCTTGCGCGGAAAGTTTCTAGTGTTTATATCTCGTTACAAAAGGATTGTATAAGTGTTTTAAAGTGATTATTCGCTAAAAGTGATATGTGTAATAGTTTCTAAAGAGCTGTCACAGTTACTGTGCTGTGTTATTTCGGTCATTGACCGCCGGAATTCACATCTCCTTTATGTTAGTGTCATGTTAGATTTTTTTGACATTCAAACTCGATTTTGATTTTTAGGCTCAAAAACGTGTCGCTTCACTAACAAGGATGCACTGACCCGCGCGTTCGCTTTTTGAAATTTCACCTTCGCCCGGATGGAATGAGGAGTGCACTGTCTCATTGTTTCACAGTTTCATATGTTTGAGCATCATTTGTTTTTTTGTTTTTCGGACGATTACAGAGTTATCATTTTCTTCCAAAATTACAAATTAAAGGTAAATATTATTGTATAGCATACATAAATAAATAGACTAATTAAAAGTTGTTATTAATTGATAGGTAGGTAAATGATAGATTAACGCGTGGCTTTCTTGAAATTGTGTATGACATCATTTCCAGGTGAGCCGTAATAACCATTCCAATGTTCAGTCATGTTCAGTTGGGCAGCGGTCTATTGAAAGTTTAAGTTTGTCTTGTGAATCTCTGATAAGTAGGATGAGCAGAGCAGTGTGTGTAAATATATGAACATTTGTACAGAATGGCGGAGGGCAATGGAGAAATTTCCATTGAAGAGGTACCTGGGAAGGACTCCGATGTTGGCCGTACACCGGATTACCGCAAACTAATTGAATATGGCTTGGATCCTAAGGTAAGCTTTATAATCATTAAAATTTAATTTTAATACACTAGAAACTATAGTAAACTATATTTCTATATTAATATAACTGCTTGTATTTCCAGAAAAAAAGTTTTAAAGTTTTTGAGTTTTATGACGGACAAACATTTTATATTTACTTATAAATTACTACTTATTCGGTTTATATTATTATGAAACCTATATATAACTATATACTAACATAACTTTTAGAATGTTTAGTTAAGAGGAGAAAAATATATCAAATATTAGGCTTTCTTGCATGAATTAACTTTTGACTCCCTTCGTTGTCTTACATATTTTACTAAGTAAGCGACTGATGCTTATTACATTGATTTTATAATATTTATTTATTTATAAAATGATTCAAAAAGATATTTGGAATAATTTTCTAAATAAATAAATTATTCAAATTGTGAAAAATTCTTATTGGAATCTGATTGGAATGTAAGATTTTCTTGTTTAGATTTTGTTGATTATGTTTGTTTTCTTATTAGAAATAATTTAGCACCCATCCTTAAGTATTTTATTAGGTTTAGAAGGAATCATGGTGTAAATAATAAATTATCAAAATTATTTTTAGAACCCTACTGCATATGTTATAGGGTTGAAAATAGCTTGTTTTGATGAACATTATATCAGTGCAACAATAAGAAATATTGTATCCATGTATGCTGTATCTAGGTGATATTTTGCACACATTCCTAGCACATATCGGCCACACCTGAAATGTTCTTAGAACACCCTGATAACCTGACAAACCAGTATACCTATGCATGTCACCCACACTAGTGCATTCTTGCAATGTATCCACTTTCTCTCTGATAGTGCATTATTATTCTGACCTTTGCCATATTTATCTGTTTACCTGCACATTTTCAAAATATCACTGTTGCTAAGTATCTTTTGTTTATACCTAAAAAATAAATTTGACCTTGGGTCTACCTCTGATACTATTCATTTGAGGCAATTTATAAGTTTTTCTGGTGGTTACTTGCTAAGGTATCTCTTTTATTATTAAAAGTGTTGCCATGTGCAAATATATGTATAAAGAATTAAATTTGTTTGTATGTTTAACTGAGATTTTACATATTTAATAATTCATCAGCTATCATTAGAACTTTCTATAGGTATTAACAATAGGTACAATAATATTTTCTGGGTAATATTTTGTCAGTGTTTTTTCAAATGAAGTTGCAAATGTTGCTTCTCATGTAATCATGTGAGTGAAGTAGAAAATACTTTTGCTCTCAAGTGTGGTGTGGTGGGGAATGGAGGGGAGGCCAATTCATTTTCCTTGTAGTTGGCCTTAGGCATACTCATGTATGTAGGTATTTCCAAGCAGTCTTGAGACTTGTTGTGCTTGATAAAGTAAATGTCTGATGCACAATTGCATGTACCAATAAATCAATATTTGGCTCATTGATTTGGTCGAATATCTTCTATATTCTTATTTAGTTCTTTGTTTTAAATAGTTAGTATCATCTTGATAAGATATGATTCATTTAATCAGAATTTGAAATGTTTGTCCTTGACTCAATTTAATGAATTATACATTAAGTACATACATTAGTATTTACATTATTTGACTCACAATTAAGTTTAAGTTATGTTTTTTTTGTTGTTTTAAATTATAATAAAGCATTTTAAATTATCTTGCATAGCTAAACATAGTCGTCTCTAATGAATTGTAGTTATGCACATTACTAATGTTACATATTATGGTCACTAGTTTCTCTGGAGTGCAAGGGAAAGGAGAGACCATGTACAAAGATGGTAACCTTGTGCGGCTCGAAATATCAGGAACGTGACGTCACAAAGGAGGTCTGATTCACTACATTGACAAAGTGGCCTTCTCTTCATATTCAGCTTAGTGTAATGAAACAAATCTAAGAGTTTACGTATCTTTAATTTATCTCTAGATAGGTATATACCCTTATCGTTATGATAGCCAGTATGTGAGTTACACATCTGAGGCATTTGTAATTACCCTGATGGTGTAGCGATTGTTCGCAAAAAACGCGCTATTACATACGTGGCCCAGTCGAATGGGTAGGTGCGAGTACGTCGGCATCGAACCAATTGAATCTGGCAATTATTTGAGTTTGTTGCTCCCGATGGTAACCTTCCCGACGGGAGAGTTTAGTCTGCCTTTGTCACTCTTCAACCATATTCTTCTGTCCGACACAGAGAGAACCAGCGCAATTACTTTATCATTCGATTAAGTTTGAATGAGGTCCGATTCTTCTGTTAGGCGAGTCTTCTGGGATAGGTATCCCTACGCCTCGTAAGTACGTACAGCATTAAAAGGAGCTGAACACTTAAGTACCATACCTAGTTGATATTTTTATTGCAATATTTTGCAATTTATTTTTAAGTAAATAACACACTTAAAAATTTCATCTCGCTTTCAGGCGGGGTTACCTGGTGGACAAATATTTGTAATAATATTTCCACTGGATATTGTAAATATACCTATGATGAGACTTTTGACAGCTCATGTCAATCAAGCACTTACAAATTTCGTCGGCTTAGAAACGCGTTCAGTGGTCTAATTGGTAGAACATTCACCCGGATTGTGGAAGGTGTGGGATCGTGTCCCGCCTGAACGCGAGATGAAAATTTTAAGTGTGTTATTTACTTTAGTACCATGTCAAAGTAACTGTTCTGCCTATTATAGTATGTTTTTAAGGGGTACGTACAAAATGTTACTTCGACGTGGTACTAATGTGTTAAACTACTTGCGATGCTGACCGTACTAGCCGCGGGATTTGTTATGTTGATGTTCCTAACCACCTAAGATGAGCACGTTATTTTATTTAGCTCGTATAAGTGCTATAAGATTGGTATCTCGTTTGTTTCCAGGTAGCAGCCAAGCTGGACGATATTTATAAGACTGGAAAGCTAGCGCACGCCGAACTGGATGAGCGTGCGTTAGATGCCTTAAAAGAATTTCCATCCGACGGTGCTTTAAGTGTTCTTGGACAATTTTTAGATTCAAATCTCGAGCATGTATCTAATAAAAGTGCTTATTTATGTGGAGTCATGAAGACCTATAGGTGAGTTGTAGCGTTATCTTTTAACTTGTAACTCAATCAAAATATTGGATGATTGCCAAACGCCCGGTTTTAATCTGGGTCACAATCTCGAAAAATTGATTTGACACATTATCGGGCCGATGCGGACGGCCATTGAATTTTAAAATTCGAGTGCCATTGTCTCTCGGGCGTTCGTTAACTCGGCTAAGTTTGCATACTGCAGCTAGAATGCGCCGCGCTGCGGCCGAGATGCGCGCGGCGGACGCGGTCGTGACTGAGATCGCAATGTGTTTTAAAACAAAAGTAAAGTTAAAGTAATTATTATGCGTTGCAACATCCGCGAGCTCGCAAAAGCTGCCTACACATGGCGACACAGCCATTGGCGCCATCTGTTTTCATGTCTTACAAACAATAAGGACGAGAATGGCATACGTGAATTGACTCGTGGAAAAATTGCTGAGAGCTTTAAATTCAATGGCTCTTGACAATTTGCTATTGCAAATTCATCTCGCACGAGGTGTGAGAAAAACTCGATGTTAGAAGACTTGATAGTTGCTAGGTACGGATTGCTAGTTCAATGCAATAAAATTTATTACCAGTTGTTTGAGCTCAAACAAATATTAGGTATGGGTTGTTATCGTAATGCATATAAAATATTTTTTGGTAGGAATACAAAGTTTACTTCATCCGGTGGTTGCAATATTGTGCACTGTATTTGGCTCAAAAAATATCATTGATATGTTTGACACCGAGACCGGAGAGTGGACGCTTGTTCATAGTTGGAAAGCAGATGAGTCGTGGTGTGACGTGACGGGTGACCGTACCTACCTACGTGTTTGTCGCCGCTGCAAGATTAGATTACGAATGGTCATTAGCCTCGGCAAAGTCATGACTCGATGCAAAACCTGTTAGCATGATTTATAAGATGCAAATGGGCGTTTACATGAGACCACAGACCTTGTCCGCATGGAGGCCGCGCCGCCGAGTGCCCTTAAGATAATGCGGTTTGGACTATAACTGGGACTTGTTTTACGACTGGATATGCTAATATTCACTTAATGAGCAGTAAGCGCCATTTCACTTAAACATTCTATTCAGAGAGCACGATGTCCACTGGTGCGTAATGGGGGGTCGTGTGGAGATGGCCGCATCAATTGTATGATCGCGCCAGTGACATTCCTGGCCATGATTGAGTGGCCTAAAATCTAGTTGACGTGCATCCGGTGGTGGAGTCGCACTCTATGCAGCCAATTCTTGAAATAATACCATCTAGTTAGATAAAGAAAATGGCTGTTAAGAGGCTGTGGGTAGGTGGAGAAATCACCTACCAGGAAAACTACAAGATTTGTCTTTGACATTCAAACTCTTTGATCGATATCTAGCTAAAATAATAATGCTAATATTTAAAATTGTCATTTTCAACGGATCAATGAATGAGTTGATCGCATCATACAAGGACACGGTATACTGTTTGACTATTTCATCAACCACACCTGCATGTAGTTCATCCATTGGACCACTTATCGTCTGTAGAATGACCCAATTTTACAAACCTTTTCTTAAATATTTTTTCAAGTAATAAAGGGTGTTTATTATCGATTTTTCCAGACAGAAAAGCAGGGCGGGGGTGCAGGGCGCTCCCGCGCTGTCGTCCGCTGTCCAGGTCAAAGGGCCAGATGAGGATAAAATTAAACAGATTCTGGCAAGGACCGGGTACACGTTAGACGTAACCACAGGTAATGTATCATTCACTAGACATTTTTATTTACTGTAGGCCAACGCTTGGCCACAATCACACATGATGGAAAACGTCAATGAGGCTTAGGATGGTACGAGTTTCCCTATGCAGATTATAATGATCAGGGAACACAGGCTTCGGCAACTTGTTTGATATAGAAACAAATAATAGGCAGTTAAAATTCTAATGGCGTTAACAATCATTTTCCCTTTGAGTACAAGGATGCTAATATATAAATAAATATTTCACAACATCACATGCATTGAATATTGATCTGATTCCGAGATAGGAAGCTCAAGCACCTGTTTCGGATGTCAGAACCAACAGCGGAATCACAAATATATACATATAATACTTTTCTATTGTAAATACATACTTATAATCTAATATATAAAATTCTCGTGTCACAGTTTTCGTTGCCATACTCCTCCGAAACGGCTTGACCGATTTTGATGAAATTTTTTGTGCTTATCCGGTATCTATGAGAATCGGCCAACATCTATTTTTCATCCCCCTAAATGTTAGGGGTAGTCCACCCCTAAATTTTTATTTTTATTTTTTAGACAAAATTTTTAATTTCTCTTTTTTTATGATACAACATACAAAAATACATACAATCCTCAATTTTCACCCTTCTACGATCAACCCTTTTATTTATATGGCAAAACAACGTTTGCCGGGTCAGCTAGTATATATATAGAAAACACCCACACCAATACAAACAGTACATGTACTGTTCATGCACACAAATGTTAGTAGGTACTGTACGAGGATCGAACCCGCAACCCTTGGACCAGAGGCAGCGTTTACTACCACTGATCCAAACGGGTCGTCAAATTACTAATGAAAGTTCATTCTTGATCATACTAATAAAAGTTCATTATGGATACCGCCGTTTGGAGCAAAGTTATTAAGTATTTTAGTTTAGATATTATTTACTAATTTCATTCTTCTGAAAGATATGAAAAAGTTTGTCTATGGTCATTATTATTGGAAATCATGAAAAGTTTGTCTATGGTCAATCTCATCATTACGTCTATGGTTCCAGTTGAAATAAGATTTCTACTGAGAAAGTAAGTTATGATCTAAACAGATTCTAATTAGAATGCACAATATAATTGCAGTGCGGTAGACAATCGAGCACGGTTTCTAATAGGTTCAGTGGGAACTATTCCAATAGTGTTCGTATTAATGCCACACTTCAACAATAATAGCAATAAGTAGATGTGAGCTCACATTCACAGCAAA
Source organism: Marasmia exigua (assembly GCA_019059595.1). Taxonomy (NCBI): domain Eukaryota; kingdom Metazoa; phylum Arthropoda; class Insecta; order Lepidoptera; family Crambidae; genus Marasmia; species Marasmia exigua. The sequence continues at coordinate 5,192,020 of CM032471.1, forward strand.
GAAAAAAATATAGTATTAGGATTTTGAAAGGTACCAACTGTAGCTTTAGTACTAAAAGATTTAACAATGTGGGTTTTCGCGTGTTAAAAATCTGCTAGATGGAGTACTAAAAGAGTAAGGTTCATATACAATGTGATTAGTTATTTTTAAACGTGACCTGTCATAATGTTAAGTTGACAAACTAAACAACCAATGCGCTTGATGTTGGACCTCAGTCCAACAGTACGCCATCTAGCGGATTTTTCAAACCCTCATTCTAAGAGAATTCAATGGCTAAAAATATGACGGTGGGAGATTGTAAACAATAGGTGATAGGTGGCAGACGAGCAGTATGATCACCTGATGGTAAGCGATTGCCGCCGCCCATGGATACCCGCGACACCAGTGGAGTCACAAGTGCGCTGCCAACCTTTAAACCCCCTTTTCCCCCGGATTGAGCGTCCGGTACCCTTACTCACGCAGCGAAACAGCACAATGCTTCTTCACGCCGGTTTTCTGTGAGGTGGAATCACTCCGGTCGATCCGGCCAAGCGTGGCTCTCCCACGGTCAAATATTTTTCACCTTTCACGAATTTTTCGCCTTTCAATTAATTTTCACCTTTGGTTTTCATGTAAGAGGCAATACGGTTTGCCCTCAGGAGTATATCCCGATGGCTACGACTTAGGGACCTTCTAAGAGAAGAGCGAACTCTTTTTAAAAGGGCTGGCAACACATTAGCGATCTCTCTCATTTTGCGGATGTTCATGGGCGGCGTTGATTACTTTCCCTCAGGTGACTCGCTTGCTCGTTTGCCCTCATCTATCATAAAAAAGTAAATGAGTAAATGGTTCACCGTACCTACTCTTTATTATTTACTAGAGATTCCTCATCTTAGCGTGTGATTTCCGGTTGCGTTCAAAACTGTCGCTCTGGAGCCCGGGGTACCTGCGCTTAGACCATGATTCAGGATTTGGGGAATCTGTTCACAACCCCTTAACCCAGACCAACTGAATCATGATTTCATGTTTCAGAAACTATCCCAAACATGCACGTTTCCTCACGATGTTTTCCCTCACCGCCGAGCTAGTGGTAGAAACACGCACATAGATTTGAAAAATCGAGAGGTGCATGCTCGGACTCGAACCACGATCTTGTATGGAAGGCGCGTTCTTATCCTAGGAGCTACCATCGCTCTTAGGTTTGATTCGACCAATCTTTATCCGTGAATAAATCTATGGTATAACGTCAGATTTTTATAGAATGACAAATACAAATGCAAATCATTTATTCATGAAGAACAGGTTATATTATCTTATTTTAGTTTAAATATGACAACATTGTATGAATTGTATCACTGCCTTCAGCCTTGCAGGCATTTGAATTCCCAAATTTAAAAAAAAACATACTTTGTTTAAATTACAAATATTGTGCAAATATAATCAAACAAAAAAAAACAAATATCACAAACATTATGTATTAACAATATTATTTATTACATAGTATCGGAATAAGGTTGGCAGAATCGACCCTAAGGTTTTTACTTGACATTACTCCATGTTAAAAGGTTGTTAAAGGGTTGTATGTATGTTCCAGGTCAACGCAAGTACGGCGGTCCGCCGCCGGGGTGGGAAGGCGGCACGCCCGGCGCCGGCTGCGAGGTGTTTTGCGGCAAGATCCCTAAAGACATGTACGAGGACGAGCTCATCCCGCTGTTCGAGCGCTGCGGGACCATATGGGACCTGCGGCTCATGATGGACCCCATGACGGGCACGAACCGCGGCTACGCCTTCGTCACCTTCACCACGAGGGAGGCCACGCAACACGCCGTGCAAGAGGTGAGACTCACTATGACTCGATGTCGCAACGGATACTAGTTTAGTACCAATTTTGTTGCCCGCTGCTTAGAGGATGTATCATAGATTCGCCGAATGCAGAATGCCAGTTCAATAGAATAAGTGATAACAGGTGCAATTACACTCCATGCGAAAGTACAACGGTGTTGATACGAAACCGCGCTGTACACATACGCTTTTGTGTTATTGTGCATGTCTATATATTCTGTTGAATAGACCTTCTGTACTTGTTTATTCTAACGTACATAGTACGTAATCTTCAATAGACTTCCGGATCGATCGATTCGATCTATAAGGACTTCCAAAATACCTACGATCACGTATGTCATCTATATTTTCAGTGATCTATATAGTCAGTCCAAAATCACTTAAATCTAAATCTCTGCTATTTAGGTATTTGTGCTTTAAGTGTAATTTGTGCTTCTCAAAGTTACAGCAGACGACAAAGTTCGTACTTTTGAAAGACTATGCCACAGAGCAGTGACTTATTTGTATTCCGGTATCTAATATTATATATCTCATTTTGTATTATGCCGTGCCAATTGATTGCCTTTTCCACGCCAATATTGTTTTTCTCTCAAATACTGTGTCAAGTGTTACGTCCCTGCTCTGTTGCAAATTGTACAATACATGTAGCTGTTGAAAGAACATTGAGTCTGAAATTGGTGCCATCGGTCGTCGCCCTCGCGCTAAATCCGCTCACGACCTTGAATATTGGCAACGCTCAACCTAAAAGCGTGCGATACGAGGCACCAGTTTCGCTGCGGATGTTATCAGGCACATCAGTACCTATAGCCGACATATCCAGCACACTGTGTTATCGCAAGACTAAATAAAGATGCAATTGTTCATTATCAGTCAGTTGTAATTGGTAACACTAAATTGTGTCATACTAAAGCTTGTATTAAATGAAATATTTTCTCATGAATTTGATTGTATAATTGGTGTATTGATTTGAGACAAAATTTATTCTAATTTGACATCTACTTTCCAGGTGACTCGCCGAATGTTTAAGTATAATCCCTTGAAAGATTAACAGATCACAGCACTTAGCTGCCGTTAGTTTGGCGACTTCACTCCTTACCTTCCCCGGTAGGGTCATCAAGTTCTTTGGTGCGATGTCACATGGGATGTGTTAGATCTCTGACGGCGAGCTAACTATGTCGTGGCGACATTGTCGTGTCACGCCACAATCCTGTGTCACGGCAATGCCGTGTCGACAGCGTTGGCTCGGTGACCGCTAACAGTGCCTTGTGACTGAGCTCTCGCGCTCGCAACGTCGAGCTTTCGCTGTACATACGTGGTTCAGAACATTGACGGCTCTCCCCCACGTTGAAGTCTCCAAACTAAGGTGTCACTTGCAAGACTACTAGTACTCATCAGCCAGTATTTTTGCAAGTCCCAATCATTTGCCTGTCGAATATATTCACAGTCACACTTGGGAGATTTAGATTTAAGCTTCTTCTATCATTTAAACAGCATGTCATTAATATCCCACTTGAAGGCGGTTGCATGCATGTCATCATCTTTTTTTTTTGTATAATTTACAATTCATAAAAAATAGATAAAATTCTGTTTTTGCCGAGTTGTGAGCTTGTACAACGTCTAGCAATTTGAATAGAATAGTTATGTTGTATCGTACTGTAAATATTGTATACGTGCAGCCGCTCTCGCAGTATGTAATCACTGAATTTGTGTAAATGTGCAATCATAACACCTTACAAACTGATCAGCCTCGCTTGTCCTGAGATATCATCCCGTTCTTTACTGTTGCACCTCGTTCAATTTTAAGTTGCTTTAATTTTTTTTTGTTACCATCACACTTTTACTCGCTTCTTTTTATTTTCACTTCATCAACCGGTCCACTTACAGGGTTAACTTAATTGGCTTCGAAAAGTTCTCCAACTGAGAATTTAATATATCTCAGGCTCTCCTCTTTGCTCCGTCAACACTTTGGCTTATCATCAAAGTTCAGTTAACTCATCAGATTGGCTCTAACCGTCACCGCCCGATCGAGCTGCCGGGCCCGCGCGCCCGCATCGTAACCTTCCAAATTCATCGCCCAGCCTCATCGGCGCTCCGGCCCGATCGACGACGAATCGGCCGACCGGATCCGAATCGATATCTTTTTCAAAATTTTTCCCTTATTATTTTTCCCACAGCTCGATAATCACGAAATAAAACCAGGGAAGACTCTGAGAATTAAGATTAGCGTACCGAATCTACGACTTTTCGTCGGCAACATTCCCAAGTCTAAAGGCAAAGAGGAGATACTGGAAGAGTTTGGTAAATTAACAGGTAAAGTGTCACTCGAATGAATTAAGGAGTTAATAGAGTTGGTGGGTTGTGCGTGGGGCTTGGTGTGGACCGCTGAGGGTGCCCCGCTTGCGTCCCGCTTGAGTCCCGGTGTCCCGTCCCGTCCCGCGCCCCGCACCCGTCTCCAGTCATTGGGCCGGACGCGGCCGCCGAGCGCGACCCGGCCCCGCCCGTTGGCTATTCTCCCTCGAATTGTTCTTGCAGCTGAATGATTATGAAATTCGAAAGGGGAAAAAGATTGGCGTTACCGTTTCCTTTAACAATCACCGGTTATTCGTGGGGAATATCCCTAAGAATCGAGATCGGGACGATTTGTTTGAGGAGTTTACTAGGCACGCACGTAAGTCCTTGTCGAATTCATAATAAGTGCTATTCGGTTGGTAGTGGGCGGGGAGGTGGCGCGAGCCGCCGGCGGCGCTCGCGCCGCCTCGCCGCCGTCTAATCCGTAGAACTTGCAATCGATCTTAACCCGAACATTGGCAACGCATCGAGAATGCACACTGGTAATGACTGGAGAATCTTGCTGTTGTTCTATAGACTAGAACTTTTTTCAGTACCGTATATGTTCTCCTGGAATATCGTTTGATTTGCTTCATATTTTGTAGCCTAAAAGGAATGTACTTGCGCGTTGGGGCCGTGGGAAGCTTTATTTAATTATAGTGCAGCTGTGTCCGACTTCTAGAGCTATATTCGATTGGTGTGATTGCAGCGGGACTCGTGGAAGTTATAATATATAGTTCGCCCGATGACAAGAAGAAAAATAGAGGATTTTGTTTTTTGGAATACGAGTCTCACAAAGCGGCGTCATTAGCTAAACGTAGACTGGGCACTGGTAGAATAAAGGTACGTTTGTTCGTCGCGGCCACCTTTCTTTTCATGTATGCGTAAAATATAAAGACACAGAACGCTGACTCCCCACATCGCGGACTAAACAGGCTACACCCACATATATACGCGCGTACAGTGATCTCGGCGTGTTTCGGCGAGAAACGAACAAACTAAACGGAACGTGTGCGCGAGATACACGATACAATATACTGTCATGCGTGTAGGTCAACAAACTCTTTCGTATCAATCTCACCTAGAGAGCCGGCCTTTTGTGTCTATTTATTTTAGGGATGTATGGAATCACAATGAGCATTTTACCAAACGTTTTGAACTGTCAACATTTTGCATGAAGTTGTATTCAGTTTGTTCTTGTCGAGTCATCGATTTAAAATGTATTTTCTTATGTAGGTATGGGGCTGTGATATTATAGTGGATTGGGCCGACCCACAAGAGGAGCCGGACGAGCAAACTATGAGTAAAGTAAGTATACTGGTAGACTGTTATGTGGTGGAGTGGCCTACCCCACTATTTTCATACAGATTTGTCCACTTTGCGGCTCCACAAAACAAAACATATTGCTTTTACTGTTATATATTTTTTTAATTTACAACTAAATGTCAAATTTTAAATTTATTCAATTAACTCATTGTAGTCAATTTTTTATTGTTATTACCATGCGTCAATTTATAACTTTAATTGTGAATCGTTACTGTTCTTATGTCAATTTAAAGTGCACCAATCTTTGTGTAAGCCATAACAATAAACGATGTCCCTGTTGAGTTCTGTCACTGTCACGCTGCAAGTTATTAAATAGGTAGTAGGTAAACATGAAGTGCATAGTTATTTATGAGATTTCTACCATGTACCTTATTTTTGAGTTTCCGATATTTCGGCACTGTTGCAAGCGCCATGGTCACGGAGTAACTGAAGTTTTTGCGGGTAAGATGTTACTGGCAGACAAAACGGTCCTTCCGTTTTGTCTGCCAGTAACATCTTACCCGCAAAAATATCGGAAACTCAAAAGTAAGACCCGCAGTCTTTTACTACGCGCACCTAAACTCAAAAATAAGGTACATGGTAGAAATTTCGTAAATAACTATTCTAATGTTACCATGAAAGTTTAAAAAATATATGAAGTGCATAGTTAGTACCTGCAATAGCAAGTGATACCTAACGTTACCTTTATTTACCATGCTGTATCAGCTAGCTGCTGCAATAGAATACATGAGAAAGCGTTTATCTAGCCGGTTTTTTCTTATGTTTTGAAGCTCTTAGGCTCCATAGATCTATGAACAATCAAGTAGGTATGCTTATTGTCATTGACCATCAGAATGGCTGGACTTCTTTCCGACTTATTTTCTGCGGGCAAATCCTTACCTGGACAGACCATTTTACCCAATGTTATTCTGTTAAGAAATTGACTGCAGCAACCTGGAGTCTGGTAGTTGACGCCCGTGCGTAGGAAAACACGTTAGTCCTGCGTCTGACCTCTCCTTGGTCCTGTCACTCGTCCCATCGACATATGAGTGCAGTTATGTCTACACACATTTCTGTCACCCGTAACACAGTGGAGTCGCAAGTGCGCTGCCTTCACGGCGGTCTTCTGTGAGGCCGGTTTAGCCGGGCCAATTATGCCGAAGCGTGGTCCTCCCACGGTCTTTCGGGTCATTATTTACCTGATTGATTGGTTTGGCTGCAGGTGAAGGTACTATACGTGCGGAACCTAACGCAAGAAATATCAGAGGAGGCGCTGAAGGAGGAATTCGAGCGCTACGGCACCGTGGAGCGCGTGAAGAAAATCAAGGACTACGCGTTCGTCCACTTCGACGACCGGGACTGTGCAGTAAAAGTACGTACAAAGCGTTACCTTATCTTTAGGGAAATAATAGTTATTTTGGCGGCTACGTGTTCGTAAGAGATCGGAGCAGAAGCTGAGGGAGCCAGTCGAGCGCTTCGACATCGTGGACCGCGTAAGAAAATCAAGGACTACGCGTCCGTCCACTTCGATGACCGGGACTGTGCAGTAAAAGTACGTACCACTCCACTCGACGCAACATTAGAACGAAACCACCGGTGGTGTCATTTAGTACCTATCACTATTCCGTTCGACGCAAAAGATATCTAAAGATATCTGGAGGTGCTGATGGAGGAATTCGAGCACTCGTCCAACCGGGACCGTGCAGTAAAAGTACGTACAAAGCGTTATCTAGAGGGGCATAAGAGTTACATGTTCGTAAGAGATCGGAGATGCTGAGGGAGCCAGTCGAGCGTTTCGACATCGTGGAGGGAGTGAAGAAAACTAAGGACTACGCTTCGGTCAGCTTTGACGACTGAATTTGTACCGTAAAAGTACGTAAGAAGATCAATATTATTCCTTTCCACTCTCCACTACTAAAACGACACAACCAACACTAGTACAACATCACCGATTCCAGGAGCATTCCCTATAACAAATAATATGTTAACATTTTTATCCGTTAAATGTAATGCTCATCATATCATCCGGCTTGAAGGACCAAATTGATTATAAACTTTTACAATTAGTTGTTTGCGAATGTAATTCCTCTTTTTTCCAGCTGCAAGGTAGCCCCCCTCTCTGGGCACTAGTTTGGCTGACTTTTTAGTGCAAAGATTTTCTGCGCCACCAAAGAAAAAAGTCCTTTGAAAAGCGCGTTTCAGTTGCCATGAGCATTCAAATTTGAGCATTATGCCTATAGACATGAGGAATCTATAATTTTAGGTCCGTGTTTTTGGCCGCGGGGCGTCTTTCGTCGTGCGGATTCTATTTTGCCAATTCAATGTTATGTTACCAATTTATTGAATGTTACGCAGGCAATGCAAGAGCTAGATGGAAAAGAAATGGGCACCGCGCGACTGGAAGTGTCACTAGCGAAGCCGCCCTCTGACAAGAAGAAGAAGGAGGAGATACTTCGCGCCCGCGAGCGGCGCATGATGCAGATGATACACGGCCGAGGAGGGTAAGTCTACCACATTTTACTTATACTAGTGTATTAGTTCCACACTGTGCCAATAGATGGCGTTGGGTGCCGACTGCATCGCGCAAGTGTCGCCTTTGTCGATGTTGATAGGTTTACCTTTCAACCCAGAACGGATCCTGGCAAGCGAGAGGAAATGAGAGTTTTTAAAAATGGAAAATCCAACAGATGGAATGATTAAAAGACTCATCAAAGGATCCGTCCATCATTTTTCCCTTTAAGGGAAATGCCTACTAGTCAATTAACTTATCTAGTCGATACATTTCTATTTGAGACTCAATAGTATAGATTGATGAGTAGTAGTGCGTCGGAAGGGCCTCATGTAACTCCATCACGTGTAAGGTCCATCGGTTCGATTTCCGTACTTGGATATTATCAAAATACCTGAGTTCATGGCCATACCCAAGTGACTTGTTAATTCAGATAATATTCTTACTTTACATGTTTGTATGTTGACAGAATTCATGATCTGCAGATTCGAGGATATTAATTTTGTTTTTATCTCCTTAAATGCTTAATTTTCTTTCTACCACTACCTTTTTTCTTACTCCGTCAATATTTTACTTTGCACATTTTAGTTTTCTCTTCCTTTCTAGTAAATATGCTTGCACAACAGCTGGTCTAGTAGCCAAATGTCGCCGCAAACCGTAGACATATCTTTTTTTTCAGTCAATCAGGGGATGTAAGCCTGCAATGTTCAGGGTATCTTTCTTATGAATTCAGTGTTGCCAACTCGATAGGTACCATAAAAAGGTGATAGATTGGACCAATATAAAGCTAAAGAGCTAAAAAGGTCACGCAGAAAATAACGTAGAAAAAATGATGATAAAATTTCAACTGATTTTTCTTTTAATAACTTTCAAAGTAGCTAGTGCTTATACTAGTTTTGTTGTCATAATAGTACACGATTGCCAAAGTAGTACTAAAAAGGTGCTAGATGTTGAATGTAAAATTTGAGCGTTTGACTTATGGATAATATTGTTAGTTAATTAGGTGCTAAGTTGGCAACACTTGGGCTTACACAAGTAATATTAAGATCCCTGCGGGATTTCCAAGCGCCAAATCTAGCGCTAGCTAAATAGTCTAAAATAGTAGGGCTTACACAAGTGGGGTAGGTATGTTCTCTCGGGATTTTGTCACCGCATAGTGTTTCACCACGTTAGGCAGTCACGTGTCGCTAGTGCGTGACGTTAACTTGTGGCTATTAACTGTCAGATTTGATTGGTGCAGCTGCTCGCCCGTGCACGGCGCGCTGCGCGGCCGCACGCCGCAGCCGCAGCCGCGCCCGCCCGCCGCGCGCGGCGACTACGGTCAGTACCCACGCACACCACACATCACACACCACACACCACACCACACGTACACACCTCATGGACACTATAGTTCGTTCAATTAACGGAGGTGCGCTCCGCTCTAAGATCAAGAAGAATTGAACGGACTATAACCTCGCATAGATTCGACGTTAGTGCTGCCGCGGCTGTTAGTGACAACTCTGGAATTAATACTTGGTTTAGATTTGTTTTTTCTGAACGCATGCTCATTGTTTCGGCGGACAGAAGAATATAAGAGTTGATAAAAGGTGACGTTTTTGAATAAAGGTGTGATCAAACATCGAGCGTGATTCCCCGCCGTGCTATGATTGGACGGCTGACCTTGCTCGTTGTGTTTGGACACACGTTTACGCTAACCGGCACAAAAGGGTCCTGCTGACGGTTCAACGTGACTCTAACGCTGTGAGTCGAAATGTCTCGGGTTTTAAAATAAGTTTTTTGTTTGAGTATGTATCAAAGTTGCAATAATAAGGCACATTTCACTGTAATAACTCCCGTGTATTACTCCTCAATCAGAATTCAGGATCGTTCCCAAATCCTGAATGGGGCAGTAAAAGTCCTGATTTTCTCTATTTTCAATTTTGGGGTCTACAAAACAAGAGTTGCCACTAAAAGCCATGTTGGTACCACTACATGGAAAACCTCACACTACACCATTTGCTCGTAGACGATAGTTTGGTGTGAAAGAAAATACTTTTAGTATTTGCCCTTTTGAAAGATCACCAAGTTTTTAAGTCTAACACGAGTTCGCCCTCAAGTACCTGGACTCTACTTTTTAAATTTAATTTTATCTCATTTAATTGAACTGTCGTCTGCCAGCATGAAATAATAAATAAAGCACCAACGGCACTCGAGGTCTGATTGAGGGAAACAAGCAAATAAGATTCAATCTGTTCTACATTAGACATAGTAGCGGTTCATCATGTTAGATATTTTTCACTAGTCAATGCTGTAAGGATTTTTTTCCAATTTAGTTGTCATTGGATCTTGTATGTGGAGTCGAGCCTAGGTAAGGCTCAAGTTTCCCTCTGTTTACCTCTAATACCACACGTTGAACAATATGAACACGGTGTGGTCTCCACGCGCACACTCGCACATTTTGCTACTTCCCCTACTAACAAGATGGCCGCTACTATACACTAATGTCCCCTCCCTCGCATATGTTACCGCTTTACTTTAACGATACCAGCGACTCGAACGCAGTGTATAGTATAGGCCACATAACATGTTTCATTAACGCTATTCCCTAAGCTAGAAATAATAAACAGCCAGGAGTAGGACCGTGCATGGTATAGGGAAGAGAATTCGAAATGTACCACTGATAGGGCAATCTACAGGGCTACACATCGTCGTAATGTAATAACAATATTAACAATTTCCAGTGCATGCTTCAGACATACAGAAACTCATCTTACATTCCGATTGGCGTCAGTCTGTTCTGGCGAGTTTTCATGCCGCTTTAGTGTAGGAACTGGTGGTGGGATGAAGAAGCAATCTAGACCCGACTCATCACATGAATAAGCATGTTTATGAACCAGAAGAAGCAGGCGATAGAGTCGAGGGCGCATGTTGTTCCGTGTGTGAGTGTCGATGCTTCGGGCCGCTCGCACAAGCGAGGGCGCTTGGGGCGAGGTGTCGGCGGTAACAGTGTTCATGCCCAGAGTTAAGTGATATCAGCATGCGTTAATCGTTAATCTTTTCCCGGTACGAGTGTCGTGGAGGCTCGCAAACCGCCAGCCGATACGGTAGATTGTAAGTTAGCGTTAGTTTAGCTTAGCCTCTAAAAGGCCTGTGTTGTGTGTTTATAGATTATGATTACGACTATTACGGGTACGGTGATTACCGAGGTGGCTACAATGAGCCATTTTACCGGTACGATGAGTTCTATTTTGATTACGCGGGGCCACCGCAACCGTCCGCCGTCCGCCAGCCTCCCAACAGAGCGCAACCGGTGGGTCCCACACACACTCACTAATGTTATCACTCTTATTTACTAGTCACTAGTCGCTGTACTCATCATCGTTTCGATTTTTTTGAGTTGCCAAATTTTTCATCTTGTTTTTTATTTTTTGTTAATCCCATCCTCGAACGGAGTTAGTGACTCGGTAAAGACGGTAGTGTGTAGGCCTGACGGTGGTGATTGAAGCGGCGGTCGCGCGCCGCCGTCCGCGACGACGCGGCACCGATTGCCGGGAAAAGATAGGGGCGCGGGGTGGCTGGTCGGCCGATCTCACCATCAGGTCTATATGGCTGAGGCCACTCCGACTAACATGCCCGTCCTGACCAGGCCAGGCCGTCCGAGCTGACGCCGCTTCGCACATCTCATCTCCATCTCACTATCGTTGTACATGCCGATCAGCTCGGGCGGCTTGACCTTTGTACCTGTTGTTTTCAGTTGCCATTTGACATTAGTACCGCTTGAGGCCATCCCGGCGCTTGTCACCCCATCATTTAGCGCTTCGCTTTGCTCTGTTACTAACCCGATAACACGCTTGGAGCTTCGCCACCCTTGCACACTTAGATGAGGAATGTTGTCCTAAGCCCGGGACGCTCGTGTAACGTTGTTATATTTCTCGTTGCCGCAACGAGATAGAGAATATGTTAAGAAGACTTACTGACCCGCTTGGTAAATGCCTCACTCAGGACGATGAGCTCGGTCTCGCGCCCAACTCGCTTTACTACGATCTAACCGGAGGCATTCAGGTACCCGACTCCACTGTTCGTTTACCGATACGTAACTAGCCGATGTATCCGTGTTTAGTTGTCACGTACATAGCCGTAGCCTTGTCGAATAAATTACGAATGTCCGTCATTATTGTAACCCTCTCCTAGAATGCGATATACCTATAGACCTGTTGTTGAACTTGAGTAAAGCTTTAGTAGGTACCTGATTGTTTCGATTTTACTTTTAAAATTATAACATCTAATTACATAGTTATAGTTGTTAGCTCATTGTGATGCTTCTTCAGCAAAAGTTGACTTTAGTTTATAGATTGCAAAGTTCAAAATCGTGCCTTATTTTTATCGATACACTTTTGCTGCGAAAAGCATTCATAATTGGTACTATAGTGATATTATCAGTAACATTACATTATATTCAAAGTAATGCGATGCGATCGTTTATTTTGCAGCATGACAATATACCTACTTACTTACTTACTTAGTCGCCTTGGAGAAATTTTGGTGTAATATCGCTGTAGTGACTTTAGAACTTCCAAAGATTTCTCCAAGCTTTAAGATACCGATCAGTCTATGATGTTGCTGTAGACTTAACATCAAAGATTGTTCACATATTTAGAACTATCAATATTATCTCTACTCTATATACTATTGTTTTAGAAGTCACATTACTGTCTTGCAAGAGATGCTCTAAGTCGGTGCTTAATAAACTACTTTAAGTATTTCTTCTACTAACCTGATTACATTTAAGCGCCCATTTAGACATTTAAGACTGACATTTTATTATATAATCATAGTTATTCTTTCGTATTATCTGTTTATTTTACGCCGTCCTTCCATGCCCCCGACATATCTGACTCTAATCGCGTTAAGTTAATTTGGCTTACTTACCTATATACGAAAATATTAGGCATATAGATATGGCTTGACATAGTTCTCAAATGCTATTGGTTACTAAATAGCTGAAAATAGATCAGAGGTTACGCGTGATAGGTGGGACTTTATCGGTCGTAAACACCGGGTCCCGCAGGGGAACGGCGGTGGAACGCAACGATCCTATTTACATTGCTCGTCAACGATACAGCACAACTACGACCTATCGTGTCCGACGAGTCATGTAAGTGAAGTGATGTTGATTTTAGTCGGTGGGCGTGTTGAGTTAGATAAGTCGGGACGTTGATAGCGGCGGCGTTTTGTACATACACGCACGACTCTACCGTATCTGTGCCGGGGTTGGGTGGAACGCTTCCTGATAATAATAAGGTAAAATCAAGTATTTTAAGGTTAAAGTTGCATTTGCGGTTTTATACAGACCTACTGTATTTATGTAGTTCAAATGTTGAAATAATCGTGTCTTTATAGAAATTTGAATAAAGGTCCACAGGTCTTATCACTGGGATGTAATTATAAAAATCTTTATCTTGTCATGTTACTGCCTGAATATTTGGCACAAGCATGAAATAAATTGCATGAAAAGTTGAAACTTACTCGTATGCACGATATAATTTAAAATCGTCTAGTGTATATGTATTTACTGGTACTAGGTGCCAAATATGTCTGAAATCGTTTATGCAACAAGCAAGTGAAAATTCAGAAATGTTGTCAAAAGTTTACAATATTCAAAAAGTTAACGCCTTTTTGTGCTCAAGATTAACCATTATTTCATTCAATCCTTCGTTCAAACTTATGACTATAATAGTCTGCGGTACAAGTTTATGCAGGTACCTATGTTCCACTGGAATGTTATTTAAAGCACCTACTTTACCTGAATAAGCACTTGCATACTGGAGTGGACAGTTGGAGCGTATCCACCAATCCCGGCACTAAGGCTTACTATGAGCTTTTCATAGCGGGATTTAAATATTGCCTTACTTTGAATAAGTACGAGTATTTTGTTCTAGCATAGGTAAAATATAAAAAGTAGATTAGGTAACTAACGCAGGGCAGTTCGATAAAATACCTATGTTGCCACTGACTACAGTCAGTTTCAGATAACATTTATGAACTGTTAATATGAAAATAATATGAACTTTGACCGACACTTATAATCCGTCACTTTTGAAGTTTTTTTTTATGCTTAACACGAAAAATATGTTTTTTTTTTGTTATAGCAATCTTTTGCAAATTATTCTTAAGTACCTAATTAAGTTTACGGCTTACGGCAAAGCAAAAAGCACTTACACTTATAATTCGTCGACATACCAAGGTCTCCGGTAGCTTAGTCAGTAAAGCTGTTGCCCGGTTAGCAAAAGATCGTGGGTTTGAGTCCCACCCGAAGACTGTCGAAAAGTTTTAAGTGCATTATTTACCTACTTAGGAAAAATATGTATCTGTTTTTAAAATTTCTGTAAAAATTCTTTTTAGTGTATGGAGCAGCATAATTAAATAATCATTCAACCATTTCAGTCCTAACTAAAAATCCGGGTTTAAATCGCACTGCCCTGTTTTAGTAAGCAATGTATTACTTTGCACACACTTTGACATCCCTATTTACGTCCCGTCATAAAAGCTCAAGGTAGGCCACGTGTTGTGCGGGCGCAGGTAGACGTGCGCCCGCGCTGCACCCTGTCCGTGCGTGTCGTGAGCTCTGTGTGGGTGTGCGCAGGGGGCTGGGTCATGTGGGACGGGCGCGCGATGGGCGCGGCGCGGGGCGGGGGCGGCGGGGGCGCCGGCCGCGGCTGGGGCCCGTGGTGGTGCGCGGCGCGCCGCGCGTGGCCGCCGCACGCCCAGCGCCATGCGTGGCCACCCGCGCGCCAAGCCAAGTTTACCAGGTGAGATGTACACTACGTCTATTGTGCCTACGGTCAGCATCGAAAGTAGCTTGACACATTAGTACCATGTCGAAGTTACATTTTGCACGTAACCCTTAGAAACTGACTATTAATAGGCAGAACGGTTACTTCGACATGGTACTAAAGTGTTAAGCTACTTTTGATGCTGACCGTACCGTCTTTTACAGGTCCCTTGTGTTGCCGAAATATCAATTAAATTTAACATTGATAGTTTTTATTCGAAATCGACTGTTAGTTTCCGCTGTCTACACTTTCTATGTAGGTATCGAGAAGACGTGGACAGCGGGAATTTTGAAACATTTGTGTCATGGTCCACTCGGGGGTGGACAAGAGGAATAGGATGAAAATGACGACTCGTGTGAAAAAGTGATAGATAATGACTAGTTGCGCCATTAAAGTGTGCAGAAATTACAAAGGACGCTTAAAAATCAAGAAAGTCTCCTACCTCTCTCTACCTTCACTAAATTGTCCAGAATTCATTATTTTCAGATTGAATTTCATAACAAAAGATAATTTTTATAGGTTAAGATTCACGACTCATACTTGGCATTTATGTCAATATTGCCTGTTTTTTTTAATTTAATATTGTAATAAGTATATATAATAATAATAATAATGATTCTCACAACATCTCATACATTGACCTGATTCCGTACTAAGTAGCGTAAGCACTTGTGTTACAGATATCAGACAACAGAGGAAACACAAATATATACTTAAATACATATATTACACCCAGACACTGAACAAACACAAAGTGTTCATCGCACGAATGTTTGTCCAGGGTGTTAAAATTGAGTGACGTTTGAATATTCGGGCGTAGCAATTTTACATAGCTACTCATTTATTATTTACTTACATACTAATGCGATCGTACCTACAAACAATACGAATTATTATCCGTTTAATTTACCCAATTTATTTTGAGGTTAGTTATTAGGTGGTAACATCTTGCACAATCAATAAGGACATTTTGATTGACATTACTCGGATGTAAGACTAAGGCGATTTCTATACTTGTGTGCGTGATGGCCATCACAAACATTAAAAAAGTTGGCCGGTTTGCTGTGCTTATTGGGTGAAGCTCCATCTAGGGTAGTATATGATCAAAGACAGGATTTTTTGGAAAACATCAACAACCTCCTTGATACAGATTTTAGTGCTATAATGTTACCACTTATTATAAACTCGAAAAAAAAGCGATTTTGAAAAAAAAAAACATTTGTTGTTCTAACTTTCTGAAAAAGGAATTGACGCTCACTGTTCGACATCTTTTTATATTCATTAATGATTGGTAAATATTAAATTAAAAATATTTCGTTGTCTACACGGGCTACACACGTGACATTCGCACTATGTAATATAATGCCCAATTTTGTTGCATGTGCTTTTTGTTCCAGAAATCAAAATATTGTCATTTAAGGCTTATTAGTAATACGCGGACATTTATACGCCGAATAGGTTTTGAGAAAAAAAAATCAAAGTTAGGTTATATCCAGGTCCGAAAAACACAAAATTTAATATTGCGAAGAAACTAAATATAATTTCGTTCACGTTTGTCAAACAGTCATAAATTACTAGATATATATGCTAAATTGGGTCCTTCTATCTATAATGTATAACGAAATATCAAATATTTTGTAATTTTTCTTTATATCTTTTACTCCTTTTTATACCAGATGATTTTTAGCTAAAACGAAACCTTGAGAATACCTCTATCCATGGTATTTATTTCGTCCTACAGAAGTCTACGAGGAAGTTGTTGATGTTCCAAATTACTTTGTAAATGCACAAAATAATTAAACAGTACGCCGGCTGTCTTCATCGCGAGCTAATCGGGCTACGCACTAATACATGCGTGCATACGTTCATAAATAGCGTTTGACGCAAATGACAGACTGGCGTACAGGAGAGACACGATACGATATACCGCTAACGCATAGGTCAACGAACTCTTTGATACCAATGTCTGCTAGATCCGACTTTGTGTCTAATTATTTTGCGGTTAGCTTTATCCATCGCAAGAGAAATAAAAACCTACCAGTGATTATTTAACTATCTGACAAACTTCTTGAGGGAATTTGCTGATGTAAAAAAAACTTAAATCTCAATTGAGAAAAAACCTCTCATATAAAATTACTAGTGGGTTGATACAAAACCCTAAGAAAAGAGTACAAAAGAACGGCGTCGGTGTTCCATAAGGAATATTCTTGTTATGGGGAAGAAAAGTTTTTAGACAATTGAAAGATGCACCCTGAATCGGTATCCCTTAACTGCTATAACCTTGCAGTGTTAGGAAAGGCTAGCCTTGTGTACCAAATTCCTATCAAAAGCATACAAAATTCCAAATTTCCACAATGACATTGGACTCTCTCTCGGTCGAATTCTTTTCTGAAGGATGCGGTTCTGAAGTGTGTTTATTTATTTCAGCATGTTTGATGGTTTGCGTGTAATCTGGAATATTGATACTATATCGGTAACTACCCTCCGCTCCTCTCCTACACCCAGGGCTGCCACAAACTTTCCACTAAGTGTTTGTCCAGATAACTCGTTTTATTTTGCTATTTGTAGTTCATTGCTGTTTTGTAAGAAGCTCTGTAATCATGCGCAGAATGTTTCCAGCGATGAATTACAAGTAACGTCTAAAATTCGCGAATAAAACGCCTTCATCTGGACAAGCTCTAAAGGTGGCCACAGACTGTAATTTTTTACTAGAACTGATGGATGGTGTGATGCCACGTCACACCAATGTTATACTCCACATTACGCCACATGAGGCCAACAGATAATTCTTTGGACTGAATGTGATCCCTCCCACTGGCGTCGCTCCGGCTGTTCAGTTTTTGATCAAAAACTAAACCGACTAACCGTTAGGAGAAAATGCACTTAATTTAGTGAAAAAATATCTGAACAGTTTTACGCCACAGTTTACGACACAACTGACCGTCTGTGGCCACTTTTAGAGCTCGATCGAGCAGAGTCCACTGTTGTTGAGTGTGGGTTGAAGTTTGTGTGAGACCTGGTTTTCTTAGGAAACTTGTCCGTTTCACCATTTTTGGTCATATAACGCGTATGTCTAGCAATGCTTATCTTATAATCTTATTTCTGACAATGTGAGCTATATGTCATATGACTAAAACTAAACATTCTGGTAACATGATTCTATGACAATAAAATTGGCTAAGGTGACGCATCGAAGACACTAGCGCCGCCAATAGATTTGAATTAATTGGGGCGATTTGAGATTCTTTAAAAAAGTACATCCATGGTGAATCCATAAAGGAAAGAATTAAGATTTTTTTGAGATGTACTTATGTAACATTATCTTCCTACAAGTAGGGGCCCATAGTTCTTATTATTGAATACACTTTTAGCAATTACAAAAAAATATGGTTATTGTAGGAAGAAATTGATATAATTTAGTCTCTTTGTTTCAAAAACTTCTTAATACTTATGGTTTCACCGCTGTATTTTTTAACAAATGTCTCTTAACCGCATCAATTATTACTAATTATTGGAGGCGCCAGTTTACGTCACCTTAATTAGCTAAAACAACATCCAAAAATGATGAAGCCGGTTCTTAGATAAGTACATTCTATCCCTTTTGGTTAGTAGTTTAGCATCAACTCCCTAGTTAGTTACATTATAGAAGAAAGTACAATTTAGGTACGTCATATTAAACGTTACACCTATTGTAATTATTAGTAGTACTTTAAACTACTTGTAGTATGTAATGTACCAATATTATCCATAACTTCATTAAAGTCGTCTTAACTTTCCATGAAGTTTTAATTTGTGAACTTTCGTCGCTACAAAAGACATCAACGCAATACCTTTTATACAATTTTACAATATTAAACAAGATTCTTTAAATTTTGTTCCCTATTTGAATACTCCTTTGAGTCTTTCAATAATTAGTTTGGTAATTTTAAAAGTGGCGCTCTTTGCCTTGTGCATATTCTGAAAGAAATCGAAATTCTCAGATGACTAGGTTTTATCAAAACAAAGTAACATTTTATCTTGTCTTGTTTCTGATTCGACACTAGTCTCATTGCCATCTGCTAATTTCGGTTTGGCTGTATACTAAGCCACTCGACCTAGGTACTGGTACGGTATCTAAGGTGACGTGTGTTGCAGGTAAACGTAAATACGACGGGGGTCACCAGAACCAAGGGGGCGAGACGAAGCGACGACTGGGCGCGGCGGCGGCGGCGGCGTGCGGCTGGGGCGGCCCGGCGCCGCCGCCGCCCGCCAGCTGAGCTGGGGGCTCGCCCCCCCGACCTCCGCCGCGCGCCCCGCCCCTGTCCCGGAGACACTACAAGCGCAGCAGGGGCACCCTCGACGGCGCGACAAGCGGCACACGGTTACGTTTACGCTCGATCCCCGCTCTGTAACGAGGGGATCACACTTTTTTCTATATATGTGTTTTTTATTTGATTTTCAAGTTTTCGATTTTGTATCGCATTGATTCCGTAAAAATCTTAAAGTAGGAAGTTATGAAATGTTTCGAATGTAAGTTTCCCGTTATGCTTATGTTTTTCACTGTCGTATTAGCCGTATATATTATTTAATATATACTTTATATTAGCGAGGGCGCGAGGCCGCGGTTGCCTGTTTGCGGCCGCGCGCTCGGGTCGCGGACCCGTCGACTGTTTTTTTTAATACATGTTATTCAATATATTTTATTCCTGCGAACGCATTTTGCGATGTGATGTGTATTTTAGCAGTAATTATTATATTATAAGGAGTTTGACTGTTGTTTTTTGACATACTTACAACTTAGGTTACACGAGGACGATGAATTAATGAAATGAATTGAACTAGACTTTCAATTACGGCTAAAATAGAACCACCCATGTCTCTATCTGTAATCGATAACATTTCCCGACTGTGTTCCTGCTTTAGTTTTTTGCTTTATTTTTATTACATATTTCCCTTTAAAATACATTAGTGTGAGGAAGTAGTATTGTAAAGTTCAGGATTTCTGTAATGTTTATTATTGCTCTACTAAACTTTTTTGTATTTCAACCACATAGCATGTCCATACTGTTAGATCTCTGACTTGTATCAATCTTGTATCAGTTTAATAATATGTGGAATAAATTTGCAAAACTGTGTTTGCCTTATTATCTACTTGTTTCCTTTTAGCCGTTCCTTGACACTGGTAAAGTAGGCAGGTTCGCACCATAGACATACACCCTAAACAGACTGTGCCTTTTCAAAGAAAGACTTAGTGAGCGAAGTCGTTAGTGACATGCTGGGCGACTTTCTTTGGGCGTATCTATCCTGTGGCAGGGCCGATAGGATCTTACGTTTTTTCCGAAGATTGCACATTCCGCTGACTTCTAGTTCCATGCTTCACGCAACTCTTCCAGTTTATTAACATTTTAGACACATCCAGACACTTGCATGATATATATAGTAATCGATACTATCGACCCTTCAGAACCTGACAATACGATCGATAGTGAAAACTATCGATATAATATCTTAAACAAAAACTATCGATAGTAACGATCAAAAGAGTTATATCGATATGACGTCAACAATCGATACACTATCGATCGGCAACACTAGACAATAGTAGGTACAAACAGCCACACATCAGTTATTGAATCAAACGTGTTTGACATATGGTGAGAATCAATATTTGGATTTGTCAGATATTTTTTGTATTCATTAATGTGTAGCTATAGGTACATAAATAGAAAGTAGGGTAAATAGAGTAGGCAATCTATTCCCCGTGACACAACTAGTTGTGCGACGGGTAAATTGGAATTTCCCATTATGAAATCTATGTTATCTAGATATCCTTTTATTTTAATTCTTGGAAAATAAAAATAATCTGTAGTAGTCACAAAAGTAATTTTGTTGCATGCTTCCATTGGACCAATCAGAATAGTTGTGCCACGGGCAATAAAGGGGTCGAAAGCAGAAAAAAACAAAGTAGGATAGGTTAAACAAAAGTAAAAAAAAAAAAACAATCGTATGTAGGAAAACAGTGGACAGCAGAAAAACAATAGAAATTAAAATTATTCCCGTCAAACGATCGAAAAGACATAGGAAACAATCTCAAAGAGAAAGTAGAGAAAAATCACATTGTACAGGGACCTCGGTCCTATAGTACGCCATCTAGCGGATTTTTCACACGCGATAAATTTGCTAAAGTTGGAAAATACGGTATATGACTATTTTTTATTTATTTTTGCAATCAAAAGACCTTTCAATGATAGAAACATCGTTGAAAGAATCACTTGATTCTTATTTAAACTACCTGAGATATTACAACTTTAACACAATCACATTATTTTGGGCAAACCCAAAACGCTCCATACAAATGGCTACTTAGATTCGACGTCACATCTAAGTATTTTGTATGCATTTCATTTGAATTTTGTATGGTAGCTATATCAAATGTTTCGTTTATGTCAATGGTTCTATTATAATAATTGGTGCAAATTGTATGGGTTATTCAATGGTAAGTACTATTATTTTTTAATATTTTCAGAGTTTTAAAATGCACTTGCCCATGAATCTTTGAATGACCATAAAACCGGCTAGACGTTATATTTTTAATTGCGATTTTTTGCCATTGGCACATCATCATCATCAGCCCATTTAAATCCCCACTGCTGGGGCACGGACCTCCCTCAATCACATGAGGGGTAATTGCCATACTCACCACGCTTGGCAGACGGGTTGGCGAGGGTTTTGATATAAATGCAGAGTTTTCCTTCTCTGGGTGCTGATGATCATGCCAGCAGCTTTTACTTTAGTTGCCTTTTACGACACCTCGGTAAGAGTGAGGGTGGCCTATTCTACTCTGCCGGGAACCACACGGCTAAACATTCTCACATATTGACCTATATTTTGATAAAATATTTATATTTTTTTAAATCTTGAGCTTAGTCATATACCCTATTATCCAATCCACTTTAGCAAATGGTTGGGGAAATAAATGCGGAAATAAATAAAAAAACCTAGGTTTTCAATTATCAAGAAACTCTCATCCAAACTATGTTCCTTATCATCCGGTGGTAGGATAAGCTCTGAAAGAATACTTGGTTTTCTTATTTTCTCTGCTTCAATCTGGTCTCAGAACAATAAGTGGTCTAAATTCATACTCAAAGTTTTCATAACTTGATTATTTTGGCGTGAGCGAACCTTGTGGAGACGAATTTGGCCAAGATTAAGGTGCCTTTCCACCAATGACGTCACAGTTCCTACCAATAAAAGCTATGTAGCTGTGCGAGGAAGACGTGCTATGTAGATAAGCAGCCGCGAGGCAGCTGAACGTGGAAGATGCGACGCGAGCCTATTGACCCATAGCACGCATCCGTAGCACGCGTCCGTAGCACGCAACCGTAGCACGCATCCGTAGCACGAATCCGTAGAACGCATCCGTAGCACGCATCTATAGCACGAATCCATAGCACGCATCTATAGCAAGCATCCTTAGCACGAATTCCTAGTACGCATTTATAGCACGTATCTTTCCTTAGAAGTTATAGCTTAGTTGAAACCGTTTCCATCATTGCTATGCTTGTGGACCAATGAACATGTTTGGTGGAGATGCATTCATCGAAACATAGCGTGGTAAATACCTATAAGTATAATTCGGTGGTAGTATATCTTTGGTGGAAAGTGACCCTAGACTTGGCCAAGATTTAGGACGGGTGAACAAAAGAAAACTCATCGTTACGTTAAAGTGGTGTATTTGAGTAGGAAGTGCGGTGTCGCGGCTCGCGGTGCGTCGCCGCGGCTGGCCCGTCGTCATACGGTGTCCTGGAGCGGCGGGTGGTGCGCCAGGCGCGCGGCGCAGGCGCGGGGCGGCGGGCGCGGCGGCGGCGGCGGGCGGCGCGGGCGGCGGCGGCGGCGCCGGCACCACGCGCCCAGCGCGCACGTCGCGCCCGCCGCCGCGCCGCCGCCCCACCACCACGCGTGCGCCGCCGCGCCGAACCCCGCGGCGCCCGCCTCCCCCGCCGATGCTCCGCCTGCGCCACACCCCATGCTACCCTATATCCTAGCCGGGGCGCATCGATTGCCAGCGTCGAGTATTGCACATTTTAAAATAGGTAGATACCTACCTACACTACCAGCATACACTAATAGGTAAATATTAGGTAGATATAATGATGTTGTAGGTAACTTGTTATTGTACACAAACATTATTAAATATCACCCCAACCAAGACAAACATACGACTATTGCTAATCTACGTCAAAAACGCATGACGTACATACCCATATTTAAGCCAACATGAAAAAATAAATTAGTATCTACCTTGATTTTAAGTTGTGTACCTATATCTATCTACCTACCTAGTTACTCTAACTGAGACCTAAGCACAATTAAAGTAAGAATTCAGAAGTATGTGTTTGCTTGTTTTATAGGTCCCCGAGACATTTCCCATCCGAAAATAGTTTTAGACAAGAAAATAAGTATGTAACCTAAGTAAATAACGCAGACTAAAACCACAAAAGTTGGACTGATCCTGTGCACTTTGCAGACCATCATAATAGGTATCATCATTCTGGTATCATCTTTCTCAGAAGATTATTTGTGCATCAAAACCACGTGTTTGATCCTTAGATTCAAAATAAAAGAATGCAATACTCGACGAGACAATTAGAATGATACGCTTCCCCGGGTAGGAACAACCTTGGCTGCTGATCGATACCGGTCTTGGTTTCAACATGATGAGTAAGTTACCTACCACCTACCAACCTATTTATAGATAGCAATTTTTATTGCAATTGACAATATGGTTTTGCTCAACAAGACGCTAAATCATATTGAACATCTGGTAGGTACTTAAGTGAAAAAAAGTTTTGAATTGACTGTGAACTGAACACATCAGCCTACACAATTAGCGACACGCACTGTTGATTCTTATTTTATAAGGCATAAGGGTCTATAAGTGGGCATTTCTGTGTGGCTCATCTAACAGTTGACGAATTTTCCGGTGTACCAGTGCTAGGCGCTAAATCGCTTGCACACGCAGCGGGGTGAGCGAATCTAATCCCTGCGCTAACGCATCATAACGAAGTGCAAGTGATTTTGCTGGCTAACTGGCACACCGCTACTTTCGCTGAAGTAAAGTATGTAATTCTAATTTTCTAGACGTAATATTCTGTAGTTTATCATAATATTTCCGTAACAGATTCCTTAGAAACCTATGTACTTAACTTTTTATGTTAGAGGGCTGTAACTATACATAGATATAGGAACCGAAGACCGAAATCGACTTGCAGCCAAAATGAAAGAAACTTTCAAACTGTATCTTGTAAAGCTTTACAAAACTCAACAAAGTGGATATTGAAATATTTAGTTTAGGAACAGGTGTTCCGGTCAAACACTGCATATCATTAGAATGAAATTGTTTTCACTTAAAGGGTACATATTGTTTCTATATAGTGACTTTTAAATATTGACAACCGGATTATGCCCAATGATATTTATGAAATATCATTGGTTATGCTGGAAATTCTTAAGAATTCAATAAATTCATAAGTAGATCTAGAGAAACTACATCTATCACACAGTTTAGTTGAATTTTGTAAAGCAAATTTAGCTGTCTTTTATTTATTTATCAAATACTTTTTAATGTTTTAGTTACTTTTTTACAACATGCAACACAAAGGTTTATTGTTTTTGTTTTAGGAAGCTTAATGCGATGAATGACGATGGGTGATGATTTGAGCTTTTTTACAAAATAACTGCCTTAAATCTATTTGTTTTTAGATTGTTTAACTGAAAATTCGATGTGAGATATAAGGCAGTTTAAATATTCAGCGTCACAATGAACAGCTTAAAATAGAAAGATTGATGATCATTATCATAATGAAGCTCGTTCGTATGTACACGTAAATATTTGATGGATTCTAACAGTTTGGTCCTTCGAGCCGGATAGCCATTTTGCTAGTATTCACCAAATTGTACAATAGACTGTTTGCAAACTAATAATAACTGCACAAGCGACGTGACTTGAAATATAGAAGTAACAAGCGCGAAGACATGTTTGAGCAGCTTCGTTCAGTGTTCTGTAATCGCAACGTCCAATAGCCATAGACTTTGACCCGAGTAAAGAATTGCGAAAGCATTATCAGCTACGTCACGAATACAGAACGTGGAAGAAGAGCGAGAATGAAAAGCGGAGCAGGAAGAGCGTGCGGTAGTGGAGCGGTGGGGTGTCGGGTGTGGGCGGCGGGCGGTCGGGACGGGCTGAGGGTCGTGGCTTGTGGGCGAGGAGCAGGGCGGGTGGTAAATCAGACTCACGTGTGCAGCGCCCGGTCAGTGCGGGGCGGCGAGCACAAGCGAGAGCACGACGAGCGCGCCGCGCGCCGACACGCGGCCCGTCGCCGCGCCGCCTGCGCACACCGCCGCGTCAGCAGCCCCGAGGAACCGAATCGACTAACCGCATACTTTCTGACTCGTGTACCATACCGCTGCTGGCCATGTGCGACACTCGCCCTTGACTACTGTAGGTATCTAGTGCTTGTAAAGTGCGATCTTGTCTCTATCTTTCGTTTGAGTGACCGGTTTCGTATACTTGTGTAGGTAAATGTGCAATGTATTACTGAGTAATCTTGATCGTACATACCCAGCCTGCAGCTTTTTTTAGTTTTCAGGTTTAGACATGCTTGTTCAGCCGTCGAGTTTATTAGGACATTGTTTAGTAAGCGGCGAATCAGAAAGTATCATTTCGTAAACGTAGGATGCGAGATAAGAAGTCGACTCGGTACCCCGGGCCCCATAGTGCGATGACTCAATGCAAGCTTCGTCCGTTCGATCAAAACATCTTGAAACTACGAGTTTTACGTCTTCAAAGCCACCCAACTCAAAACCACGTCAACTAAATTTAATTTTTAAAACGAAAGTCTCGTTTCAACTCTCCTGAGTCATCACAGTATTGCAAAACAGTAAGATAAAAAGTAAAATTGGAGAAAAAAATTTAGCGGAATATATGGATGTAAGAATGAGTTTACATGAGAACATTGAGATAACTTCAAAAAACGTGTTCAAAAGGACGTTCGTAAATAAAAAGATCGGTAATCTTTGCAACATAGTTGATATATTCTGCTAATTCACCAACAATAATATGTAATTTAAACCCTTAAATGTAAACTATCGCCTAACATTACACATAGCTACCAGAATGTTTGAGACCAAGATTGCATTGAACCATCAATATTAAATTGAAAGTATAGTGAACATAATATTATTGTTAATTTTAAAGATTATTAGTTAACAAAACTACCGTGTTTAAGTACAATATTTTACAACAATACAGAAGATAAAAGCAAGAGTAAGCAGCAGCTCGGGTGTCGGGAAGCGAACCGCGGCGCAGTGATACCCCAAGGGTTCCCAAGAGAGACTATGGATCCAGTGGCCAAGAAAAGTACCAATACATCTCTACCCATGTTCCACTCTCTCAATATGCGACTTTATATTATATTACAAGGAACAATTCTTAACTGGAAATCACGTTTTCATACCTAGAACGTTCATATTATTAATGAGCAAATTATTCAGTCAACCATCTTTAAAGTCAGAGGAGATACAATAAGTAGACCGGCAGTTGAGCTCACCTTTGGTGATAATTGGCCTTGAGCTTATTTGGCCGTGCCGTGTGGTCCCCGGCAGAGTAGAAAAGGCCACCCTCACTCTTACCGAGGTGTCGTAAAAGGCGACTAAGGTAAAGCTGCTGGCATGATCATCAGCACCCAGAGAAGGAAAACTCTGCATTTATATCTAAACCCTCGCCAACCCGTCTGCCAAGCGTGGTGAGTATGGCAATTACCCCTCATGTGATTGAGGCCCGTGCCCCAGCAGTGGGGACTTAAATGGGCTGACGATGAGCCTATTTGATTACAAATTGAAATTGCTCAATATTAATAGGTACCAAATTTTATATTCCTGTTGGAACTAATGAAGATACAACAAGAGGTTGAAGTAACATTTTACATTAGTTTACCTAACTGAGGAGACCTCTGGATCCCCATACAGGCGCATCCAAGTGATATGTTTGGGGTATTACTGCACCTATTCATAGTGAAGCAAACCTACGTAGGTAGGTATTCGTATTGTGAAGTACGTACAACTGAACAATATACTGCTTACTCCATATAATTTATTCATCAACAAGCTACATCGTTAAACTTGAAATTTATTATAGATATCGTTATTACAACCCTATGATGCGACGACCAAATGCAATGTGTAGATACAATCATTAAGTGAAATGCAAGTGCAGTGCCAATTGTATATAATACAGTGAAGTTTTCAGGACCAATAAATTTGGAAAAAAGCCTATCAACCGCGTAAATCATACGCATCTTTAATTCTTGGCTAAACTTAAATTTACCGTCAAAAATTAAATTAAAACTTAATCACACTGAGAGAAAATGAACCTTTCTGGAATCTGAAACATCAACCCTTATCATAACATTTTATTATTTCTTTTAAATACCTACTAGGGAAAAATTGTTTCTTCATAAATATCTATATACCTAGATGTTGATAAAATTTACGTATAATTATTATAACGACAATATTCTACCCTTTGACCTGTAGAAGTAAGGTTAGATTATATATCTTAATTGGGTCTACTAAACTAACTCCAAAGAGTAGATAACGTTTCGTGCAATTCTACCTACATAGAAGCTTGGTCAATATACGAACCAAAAAAGTTAACGTTATTGAAAATATCTATTAGGACACGAGAAGAACAATAACTATCCTACTCAACTTGTCATATATTAGTATTAAGATTATTTAGAAGAAACGCAGATATCGGAGTTACCAAGATACCGTACTCTGGTTAACAGTTTGACGAGGTAAACTATATACTCCTGAAAATTCTAGAGGCTCCCTAGTCAGTGATATCGCAATTGCAATGTTTTTAAGCTTGTTGATATCAATATTTTTTTTAATTTATTCATATCGTAATCAAGACCGCTGCTAGCTGTTTCGTCGCTCGCGTGCAATACTGATTATGCCACTCCAGTAGCATAGCGTAGCATGGAGGGGATAATAAATAATTACGTGAGACGTCACTCAATTTCCGCCCCCTGGGTCGTGCCGCCCTTGTGCGGTGCACGCCTTACACGCCCGCTTACGGCGGCCCTGATCATAATGTAATGATCACTGACTAGGACAGAGCTAGAAAGTGATGCTATCGTGAATCATTAGGTATAGCTGTACCGTTGTAAAGTCGACCCTCCTCCTGACGCGGAGGGGCGGGTGTGCACAGGTACAGACGGAATACGCCGCGCTCCCTGATATCTAAAGAAAAATCTTCGTGTTATTGTTTATGAGCTAGTATGATTACACAAATGATGTTTTTTCTAACATTAGCTGTTTAGCTGAATAATGAACGGTTGGTAAATGTCGCAGTAATCGATTAATCGTTCCTTTTGTCTAATCCTTTGAATTTTTTATTACATGATCCACACATTTTTCCATTTCTATTGATCCGGGAAATAATCCCCAACCTATTCTTTGCGTAGATTACCTCATACCACTACATAATGGCTAATGCAAAAGTTCGTGCCCAAAGCTTAATAAAATTTCATCGATAATTTTTTTTCAATATCTACCTATTGAATGAGTTCATATATTTTTTTAATTACTCAGACTTTGTACATAATTGTTGGTTTATCGACTGCTGACATCCGACTTTTATTAATTAGCTGAGCACATCACGCGTCCCGCACATCAGGAAGGTCTAATTGATGGCAGTCAAGCTATACCTCTGGTCTGGCCCAGCAGATTATGAGCCAGATCTCACCATAGTCAATGAGCGATTGACGTACGCATTATAAAACCGAAGTCAGCCTGTCAAGCTCAGAGAATAACGATTACGATAGCACCACTATTATATCTTGTGCAAGGTGTAACTGCCCAAGCGTGCATACTAACACTGCGATCTCTCGCCGCGGTGCATCACGGCGCAGTGCTGCAGGCCGGAGCACGCGGCGGCGGCGGGCAGGCACGTGCCCGCGCACTCGCCCAGCGCGTCCGCGCACGCGCCGCCCTCCCCCAGCGTCACCTCCGTCCACACGGCGCGCCAGCCCGCCGCGCCCACCGACTTGTCCGCTATTATGAACCTGGACCAAACGTGGAAGCATTTCTTTTTTTGTTATGGCTCTACCCCGAAGCTAATTCGCCAATGTCAAGTAACTCATTCAGAATAAGTAGGTAGTCAACAGTCGAAGACAGTCAAAGTCACAGTCACTCAATAAAACGCCGGTGTTTTACGTTTTATCGATCTACGGATTCAGCGGATATCACTCTAAAAGCGGGTTTTAAGACTCTATTAGGTCCAAGCAAGTTGTCACGAGACAACGCACTCGACATACAAGAGCAGTGTTAAAAACGATACAATCCAACTTAAAATTAGGATCACTCTGCGGCACTTCACTGCAGAAATAAACACCAAATTTGCACACTAAAAACCACTAGACACTAATTTAAAACCTTTGAATTGCATCAGCCCACGCGGCTTGTTTTAGCCCTACCCGCCGAATCCCCAACGTGGGAGCATTATTTTAATACACTTAAGTACCCAAACAGCGTCACAGTGATAGCGTAGCTGTTATTAACCCGGGTGGCGTTGTTACTAAACCCCTCTAAACGAGGAGGACGGCTGGACCAGCCTCTTTAATACTGTTCTTTTACCCGTTTTGATAGATTATTGTTTTGTTATTATACTGTCTTTATTAATGTCTGTGTCTGATGAACCTGTGAATAAACGATAAAACTAAAGTTCTGCTGATAAGCATACGTTTTATTGGCATCCCATCACCATCAAGTGGTAATCGGATGGCACAGTCACGTGACCCCTTGATCCCGCAATATGACCCCCTAGTGATAGCCGCCGTGTTGCGCCCACCGACTTTTCTGCTATTATGAATGTTCATAATACTCGGTTGGACCAAATATAGAAGGCGTTATTATTTAACCCCTCTAGACACCTAAGTAGGAACCAGTTATCGCCGCTACGTGACCCTTAAACCCCTAATCCCCTAGTGACAGCCGACTGCCGGTTCGACGTGGAAGTTACTTCAAGACACCCAAGCACCAGTTTAGTAGTTTTGCAACATTAAGGCGCTGTCAAGATTCCTGGGGGAGATTGTCTTGTTAGAGTAACAACTGGCCAACTTCACCCGCCTCAAGCGAAATAGACACACCTGATGCCCGATTGTGGAAACGGAAGAAGAACAACACTTACGAGAGTCGGATAGAGTTGGAGGAGGAGAGGTACT
This sequence comes from Marasmia exigua, assembly GCA_019059595.1. Classification (NCBI taxonomy): domain Eukaryota; kingdom Metazoa; phylum Arthropoda; class Insecta; order Lepidoptera; family Crambidae; genus Marasmia; species Marasmia exigua. The sequence continues at coordinate 5,222,064 of CM032471.1, forward strand.
GCCATCGGTCAGCGGGCGCCTTCTCTCCGCACAACTCCAGAGGCGGACCCGGGCTCTCATACCAGAGCCGCAATACCGCTGCTGGGCACCCACGTTCTGGAAGTAAAGGAAAAGTATCCTGTTAAGTCAGTCTTCTATCAACCACATTTTTTTAACAAGTAGGGTTGACATTCAGTATCCACTTGTCTTCTACACCTCGGGATCACAGCTTCGTGGGCGTAATCAAGGCAGCATGGAGGAAGACGAGGTGAGGATGACACCACTATTGCCACTCTCTTTTCTTTAAATGGTCTGTGATGATTTTACAGGACTACTCACATCTACTCGTATTTTGGATCCACTAGTCTAGAGATCTAAGAGTGCCTAGTGCTCACCGGTGAGATGTCCCTCCACAGCGAAATGTTCGAAGTTGAGCAAAAGTCGCTTGCCAGGGCGCGCTGTCACAAACCAGTTGCAGACGCGTGAGGCAGCGCCTCGCGACGGCGGCTCGTACGGCAGTGGGAACCGCGGGGAGGTGATCACGCCCCACTCCGCACCCGACATGTTGCCGCCACAGTCGCCGAATATTGACTTCGCCGGCTGGAACGTGAAAAGAACGTTTCACAATTTCGTCAATATCACCACAACTTTCATGCTGAAGTGTGGCTCTCCCGGACTATCTGTCTTGAATGGACCATGTCCATGGATTCCTCATCTATACAAATAAGATCGCCATAGTCTGATGATAGTGGCGATCTTATTTGTACTCAAACTGCTGAAAGCTAGAGTAAATAAGTCTTAATCTTGAATAGGCTTCTGGTATAAGGTTTGTAGGTTTACTTTCAACTATATCCACCTAATTATAAAACGCAATCTTGAGCTTTTTACTTATATATACTTTATTAATATACTTTTGGTACTTTTATAGATACTTTTGGTATCCTAAAGCTCATGCCCCACTCCGTTTCAGCACGCAATGTTAAAAGGGGCTGGAACGATTTTTGTTCCTGAACTTTTCTTAGATCGCGTTTTGTAATAAATTGGTAATTAAGTTTTCAGTGTGAAGCCATGAGCAATCTTGGCTTCACATTGAGCACTTAAATGGGATTTTGGTTGGGCTTGCGCCCATCAATAAAAAGTACTCACCTCGAAGACATACCGCGCCTTGAACCCCGAGGCGACGCTGTCGAGGTCGGTGTGCAGCGCGATGAGCAGGCCCAGGGCCCCGCGCGGCGACTGCAGCGGGCCCGGCGTGGCGAGCCCGCACCACCGGCCCAGGGGCACGCGCGAGCCCTCGCGCCCCGTCCACCACGCCTCCACCCAGTCCTCGCTGCACGTTGCGCCACTACACAAAACAAAGATAGCTTGTTAGTGGATGAGAACTTACACTATTTCGGCGTGGATGAAACTTGTGCAGATGCTCAACTTTCGGTATTTTCGATGTTGAAAAATAAAATTAAAGAAAAAAAAACCTTTTTAAAAACAAGCTTTTATTATTTGTTTATAAAATGAACTAAAAAGTTAAAAATAAATTAACTCTAAAAAGAAATATAACACTTTGTAACTTGATTGTAAACTTTAACGACAAATAAGCGTCTTCGTCTAGGACAAAATAATTCCATATTGTACAAATTTATTTCATTTTAACACTAAAACTTTTCACCATACATAATTATTCAATCTCATCCTCCCTCTTTATCATAGTCCCCATTTATAAATGAACGCGTGTTACATTGTGATAGCTTGAGGGAAATGTTGTGTTATATTAAATGTAACACGCTTTTATTTATAAATGAGGACTATGATAAAGAGGGGGGATGAGATTGAATAATTATGTATGATGAAAAGTTTTAGTGTTAAAATTAAATAAATTTGTACAATATGGAATTATTTTGTCCTAGACGAAGACGCTTATTTGTCGTTAAAGGTTACAATCAAGTTACAAAGTGTTATATTTCTTTTTAGAGTTAATTTATTTTTAACTTTTTAGTTCATTTTATAAACAAATAATAAAAGCTTGTTTTTAAAAAGGTTTTTTTTTCTTTAATTTTATTTTTAACTTTTTAGTATCTCTATTTTTAATTCGAGATTTACTACGACGTAATTCGCAGCGCGTAGCAGCGTTTATCCGTTATGAGGTCCGTAGTTCGTTCACATGATATGTAATATGTTCTGATTTAAATATCAATAATGTTGAAATTATGTAATCACTTGTTAGTTATTTGTAACGTTTCTCATTCTATCAATTTCTTTAAATGCATCAACATTACAAGGTTTCTTCGACGTCATCTTGGAGCAGTCAAGTTCTTCGATTTGAAGACCTGCTAAAGACCTAACTCGGCTTAAAGCTACATAAGCTTGACCAGCAGCGAACAATTTGGAGCCTAGATAAATAACAGCATGATCTACAGTAGTTCCCTGCATTTTATGCACAGTTGAAGCCCAAGACAAGACAATCGGGAGCATTCTTCTTTCAGCTGTGCCGTGATTAAATTTAGCAGGAAATTGAACTGATTTAGAGTGTATTATGTGAATGCCATCGTTACCAAAGTCTACGCGAACCGATGGTACAGCGCACGTCTGTAATACGGCCATATGATTTCAGTAATGTGACCTATTGCTCCATTCACAAGTCCCTTAGCAACGTCAACGTTAGACCTCAACATAACTTTAGCACCAATAAATATTTCTAGTTCTTTTGGAAGACCTCCTGTTTTGTTAATGTCCGTGTGTATTATTTTATTAATATCAATCTGAACATTCTTTTTTGATCCATCAATTAATTGATCTTGTGCTATTATTTTAAACATTTGTGTATTCTTCTTCCTAAAATGTTCGAGAACGGCTGAATTATGTTTATTGACCTGCTGATTCGTTGGGTAAATACGTAGAGCTTTTTCAATCGAGAACTCTATAGAGCTATTTGAAGATACTTTCTGCATAAGATCAGAAAAGTGTTCGGTAGTCAGCTCACCTACTCATAAAGCGTTCAATATATTCACAGACTTGTCTCATGTTCTCTTTTAGCTCTATTAAAGACAACAAGCGCCACAAATGTGTCGCTGGAACCATTCTTGCTGGTTGACTCGTGATATATAAATAAAAGCGTGTTACATTTAATACAACACAACATTTTTCTCAAGCTATCACAATGATACAAGAGACTCGTCAAGACGAATCAAACGAGACCCAACTCGATGGGGTTGCGTCGTTTAATTACGGAGTTCCTATGGCCACCTTTCGGCGCCAACATCAGACCCTGGTTACCATATAGTATCAAAGTACTCGTCAAGACTAATCCAATGAGCCCAAACTCGATGGGGTTGCGTCGTTTAATTACGGAGTTCCTATGGCCACCTTCCAACTCCAACATCAGAGCCTGGTTACCATATAGTATCAAAGTACTCGTCAAGAGTAATCCAATGAGCTCCAACTCGATAGGGTTGCGTCGTTTAATTACGGAGTTCCTATGGCCACCTTCCGGCTCCATCATCAGACCCTGGTTACCATATAGTATCAAAGTACTCGTCAAGACTAATCCAATGAGCTCCAACTCGATAGGGATGCATCGTTTAATTACGGAGTTCCTATGGCCACCTTCCAACTCCAACATCAGACCCTGGTTACCATATAGTATCAAAGTACTCGTCAAGACTAATCCAATGAGCCCAAACTCGATGGGGTTGCAACGTTTAATTACGGAGTTCCTATGGCCACCTTCCAACTCCAACATCAGACCCTGGTTACCATATAGTATCAAAGTACTCGTCAAGACTAATCCAATGAGCCCAAACTCGATGGGGTTGCGTCGTTTAATTACGGAGTTCCTATGGCCACCTTCCAACTCCAACATCAGACCCTGGTTACCATATAGTATCAAAGTACTCGTCAAGACTAATCCAATGAGCTCCAACTCGATAGGGTTGCATCGTTTAATTACGGAGTTCCTATGGCCACCTTCCGGCTCCATCATCAGACCCTGGTTACCATATAGTATCAAAGTACTCGTCAAGACGAATCTAATGAGCTCAAACTCGATAGGGTTGCATCGTTTAATTACGGAGTTCCTATAGCCACCTTCCGGCTCCATCATCAGACCCTGGTTACCATATAGTATCAAAGTACTTGTCAAGACGAATGTAATGAGCCCAAATTCGATAGGGTTGCATCATTTAATTACGGAGTTCCTATGGCCACCTGCCGGCTCCATCATCAGACCCTGGTTACCATATAGTATCAAAGTACTTGTCAAGACGAATCTAATGAGCTCAAACTCGATAGGGTTGCATCATTTAATTACGGAGTTCCTATGGCCACCTTCCAGCTCCATCATCAGATCGGCTCTATGTCTCAATAACATTGCATTGTCATCCGATTTATACATGCATTCTAAATTTCAGCTCAATCGGAAACCGGGAAGTAGATCAAATTTAAGTTGCAAGATTTGATTACAGAACGACAGACAACGGGACAGGTGAAACTAAATAAAAGCTTGTAAAAACATGGCGAATGTCGCATGAAAACCATATAAAACTATGTTTAGTAATATAAGTATATCGTATCATGAAAAATGCCACGAGCCCAAGAATTAGGAATCGTTTTTTTGTACGGATTTCATGAGACATCCATGCGCCATGTTTTTTCATATCGAAAATCCCAAGAATTGGGCTCCTGTTCGGATAATTTATCATAATCCTAAAATGCAAATTATAAATTTCTAATAGTTACAGGTTCTACAATTTCATTTTATCAACACACACACACACACACACACACACACACACACACACACACACACACACACACACACACACACACACCACACGAATAATACGCTGTAAGATTTACCTATATTAGCTCCCTTCTGTTTCTATTTAGTTACTTATTATGTTTATATTATAACCTAAGTCATATCTTTTACCTTAACGTATTGGTTAGTGTTATTTATCTTTGCCAACAGTTTGTTTTCCTGTTCTTTTTAAAGTGCAATAAGGGGGTGGAGGGTTGACTACCTGAGACACAGGATCTGTCCTAGTTATGGTGTCAGCCTGCCAGAATCTATATAAACATTGGATTAATGTATTTTGTATATTATTTTTTCTGTATGGCAAGGAATAAACTATTTCATTTCATTTCAATTTTTGATCAGATATAATTTCAGAATTTAACCAATTCTGGATTATGATCTAATTGCCCATCTTACAGAAAAATGATAATAACTAGGAGAAGAAAATTTACAACAGAACAGATACTATTAGTAAACATCCCTTAGGTCCTTAGGGACCTTCAAGAGAAGAGTGAACTCCTTTTTAAAAAGGCCGGCAACGCATTAGCGATCTCTCTGATTTCGCGGATGTTAAAGGGCGGCGATGATTGCTTTCCATCAGGTGACTCGCTTGTTCGTTTGTCGCTTCTAGCATAAAAAAAAATCCCTGCTGACTCATGTACTATCTATAGCGAACGCGCGGTTGCTACTCGTACCGCCACCATTGAAAAGCACAACTGAGGCCGGAGCGCAAGTCACTGAAAAGCATACCTTAATATCAAAACTAAATTTCTGACTATGATACAAAGTGGTTAGGTACTGTAGACGAAATTGACTCGGAAGGCTTTAACGCCATACTTGACTTAATACCTTCTGTAGTAACCTAGATGGGGCAGAGGGCATCCGCAGTACGTCGTCTACTCGAAAGGTCTTAAGGTGTCAATGTGAAAAATGTTGGGTCCAACGTGTACGCGAAAACATGATTCACGCCAAAAGCGGACCCAACATTTGTGCATGGTTATTTAATAAATAGTGTTTGCCGAGAGGTTGTAACCCCGAAATTGTTTAAAATAGATTCGGTTTAGTAGCCAAAAATAAAATCGATTGGCGTCGCTAAATTTACTTAATCAATGTTCAAAATCAAAAGGATTGCACCACCCTCCCCTCTTCTATCTAATGTCCTTTACCTGAAGGTTGTCTGGTAGAGATCGCTCCCAGCGATAAGACCGCCTAAATTGTACATTGTATCTCTGTATACCACACACACACACACACACACCCAACTTTTAAGTTTTGTATGTTTTGCAATAAAGAGTATCTATCTATCTATCTAATGTGCCCTACCCGTCATCTTAAGCTCCGCGCTTCACTTGGCTCCAAGTTTGTTCTATAGTTTTCTGCAGTGATAGTCCGCCATCAGGTTTACTACATAAACGTCATAAGGCGTGAAGCAGCGTCTGTGCTGTGTTTCGCCGAAGGCCCAGTCCGGGGAAGAGGAGGTTGTAAGAGTTGGCAGCACACTTGTGACTCTACTGTTATTGGGTTTCCATGGGTGGCGGCAAACGCTTACTATCAGGTGATCCGTCTGCTCGTGGTTATAGTCGAATTCGCTTGAAAAGTAGACGTGCGTCACTCTTTACTGAAACGACTCAGTGATCCGACTCAGTCAAATGTTCCAAATCACTAATGTTCGCTGTATCATTCGACTCAAATGGATCCGAATGAGCTGAATGATCCGAATGAGCTGAATGAGCCGAGTGAGCTGAATGATTCGAATGAGAAGAATGATCCGATGATACGAATGATCCGAATAAGCTGAATGATCCGAGTGAGCCGAATGATCCGAATGAGCGGAATGAATCACGGATTTATCTGAGAGTCGATGTTCCAAATGAAGCGCTTCACTGTTCCGCATCTCTGCACAGATCCAGATGCAAATATACAAATTTTTTGAAAGATACGTTCTTGCCAGGTCTATTGAAAAGCATCGTCGTAACTCACCCATATAAGCCAGCAGTGGCGTTCCACGCGTCCGCACGCACTTTGAAGTGGTCGAAGACGACCGTGACCTGCTCGTTGGGCGTCGCGTCCAGCGTGTACGTGCAGTTGGTGTGCGAGGGGTAGTTGGAGGGGTACCGCGGGGAGTTGAACTCGCCCCGCTTCTTCGCCTCTGAGCGGTACGTGAACGCGCACTCGCCGCCTGGTGCTGCCGTCCCTGGCACTCGATATTCTGAGAGGAATTTTGTTCATCGATGAAGTTGAAGATCCATTGTGTAACGGATTTTGTTGGTAGATAAGTAGATACATCTAGGTAGGTATACTAGCAATCCCGGGAATGGGGGTTTAAAAGTTGGCAGCGTATTTTTTACTCCACTGGTGCGGCGGGTTTCCAAGGACGATGGCAATCGGTTACCATTAGGTTATCCGTCTGCTCGTCTGCCACCTATGACATAAAAATATATTGCGTATTTGGAACCAAAAAAATCCAGCAAATCAAATATTATAAGAATCGGTACCTACAACTACACAGTCTTTATTATAGAGGTTGAAAAATTACCCGATTCGATCAATCTTTACCAAATCTAGTTAATGTATACCATACAACTCGTAGCTTTCTACTAAAATTGTATGAGTATAACAGCTAGGGGCGTAGCTACCGCCGTATCTGCCGTATCAATTATACGGGGCCCCCGGGCTACGGGGCCCCCAAAGTGTGTAAGGAAAAATAATAAAAACTTTCTAATTTATTTTATTTTACAAATGACAAAATTCTAAAAAGCAATTACTTTTTTCCCGCCTAAGCGTGCGTTCAAAAGATCAAAACTTTTTATTTGTAAAATGGTTGAATTATGTTATGATAAATAAATATTTCATAATATTTTTTTTTCTTTTGTGACAAATCTTTACCCCAATATAAGGGCCTCCAAATATTTTTTTTATACGGGGCCCCGATAAGGCACGCTACGCCACTGATAACAGCGTTATAAGTATAGATTTAGACTTACCAGTCTCAAAAGTATATTTGGCCTTGAACCCCCGTCCCTGCAGCTCCCCCGAGCTGAAGACCATCACGAGCCTTGGTCCATCCGAGAGCAGCGGCGGGGGGAAGGCGGGCGGGCCCCCCGCGCCCTCCCCGCACAGCTCCGCGTCGTGCTTGTCGTACGAGTCCGTCGCTTCCTGCCCGCGCAGGTACACCTTCAGGTAGCCGTCTGGGCATGAACTGGAAAGATAAAAACATCATTCAATAAGGAAATGTATTAGCAGTGCCGGATGGGTCGTATAACAAGAGTAGCAAATGCTTCGGGCCACGCGAATTGGGGGGTCTCTAATTCCGAATGCCTGTATTTTTAACCGACCTAATATTCTTTTTTTAATGTTGGTTCGCCGATAACTTTGCCATTTATGAGCCGAATTTAGATGATTATTTTTAGTTGGACAGTAGATAGTCTCAGATTGGTACCATGATCAGGATATCAGGATCTGATGATGGGATCCTGGAGAAATTTAGGGGAACTCTCAAATTTAATAGAGACACGTATCTAATGTTTTTGTATCTTTTTTCAAAGCTGCAGCAGTATTTACGCCTGACTGTATTAATTTGGTGACTTTGCTGATGATGAATAATTGAATGATTATTCTAATATTCTACTGTTGAATAATTGAATGTTGTAATAAATTACAAGATAGTATTGGGCGCCGACTTCGGTAACACCTTTTCTCGAGTGTACTGTTATGAAATGTTATTTAAGGTGTTTTTTACACTTCCACCTTTAATAACCACGAACTAAAGTTCAGGGTTATTGAAGGTGGTTTTTTTGCAGATTTTTTTTTTGTAATGTGATAGATACTTAGTAGACAAACAGACATATTTCCTGATGGTAAGCGATTACGGCCGCCCATTGTAACTAATGGAGACACAAGTGTGCTGTCAGCCTTTAAAGGCCAAATGCGGGGCGAAGGGGAGTTCCCCTTCACCCCGCATTTGGCCTCCGCTACCCTCACTTATTCGGCGAAACCCTTACTAAAGTATATCAAGAGCCCCAAGACAAATTTTACTACAGGTCCCTCGTTAATAATCCGACACTTCGTTTTAGGTACCTACATAAGGCGATAAGACCGTCTACATTGTATTAGCATATTTCCATAATATGATCTGTTAACTTTTGTACTATAAAGAGTCCCTATCTATTTATCTACAATTAGCACAAGACCTTCATGTGGGTTGGATTAAACATAGACAAACTCGATTTGAGGAAAATGGTTGGTACCTATGTGTTGGATGCAGACTATCCTATTTATTGGTCGCCTACGTTACGCAGTTAACGTAGCTAAATGATTAACAATTAAAAGGTAAAAAGTTCTTACTTTGTTCTCTAAGAATAAAATTAGGAAATTAATGAATAGTTACTTACTCTGGTTTCGGGTTGTATCCTTTCGGTATAGAAAAGTTTTGAAATTCCAAACGCACCCTTTCTAAATTTTGCGAGTCTTGCATACCGTATATAAAATATCTGAAAAGATACATGAAATTGATATGATATTCGTTTACAATGTTAAGCTTTAAAATATTTGATTTGTCAGAAGATCTCTACTCACCTACAAACAACTTTTTGTATATAGGGGAATGGATAATTTGGATGGTACACGAATCCCGTAGATTCCTTTTTACTCAGGATCTTCTGGTCGCACTCTGAGCCCCTAATGTGCTCGGCATCGTGTTTACTTATAAAATCTGCAACAGACAAAATACCAGGTTGCAATAGATTTTTCATTCTGCACTTGAGAAAATCATTCTATAATTAAGAAAAAAAGTAAAGTAAAGTATCAGCCCTATATACTGTCCTCACTGCAGGGCAATGGCCTCCATCTTAGAAATCAAGTCATCGCTACTATGATGGGGTCAGTCTTAATCACCAAACTAATGCGGATTGGTGATTATAAATCCGAGCTATGTTCAAATTTTTCGAAACATACCTTTGATCGTCCGGGAATCGAGCCCGACCGGACCCCAAGATCACGGACTTATTAATTGATATTTAATTGCACTACTATGTGCAAAACAAAGAATTTTCGAATTTCAGGGTCAAAACTGGCCTTTGACCTAAGAAGGCTTTGACCATTGAGAGGAAATTTCGCGAATAAGAACAGGAAAGTTCACTTACCTAACTTAACAAAACTTTCCGAAAACTCGAAGATACCCTTAAAGCCGCGGTTCTGCGTGGAGGCCGCGCGCGGCAGCGTGTAGAAGGTGACGAGCAGGCGCTCGTCGCTGGAGTACAACACCAGGTTGCGTTGCTGGCCGCAGTACGTGCCGATCACCGCCGACGAATTGTCGGGCCCGTCGTACACGCGCACCCAGTCGAATGGGCAGCTGAGGGAAAACGCAACCAATAATGAACCAGAACGGGCAGGTGATTGTATGAAATGTTATGTGAAAAAAAGAAAAAGCGCCCAACTTAATATAGTTCACTCGGTACCCTTGTAAGGCCAGACGGCAGTTGCTTATTCGCCAGATAATTTACACAGACCAGATAGTCTCATGAAAAATCATTCCCACCTATAAATACAAGCTGACGATAGCCAGGGGCGTAATCCAGCACAGCAGGACCCGAACTTATTTAGAAAAGATCCTTTCCTTATTGATGCAACTAAGATGAACCGTCTCCTCCAACTGTAATTGTATTGTAATCGTGGTATTCAGCGCAAGGCTACCTCCTGGTTGACATGTTCTTATGTTTTGCAATCTAGTGGTCCATGGAGCACTGGTGATCTCCGGAAAAATCTCCAGTGATCTATGGAGCCATTGTAATTATTATAAAAAAAAGTTAAGTTTTTCTGTAAAGAAATTCTCAGTGTCAGCCCGGAGTCTGGAAGTTGGCGGTCTTGTACCCCCGTGCCTCGGAAAGCACGTTAAGACGTTGGTCCTGCGCCTAATCCCTCTTCGGTCGTGTCACACTGGTGTCCCATCGAAATGTGAGGGTACGGAAATAGAGAGTGCACTTGTGCCTGCGCATACACTTGTGCACTGTAATATGTCCTGCGTCGATGGCTAATCGCTGAGATTGGCCTCCATGACTGAAATATCGGGTTTGGAGGACATTATTAATTATTATAAATTAACCTGGTGAATAACGCACACGGCGACAATCCGAACTGCATCTGTGTGGTCCACGGGAAATTAAAAATGTCCCTTATACTAAAACATTAAAACTAGCACTATTTTACATGAACAAATGGTATAGTAAGTTGACACTAACTGTGGTCCGCCGAAGAAAAGATCGAAGTCGCGGAACTCTAGGCGAATCCTCTGTCCGGGCTGGCCGCTGAACAGGTAGTTGCAAGTCATGTCCTTGGGGTAGATGCCGGGGTACGTCGGCGACAGCAGCAGTCCCGTCTTGCGCTTGCTCGCGTCGATCACGAACGAGCACATTGTGTTCGGCACTGGGGTGCCCACGTCGAACTCCGCTGTTGAATCATTTTAATTCAGTTTAGGCTTCACTTATTAAAGCTTATCTTGGACGAGCAACAGGATCTTATCCTATGGGTTGTCGAACATATCGAAGGAGGGACTATTAGACCGGATAAAATGGCGAATTTTGAGTCCTAGGTTCATTTGAGATCGCTGAACCAGCGTAGTAAGGAAGTTTAGACTTCATGTGTAGGCTTTCTCAGATAATTAACTAGACTTACAAAGATCCAAGTTTCAAGTCAAGGATTATGGCTCAAAAGTAAAAAAAAACGGAAGTCGAAAACGTTTATGTTGTAGATTATTGTCAGTGGACAATAATACGTTGATTATTAAGTTAATACAATCTTTACAAGTAATAAGTAGTTTGTTACGGATATTAAGATTGCTGAGATTAACAGCAGGTCAATCGGTACTAAAGTGCCGGAGTTGTTTAATGGCTCCATGCTAGTTTCTGGAACAGTTTAATGACTTGTTTAACGGCTTTGGTAGAAGTCATGTTCAAGCCGCACAGCAGTTGGCTGAAGATTGAGTTTACAAATAATCAGAAGTTCAAGGTTAAAAAGGTCTATTATTTCTTATTCTATTGGACCCAAAGGTGTCGAAGTGACTGATCTAATCTAATATTAATGAAATTATACTTCTGCAGAAGTAATTTCATTAATAATATTTTCATCAATGATCCAGCATTGCTTTTGAAAAGGAATGGTAGTTTGAATGTTGCGTCATGGCATGTTACTAAAAATAATAATGAATGGAATGTGAAAGAAAGGCGGGAAAGAGGAAGACCTAGGAGAAATTATGTACAAAACTATAAGAAAAAGTAAATCATCATTACTGACTGAATGAAGGTGCTAACGCAGACAAGGTAAATTGGAGGCTGCTCTACCGACAAAAATGGCACTCATGCCTAAATAAAGAAGAAGATTGACTACCAATGACAAAGCGTAGAACTTTGGCTTCTTATGATCCGTACCTCATTGTGCCATCTAGCCGCGGCAACTTTTTCTGGTGATTATGACAAGATAGGATGATGACATTCGAAGGCTAGCTGGTGTGGGCTAGATGAGAAGTGGCCGAAAATCGGGAGCAGTGGCGTGCATTAGGGAAGACCTATGTCCAGTAGTGGACGAGTGTGGGTTTCTGATGATGATGACTTAGAGACCTCCAAGAGACGAGCGTACTCTTTTTTTCTTTCTTCTGTAAAAGGCCGATTACGCATCAGCAACTCATTTGATCACAGAGTTATTACATGGACCGTTGATTTCAGGTGGTGGCGGAAGACCCGCTTGCTTGTTAGTTACCTTTATCATTAAAAAGACACTCACATGCATTGATAAAGCGATAGGTGCCAGTGAAGAGCGTGGGCGGCACGAAGGTCTTGTCGGTGAAGAAGGACAGCGCGACGGCGCGGTGCACGGAGACCCGGCGGCGCGGGGGGATGGGTCCGCAGTAGCGTCCGCCGAACGCCGAGTTGACCAGCTCGCCCGGCTCCAGCGACGCCATCTCGGAGTAGATGTCCATGTACTCGTGCATGCATCTGCATCAGAACAGAAAGGCTAGCATGAACTTTTCGAAGAATCGTAGCGTATAGCGTAAGCGAACTGTATGAAAACTAAAAGCTCCTTCTAATAGAATAAGCATAATTATTCATCCCACTTTGAATTCAATAGTGACAAAGTATAGCGAGGGCACGCTACGATTACGTTACGAACTCCTTTAATGTTCGTGTTAGCCTCTTCAGTACCTCAATATATTTATGGTCAAGTTGGTCTAGTTCCCTTGTCTAAGGGTTGCGAAGGTCAGACGACAATCGGCTTCATTGGAATTACAAGATTTTTAAAGTCCCAGGGCTTTTAAAACTCATTGAGGTACGCAAAATGGAAATGACACGCTTAGATGATAAGACCAGAAGGTCAGTAGCCCTGGAATCTTGACGAAATCCCGAGCGTGTGAATTTCAAATGTCACGTTCAGCGAAGAATTTATAAATGATAATGCCCTGGCCTAAAATAAATCCTTAATATATTCCGTGGCTTCCCTAATAAATCAAAACTATTTTACTGAGTCAAGGTTCCTCAGGAAGTTTGACCCAAATTCCATACAAAACAATAACAATTCATGCGGAAAGAAAACATGTTTGCGTCGCGTAATTTATTAACGCGTTACATTGATAAGAGAAAGAAAGGTGAGATATACGATAAAGTTAGATAAGGACTGAAAGATACTCACGCTGGTAGCTCCCCCACTGCGGCTCCACTGGAAAAACAAACAAGATATTGTTAGTGATACATGGATTGCGTAACAATTTATTGTTAATAGCTCCTTATTATGCTAAATGACTGATGCTCATTGATGATGACTGTGCTCCGGCATTGTTGATGTCTGTGAGCGGCGGTTACCGTTTACCATCAGATTGGCCGCAAGTTCGTCTGCCTATTATAAGCAATAAAAAAAAAATTATATTGAAAAAAATTTTGATGAAAAGAAGGCTGAAATCTCATTGTATAATGGCTTCAAAAAACACTAGAGGAGGTAAACAGGTGTTAACCTACAAAATTACGTCTATAATATAAGCTATGGCTATCGTCGTGAAAGCATGATGATTTACAAAGTACCTAATGTAAACCATCTACTTGGAGTGATTCCCCTGCAGCCCTGTTTAAGGGTTAGAATCACATTTCTGTACATAGTTGGAAGAATGGCAGTTGTTTTATTTTCAAAGAAATGCGTGACGTACTCTTGCTTCCTTCGGGCATTTTTAATTTGCCAGGAACGTGTACAGACACTGGCGGCTGTGGTAGTCGGGGTAGATTGAGCAGCTCTAGCACGCACAGCCGTGTATAGGTGAAGGACATCTAGAGAGTCAAACAGTCACGTACTCTGGCGGCTTCCCTCGCAGGTGGAAAGTACGGAACTCTACCAGCACGCGCTGCACGCTGCACCGGCGCCGCCAGAAACATCTACAGACACTGGCAGATGTGGTTATTGGGGTTAAGCAGCTCTACCACGCACAACATTGTATGGAACGTGTTGGTGAAGAACAGCTAGAGAAGCAAACAGTCACGTACTCTGGCGGCTTTCCTTGCAGGTCGAAGGTGCGGAACGCCACCAGCACTCACTGCCCCGGCGCCGCCAGAAACATGCACAGACATTGGCGGATGGGGTTGTTGGAGCTGAGCAGCTCTACCACGCACATCATTGTATGGAACGTGTTGGTGAAGGGCAGCTTGAGAGGCAAACAGTCACGTACTCTGGCGGCTTTCCTTGCAGGTCGAAGGCGCGGAACGCCACCAGCACTCACTGCCCCGGCGCCGCCAGAAACATGCACAGACATTGGCGGATGTGGTTGTTGGAGCTGAGCAGCTCTACCACGCACATCCTTTTATGGAACGTGTTGGTGAAGAACAGCTAGAGAAGCAAACAGTCACGTACTCTGGCGGCTTCCCTCGCAGGTGGAAAGTCCGGAACTCTACCAGCACGCGCTGCCGAGCCGCCAGAAACATGTACAAACACTGGCGGATGTGGTTATTGGGGTTGAGTAGCTCTACTACGCACATCCTTGTATGGAATTTGTTGGTGAAAGACAGCTAGAGAGGCAAACAGTCACGTACTCTGGCGGCTTCCCTCGCAGGTCGAAGGTGCGGAACTCGACCAGCACGCGCTGCCCCGGCGCCGCCAGGAACGTGTACAGACACTGGCGGCTGTGGTTGTTGGGGTTGAGCAGCTCTGGCGCGTGGAAGGTGCCATTGCTTGCGCCCACACGGCTCACGAACGTGCGGTCGCACTCTGAGGACATAAAAAATTATTGGTTATCTAGTGTCCTGCCCTCATTTTGTTTCGGGACTCGCATGACTCTTAGTATTAGTTCCAAAGTGTACCAATAGATGGCGCTCGGTGTTTATTACATAGCGTAAGTGTTGCACTTTACTATTCAGTAGAAATTTATCTGTTTATAAATAAAATCTTTTTTTTATTCATTATAATAGACAGACATTTGGTCACAATCTCACCTGATCGTAAGTGATGACGTGGCAGAGGATGGATCATGTCTGTATTTATTTAAATTTTTTTTCGTTCTCATTGTACTAGCTAGCCCCTTACAACCGTCAAGAAGTGCGAAGAGTCCCTAAAGCCATTCGGTCTTATTTAGGTATTAAAGCCTCATACTTAAGTACCTATGAATAACCGTGGACTACTTAATTTTAATTTTTTTGCATAAGATCAACATCCAACCATGTAATATTTTGAGATTAGTCTATCCCTGAACAAATTAAGAATTTGGGACATCAGGTTAGTAAAAGATATATTCACATGAAATTTAAGTTTTACTTCATATTTTAGGTTCACAGTAACACAGATGCACAAAAACTTGATGTGTTCTCCCATAAATTCCGTTTAGTGACGCGATATAAACATCGCGCCGAATTCCCACTTCTCACTATTTATAGGGGGAATGCTCAAAATCAGGCCATTACCGCAAATCAAATGGAATATATTATGTATTTATGTATATTAAATGTGTGCTTTTCTTTGCTCTTGCCATCATCTACATCCGCTGTTCTGAGATTTGGTATAGTTTTGAAGGCTAGAAGCACCTACCTACGTACAACCTGTGCGGATAAAGAATGGGATCAGAAATGGCGGCGCATCTATTCACTTCTCGCTCGCACACTATTTGCGTCTATACTCGCACCCCACGAGTGTGAGTATAGATGCAAATAGTGTGCGAGCGAGAAGTGAATAGATGCGCCGCCATTTCTGATCCCATTCTTTATCCGCACATGGAGTAAGTATCTTATTTAATTACCTCATTAGTATATTGTCAGCTTCCCAATTTTACGAGGTGGAGGACCAAAAAGGATTTCGTTTAAAAAAGTTTATATAGGTAAAAATTTACCAGACTCTGCAGAAGAACGCAAAATAAGTATACTCGTAATATATTATTATAGGCAAAAACTTCAAACTAGTAACGATAAATAAATGGGATCACAGGATGGAATAGAAAAACATGAAGTTGTTTAATATTTTTTATAGAAAAAGTGAGGTATAAATTCCAATATTCTAAAGCCCTAGGGAAATGGTAAGGTATCTTATTTCAACAGATCAGAGTAATTAAGTTTAATTTTTTAATTCGTAACTTTAATCTATTACGTAAGTACTTACCGTATTACCTACTTACCTACCTAGGTAAGTTTTGTACGTAAGTTAACTTAAAATATTTTAGTTTATTTAGCTGACTATAAATACTGGCAAATAGATTTGATATTATGCATCACTTAACCAGTAAATACGAGTACAAGCGTCTCTACGTGGCCCCTGAGCCGCCTGGCTCAGCTCTACATAATGCCGTAGGCGGCCTACCCTCTGAAATCCCTTTATTTCTGAGTTTAATTTTGCTGAAAAATTGCGATAAACAACGTGGGCCGTCAGCAGCTAAGCTGTTTATTTTGCCTATGTAACGCTGAATATTTTTATACAAAATACACTGCCTCTATTTACATTGGAACAGAGAATATACTTGCATGTGGCGATAGAAGAAAAACATTTTGGCGATAGAACATGTTTTGTTACAGTTATATTTTTTAGGAGTTTTTCTTTGATATAATACTTAATGCAAACAATCTGGATCCCAGCTGGGTTTACATAATTTACAATTATTGCAGCGCGAAGAAAATTATACAAAAACGAATATTTTATCTTACCTAAAAGTGCGTGTTTTTGGTAGAAGAGACATGTAAAGGGGAGGGCATCAAATCGAATCTTACAATGATTCATTAAATTGTTAGGTATGCTTTCTAATTTAAGGTGACGGGTAGGGCACACTAGCGACGCCAATCGATTTTAATTTTTAGCTATTAAATCGGGTCTATTTTAAACAATTTCGGGGTGACAACCTTTCGGCAAATACCTATACTATTTATTAAATAACCATGCAAAAATGTTGGGTCCAACGCGTACGCGAAAAATTGATTCACGCCAAAAGTGGCCGCTTTTGGCGTGAATCAATTTGGCGCGTACAAAAACGGACCCAACATTTGTGCATGGTTATTTAATAAATATTATAAGTGTTTGCCGAGAGGTTGTAACCTAGAAACTGTTTAAAGTAGATCCGGTTTAGTAGCTAAAAATTAAAATCGATTGGCGTCGTTAGTGTGCCCTACCCGTCCCCTTAACGAGTTCCCATAACGAGGGTAGGACGCCATTTTATCGTGAAATCACTTAATCTTATAAAAAATAACTCGAGGTTTGCCTGCCCAAGCCGGCTAGACAAAAACTCATTTAAGTAACTAGATTATGAATTCCGCGATCCCTCCAGAAACTTCCAAAGATGACCAAAGTCACAGCGGAGAATAGCAAATTGCTTTTGTTTTAGTTTCTTTGCCTAATCTTGTACATTTATGAGGACAAACTTAGATAATATCCTGTCAAGTTTCAATAAGTTTGGAATAAAGAAGAAACATTTTAGGTTCAACCTTTCTGGACACAGCCTTATTATTTACACCCTAAACTTGAGTTTCACTTATTCGCATCAAGAATCCAACAACTCTATACTCTTTTATAAGCACACAAAAAAACACAGAACAGTGGCTACGCACACATATATTATGCGCGTAGAGTGATCTCGGCGTAAGATTAAGGTGACGGGTAGGGCACACTAGCGACGCCAATTGATTTTAATTGTTAGCTACTAAACTAGATCTATTTTAAACAACTTCGGGGCTTCAGTCTTTCGGCAAACACCTATATTATTTATTTAATACTTATAGTTAACTATTTGGTCTGCTTTTGCACTCGAATTTTGAATTACCGCCAAAAGCAGCCACTTTTGGCGTGAATAATTTTTTCGAGTACAAAAGCAGACCCAATATTTGTGTCCCAAATAAAAAGTATAAGTGTTTGGCAAGAGACTGAGGCCCCGAAATTGTTTAAAATAGACTTTGGCATCGCTAGTGTGCATTACCCGTCGCCTTTAAGATACCGATACCTGCGATATACTGCCCTGCGCGTAAATCAACAAACTATTCGATATCAAGGTCAGCTAGAGCCGAACTTCTGTGTCTATTTCTGTGTGTATTTTGCACATCACTTGGCGAGGCAGCATTATCTAGAACGCAGTTGAGGCTCAAGAGCGCGTCTTCCTCATCGTAATCATGTAAATGCAACGTGGGGTCTCCTATTGCTTACTGACCTGAGCCAATATCAGTATATTGGCTTCCATCGTCAGCCCATTTAAGTCCCCACTGCTGGGGCACGGGCCTCCCTCAATCACATGAGGGGTAAATGCCATACTGACCACGCTTGGCAGACGGGTTGGCGAGGGTTTTGATATAAATGCAGAGTTTCCTTCTCTGGGTGCTGATGATCATGCCAGCAGCTTTAACTTAGTCCCCTTTTACGACACCTCCTTATATTGGCTTGCTTCAGCCTAAATGCACGCAATTGTCACTATAAAAAAACGGTCCTTCAGGTATCGTTTTTGAGTCTATATTTTACATAATGCCCCTTTGCACAACATGTTAAGTTTTTATATGCTGCAATTGATTAGTATTTGAACACATGGCAGATCACAATAAGGTGAAACAATGTACTGTGCCACTGTATAAAATAAATATCACTTATGTACTCGTATATGCCTCATTTGATTCAATTTACGAAATAGTCAGATAAAGGGAGGTACAAAATATCCTTCAATCTGGGGGCACGTCCAGTGCCGCCAAACCGAGCCCAGCGAAGTGGCACTGGCCATGTGGCTAGATTGAAGGATTTCCCTTCCCCCTTTCTCTAAATTTATTTTTCTAAGTTAAGGGAGTACCTACTTACTTATATAATATCCTCCGACCGATTACGGCTACGGCGGCCAATCTCAACGATCAGCCAAGTACGCAGGATATATTATAGTGCTCAAGTTTATGCGCAAACACAAGTGCACTCTCTATTCCCTTACACTCGTATTCCGATGGGACACCAGCGTGACACGGCCGGAGACTTACTTATATATTACACTTTAAACGTACACTGGTGTAATATAAGAAGTGCACGGAACCCGGGGCTTAGCGGAGTTGCCGCGAGTGTTTCTGTAGCATTCGTGGGAGGCCGTTAGCCGCCCATTAAAACTTTCCCAAGCAGGCTCCGCCGGTGTTCCCGACTCGATTAACAACTTCATTACGACGGAATTATGCGATACATTTTAAATAAAAAATTGTTTGTAAAGTTGGTTTACGGTCGATAATTTTACGTGCTAACGTCTTTGGAAATCATAATGTTGATGATGAAAAATAACATAATTATGTCACCAAACGTTAGAAGGGTCTCCGCAGAATATCAGTGCCATGGGGACTTCTGCTGTCCGTATCAGATACTGAGCGGAGACCTTTTTGAGTGTCTACTTTCATCATCAGCCTATCGCAGTCCACTGCTGGACGTAGACCTCTCCAATTGTTCGCCACCGTGATCTATCCATGGTTTCTCACATCCAGCTCTTGCCAGCCATCCTGCGCAGATCGTCCCTCCACCTAGCTGTAACCGCGTAAACCGCGTGCAAGCGAGGACGCGTTCTCTACTTTCAGCTCAGAGGCCTAATTTAAAGCAGTCGTTACGACCGAAACGGAGTTTCTCTCTCCTTCACAAGCGCTGTGTGTCTCCTTTGTTTGGATGCGACAAGTATATTCTCGTTCGTTACGGGACGGCTTTAAATTAAGCCACCAGGGGTCTTAACGCCCAGACGTCCCGTAGCGATTGAGAAACACAGCGCGTGTGAAATAGAGGGGAACTCCGATTCGGTCGTAACATCCGGCTCGTGCTAAGGCCCCAAGCTATTCTCGTGCACTCGATATTGATGTCGAATAATTAGAATTTTCATCAACACATTCCTCTATATACAATGTATGTCGAATTCCAGATGAATGTCGATCGCTCGAGAATAGGCACCCAGGTTGAACGTGAACATGACGTGCTGTTTCGTGCGTACAGCCGGCGAAGGTGTTCATCGATTTATAAGACAATATCACATTAAAAACATTTTCATAATCACTACACATCAAGCTACAAGTTGAAACATGTATCATGCTGCTGTGGAGCTACGAAGAAAAACACCCAAAAGTCCAATAGATTTTAATTGGAACAGTACGCAAATTAGGATAAATAAACGTGGAGCACTCTCATCAATGGAAGTGCGTTGATAGGATCTACACTGTGCCAGGTTGTGGTAGGTATTGGGAAAACGCCAAATTGTCAATTAACACTTTTGTTGGCTTACGTGCGCACATCAAATTTTATGTGATGGACCTCTGTGTGCATTTTTTTACCTATCTGTTTAGGAGTAACGTGCTCATTCGATTTTGTGTCTTTGGGGTTCAACGGGTTCGTGCTGAACTTAAATACGCTAACAGTGCGGTGTTGGGTGCATTTGGGCTAGAATAAGATCTCACTCAATCTGTTTCAAGTTCTTAGGAATTCGAGATGGATTGTTAGGTCGCGAAACTCGTTAGCCTTAAGCCCCCGTGTTGAAGGCGGCCCCAACCTTGGCCGATTCTACTAGAGGAATGGCTTCGACTTTATCTATTGCTGTCAAAATGTCCATTTAACAACTTTGCTAATCCCGCTGCTATTCACAGTAGGACAAGTCTAAATTTGACTCTAGAAGACATCAATAGTCTTGTATTACTAAGTAGGTATATATTTTTTTAGTATTGCACTTTTTACAATTTTTCTGCAGATTTACTAAAAAGACAGCATTTCCAATTTTTGCAATCGCTAAACCTGATTGTCGCGTTAAAACGTCTTCCCACGTGTTGTTACATAAGCGCCAATCTTTTCAATTTTTTGTCATTTTAATATGTAAATGGACTGTTAGTTCATTCGTGACGCATACTTTATGTACAAAAAAATACAGTAGCGCATTTTCCCACCTTTTTACCATTTCGTAGTAAACAATACCTAAAGAATTTAAAATCTTTAACAATCTTTTTTTTTCATGTTACAATCGTGAGCTACGAGCATTTTGTTATAGGGACCTCCGGTGTAGGGTTATTTGGTTACTTGAGTTATTTGGTTTGAGGCAGATTGCGAGATCTTATTGTAGTGTTCGTTTAGACATAAGTATGGACGTACTTGGAAGTTTAGTAGGCGAAGTTTCAGCGAGCGTGGCGCCCCGTGCGGGCTCCGCGGCCTCTCCCGCGCGCGCTGCACAGAAACAACAACTTGTTACCCTCTCTCATACACGCTTGGTCCAAATAGGAGCCTAGACAGTAGCGTAGCGTAGGGAGAGGCGGGAGAGTAGGGGGCGGGGCGAAATCTCGGCTACATCCAGGGGAAAGGTAGTTCGAGGACGTAAAATGGCGGAAACGAAACCGTTTAGCGAACGTTAACTTCTTAGAGAGAAAAGAAATGTAGGTTTCGTCCGGGGCGAAACCCAGAAGATAGGGGGGAGGAGGGGTAATTACAAATAAGAGGACGGCATTGTAGTTTTTCGCTCCGGGCGGCCGACACCCGCGCTACGCCACCGAGTCTAAATGCGAAAACAAGGGTCCACTTTACATTACGTTACCGACCACAACACCTCACAATTATTGTATGTTAAGTATATGTAACTCGATATAGAGACACAAGTCAGTTAAATAGATAACAAAAATGATCATGATCTCCGTAGGGGGCGTATATTAGTAGTCTAAAGTCCATATTAAGAGTGGAAATGACATCGTAACCTCATCTTCTCAGGAATCAGAGCGTCAAACTCAATTCCTCAATTTCAAGCCGATATTTCATTCTGATTTAAGCCCCCCTCAGTAAAATAAATAAAAAAATTGAGACAACAGCACATACATTACACACATTATAGTAGGTGACTATTATCTGCCTCTGGTGTCACCCATGCAAACTACGCCACTGCTTCAGCAGATTCAGCTATGGCCACGCTACGTACACACAGGCCCAAGAGCACTATTCGATACCCCGACATTCGAGATATAAAGATAGACTAGCATTGCCAGACACTCGATTGGATATAGTTAGGAGAGGTACGTATTATATGTCTATCAAAGTTTACAATAAGTTGCCAATGGATTTAAAAAATGAAAGCAATGATCACTTATTCTATAAAAATTAAAGACATATTTAAAAATGTTTTTACAATCTTCAAGAGTTTTTCGGGCGGAACACTTGAATAACTGAGATTTTATAATTAGTCTTTATATTATAATTTAATTTATCGTAATCTTATAAACGATACCTACATTGCAATGCCCCTGCGAGGTTCATGTTTAGAACTATTGTAAATAATTTTAATACCTAATGTACTACATGAAAGCAATAAAAAATATGTCTATGACTTTGACTATGTATGATAGTGCACTTGTATGCGCAAAGATAAGTGCACTCTTTATTCCCGTAAAATTCCAATTTACTTTTGATAAACAAAAGATCGGCCATTAGGAGTCGTACCGACGAACTTTAACTAAGTTATCGTCCTCTGTAGCTCAGATTATCAAAAAACGGTTGAGAGGTTATGAGACGCACTTGAAGAAAACTATGTAGATTTTTAATGCTCATTATTTATGCCGTATGTAACTTCGCTTTTGTATCAAGCACTATTGAAAGCATGAAATGCAATATTATGGTAATTAAGTTTGTTATTATCATTGCTTTATTTTATTCTAGATTAGTCTAATAGAAACAAAGGCCGGGGGAAAGGGGTGTGTAAAGGTTGGCAGCACACTTTGTGACGGCGCGAGTGTGGGCGGCGGCAATCGCTTACCTACCACCTGGTGATCCGTCTGCTCGTCTGCTATCGATCACATAAAAAGAGCGCAAGATGTCTATATAGAAGCTAAGACAGCGCACAAGCGATTTCGATTTTCGATTTACATTACAGAGGTTATCTTTGGATTTCTATTAGGTTATACAAATAAATAAAATACGGCTGGCCGTGTGGTCCCCGGCAGAGTAGAATAGGCCACCCTCACTCTTACCGAGGTGTCGTAAAAGGCGACTAAGGTAAAGCTGCTGGCATGATCATCAGCACCCAGAGAAGGAAAACTCTGCATTTATATCAAAACCCTCGCCAACCCGTCTACCAAGCGTGGTGAGTATGGCAATTACCCCTCATGTGATTGAGGGAAGCCCGTGCCCCAGCAGTGGAAACTTAAATGGGCTGATGATGATGATGATGATGAAAATACGGATGTTGCTTCCTTAGCATATAACTCAAATAGTATGATTCAATCATAACAAATCTTAACTTTTGTTGTAAAATATAAGTTACTAGTATTATTAATACATCATTAACTACCCCTTTGTCCTACCCTGTTTTGACAAAGGTACGACCCTACCATACGAACCTCATTAGTGAAAATGTAACATCGTACATTAAGGATTTATAAATTGCTTTACTGCTTTAATGCTGCATGAGTTTATAAATTGAGGTTTTATTTAATAATTCATATAACCGGGACTTAACGCGTAAGATTTTAGTACTTAAATAAGTATTACTTGACGTTTTGACTTTTGTAACTTGACGTGTCGCTTACTGTATATAATATGATTAATACGCTATTATTCTAAACATTTTGCTTCTCAGAAAATAATGATTGCTGGATAATAGAACTCAAAAACACTCTGCTACAATGCTATTTTATTCTGACTTGCACTGACTTACCCCTGTATTTGCGTGTAGTGTCGATGAGGATGGTGAGGAAATTATAAAGCTGAGATCCGTTACATTAATTGCGTTTAATTCAGGCATGTGTTACAAAGTTTCAAAGACGACAGTTAGAGATGAACCGGACATAGAGATTCCGAACAATGATGTGCAAAAATCTATCTCGGACCGATTTGGTTGGGCGACACGGCGTGCGACGTAACCGGAACCGGCCGTACGGATTGGTCTTCGCTGAGGGCTCTGCGGATTGGCTCGACATACGGTCGTGTACCATTTTAATTGGCCTCAGGTGCTGGACGTAGTTGATTCGTTTCGTGTTGTCTCTAAAAAATTATGCGTTTAGTTGCGTGCCGCAACACCCCTTTTCATTCGCTATGCTTATCTTCTACCCTGAGGTTGTCTGGAAAAGGTCGCTATTAGCGATAAGACCATCTATATTGTACTAGGATAATACCATAGACGAAGATCTGCAAACTTTGTATGCTTGTAATTCACGTAAAACTGTACCTACCTAACTTCGAAGACCGAAATAAACTTGGTCGTCAGCAAAATGGCGAAGAGCGTAAAATAAACCAAACTAAGTAGTAAGTTTGTAATAAAACTTTCAACTATTTTCATCACATTATGAAGCGTTTATAAATTAATGCCAGGCGCCATGTCTCATACGAGACTCACAACTTCCTGAAGAATCCACAATGGAAAACTTAATAGCGGAATGTGGAGGGGAAAATAAACTTCACTCCAGAAGGCGGATTTTTACTATGATACTTTAAATGAATGAATATATTTTTAATGCACAGAACTTACTCGTACAATAGGTACAGCCAAATCAGCGGTAGATGGCATATTCCATATTCATAAGTGTTAATAGACTTAAACTGAACCAAGTATTTTTGATTTGTTAAGGCGGTCTTATCGCAACGGACGCAAAGTTAAAACATAAATAAATAAATGAATACATTAAATAAATAAATAAATATTTCACAACAACACATACATTGATCTGACTCCGAAATAGGTAACTCAAGCACTTGTGTTACGGATATCAGAATCAACAGCGGAATTACAAATATATACATATAATACTTTTCTTTTGTAAATACATACTTATAATACATACAAACAACCAGACCAATACAAAATGACATGTTCATACACACAAATGTCCCTTATTGTATTTATAAACACATATCAATTTTATTTTACTAGGGACTTAACATTATCTTTAAATATTACCTGTAAACATTAAATTCTGTAACCTTTTGTGGAAAATAGTATCTATTTACATTACAGGTTATCAGCTTTAACGAGCGGTCAAAACGGATGTTTGTAGCGCAACTATTTGATGTTGTTCGCAATTTAGTATTTAATAGTATTTCACTCAGTCACAAAAGCCACAACACCATCCTGAACGTGCTCAGCCAGAAGCCGGACAGCCCCTTTCCGCGGCACTAGGTCCAAGTGCATGCGCGCTTGCCCGGGGTCGCAGCGCGCGGCAGATACCTAAATTAATTGGTTGTGGTTCTACTAACATAATTTTTAAGTATTTTTGTATACTAATAATATTATGGGCGAAGCCTGAAATAAATGAATTTTATTTAATTATTTATTTATTAAAAACTAGCAGAATAGTACTCATATTATTATCTGGTGCCAAATTAGAGTAAAACTGTTATAAACGTACTTTATTTAATACAATAGTAAGTACCTATCTACGTACTCGTAGTTTTTCAATTCAATTCAAATTTCTTTATTGCAGACAACATACATAGGTCCATAGCTTAAAAAACTTAATAATAGGGTTAGTAAATAGGTACTTAGAGTGTTTTTATTTTATTTATTTATTGAGGTTACTCATTGTACCATGTACCTTAGTTTTGAATGAAGACTGGTGTAACTGGTGGACAGGAGTACAAAAAAATTGCCTTAAGTTAGGTATTTTGCCTTTTAACTTTTGGGTTCCTACTTCAATAGATAGGTAAGCTAAATATAGAAATACGTCGAGATTTTTTTTGACTCCCCATACAAAATGGTCAAGTGACGTGACCAACTTTGTTTGAAAAGTTGCATTATTTTTTAAAATTTCCAAAAGTCATAGAATAAATGTTGTTCAGAATCAATAAGTAGAACACGTGGTTGAAGGGATGTAAATGTTCACAGATACATCCTGTAGCGAAATATATAGGTATGTATGAATGATAGGTACCTAAATAGTCCGGAGTCGTCGTATCAGCCACCATAAAGATGAGCTATATACACTAATGCGAGTAGCTATTTTATCATATAGATCTAATATAAATACGATAAATCATTATTTCAGTCTATTGGCTGAAATAATGATTTCACTGCAGGACATAGGCCTCCCCAATGTTCTCCACACAGATTGGTCCTGTGCCGCCCGCATCTAATGGATTCCCGAGATCTACCCCAGACCGTCGGTCCACCTTGTGGGGGGCGCCACGGCTGCGACATCCTGTACGTGGGCTCCACTCGAGGACCTTTCCGCCCCAACGGCCGAAAAATAAAATAAGATAAATACTTATTAAATAAATAAAATTGGTAATCAAAGTTTGGAAAAATAGTTGACTTCAAATATTACGGAGCAGGGAAAAAGCTTTTTTTATGTGATAGATGGCAGATGAGCAGACAGATCGCCTGATGGTAAGCGATTGCCGCCACACATAGACCCGCGACACCAGTAGAGTCACAAGTGCGCTGCCAACATTTTTTTGCCCCCCCTTTCCCCGGGATTGGGCCTCCCATACATACGTCATACCAAAATAATCTGCAATTTGAGGATATCTCGACGTTTCATTGCTTAAGAAAGTATTTATCTATGTCTGCGTTAAAACATTATGTTACAATTTTACTCACTTAAAATATATATACGATTAGGTACATTTCGTAAATTTTTTGGCGTTATCGACCAATTAATCATTATATAAATTTAACAGAGACACAGCTTCTTCTATTGTCGAGCTTTAAAAATGTTTAAAGAAAGTGAAAATATAGGTACATAATCGAGTTTTATTCATCATTTTTGATATTCGCAATTTCACACATTTTTTTTACTAATTTTGCACGTGAGGTCCCGGGTAAACGGCGGAGATAGCGAGATGTCCGAGGAACGGCAAAGCTTGCCTCGAATTGAATTTGAACTGACCTCCGCAATTTCAATAAAATATCTTTGTACCCACCAAAAAAACCTGAAGCATCCTTTTCGGTATTGCAGCCTGCCCATTAGGGTGTTATTACTGGAACTTTAGAAATTGGTGGCACACTGAATGTTGGTATTTCCTAAGTTTACTAATACAACGGAACTATCGCAAGAATCTCCGTGGAATGGTCTCAATGAGAAATAAACTTAAGCCGTTAGGTGTTCGCAAAGTAGAAAAAGTGACGTCAACTAAGGTAAAAGAATACAGTCAACACCAAAAGTACCTATAAACACTAAAAATATCTAACGCTAAATAAATCTTTTGCTATTTAAAGGTAACAAAGACATACGTTAGCTTAACTTTGATGTTAAAATGTGTTTCTCAGAATAACTATATAAAAATAGTCCTTAGCAGTACTAGGACGTAATTACGTAGGCACGACTATACCTAAAATAAATATTTTTCAGGCAAAACGTCGCAATATATTAGTCGAAAAAATTCAATTCATTTTCCAATCTCAGGGTGTTACCAGACAGATCGATCTATCGATGGTAGGACCGATAAATTGACGCCGATCAACAGTTCCTACAAGACTCGATGACGAGTAGAAGTACAAGAGAAGAAGTATCGTTCATTTTGACTTATTCATGCTACCAACGATTGACGCCCTCACCATCCTCAGGGTGATGTAGATCGAAATCATCGATTAACGGCGATCGACTGGTCAGGCAGCTTTAATTGATCGACGGATACCGTTAGACTAAACAAACAATAGATTCCGCCGGTCGACGTCGATCGATGGGTTTGATAAGCGATCAAGTGGTCTGGTAGAATCTATCCGTCGATCGATAGATTCTACTAATCCATTTTACCATCGATCGACGCCCTCGATCGACAATAATCGATTGTTTTTTCATTTCCAAATGTTTTTACTGCATTGGATCCTCACTTTTGGCGTTGACTGCCAGTATACATAGTTACAGCTTCAGGGCTAATTAAAGGTGGGTTCCTTCACGTGTTCTCCCCTCATCACAACGTAACGACATCTTTACAACAGCGCCATTCCTTGTCCATTATTCAGCGATAAAGGAAAAAGCTTTCCTTGCGAGCGATGGGAAGTGATTTTTTGTTTAGTGAAGATAAAACCTGTGACATTAACTACGCGTTGTGGATCACACATTATATAGGTAATTAAAATAATAAACAGTTAATAAATGCTCCAGAAAATTCAGAACGATCAATCTCAAACTAAGGCATAACCTGCTGAAGATAGCCCGAGCTATCTAACTTCCCTTCCCTTCTAAGTTTAGGAAAGTTCTTTTCCTAAATTAACTCGACTGTAAATCCCGAAACCCGGGAGTTTCCGAACTTGGGCACCACTTAGCCATTGCGCCATTGAGGTCGTTACTGATTAACTTATCATTGAGTTTTATTTCGAAATTTCTTTCAGATGTATTATGATTACGATAAAGTATCAGAATTTCTTATAAGGGTTCAGACGAAGATAATGGACTGTTATTTTCTTATAGTAGTTAGTTTGTCAAAGTTCCTGTGCTGCAATCTGTGTTTATTTTACAAGATATGGATTCCGAATTAGGATACATAGAATTCACCATCATCAGAATGAACAGTATCATTACTGTGGCGAAGCATTCCAGTTTGGATATTTTCAGACATAATAAAACACTTACATAAGTTTAAAAAAGAAGTTACTAATATTTTGTATGCATAACTTATTTCACTTTTTTATACAGTGTGTATCTGTAAACATTTACATCTCTTTAACCACGTGTTCTAGTAACCATTATGAACAAAATTTGTTCTATCACTTTTGGAAATTCGCATGGAAAAATTACAACTTTTCAAACAAAGTCGGTCACGTGACTTGGTGATTTTGTATGGGCAGTCGAAACAATTTTCGATTTCGAAAAGTCGTTGAACAAATGTTGTTCAGAATGGTTGGTAGAACAGTTGGTTAAAGGGATGTAAATGTTCAAAGATACACCCTGTAATACAGGGTTAATGTTGCTTTTTCAGTTACTTATCTAGCTAAAAATAATTAGGTACTTGTTTGTTTTGATCATTCTGTGCCCACATAGTCTACAGTTGCAATCTAGACATTTGTCATTTTGCAATTACCTACCTACCATGATTGTTACTTTTTTGTGAGCCATAAATAAATAAATTAGGTATAGAACCTAAATACTTGTAATTACAAAGTAGTAGTGGCCGTGTGGTCCCGGCAGAGTAGAATAGGCCACCCTCACTTACCGAGGTGTCGTAAAAGGCGACTAAGGTAAAGCTGCTGGCATGATCATCAGCACCCAGAGAAGGAAAACTCTGCATTAATATCAAAACCCTCGCCAACCCGTCTGCCAAGCGTGGTGAGTATGGCATTTACCCCTCATATGATTGAGGGAGGCCCGTGCCCCAGCAGTGGGGACTTAAATGGGCTGATGATGATGATGATGATGACAAAGTAGTATAGAAACGTGTGTACGATTGCTGTATTTAATTCTCATTATCATCATCTAGCACCTTGGGACGCAACCCGGATCTAACGCTAACATCGATCGCTAAGATGATGATGAATCATAAACAGAGTATAGAATCTATACACTGTTCTTGATTCATCAGCATCAGCCTGTTGCAGTCCACTGCCGGACACAGGCCTCTCGAACTGTTCACCACTTCGATCAACCTTCGGCTAGTCGCATTCAGCTCCAGCCAGCCATCTTGTGCAGATCGTCACTCTTTATTTTTGTGATAGGTGGCAGACAAGCAGATGGTTCACCTGATGGTAAACGATTGCCGTCGCCCACCTTTAAACCCCCCTTTTCCCCGTATGTGGCCTCAGTCACGCAGCGGTTTCTGTGAGGCCGTGGTATCACTTCGGTCGAGCCGGCCTTTTTATGCCGAAGCGTGGCTCTCCTACGGTAAAACGTCTATCTGGCCTGAGGGCCCTACATAACTTTTAATGTTATCTAAAGTAGTTTATGAGTTTTCGATTCTATACGATTAAATATCGATTGGTAGGAAGTTGCGAAGCGATTCGGATTGTGGCGCGGAGCTGCGGTACTTGTGTAAGCTCTTGTGACAGCAGACATATTGGATTCGAAAGATTAACGTGATTTACCCGCTGTAAAAGTTGTATTATGTAACAAAACAAATTTTAAACCCCTAAAGCTTCTTTGGTGTATATTTTTAACAGGACTTTATTTTATGCTCAAAGGAGCAAGAATATAAAGTGAAATAACCTTAGACAGTGTTAAATTGTCTAAGGAAATAGCTAAAGGAACTAACTCGTTGTTCTACGGTCTAGTGGTTTAGGTACCGGACCATGATCTCGGGGTCGTTGGTTCGGTTCCCGGGTCGAGCAAAATGTATGTTTCGAATTTTTCGAACATAGCTCGTGTTGGTGAATACCAATACGTATTATTATAATTCATATTAATACTTTAAATGTGAATGTGTGAGTCTGTCTGGTAGTCCGTCTTTCACGGCAAACGGAGCAACGGATTGACGTGATTTTGAAAGTGGAGTTTGTTGTAGAGATGGAGAGTGACACAGGCTATTTTGTGGGATATTTTTATGTGATAAGTGACTGACGAGCAGACGGATCACCTGATAGTAACCGATTGCCCCCGCCCATGGACACCAGTGGAGTCACAAGTGCGCTGCCAACCTTTAAACCCCCCCGGATTGTGCCTCCGGTACCCTCACTCACGCAGCGAAACAAAGCACAATGCTGCTTCACGCCGGTTTTCTGTGATCGGCACAACGAATTCCACGCGAGCGAAGCCACGGGCGACCGCTAGTTAATAAATAAAATAACACCATCGATGACCATCCACGAGGTCTACTGGGGGAACGAGACGCTCAATATGGAAACGCTGTTACACCATGTCCAAACAGCACCTACATACCTATAGGTATTTAATTATCTAATGAAGACCAAAGAAAATCTGTCCTGTACTACCCAATATTTTTATTTTATTTTCTTTATTAAGGAAAAATACAGCTGTTAAATAGTATTAGTATATTCTGCCTTACAATTATAATTATAATGAATTGTTTGTGTTGCTGGTCAAAAAACCCCACCAATTCAGCGGTGGACTGAAATATGTCTGAACGGAGCGGCGTACACGAATACCCCAGTGGATTGAGACACGGCTCAAATCACGTTATACCATACAAATAGCGAAGCCTTATTGGAGGAAAACATTTAGGAAACAGCAAAGCTTTGTTTGGTGATGAAAGTGCTATTTAGAAACTAATGTCATGGTACGAACCTGTTATGAGAAGGGATGTAGAGCATGCAACCAAAAGAGTGATGATTAGGAACATGAGTGGAGGAACAGAGGACGGCTGAAATAGGTTATGTGAAGAATGACATAATGGAAAAAGGACCTGCACAACATGGCCTTTCAGATACCAAAATCTGCAGATTCTGTCTCGAGCTGCAGAAGCCGGCACCTGGGAGCACACATGATCTCAGCTGACGAGATCAAGAGCTCCCCCATCAGCTCCATTCTCGGGTTTATCCTGGAACTGGAGCTACATGAGGTGCTGTAATAGGTTACGGGGCTGCCACAATAGATCATCTACTGGTCGCAGTGGCTATGAGACGCAGGGCTCACCCCATTTCTATCAAATAAAAAAAATGGAAAAAGGGGTTGATGATTAGATGACGATAACAGATACCTATGGTTTAGAAGACAGGTAGAAGACATAGGTAATACCTTATATAGCCTGGGAACAGGGGATGACGATGAAGCATTAAAATTATTGTTTGAAGCTATTCAGGTTTTTTTAGATGAATCACATTAAAAATCAGCATTGCTCTGCGAGTGAAAACCGTTTTTGTTGAATGGCTTATAAGTCTCGGAAATTGATGGACGTGTCTATGTCTATGGATATGTCTATATATCTATGTGGGACAGAATAAATAATACACCCAGGTTTCGGGAATAAAAGCTTCTATAATAGTCTTTACTACGTCCTTCGCCTTTCACAGTCGTCGGCCATACGTCGTCTATCTCACTCTCGCACGTCATTCTATAATTCAAATATCGATCTCTTACACGTTCCTTATCATGCATCTACCGATCACCAATCCTACATCTATGTAGATATACGAATTTTATATCGTGTAATCTGCATGAAATAGAAGGAATTCTAAAGAAAGCTTCGAAGCTCCGGAAAGTACTTCAACTTTAAGCTCTTTGTACTTTCAGCTACTAGTCAATGTAACTTGCGCAAAGAGTGCAAGGAGAGAATAAAATAAACGAAGATTGCAATCAAAGTACACTTCCAATTTCCTATTAAGAGCACTTCGGATTCCCCAGACAAATTAATTTAGCGCGTATCTTTGACCTGCAATCGACTGTAAATACTGTAATGAATCCACTGCAGGCACTGAAACTCATTTCTTCAAGTCTGGAGGACACAGGTCTGTTCACAACGAGCAGGATAATATGTCTCTAGCGATTTTTTTTCGCATTTTTATTGAGTTTTTTTTTTAATTGCCAGAGGGAAATAATGTTTTTGTAAATATTAAGGGCTATTTATTACGAGTATTTTAATGGTGGTAGGTATAGTGAGCATCAAAATGATCTTAGCTTTTTTAAAACCTAAGATATTTTTTTTTTATTTATTTTTATTTATTTTTAGGTTTACCTAACAAAAATATCTGTGCATTTGATAAAAGACAACTGTATATCAGCAATCCGACAGGTGCATTTTCATTTTTTTATATGATAGGTCGCAGACGAGCAGACAGATCACCTGATGGTAAGCGATCGCCGCCGCACACGGACACCAGACAACATTTGTTATTCGAGAACTAATGACTGTATACCTACATGTTTTCTATTGTTTGTAAAAATATAAGAATAAAAATTTAATTTAGCCTATAATAAAAAAGAATGAGTCTACCTATTGGCTGCTGTCGTTCTCACAATATCTCCAAAAGCTGCTACATCCACTCAGATTCACATCCATTCCTAAAGAAGAACTTCCAAAGTAGTGAAGACTTAGTGATAATTAATTACGCCCGGCACAAAGTTCCGGCTTTAATAATAGAAGAAGTCATTCATCATAAACTTTGATACTTTTGCTAGCAGCCCACCTGTCACTCGCGACGAAGGGACCTTAACCCAACGGTGTAGAGTTGAAATTGGGCTGAGTAATTAAGCACAAGGCCAATTAGGGCTCGTGCCTGTGTTAGTTCGGGACAGTTGGACACGTTAGGTTGTTTTGAAGTGGCTTAGAGGCCAACTTCATTTGTAATCCGCTATTCTTGTGTACAAAACATTGGAGTCAAGGGAACATTGGTAACATATTAAAAAATCTATATTTTTTATCTATAAAAGGAAGTATACACTATTTATACCTCGAGAACTGCTCAACCGATCTTTTTTTTTTTGTGATAGGTGGCAGACGAGCAGACGGATCACCTGATGGTAAGCGATTGCCGCCGCCCATGGATACCCGCGACACCAGTAGTGTCACAAGTGCGCAGCCAACCTTTAAACCCTCCTTTCCCTGGGTTGGGCCTCCAGTGCCTTCACTCACGCAGCGAATCACAGCTGCTTCACGCCGGTTTTCTGTGAGGCTGTGGTATCATCCGGTCAAGCCGGCGCATTCAGGCCAAAGCGTGGCTCTCCCACGGTGATCTGGCTGATGAAGAGGAAGCTTAGACACTAAGGAAGGTTACAGGATACTTTTTAATATCAGGTTCCTGTGGGATAAACGAAAACGAAACTACACGCTAGTTATTATTCATTGAAAATATTTTTAGGGTTCCGTACCTCAAAAGAAAAAAACGGAACCCTTAAAGGATCACTTTGTGGTCCGTCTGTCTGTCTGTCTGTCAAGTCCAATGAAGTAACTTATCGTTATAAGTTTTCTGGAGACGATGACAATTGTGTGAACAAACTTACAACTGAAGGGCTTTGTATGTCTGGTTCCCCTTGTACAATGGAAACCAGGGACAACGAAGGTACCACAAACACCCAAACCCAACACAAATATCAGTTTCATCAACAAACATTTGTGTTGGTGCGGGATCCGAACCCGGTGCCCTTGCGTCTCAACCGGCGCACAAACCACTGAGCTAAACGGGTCGTGAAAACGGGTCGTCGGTGTTGGTTAAGAGTGTCCTGTGGGCTACAATCGCTTACCCTCAGAGGATCCGTCTGCTCGTCTGCCAAATATTACATAAAAAAGGTTTGCCATTTATGATAAAGTGTTTCTTTATACCTGGGTTTGAAGTATTACTACGATCTTTGAAGTGTACAAAACCATTTCCAGTATTCCCGTAAGCACCAAGTCGAAGTGGAAGTAAATATCGCGCTCAATACAACGAGTAATAGGGAATCACGCCCAAGATTAGTTTTCCACAACAATGGGCCCGCCTGAGTATTGCGCTACGACTTTTTCTAGTGCTTGTTATACTCGTAAAAGTAGGCGATGGCAGCGAAATAATGAAACGTTAAAAATGCCTGGAAAATACCAGATTATGTTATCCCGCACTTTTTGCAAGTCATGCACTCCTAAGGCCCGATTCGGTAATTTTTTTTTATCATCATCATCATCATCATCGTCAGCCCATTTAAGTCCCCACTGCTGGGGCACGGGCCTCCCTCAATCACATGAGGGGTAATTGCCATACTCACCAAGCTTGGCAGACGGGTTGGCGAGGGTTTCGATATAAAAGCAGAGTTTTCCTTCTCTGGATGCTGATGAGCATGCCAGCAGCTTTACCTTAGTCGCTTTTTACGACACCTCGGTAAGAGTGAGGGTGGCCTATTCTACTCTGCCGGGGACCACACGGCCATTTTTTTTATAATATGGCTTTATCCGAAGTTATCTTGCCAATGTCAAGCAACTTATTGATAAAATAGGTGGGTGGTCGAAGTCAGTGAAAGTACTACTTCCTCACCATTTCCACATACACATTCCACACACCACAAATGGCATTATAGCCATCATTTTTATTATGCATAATGTTTGCTTATTACGTCAGTTTTATTATTGATTCATCCAATGCTCTGTTACTTTTTAATTTAATTATTTTTTGGGTTACCCAAGATACAGGCTAAGCCTAGTTTTGGGATCCCCTGTTACATTCATCACTTCTTGGACACCAGATCTCATGTTTTAATTTTAAGTACACACTACCCTCAAATGTATTTATTTTAGTCTAAGTAACATTTTTCAGAAAGTAATAAAGCATTTTTCATTTTCAAAGTCACAGTCACTCATTAAAACGCCGGTGTTTTGCGTTTTATCGACCTACGGATTCTGCCGATACCACTCTAAACACAATCGCGGGTTTTGAGACTCTATAAGGTCCAAGCACAATAGCAGTGGTAAAAACAATATAATTCAACGATTCTTATTATCAGTATCACTTCGCGGCACTTCATTGCACAAATAAATGCCAAATTTGTTCACTAAATCCACTAGAAACTAATTTAAAACCTTTGAATTGCATCAACCCACGCGGAGTTTTTTAGTCCTACCAGCCAGAATCCTCTCGACCAATCTTAACACGAGATTAAATGTATGGTTTATCGTCAAATTTGTATGGTTTGACGACGCCATAGATTATTAGTTTGGTCGAATCGGACCCACAAACGTAGGATGGTCGGAGTATTATTTATTACCTTACTCTATGGATGGCCACTTAAGATCGGGTCTAGTCTGTTTATTTTCACTGATATTGTGTAACTAAGTATTTAAAGATGGTACACACCTACTACTATAGAACCTGCATACCTATGTACCTATCGTCAAAACTTCCCTTAGAAGAATAAGTATAAGAATTCATTAATTTGCTTTTGAGTAGGGTATAGATGGAGTGTAAGATTGCGGACATCATGTTATTGATTCGTAACCAAACTGATCTACCCACATAAGTTTCTAACTTACACTTCGGGCCGATACCTCCATAATACACATAATATTTGAAAAAAAAAACAGAGCTGCATCGAGTTTCGTCGTTTAGAAGGCAAACCTGAGCCACCATCACTCGGCAAACACATACCTAGATATACATAATAGGTAATTAAGTAGTTTTTAAGTTGACAATGAATTAAAAAAAACGATAATAATATAATTTTATTAAATTTAGCCATACTATCGCATTAAGTGCATGCTTGTAATTGTATAGGTTTGTTTTAAATAAATACAAAAAGAAATACCCTATTATTCTCATTCACTAACTACGATTATGTATTTACGTACCTAC
Source organism: Marasmia exigua (assembly GCA_019059595.1). NCBI lineage: Eukaryota > Metazoa > Arthropoda > Insecta > Lepidoptera > Crambidae > Marasmia > Marasmia exigua. The sequence continues at coordinate 5,258,345 of CM032471.1, forward strand.
TGTGTATGTACATAGCCACGATGTGTGTGTATTTCCGGCATCATTCAGCTCAGTAGCTCACGGCTATCGGACAATAGTGTTAATCCGCTGTCAGACACGTCATTACTGTAATAGTGTCTACGTCACGCATCCAATGATTGATCGGCTATTAAGAGGATTCTGTTGGCAAAACTCAAATACCACGACGGACTCGTGTCCACACCAAGTTTGTCACACTGGTGTGACTACGAGTCATTTCTATTACCTACTCGTGGTGTGACGCTTCGCCCTTTGCCGAAATGCATTTGGTGTCGTGAAGTACTTGATAAATAAATAACTTTGAGTCATCTAGCGTGCGTAATACTGAGTTAGATTTTATTTAATTAACTTATTATTCCTGTTTTTTCCCAATGCTTAAAATTGATAAGTACCAGGAAAATATAGTTCTATAGGAGGTATTTTCATACTCGAAACTCGTGCCTTTAAGATAAGACGACAGCCTCATCTTACCGTGTAAATCCCGGTTGCGTCCAATAACTGTGGCTCTGAAGCCCGGGGTACGCTTGGATCATGATACAGGATTTGGGGAGTCTGTGGAAGAGCCACGCTAGGCATGAATGGGCCGGCTCGACCGGATTGATACCACTGCCTCACAGAAGACCGGCGTGAAACAGCGACTGCGCTGTGTTTCGCCGTGTGAGTGAGGTTACCGGAGGCCCAATGAGGTGAAGGGGAAAAGGTTGGCGGCGCACTTGTGACTCCACTGGTGTTGCGGGTGTCCATGGGCGGCGGAATTGCCGATTTTCTGTGTTTATATTTTATTTTTTTAAATCACAATATATGAAATAAAATAAACTACGACGAAGTATTCTAATAATACAAGAATCATAGAATATAGGTTTCGTTTTGACTCTGCTATTGTGTGTAGAGTGAATTTTTCCATGGACAACTTGCTTTTGACTTAAGGTGACGGGTAGAGCACGCTTTAGCGACGCCAAACGATTTTAATTTTTAGCTACTAAACCGGATCATATTGAAACAATTTCGGGGTTACAATCTCCCGGCAAACACTTATACTATTTATTAAATAACAACATATGTTGGGTCCGTTTTTGTACGCGAAAAATTGAATCACGCCAAAAGCTGCCACTTAAGGCGGGAAACCTAAATTCGAGTGCAAAAGCGGACCAAACAGTTAATTATAAGTATTCAATAAATAGTATAGGTGTTTGCCGAGAGATTGTAACCCCGAAATTGTTTCAAATAGATCCGGTTTAGTAGCTAAAAATTAAAATCGATTGGCGTCGCTAATGTGCCCTACCCGTCCCCTTAATAGAGTCTGAAAACCGCGATCTCGTTGGGGTGGTTCGTGGGCGGCATTGACCTTACTATCAGGTGTGTCGTCTGATCGTTTGTTCACCATCATCATCATCATCATTTCAGCCAATAGACGTCCACTGCTGGACAAAGGCCTCCCCCAATGTTCTCCACACAGATCGGTCCTGTGCCGCCCGCATCCAATGGATTCCCGCGATCTTCACCAGATCGTCGGTCCACCTTGTGGGGGGCCTGCCACGGCTGCGACTTCCTGTACGTGATCGTTTGTTCGCTAGAATGTAAAAAAGCCTCGTCAGCTAATTCTGTACGTGAAAGGTAAACTGTTCATATCGTCAGCGTGATCTGTGGTTTGATCACTACCGGCATCTCATCAGCTGATCTGCTACCGCTTGATTACTTACTTAATTATCTCATCAGCGGCGCTTCTTACCTACGTCGTGAGGGTTAATTATTTTGATTAACTACACGAATCACTGTGGGGTGGCGTTGCCTAATATCACATAAGTAGACGAAGAGTACAGCTAATTTTCTCCAGGAAATTGTACTTCGGATGATTTATGCAGCTAAATTAACGCATGAGTACGAAGCCTGTTACCCGGTTAATAATGAACTTTGATATCTGTACATTATGAATGTCGTAGGAACCCATGCTCTGTTATACTCGTTTAAGGCGAATTATTAAGGTGACGGGTAGGGCACACTAGCGACGCCAAGCGAATTTAATTTTGAGCTACTAAACCGGATCTATTTTAAAAAATTTCTGGCAAACACTTATACTATTTATTAAATAACCACGCACAAATGTTGGGTCAGTTTTGTACACGAAAAATTGATTCGCGCCAAAAGCGGCCACTTTTGGCGGTAATCCAAAATTCGAGTGCAAAAGCAGACCAAACAGTTAACTATAAGTATTAAATAAATAGCATAGGTGCCAAGAGGTTGTAACCCCGAAATTGTTTAAAATAAATCCGGTTTAGTCGGTAAAAATAAAAAATCGATTGGCGTAGCTAGTGTGCCCTACCCGTCACCTTAAGTAATAGCTTTCTAGACAGCACCGTAACCCGTACAAGATAACAAGATTTAATACACACGGTCATAACTAACTCAACGTGACGCCGTGTGTACATTACGAGTACCTGATTCTAATGTTAGACTAACACATAGTAGAAAATTGTACCTTTCTGGTAACAAAGGTAAGTATCACAAATATTTCCAAACATGTTCGTTTGTCATTGTTAGGACAGCTTTTGAAAGCTTATTTATAATGACTCTACCACCGTTCAGAAATTAGTGGAGAAAATCGTAGTTTTATACCAACTGTAATTGAAAGAAGTTCAAATAAATAATATTGAATTGATAATGAGTTCGATCCGGTTCACTGTCAAGAAGCATAAACATTTTAAGCATAAAATAAGTTAGCATAATGTAATTACTACTAATGATAATTTCACATAATACTAATAAGGACAACAGTTTTTAGCATAAATTTTTAGCATAAATGCAATAAGCATAAACATAAAATAATTAATCACAAGTAATTAAAAAGCGGCTTACGGGTGGCCCAAGGGCCACCCCCACCGCACCTAAACCTACTTTTACTCTGTATGATATAGGAAATACTGGTTACTTACTTACTTTTTTTATATTTCAGATTCAAACAACCATTAATAATGAAAAATGCATTATGCTAAATAAATGCCACAGTACATATTATGCTAAAACCAAATTCGGTCAAATTAATATTATGCTAAATAAATTATGCCAATTTCATTATGTCAATCCATTTTAGGACAAAACACATTATGCCATTTAAAGGGACCCGATCTCCCGTTCGATCTCCCCACCTTGAACTTGAATATTTGTGTAGAGAATACGTTTGTTCAGTGTCTGGGTGTAATATAACTATGTCATAAGTATTATAATTATTTTTAATTCCTCTGTTTTTATCTATTTATTTATTTTATTTTATTTTATTCGGAAGACCAACAGCTGTCTTAATACAGTAGCAATTACAATGAATGTCTTAAAGCTAATAACAGGTCTTCACTGATGAAATAAAGTAAGTAACAGTTTTAACATGCGAAGATCAGGGAAAGCAACAGATCAAGTTGGCGATGAAACGTAAAAATAAATTGAACAACACTATTACATACTGTTGGCGTTATATGTAGGTAGGTACTATGCCTAATTTCCTCAACAAATGAAAACTAAGTTAGGGTAAAGATCTATTGAGGAAATTTGACAAATTTGTAGACATTAATGTTTAGGTGTCCGTACTTGTCATCCACACAATCCGTACCACAAATGCTTTTAAACGTTACTTTGTACGGAATAAGGCAAATGCATGATTTATATCCTGCCCTAATTGACGCTAAACCTTCATTAATAAAACATTTCCCACCATTCATCACAAAACCCCTAAACGGTGGTACAATAATATTTTATGGCTCGCTACGTATCGAGTGACAGCAGGCCTCCTAAACAAACAGTGGCTTTGCGAGTTGCGGCGACATTTTGTTCGGGCGCGTGTCCTGCGGTCGCCTGGACATATTGTGTCCTACGGGCTGGACGCAGCGGGTAAACAGACGTGGAGCAGGAAAGGTGAGACAGCTTATTTGGCTTGCGGTTATATATATTTTTTTAATCAGCCTAAGGCTGATCCAATGCAGGGCAAAGGCCTCCATCATAGAAATCAAGTTATCGCTACTATGATGGGATAAGGGCTTAATCACCACGCTTGCCAAATGCGAATTGGTGATCACAAACCCGATCTATGTCCGAAAATATCGAAACATACTTTTCGCTCGACCCGGGAATCGAACCCAGAACCCTGAGATCACGGCCCGGTACTTAAACCACTAGACCAACAGGGCTTCAGGTTTTATTTGCGCCCATGTCTTGCCTAGAATCGAGGAGTTAAAATAATATTGCAGATAGATAAATAGGTGGTTGTTTAGGTTAGGCTTTAGTCATAAACATAGACACAATATAAATATTTGCTGCCATGTAGTATATATTTCGTATTATTAAAAAAGAAGAAGAAGAAGAAAAAAATATTTATTTGGACACAATTAAAAATTACAAGTACATTTAAATAACACAACTTAAAATTTTACAGTAGGCAAATCAATACAGGTGTACAAGTAAGTATATGTGCCCAAAATGGTATCCACCCAGCATCAGCGACTGGAGTAGGAGCCGCTAACGCTGGTTTTCAGTGGAACCAGCTTAGAACTAGAAAAAAAATATAGACACAGAAAGCCGAATACCTTCAACGCGTGCTAAACAGATTACGCACATAAAAATGCGCGCATAAAATTAGCGTGATACAGACTATGAAAACGTGTGCGAGAGGGACACTATACGATGTAGCTACTGCCTAGCCCGTAGGTCAACGAACTCTTAGATAAAAAAATTATCTAGAGCCGAACTTTTGAGCCTACAAACCGACCAAGATTAGAATGGCACTTCAGTGACATTGACATGGAGGCGCTGTACAATTTTTTTTTCTATGGGAAAATGTCAAAAGCACTGACACTTGTAAAGGAAACAGCGTTTGTTCCGACCTTTGTCACGTGCCAAATAATTGTGATCGGACTGTATTTTGCGAGCTGTGGTGACGTTTTGTTCAGTCGCGTGTCCTGCGGTCGGCTGGACATATTGTGTGTCGGTGTGGACGTAGACGTGTGGCAGGAAAGGCGGAACAGCTTATGGCTTGCGGTTATATTTGCGCTCATGTTTTGCCAGAAACGAAGAGTTTCTACAATATTGTAGGAAGACAAAAAACAAATAAACAACCATTAATGATACAGAACGTCGGCTGCCTGCATCGCCTGCTAAACAGGCTACGCACAGATGGATTCGCGTTTAGAGACAGATTCTACGGAACGTGTGCAGGAGAGACACAATTTACTGCCTAGCTTGGTCAACGACTTCTTCGATATCCATGGTTCCATGAGACATTAGACATTACGTGCAACTAAAAAACCAATGTACTATAATGTATCAATACGGGGATTAACACGATATTTATTATGTGAAACAACATTGTGTACCCACATATTTGGCTCGACGTTTCGGCTACGTTACAGCAGCCGTGGTCACCAGCGGACTAATATATATCGTGTTAATCCCCGTATTGATACATTATAGTTATAATGCAACGTGAAAATCTAAAAAACCAATGAACTATTCCTCCAGTGTATTCTTATTTATAAGATATAAGAATCTAAAGTAGATACATTACAGCTCGAAATGAATCTAAGATGGAGTAGAAGCCTCGGACAGCTACAATAATTAATTGATGACGCGTCTGTTCCACTGAACACCCGCTATTGAAGCTATTGAACACAAACAATAATTTCTACTAGAATATCTTTCACGAAATCACAAACATTCCAAATTAAATTGATTTACGTAAACACAAAAGGAGGGAGTGCTCAAGGAAAAAATACGATTTTCCAAATAATTGAATAAACGGCGGAACAATTTTATTGAGGCCGGATATGCGACCGGATATGCTTCCATTTTGATTTTGCACGGTATTTGAAACTGCAAGATGGCAGGAGCTGGATGCCGAAGATCAAGTAAAGTGGTGAGATTTGGAGAGATCCATATCCAGCAGTGGAAAACGACCGGATGATGATAATCATAATCATAATTTATTGCATGCTACATTGGAGTACAGATTCTTATAAAATATTATAGTACTTACTTAGGTGTTTCATAGATACAATGTAGCGCCCTGTTAGGGCATAGAAATGGTTGATCACATAGAATTATACCTTGATTATAATTCTATATCTGATCATGATAAAAAGTGCGCCTCCTTGGTACACAGCGAAAGTACCTAAGTGAATAACCAAACAACGAGTACAAGACGATAGTAAGTGAATAACCACAAAATGTATTTCCCTTTTAAGAATTGCACCATCTATCCCTCCTCTACTATCAAAAGTTCTTTGCCTTAAGTTTTTCTGGCAGAAATTGCTTTCATCGATAACACTGCCCAAATTTTACTTTGAATATGTCTAATACCTACTTAAGTTTTGTATTTTTCTGCAATAAAGAACTTAAGTATAGGTATCTATATTTTTGGATTGTTTTACCAAAATATGATCTTACAAAGTCCCTATTTGGCATCAAAGTTGGACATCTAAGGGAATACTTTTTGTTACTACAACACAATGAAAATCCAAATATAAACATAATCTCCTTGTAATTAAAGAATAACTGAACCAGTAAACTAGTTGTATCCGACCACAAGCCATCATGGCAGGCCGAATGACATGGCAGCCGGATGCACTGCCATCTTGTCTAGCGGATATTGAAGATGCCTCCCCGTGCACCTAATTGCCGAGATATTGCCCCCCACTTGTTTACCTACTGTCTGTTAGTGATGTGACTTGAGGCATAATTCGTTACTCAAGTTATTTGACTCATCATCACTTGACCATTTTTTTCGCGATTTCGAAGTTTATGACACGCATAATTAAGCATGGAAATTTTCAGCTCATTATGCCAAGCATTTTTTGTGCTAGAACCGGCCAACGATCATGCGGATAATCTGATGTCAAGTGCATCGCAATTTCATGAATTAGTCTCAAAAAACGATGAATACTGTCCTACAAGTATTTACTTAAAGATGTTCTTTTTAAAGAATCTCTCATAATTGCCACAGTCAATATTAATAAACAAATATTTCACAACATCACATACCTACATTGATCTGACTCCGAGATAAGCACCCTGCGTTACGGATACCAACAGTGGAATAACAAATATATACATATAATACCTTTCTTTTGTAAATACATACTTATAATACATAGAAACAGCTAGACCAATACAAACAGACATGTTCATGCACACAAATGTTTGTACTGTGCGAAGATCGAACCCTTGCACCAGAAATCACCTAAATAAATTTACGCACCGTGGGAGAGCCATGTTTCGGCATGAATGGGCCAGCTCGACCGGAGTGATACCACAATCGCTTACCATCAGGTGATCCGTCTGCTCGTCTGCCACCTATCACATAAAAAAATAAAAAATCTATTGGCAGCACTAGTTTCACCTATGTAGCGCTTTATAGGCACTTAAGATACTCTCTTGCGCGTTATTAAACTTGAATACATCACTAATTTGCCCAGTCTTGTGGTAAACAAGATAATGGAATGCATTTACCTAGTTTAATTACTAAGAAGTTCATTAACAACAAGATAATACAGTAGATTCTAAAGTGCCCAGGGAAAGTTTCCCGAGGCACTCGAAGGCGCAAACGTAAACTTGGTATCTTATTTGAAAACTGGTCAAGTGAGAGTTTATTTTGCAAATACATTTCGAATAAATCAACTGGCTATTCCACTGATTTCTAAACACTAGTGATGTGTTGTGATCCCTTTTTGTCTTTGGGGAATGCCCAGAGTTCAATGGGCCGTCGTCGGTTCTTGAAACTTGGTATTTTACAGAGCTATTACACCAAAGTATAGAAAAGCTAGATTACAATGAAATTATTGTATTTTTTTACTTAAAAAAGGTACAACACAATTTAAAAATAATGATGATAATGGGGAGCAGAATGATTATGTTGGGCTTTCCTCTGGCGGAGGCCTCTCCTTGTGAGAAGCCGGGCTAAAGCATACTGACTATAGCCCAGCGTTTCTCCCTCATCGCCCTTAAATGGGGAGGAGTCTAGACTCTTATGTTAGTATGACCCCTCTCTTGTAATTGGCAGATAAGCAGATGGATCAACTGATTGTAAGCAATTCCTGTCGCCCATGTGCGTCTATGCAACACTAGCGGAGTTACATCTGCAATACCTCACAGAAAACCGGCGTGAAGCAGCACTGTGCTGTATTTCGCTGCGTGAGCGAGGGTACCGGAGGGTACGGAAAGGGGAGTTTAAAGGTTAGCAGCGTACTTGTGTACGCTGCTGCAGGTGTCTATGAGCGGCAGCAATCGCTTACCATCACGCGATCCGTCTGCTCGTCTGCCACCTATCACATAAAAAGAAAAAAAACAGATTTTAAAGTCTTCTTAACAATTGATTGGGCTTCCCTCACCCTCACTCACCTACATCGGCGAAACAACGCAGGCGCTGCTTCACGTTTTCTGTAAGGCTGTGGTATACTTGACTGGGTCGAGTCATTCATGCCAAATGCGGATGAATGGGCATTCATGCCAAAGTGCGGCTCTCCCACGGTATCAACGTATTATTAGTCTTGTGGGAGGCTTCACAACCCGGCTCAGCCTTCCGGGGCGGGCGAAAAATGATACCAATTAAAATACTCACTACGAACACGCTGGAATACCTCGTCTGCGGACGCGAGTTTTTTGAGTCTTAAAATGATTGGTAAAGATTCGAAAACAGAAAGAATTAGTTGTCAGAGTATACCAGTTTTAACCAAAATTTAAGGTTTCTTCAAACTTATCATCTCAATTAAAAATGTACAGATCTATCAGTGTCAGTTATCAATTAGGACCTTTATAATTTTGGACGTTTATTATTATAAGTTAAATTATGTTAAAAGGTTTATTAATTTAGGCACAACTAGACCTTTCTTTCGTTCTCCTAGCCAAGTTCAGCCCGAGCAAAGTCTACTGGTTACGGACCCGGTCGCTCAGAGCGGGTAAAGGGACACAAGTACAATTCCACCAGATTTTTTTACATAATTAACTCTTGAAGCTTGACTCATTCAACGCTGATGAGATTACTACTCCAATTCATTTTTCATTCAATAATTTATTCTTTCAAGCTATAATCTGGTTTACAGAGTTTGTTAGCTTGCTTATGCACACCACAGACTCTCTCTGGTATCACCACCATCGAATCCCATCACAAAATCAAAGCAAAAACCAACATTAACTGAGAAAACATACTCCGAATCTATCCAATGGTTCCCGCGTGTCTCTAATCAAACGTCAAACTGACAGCTCACAGAAATCAAAATACATGGCAATGGAAAATAACCAAAAAGTATAAACATCATCGCTATATCGAATCTGCTCAAGGAAAGGTCCTTGACGTTTCCAAACATGATAGAGGGCGCCACTGTGCTGACGCTCGGACATATACATATAGTTTATATACAACATGTTTTAATATCACTGCTAATTTATTGAATAGATCAATAGACTGATATCTGGCGCTGTGCTTTGCCACACACAAATTGGGGAAGAATAAGTGTTTTAAGTCCATTCGACGTGTACTTTCCCTCCAAGATTCGATACCTATTTATATCGTAAGGAAGGAAAAGTAAAATATTGCCTAAAATTTTGAAACAAAACATTGCAATTACGTCCAAATGGTTCGCAATTGTTAAAATGGATGACGTCACAAATATCATCCCCCCGCTCTGTTATGAAGATTGAGTGTACACTCCTCTGCGTAAATAAGCTCATTAATATTCGGATAATCTTGAGTGATAAAGAAGCAATTTAGACAGAAATGAATTGCATTATGTTTTGCCTATTGTTTGTTTGAGACAAAAATTTGATACCTTCCTCTGAAGGTAAGGTAAGCAGAAGGGAGAAACCAAAAACTTTAACTCATAGTGATGTTTTATTTTTATTCAAAGTTTTTGATTTCTCCCTTCTGCTGTTAGAAATGAGAAAGATTGTGCACGTGTAAGAGCATAAAATAATATTACAGCGCACTTGTGACTCCTTTGGTGTTGCAAGTGTCCATGGGCGACGGCAAACTCTTACCGTGACGTCTGCTCGTCTGCTCCCTATTTCATTAAAAAAGACAGAACTGCGGTTGCCAATATCGCGAGCTATTAAACAGGATACGTACACCTACTTGTGCGCTTATAGTAATCTCAATTAGGTTCAGGGCCATTAACAGAGACGAGATACGATACACGGCTCTAGCGCGTCAACGGACTCTTCGATATCAAAGTCTGTTAAATCCGTCCTTTCTGTGTCTAATTATTTTGTAGTAAGGCGGATTGCTACTGCTTTTAATCAGGTGTGTCGTTCATTAATCACGTGCGGCCCAAAAGGGGGAGTGTGGGTCCAAAAATATCACCAGGGGAGAGGGAAGTTTCGAGTTTTCGAAATCGAAATAGGTTTTTTTTACTAACATAGAAAATTGCGTAACTTGTCTTTGTCCAAAACCACTCTTGATATTAGGGGAGTGAGGATAGGGGTGATAAAACACCTGACTATAATTATCAGGGGGTAGGAGGCGTCAAAAATTCACTAAAACATCCAGTGATTAATGGCCGACCCCTAACAGGGTTTCCTCATCCGGTCACCACCAAACACCACCAATCCGCCTTAGGGCAGCAGCTTCTCGGGTGGCACAGCACATTAATCACAGGCATAAATTACATATTTTATACGTAATTTTCCAGGAAGGATTAATCTGTAACAGCAAACTGTCATTCATCGTTCTAAAAAATCGTTAAAAATAATTGGTTTTCACGTGAGTGCGGTACATAGCCGCCGAGTTTACGGCCATTAACGTGATAAATTGCGGGATCAAAGATGAAGCCGCGTGCGTGACACGACCCACGGTAATAGTCAATACATATATACCATGTACCCTATAACCATATACAGGTCGTCCCACGACTGAGACATGGACCTCAAATCCTTAAGTTAGCATTTTGTACCTAAAGGGAATTTTAGCTTTATTTTTAGAAGAAAAAAGCTGCGTTCAAAGTTTTTTGGATGGTGTTTGTATTGCACGGGAATCGAACCGGAAAAAATGGCTTATTTATCCCACCAATCGATACAGTCATTACTAACGATAAAATTTATCTAACAAACCATAGGTACACTCGTTTGACGTGAACCATATCCTGTAAATTAAAAAAAACTTTAAAATATACATCCAAATGAGGAGTTACATTGCTGATCCGATTTTACTCTGCAGAAATACGTGTCAAAGGAAACTGTCAACTAAGATTGGTTCGCAAGAATGGTAATGCACATCTCGAGAGTTAGCGATGATGAAAATTGAAGAACCACCACTTTCATGAGTGCAGTCAGAGTACGGGAGTGCCACCAAGATCTCAAGATCATAATGACAACATTGATTGGTATCGATTGTGGAAATATCGTTCACTTCTGTAGAAAACATAATCCTAAGACCAATTTAAAAAAAACAGCTCTATATTATATACTAGTTTCGGTCATCTTCGCGAGCAGAAACACTCGATACCCATTATTTACCTTAAAGTACTGTAGTACCCATAATAAACATGATGGCAAGATTATATAAACATAGAAAGATAGAAGCTCGCTCGAGAAATAAATCTTTTGTTTCACTTTCGATGATTCCTATACACTTTTCTAACTTTTTCCCACAAGGAGATAATTCGTAAATGTTATAGAAATTTCTGAATAAGTAAAGCCTGTATTGATAGATTTAGTAGGTAACCTATAGCATTATCTACTGACCAGCAGGATTAAACTCCAGCGTAGGAATGGAGTTAATATGGCTTAGGAGACCGCTGTCATCGTAAAATACGACGAAGATAATCATAACTAATGTTCTTGTATAAGTAACCTATAGCAGAACAGGGTACTTAAACGGTACGATTTTCATAGAAATATTAATCCTTTTCTATGAATGGCTGAGAAACTATTCACCGTTTAGTTATTCGTAAAGAACTAGGTTTATAAGTACTTAAATTGAAACGAATTCTCATTAATGAATTTCGCATTACCCGTTCATATTGCACCATGTATACCTTTAAAAAATTGAGTTGCGAAATGGCTTTAAAAAACGTACATACCAGAAAATTATCTCTTGCTCTATTTTCGCGCTACGAATTTGTCTACGACTACCCTCACTGTGAGACCTCGTTTTCAACATGCCTAATATACGCACCGGCGTTATCGCGATGAGGCGTGGAAACGTATTTACGACCCGTCATAACTTATCGTGTTCACGTGTGATCACTTGCGGTTAAATTCCGATTGTGGTCATTTTGTGAATATGAATTTAATAAAACTTTTTTAAATCGTTATTCTTGAGGTAGAGATCTAACCCTTACTTCCTAGCGGTGACGTCATTCATTACTGCTTTCCCGCAAGTTTAGAATTTCTTTTATATATATGCACTTCGTAGAATGTAGATAATCTAACTTCTAGCAAGTACACCCATGACACCAGTACTTAGCTACATACTACAAATTTTAAATCTTTCTAAGTACTTAATAAAAGTAAATTAATTTAAAAGCAAATAAGCCCGTAATAAATTACATTCTGACAATGTTTTGTTTTGACTATGTTTATTTTTAAATTAGAATTCATTGCTTATGGCTGTGAATTTATTGTATAGTGTTTGTGGATTGATAAGGGTGTTCTTCCATTCAAAAATACTCGAAGTAAATAACTAGTAACTTTATAAAAAAAATACCACCACGATCGCCGTTTATCGACTAACTAAAGTTTACGATAAAAATATGAGCTCGTAAGTTTGTTCTCGTAAAACTCGATCGAAAGGTAATTGAATAGCACAATTTCATCGTTCGGGAAATCTGTAGAAGGATGCTCCAAATTTCCTGAGAGGAGAATTTTACCGGCGTTTCCGTACAAAATGTGTCATTTTTTCGGCTTCCACGAAACTTCGTGATAAAGACGTGGGTGGCACTTGAACTCTTTATAGCGGGGAGAGTAACATGATGAAATATGACTGAGATGGCCATCTCTGTTAGCAAGAAGTTTGGTAAAGTGATTCCGTCGGGTTTTTGTGTCGCGCCCAGCGGAGATGGGTCAGCAATAAGTAAGAAGAATGGCTGTTCTTGTGTGTTGGAATTTTGAAAAGCTGTCTCAACAAATTGGCTACTTGTACCATAGGCAGAGACTTATTATTGGCACTGTTTTTTCTTATTGATCTAAGTTTTGTGTATTATTTAGCTGTTAGTCTTCCAAATAAATAAATAAATAAAAATAAATAAATTGTATTTGTTTTATTATATCAGTGGTGGAGATCATACGATCGCGTACTTATGATACTACTACGAACGTACTATATACGAAGCAGTGGGACATTATGTATTAGATTAATGATGATTTGTTCAGCACAAAGCTAAAATTAGTATACCATATCAGACGCGGTCGCGGCCTTATAAAGTTACAATATGCTTCCCCCTCCTCTCCCTTCCCTATCCCTTCCCTATCCCCTAGACCTTATTGAGCACGCTAAGTTTTTTGGAAGCCAATTATACTTTTTTGTCATTTGAGAACATTCGTTCTTGAGATCTTTTTTACACTATCTATGACAGTAAATTCTTAGCGCTATCTGTTACCGCAATTATCAAATCTCATTTGATTTATGTATTCCGAAATTAAGAAAAGTTAAATGGTAAGAATTATAAAAAGGGACTCTAATAGCTTATTAACCTTTATCTAAAACCATTGGGGTGAGATAATTTGGGGTCGGCTGCAAAGATCACCAATACCCCTCATTGTTTGGACAATGGCCCGGTGAAATATTTCAGGGAAGTTTAATTTTCAACTTCTTTTGTTTCAGGGAGACGGCGTTGAGTCTCAAAAAGGGGGGTGGGGGCATTGTTCAAGTACATCTCTGACTTTGTTCACTTTTTCCTAAGATTTTATCGAAACTTTGAGAGTGCCCGTCTTGTCTTAATTTTTTATGTTGATGCGCCTAACTTTAACGACTTTGGACATCAGCCAAACTCGATGTTTTTAAAAAGATTAGCTTGCATAAAGCAGAGGAGGTCTTTCCTTTAAAATTCTGAGATAATATTTTCTCTGTTGTCAATAAACATACAATATTAAAAAATAACTGCTTGATAAATGTTTCTGGCCAATTAGGTATTTATTAATGTACAAACTTCTTACAATTAATGTTATACTTGACTTGACACATAAACGTTTAAAATGTTACCCTTAATTTAAACTTTAAATATTATTGTGTGATAAACTCCACTGGTGTGGACACCCATGGGCGGTGGCAATCGCTTACCATCAGGTGATCCATCTGCTCGTCTGCTACCTACCATATAAAAAAATAAAGCATTGATTATTATTATTTTGGTTACGAAAGTCAAACCTACATTCCGCATCCTGTTTACCAACAAAGTAGGTAGGTACTTACGCTCTTGAGGTTTAAAGTTCGAGAGATATTACGCGGTGTACAATCCTCTTTTAAACACGACTTTACTCATTTCAGCACTTTCTAACAGACAATTACTTAGCTCAGTGAGGAAACTTTGTTCAGATCTGAAAAAGTCATATCGGATTTATTTAGTTATTCTTTATTGCACGAAGTAAAAAAGTACAATTGGCGGACTTAATGCCTTACAGCATATTCAAAAATATCAAATATTATATTCAAAAATATCAAATATAATATTTATTCCTGTGCTTTATTTGTGCCTCGTGGTCCCGGCAGAGTAGAATAGGCCACCCTCACTCTGACCGAGGTGTCGTAAAAGGCGACTAAGGTAAAGCTGCTGGCATGATTATCAGCACCCAGAGAAGGAAAACTCTGCATTTATATCAAAACCCTCGCCAACCCGTCTGCCAAGCGTGGTGAGTATGGCAATTACCCCTCATGTGATTGAGGGAGGCCCGTGCCCCAGCAGTGGGGACTTAAATGGGCTGACGATGACGACGACGATGATTCCTACATATTCCCAAAGGTTGACTGGTAGAGAATGCTCTTGGCATTAAGTTCGCCTTATTGTATCAAAATTTGTGCAATCAAGTTTTAAATAAATTCCTAAAATAAGGACCTGAGGTATAAAGTCAAAAGTGCACTCATGAATTAAATAACAATACAGATGGTATAAGCATATTCCAATACATCATTTACATATACGACGATGCTTGAATTCAGTGTTACCATAGCTACAACGGGCAACATAAACTTAAATGGTTCGTCTCAAACTGGCATTGATGTCCGGCCCTAAAACCATTTCTAGTGTAACTTTACAACCATTTGTAGTTAATGTAACTAATTGCTTTACCCAAACTTGTTCGAAGTATTTAGTAGCTCTAAATATAGATATGACGAAAATCGATATACTGTATGAATCCCGCAGAATACCATCTCGGTCAGACAAAATAAATAAACATATTCTAATCTAGAATACCTACAATGCCGGTTCCTATGTGCCGGTCAACTTATCTAAATTACTTAGGTCGTGATAGGCAAACGAGCCGACGGCGATCCGTCTTCTCAGGTGATCCTGTTGGTAAACGATTACCGTGTCGCCCATGAACACCAGCACAACACGAGTGGAGTAACAAGTAAATAGTCATCTTTGGGTTACATCACTGTTATCCTCTCACACTGTGTCTAAGTGACTGACACACTTTGTCTCTGGGCACCTGAGCTCATTACTTATTTCCGCGGGAGATTACTAAATTATTAAATTCGCCGTTTACTCACGAACAAAGTTGGCTCTGAAAAGTTTATAAAATCGTCCGGACTTAAAATAGGGACGGACGGTAATGATTCATCAGGTGCTAAGGGCAAGAGGATAATAGTGACGCGAAAGGATAATGATGCGAAAGGGTAGTTTTCGTGAGAACCATTATATCCATTATTTATCTAATAATAGTCCTTAACAGTTACCTCTTACCCTGATATCCTTTTCAGTCAAATAAGCTTTGAAGGCGTCGCTCATTGCGATGTAGTATTGTATGCTACAATAATAATAGGTATTATATGATAGGATAAAATATCACTCGCTACTTCTGAAGAAGTTTACTTTTTTGGTCGAAGGCCAGTCGGCCGGCTCTGGTACCGCTGGAGAGACGAGGTCAAAAAGGATTTGCGTGGACTTCGTGCGGATGATTAGCAGGAGGTGGCGTAGGACCGGCCTAGATGGAGACTCTTATTATCAGAGGCCACGGCTCACTTTGGGTCGCTGCGCCAACCTAGTTAGTTAGTTAATTACTTTTATTTATCTTAAGACAAAATATAAGTTATCCTCGCCGTGTGATATTCTGTACTAACTTAAAACTTTTAATGCTTTGCAAACTGTCTTCAAATTTTCAAATAATTAGATCAAATTTCTATAGAATGTCTGATTAATCGTAATTAGATGTCAAATAATGGACCAACACGACCCGCAAACCTACAAGAAAAGAGCGTATTCCTTATTAAAAGGCTGGCAGCGCTTGTGGCTCCTCTTGGCGGCGTGGCGGCGGAGATCGCTTCAAATCAGGTGATCGTCTGCTCGTCTGCCATAGGGGGCAGAAAATGTAGGCAAGAACTGGCAGAGCGAGCTTCCTATGTAGATTAGTAGTAAAGTTTGCTACTGCAGGGCAAAGGCCTCCATCATAGAAATCAAGTCACCGCTACTGTGATGGGATTAGGCTTAATCACCACGCTTGATGTAGATTATTACAACATAATAATTTCATTATACTATCTTCCATCTGAACAGCTTTCCCGAACTGATTTGATAAATAAATGCAAACGACAAAAACATACAGAGTACCCAACGCATATGGGTGCCATGTTGTGATCAAGTTACGAATAAAGATGGCGGCCTATTTAATGACGTTGTGCACTAATTGCAGAGACTCACTATTTGCGCCCGGATACAATGTAGATTCTCTTATTTACGAGTATATCCATATACGTATTTTTTATGTGATAGGTAGAAGACGAGCAGACAGACCACCTGATGGTAGGTAAGCGATTTTCGGCGCAAATAGATGGGTGTCTATTGACCAGTGGAAACAAAATTTCGATGCCAACATCTTAACCCCTCTTGGGCCTCCGGTAGCGTAGCTCACACAGCGAATCACAGCACAGGCGCTACTTCACTCCGGCTTTCTGTGAGACCGTGGTATTATTCCGGTCGATCCGGCCCATTCATGCCGAAGCGTGACTTACTTCGATCATCAATGTACAACTACTTATAGACAACGCGTGACGTACTAAAACTGTAACTAACTCGAAAGTGCTTTATTCCCCTGTCACATTTAGCTCTCAGTCATGAATTCCCATAATAAGCAATTCTTTAGAAGAAGGCCTATTTATCTTGGCAATAATGTGAAACTTGTTTTTTTCATACCTCTAATTTCTCAGCTCTAACTTCATTTCTAGGTATATACACAAGTACATAAAAATACAATTGATCGGTCAGTATTAATTAGACTAAGAAAAAGAAATTTTTTCATAAAATCTTTCCTTGCGCGAGTATTGCCTGCAAAGTTAGTTTGCTCACTCAGCTTGTCTTACCTGCAACAAAAAATAAATAAACATCAAACATTGATAATTTTAAATTAATTTTGTAATAAATCTGCTATATTTCTTTGCGATTAATTAGCCGTTGTTGCAAATAACCACTCAACAAGTGGGCTTTTTCAAAATAACGATGCCTAGTTTTGGCCAAATGCCTTCGCCCGAATCAGACCGCCTTAACCATTGCACTATTATTATAAAGTATCAGCCTATAAACTGTCCCACTGCAGGACAAAGGCCTCCATCATAGAAATCAAGTCATCGCTACTATGATGTGATTAGGCTTAACCACCACGCTTGCCAAATGCGGATTGGTGATCGCAAACCCGAGCTATGTTCGAAAAATTCGAAACATACTTTTCGCTCGACCCGGGAATCGAACCCAGGACCCCGAGATCACGATCCGGTACTTAAACCACTAGACCAACAGGGCTCTATTATTACCAGCGTATAATAACTCACAGGCCTTTTAACGATTCTCCCTTATTCAAAGGATCTGTCTGTGTAGCAATGGTAGCCCAGTGGATAAATCCGCGCCTTCCATACGGTTAGTTGTGGTTCAAATCCGAGCACATGCACCCCTGGATTTTCCAAGTCTATGTGCTAATTTCTACCATTAGCTCGGTGGTGAGGAAAAACATCGTGAGGAACCTTGAACATTTCGGACAGTTTCTGAAACGTGTAACCGTGATTCAGTTCTTCACTTCATTGATTACCAGACTCTCCAAATTCTGAATCCCAGACCGAGGTGCGCTTAACTTCCGGCCCCAAAGCAACATTTTTTTACAATTTCACGCTTAGGTGAAATCTGCAATAGTAAACCCGTTTCAGACTGTGCCAGACAGTCTGTGAACAGAGGGAGATGACGAGATACCATGAGAAAAGCAGTGGCCACCTCCAACAACAACAAGGACGCCTCAACGTGACCACGACAAGACTCTGACAAGAGCGTAGCGACAGAGAATGAAATGAGGATTTTGATCTGTCTGCACCTCACTAGGCCCGCACCAAACGGCTAACCGTGGGCGAGGTGTCCGGTTGACCTACAAACTGCGGGTCGCGAGGAACAAAAGGCCTAAACAATAGCGCGACCTTGGCTCGAGCGACGCCGGATGCCGCGCCTATGCCAGGTACACACACGAGGGCGGGTAAGGGCTTTTTGATCTCGTGGGCCTCTTTGAGCTTCTTTTGTCCGTTCGTGGGCCGTAATCATTTTAAAGCAAGTGAGATGTGTCATGATTAGGCGAAGTCGAAAGTTCATTCATGATTAGTCGAAATCCATAAAATTGCTGCAGCTGCTTTGTGATCAGGTCAATTTAAGCTATGCTGTCCGATACTGTCAAGAACAGTCTCGACTCTAAAGCCGAGGACCTTAATAAGGGGGCTATACTTCGAAATTGAAAACACTACTATTGATTTTATACGAACTGCAGCTTCACTGATTCACCGATTTCCATTAAAAACCACTCAGCTCGAAGTCTGGACGTTGGCGGTCTTGTGCCCCTTGCCTTGGAAAGCACGTTAAGCCGTTGGACCTGCTCCCGATCCCTCTTCGGTCGTGTTACCTGATGTCCCATCGAAATATTAGGTTAAGGGAACAAAGAGTGCACTTGTGTTTGCGCACATCATCATCATCATCATCATCAGCCCATTTAAGTCCCCACTGCTGGGGCACGGGCCTCCTCAATCACATGAGGGGTAATTGCCATACTCACCACGCTTGGCAGACGGATTGGCGAGGGTTTTGATGTAAATGCAGAGTTTTCCTTCTCTGGGTGCTCATGATCATGCCAGCAGCTTTACCTTAGTCGCCTTTTACGACACCTAGGTAAGAGTGAGGGTGGCCTATTCTACTCCACGGCGACACGGCGCACATACTTGATCACTATATCTAGCGTAGGTACTTTTTAGAGGAGCAGACGGATCACCTAATTGTAAGCGATTCCAGTGGAGTTACAAGTGTTTAAACCCCATTTCCCCCGAATCAGGCCTCCGGTACCCTCACTTACGCAGCGAAACACCACACAGTGCTACTTAACGCCGGTTTTTCTGTGATGTATCACTCCGGTCGAGCCGGACAATTCATATCGAAGCGTGGCTCTCCCACAGTTAGTGGCTGAAATTTGAGATCGGCCACCGAAATAGCCGAATCGGTAGGAGGATATTATTATCAACTCCTTTATCTTAATAGTTAACTGTGGGTACTGGTTTGGAATTGACTACGCTCGAATTAAATTATCCTGAACCACACCATTACGAACATTTGAACGGACTTTCATCACATTAACAAAGCGGTAAAACGTGAATAGTGATGTTACTCGAGTAACCCTATTGGTATGGGATGGCATGGAAACTCCGCTAGAGTCTCAAACATTCGCTGTCATGACTTTTTTGGTGCATTATAAATTGAAGTCAGGTCGATGCATGAGACATAGTCTAACATTGGGAGAGCCACGCTTCGGCATGAATGGGCCGGCTCGACCGGAGTAATACCACGTCCTCACAGAAAACCGGCGTGAAGCAGTGCATGCGCTGTGTTTCGCTGCGTGAGTGAGGGTACCGGAGGCCCAATTCAGGGGAAGGGGGGTTAAAAGGTAAGCAGCGCACTTGTGACACCACTGGTGTTGCAGGCGTCCATGGGCGGCGGTAATCGCTTACCATCAGGTGATCCGTCTGCTCGTCTGCCACCTATATCATACAAAAAAACATATTTTTTATTTATTTATCCTCGACTGAAATATTTGATTTCCCATCTACCTATATGAGAGTGAGCCGAACTGCGGATGTCTCGATGGCGCTCGGCATTCAAATGGTAATGAGTCTCGACTAACTGGGTATTAAAAATTTTATTCGACTCTCCTCCCTAATATAACGCAAATCTATTGAGCGGTCGCATTATTCCGCTGAATCCATTCGACTCATGATTGCGTCACCAAATGAGATTTACTACTGTCATAATTCAGTTTTGCTCCATTGTTTCAAATGTTTACGGAGCAGCTTTATTGCTTTTTACCCCAATGAGATTTTTTTATCTTGTTTATCTTTTTTGCTCTGTAATACAAATAAAGATTACAATCTTAAAGGCACGAGTGAACAGGCAAACGCGTTTCATACCACTTGCCATCAGGTAAGATTGTGGTATAGTTAAAAAAAATACATACATCTTCATTAGTTCTCACCTGTGACTCCTTTGAAATGACAGGTGTCCATGGGCGGCGGTAATCGCTTACCATCAGGCAATACGCCTGCTCATCGTCATCATCATCAGCCCATTTAAGTCCTCACTGCTGGGACACGGGCCTCCCTCAATCACATGAGGGGTAATTGCCATACTCACCACGCTTGGCAGACGGGTTGGCGAGGGTTTTGATATAAATGCAGTTCTGAATCGGATACCATTAAGTATAACTCGTAAAACTATGGCCTTATTGGTCCAAGACTTCAGTAAATCCCTACTTTTTATCAAGCGACTCCAATGATGTTTCGTTACGTCAGAGGTATAAAAAATCAAGCAGGTGAAGTAACATTATGGGATACAAATGTGGGTAAAAAATTCCACAAATCTCCATCAACACGGAAGCAATTTAGTAAATGAAGCATCCCTTCTATGTGCCGATCAATTGATTAAACAAATTTTCACGAAAACGTTTCCAGCAAACAAAAAATAAAAATTAATCGCGCCTCGAGTGAAATGCGGCGAGAAATAATAATACTGCCCCCAAAGCTTCACCGCGATCCTATTCTGCTAACACGTTTTATTTCCCACGATTTGTCACCGAGTTGTAATAAATCAGTGTCTTGTGGTGTACCGATAAGTCCGTACAGATTGGTCCAAAACTAATCGAGTCATCATTACGGCATAAATTTGCTTTTAACTTTGTTTTTCTCTTAAATCTTGCTATCAAAAATACATTGGGATATTTATTAATAGCCTTAATTTTTACACATCATCATTAAAAAATCTATAATTCTTTGCTTTCAAAAGAAGAAGATTGCGCTCATTAATTTCTTCAGATTTTGAAAATATGATTAAAAAATAACATCAAGTTGTAAAAGTAGATACCTATGCCACCTACCCCTCCTCTACTATCAAATGTCCTTTGCCTGAAGGTTGTCTGGTAGAAATCGCTTCCAGCGATAAGACCGCCGAAATTGTACAATTTAGTTTCTGTAATGCCTTTTAAAGTTGTGTTTTTTTTGTGCAATAAAGTATATCTATCTATCTATCTATGCATTTAAATATAAAAATCTAATTTTAAAAACTTAAATCCTGGAACGAAGTAAGAAGCTTTGCAACTAGAAATCAACAAATAAAGCAAATGTGTGAAATTCTAATAATTGATAGTGAAGTTCTAGATCATGTACGCTCACTCGCAGCAGCCTTGGCCACTACATTCTACTCAGTTACTCATTATAATTCCTTGTCGAGCGAGGAACCACCCACACACCTGACAAGCGGTGAACCATGATCGTCGAGGCGGTTCAAACCCGCCACTTGATCCACGAGTGATTACAGTTCACTCCATGTTTACGCTGCCGAACACATCTCGAATGTTCAAAACAGCAGCTCCAACTCGAATCCAAGTCACGTGAAAACCATTTCAAAATATGCTTTTTAAAAATTCAATACGTCATTACTTTTTAGACATGTCAACATCATTTTTACTTGACATTGACAACAATACTTTTATAAAAAAAGGGTTTGTTTTGTGTGATTTATGGCAGACGAGTATACATAAATGGATTTATTGTCATCATTACCTTATTATTATTATTTATTGCAACATATTATCTTGCACACAATCACACACTATAAAAAAAACCTTAGAGCTTTCCGGGACAAAGCATAGGTAGGTAGGACGTTGGTCATTTGTAAGCGTCATCTTCAATGGCAGTAGATTTTTTAATTCAGTGACTCTTCAACACATTTGAACCATTTCCATCCTTGATAAACCATCCTGCAAGTTGTTGATGGAGCGTTTCGCATATAGACGGGAAGGTACTTACTTCAATACTTGAATCGCGAATATTCAAGCAGCACTCAGCGAGGCGTATGATTGCAGTTCACTCAACGCGTACCACTCATCCGCCGACTCAATCTCGAAACATCCAACTCCTATTTTTTAAGCTGAACTAACTTACCGTTCTCGGCGTTGCCCGTGTGGACTTGGATTCATGTTTTCCCGTACACTTAGTATATTACTAGCGGCCCAGGACTTAATTTTTATAATTTTTCTTTTTCTAATATTAATAATATTGTAGAAGCAATATGTATATAAAAGTTTGTTTTAGAAAAATATACCCGAACTTGAAATATAAGCCGAGGCTATACGTTAGGCTTGCTGTCCCAAATCTAAGACTTCATAAAATTGGAAATTCATTTGTAAGATTGAGCATTAGAATGTTTAATAAGTTACCTCAAAATATTATTGATTTAGCGGTATATATGTTTAAGTTGCATGTAAAAAAACTGCGTAATGCAGAAAGACTACTATAAAGTAGATGATTATTTGAATGATAAGGATTCCTGGACATGTTGATCTCTTCGCTTGTCCCCTAATGTATAATTTATTTCATAATTTTTCTTTGACGATTTATCTAAACGATATTGATTATGAACATTGTATATCATACTGTCACTGCAATCATAATTTGTATAAGAATGAAAATTGTAATTACCATATTATTTGAAAAGAGCAAGTACTGAGTTTCTTGCTGATTCTTCTCGATAGAAATTGACATTCCGAATCAGCTGTAGATTAAGTCATAAGTTATAAGTCATTTATTCCATTAAAACAATATACATTGTGTTGGAAATAAAATTTAACAATAATACATAAAATTTGAAATCACTTGAATTATATATTAAAAATTTAAATTATATGTATGGTAACAAAAAAAAATTCAATTAAAATACCCAATTACTTATTTAAATGTCACTAAATTTATTATATCTATTTTCCAATAATACATCATTTGCATAATCTTTAATAGTATAGAAACTTTTATCCAGTAGATAAGCCTTTAGTTTAATTTTAAATATATTTATGTCACTAATAATTTTTAGACTGTTAGGTAATTTATTGTAAAGTCCCACCGCCTGATATTTGACACTATGTTTTGCTATGTTTAGTTTAGGTTGTATTAGATTTGGGATATCCTTCCTTCTCGTGGTATGTCGTAATATTCTTTCATCCGGGGTTTCGTATTTTTCAGGATGCTTGACAAGATCAGTGAGTATTACATAATTATTGACATTCATAAATGTTCTCTATGAACTAAAAGTGAATAAAGACATTTTTGATTTTTTTGTTACACGAATGAATGCTAAAGAGCATTCAGAGAAAAGTAATTCATTGTAAAAACAAATGTTTTTGTGTTTATTGGTTACAAAATATAAATCTTTCCTCAAACTAAAAAGCAGGTAGGTATAGATGTGGAAATGCGCTTTTTCCTCCACGGATAGGTACCGTCACGGGTTTACCCTTTTTACTCGAGAAAAAGCGAGTAAAAAAGTATAACACTTTTTATGGAGTTGCACTAATGATACAAGGCATTTTTCTTTCCCTGCTGTTTCCTGGTGAGAACAAAGGCAAAACAAAATGTTTTGTACCAGTTTTGTAAATAGAAGAGTAGGCCAAAGTAGGTCGATACTGTATTGCCTACCTCTATTTAGCGTCCCCATAAGAATCAGAATTTTAACCGTGGGGGAGCCACGCTTCGGCATGAATCAGCCGGCCCGACAGGAGATATACCACGGCCTCACACAAAACCGGCGCGAAACAGCGTCTCTGCCGTGTTTCACTGCGTGAGCTAGGGTAACAGAGGCCTAATACGCGGGAAAAGGGGGTATTTTTTTTTTTATGATATAGATGGCAGACGAGCAGACGGATCACCTGATGGTAAGCGATTACCGCCGCCCATGGACGCCTGCAACACCAGTGGTGTCACAAGTGCGCTGCTTACCTTTTTACCCCCCTTCCCCTGGATTGGGCCTCCGGTACCCTCACTCACGCAGCGAAACACAGCACAGTGCTGCTTCACGCCGGTTTTCTGTGAGGACGTGGTATTACTCCGGTCGAGCCGGCCCATTCATGCCGAAGCGTGGCTCTCCCACTGTTATGTTATGGTATGGCAGCGCACTTGTGCCTCCACTGGTGTTGCTGGTGTCCACGGCAATATCTTACCACCAGGTAACACATCTGCTCGTGTGCCACCTACCACATAAAATAAATCCCCGTCTCGGTAGGGCACATTGTTAGGACCGATAGAACACGCTGGTTGAACACCTTAGTTTTCACCTCACCTATACAACTCAGCTTCCCCTAGTAGGGGCTAGCAGCGAAAGCTCTAGTGCCACTCGCTCGGAACGAGTGAGTCCATTCAGACTCATTACCGTTCAATTGCTAGCCAAACATGTGCATACTGCGTTGTGGAAACAAGCGTGTTGGTTCTAAGCGCAAATTGAATAGCATTCAAAAATTGCAGCCATTTTGTGGTCTCATTCAACTTCAACTTCTTCGTTTTTCCTGGTTAGGTCCAAAGTAGTAGCTTTGGAGCCCGAGGTACGCTTAGACCAAGATATAGGATTTGGGGAGTCTGGTAATTACAATGAAAGGACTACCGTCTGACTTTAGCAATCCTTTAACATGGGATCCAGACCAACTGAATTATGGTTACACGTTTCAGAAAATATCCAAAATGAAGGTTTCCTAACAATTTTTTTCCTCACCGCCGAGCTAATAGTAGCTTAGTGGGAGGTCGTAGGTTCGAATTCGAGTCCGAATCATTTACCACTCTAAAGGATGTATCTGTGAACATTTACATCCCTTTAACCACGTGTTCCACCAACTATTCTAAACAACATTTGTTCCATGACTTTTCGAAATTCTTCGAAAAATTTTTTGACTCCTCATACAAAATGACCAAGTGACGTGACCGACTTTGTATGAAAAGTTTAATATTTTTATGCGAATTTCCAAAACTCAGAACAAATGTTGTTCAGAATGGTAGGTAGAACACGTGGTTGGAGGGATGTAAATGTTCACAGATACACCCTGTATATTCCAAGACAGGCCCAATGTCTTATCTGTTATATACCGATTACATCCTGACGATTTGTCACCAATATAAATATGAGACGCCAGACAACCTCCTATCCTGTCAGATCCCAAAGTAGGGGATAATGATTGTGGACTAAATTATCTGCGGCATAGGATCGCAAATGACTAGTATTTATTCAGAACCGGGTTCTGGAGATAGCAGCTCCGTTTAGGGTTGCCGATTATATTAAAACTGAAAATATTGACATATACAGAGCCAAATATTGAGGTAATTTGGGTCTTACATAAATTTAAATTTTTAAGCAAGGCTAGGGTTTATTAGTGTAGTAGTAATAGTTCAGTATTCTCCACACAGTCTCTCTAGACATGTGCTAGTAATGATTGAGTGTAGAGCATAGAGTAACTTACTGGTGTAGAGTAGAAAAAACATAACAATATAACATCCAAAAGAAAGTTCAAACGACATTTTGCAAAAAAACGCTATGGTGCTCCCGCTGTTAAATACAAGTGCTGTAGCAAAATGTTACACAAAGTTACAAAAGTTTTCGTGTTATGTAACGTTACATAACTATGTGGGAACAACTTTAGATACTAAGAAAACCCTATGCTTTTCGGCAACTTCAGATAGAGTCAATGAAATATCATCTTTCCGATTTTGCACTTATGTTAATGGGTAGAAACATTTCGTCCCATGGTCCATTAGAAAATTTAAAAACGCCAGGGAAAAAAAAATAGATACAAAATCTCATACATCGTCCTGGTCCAAATCTCAAATCGATTGGCGTCGCTAGTGTGCCTTACCTTAACCTACTCCGATAAATGGGGGTCGACGTCGACAAAAGTCAGCTACTATCTATAAAGGCTGAATTCAATACCAATAAGCGTGACTGCGTCTGGCTATATCCGCGTGATTAGCAGTACGGGCCGGGCTCGATGGACCCTCCATGGGTTTTGGTTAGAGTTAGACTCCCACACACCACCTTCTTCCGCACACGTGGCAAGATGACGGTCATGGTGCGAACAAAAAAATCTACTTTTATCCGAACGCCGGCAACCCTAACTCTGTAACAGATTTACGAGTCCCGCCTTCGAGACCAGCCTGTAAGTTAGGGCTGGCGGTCTCTGGTGGAGACAGCTAGATAAACACGCCAAAATTGAATAAGGATGGGGTTTCAATTGAGCAACGATAGTATTGGATAGCTGCTCTGGATATCATTGATTTATCTATGACATTGAGAATGATTGTATGTGGTAGGGATGGCACCCTAAGGGTGCCTTTCCACCAGAAATATGCTGTAAAAACTACGCTACGAATCTATGTGACTATTCCCACTAATACTAAGCTATGTAATTGTGCGAGGAGCTATTAGCGACTTTTCAGAGCACACTAGATACGTGCTATGGCTGCTTCTTCATCTGATGACTGCCTCAGTGGTCGTAGTGGTTAGCAACGGGTTGCACCATAAAGCAACGGCTGCGCAAGAAGTTTCGTGTTCGATCCCCGGTTCGGGCCAAAACTTTGTACTTAAGTTTTCGGTAAGAAATTCTTAGTGGCAGCCCGGAGTCTAGAAGTTGGCGGTCTTGTACCCCCGTGCCTCGGAAAGCACGTTAAGCCGTTAGTCTTCAGTCCGAATCCTCTCCGGTCGTGTCACAGTAGTGTCCCATCGGAATATGAGGGTAATGGAATAGAGAGTGCACTTGTGTTTGCGCACACAATTGAGCACTATAATATATCCTGTGTACAACATCTACAAAGTTCCCGAGACCAGTAGACCTTATTCCCATTACTTTAAGGTCAAAAAGTGGTCTACCGGGAACTTTGTCGATTGTACGTGGCTGATCTTCGAGATTGGGCGACGTAGCCGTAATCGGATGGAGGATATTATGGATGATTCTTTAGCAATGTGATGTTCATCTTTGGTGATGATTGCATGTAACCTATTGATAAATGAAACGGTCAAAGCCAAGTAGAGATGTATTATATGATTTTGTTATGATCAATAATTAAATAATTTTCTGTTTGCAGTAGGTGTCAGTAGATCCTAAACTTTTATTTTGTAAATTTAAAACCACTTACGAAACGTATAATATATAAAATATTTAAAATTCTTATTTAACATCAAAAGGACCTTTAGGCAAACTTAGTAGCAAATTTTAGAAAAAAACAGCCTGAAACGGTGCTATAGTATGAATGGTAGCTTGGCGGGACATTAGCGAACCTGTGACCTAGTAACTATTTAATTGCGGCAGCATTTCAAAATCGCTAATTGCTCTAGAAATTACGCCCCATATTTAGTTCGCGCAAGAAAAAAATCGCTGGAAATTGGGTCAGTGAAAATCGCGGTCGAAGCAAGAAGGGATCGGGAGGCCCAAGTTTTGTTTGACACTCCAGGCGAGGACCCTTCGAGCCCATCAAAGGTGCAGTAATGTATAGATAGTATAGCTCGGATGGTAACGAAAAAAATATCGACAAAGTTTTTAACACAGATTTTATCGATTTGACCAGATCCTGACTACGATAACCTCTCATGCGGACGGCTCTATTTTATTAAAGACTTTGATATTCTTATACTTTATTCTACTGGATATTAATAAAAAAAAACTTTTTATATAGGACAGCCGCATAAAATCGTGCGTTATGATAGATTTTGACTATTTTGCTCCGCACTATCAATATTTTTAAATGATTTTTATCTACATTCATTTCATAGTCTTCGAATTAAGATGTCAAATGTAAACACATTATGACAGGCTTTATAATATTGATAGCTTTAAAGAAAACTAAAAAGTTAGGGTGTTGGATAATGACCTTTTTGCATTTTATGAGATCGCTGCCCTTTTATGCAACAGGCCAATTTCTTTAATGACAATATTAGGACAAATATATAATTATTTTAATGCCAATAAAGTTACAAATTATATTAAAACACCTTCAACATACGGAATATTCGCACAGATGGTTAAATGTGTAACGGTACAAAACGTCGGTGGCAAACAAGCGTGCGGCTCGCCTCATGGTAAGCGATTACTGTAGCCTATGGAGACGTTTGCACCTCCAGATGACCCGCATACGCGCTACCGACCACTTAAAAACTTTAACACTCCTGTTTTGAAGATCCTCATACTGTATTCCCGGGTATTATGTGGCAGTCACATAAACTACTATTTATAATTATGTTATAAGCGTTATTAAGCTTGCATAAATACCTAATGGTAAGTAATTGAATTATTTCAGAATAGATGTTCTCTCTGATCTTTTTTGTAGACTCGCTTGAATATCAAAAATTCTTGCTATGTTATTACTTCAATCAATCAAAGACAGAAAATAACAAAAACCTTATATTATATTGCTATTTCTGGCCTAAATAAATATTGGAAAACAGCGAAGCAAATACTTACAAATCGACAGCCTACCTCAAAAAGCTCTTCAAACAATAATCTTGTCACCCAAAAAATAATACAAGACAACATAAAAAGTGCTTTTATAAATAACAATTGTTGGTTTTCCAAATTGGAGGCGAACCGCAAGAGGGAAGCCATGTTTAAGACCCGATGTTTGTCAGTTCTGTTTACATGAATTTAGTTTGATCATTTCGTTTCGCGACTTCGCAAATTCTATTTGCGAGACGTGACATTGATATTATTTGACAGTCCATTCACAGACCAATAAGAGAACAAGTTTACCCATTGAATGGACAACACGGCATTTTTTTTTTGAAAAATACGGTTTTCTAGATTAACCTTATAGGATTGTAATAAAAATTGATTTAGAATTTTTTAAAAGATCCCCCGTGTAACGTTACATTTTATTTATTATTTGTTAGAAATTAGGTGAGCCCTGCGTCTCATTGCCACTGCGACCAGTAGATGATCTATTGTGGCAGCCCCATAACCTAATACAGCACCTCATGTAGCTCCAGTTCCAGGATAAACCCGAGAATGGAGCTGATGGGGGAGCTTTTGATCTCGTCTGCTGAGATCATGTGGGCTCCTAGGTGCCGGCTTCTGCAGTGGTGCAGCGCTATGCACTCGCCGAGGACGTGGATAATCGTTTCCTCGTCGCGACAGAACCTGCAGATTTTGGTATGTAACGTCACAGCTCGGTAAATTAATGACGCCCTTGCTCACGTTGACAAAAAAAAATAATGGCTGACAATGACAGTAGTGGATAATGACAGAGAGAGTAAACTTTTTTTATTGTATAGCAGACAACACCTACGAAGAGGCTCAGGACTACGTCACTTCCTGCATTTTATCTATCTTTTATTATTTTTTTATTCAACAAAAGATGACCCGTATTTTTTTGTCTTCATTAAATGTTTAATAAAAACAAAAAAATACGGGTCATCTTTTTTTTCTTTCTTTATTCGAAAAGTATATAAAATGGTAAAATATTTTTGGTCGTATTGTCCATCATACGCAGGTGTTCTGGCGGTAGAACTAAAACACCCCGCGTGGGCTGATGGAATTCAAAGGTTTTAAATTAGTTTCTAGTGGTTTTCAGTGAACAAATTTGATGTTTGTTTGTGCAGGGAAGTGCCGCAAAGGGAACCTTATTATAAGAATCGTTGAATTGTGTCGTTTTTAACACTGCTATTGTGTGTCGAGTGATTTGTAATAGAGTCTTGATCACACAGGAGCATCATTCAGTTATTTTACTATCATGACTAGTCGTGTCTGTAAATCCTGCTGACGTACATACCACTAGATGGTATTAATATAAACATTAAAGGTATCTAGGGATATTTGATGAATTTTCATACAAACAGGCTAAGTTCAAAGCACCAAACAAATGATAAAATTATTTTTATCAAACCAGCAAGTTGGTGGTTTAAGGTGACGGGTAGTGCACACTAGCGACGCAAATCGATTTTAATTTTTAGCTACTAAACCGGATCTATTTTTAACAATTTCGGAATTACAACCTCTCGGCAAACATTTATACTATTTATTAAATAACCATGCACAAATGTTGGGTCCGTTTTTATACGCGAAAAATTGATTCTCGCCAAAAGTGGCCGCTCTAGCTAAAAATTAAAATCGATTGCCGTCGCTAGTGTACCTTAAAGAAATTGCAATAAAATACAGCAAGTATAGCCAATTTCAAAACGCGGAGCAATAATAAGTTGCGACGTTTGGAGGTTTCCTTCAATGATATATATATATATATATATAAAAATTCGATGAAACACATTTTTTCGCGTTTTGAAATTGGTTATTCTTTGATGCTGGTGACACAAAAATATTTTTCCCAAATAAATTGTTACTCTAGAGCCTTCAACTTCAACTAATCTGCTTGTATCAAAATTCGTGGAATATTCCTAGATACTTTTGATGTATGTACTTAAATTCTTGTAATGTGACATTCATTCCCGCCTAGTCTTCCAATAATGGGTAAAAATTATAAAAATATTTCAAATAATATTTCACAACATCACATAGTACATTGATCTGAGTCCGAGATAGGTAGCTGAAGCACCTGTGTTACGAATATCAGAATCAACAGTGGGATTACAAATATATAAATATAATAATACTTTTATTTTGTAAATACATACTTATAATACATAGAAAACACCCTGACCAATACAAACAAACATGTTCATGCACACAAATGTTTGTACTGTGCGGGGAAGGCAGCGTTCACTACAACTGTTCCAAATGGGTCATCAAAAAGTTCAAAATGATTTTGTTTCTATATTCCTAATGTTATGTATGCAATAAAGATACAATAAAAATAAATCAAACCATCTTTTACAGTTAGAAAACATAAAGTCAGTAGAAGCACCAGTCTCCCCGAAGAACACGGTAACTAACATTTTCAAGTTGTACCCCCGGTCGGAACTCCGACGGAACAACTTCGTGATTGCTTCCCGATCGGAACTAGGATGCAATAACTTACGCATCGCTGGCGACTGTCGAGCGAGTAGCGGGCAGAGTCACACTTGTAGGTAGTCAGACAGAGAAACGGAGTTTATTTCTTTGTCAATAGAAATCCATACTTACTTACTTTCTTTTATGACATAGGTGGCAGACGAGCAGACGGATCGCCTGATGGTAAGTGATTACCGACGCAAATGGACACCCGCAACTCCAGTGGAGTCACAAGTGCGCTGCCAACCTTTAAGCTCTCCCTTCTCCCCGGATTGGGCCTCCGGCCTCACTCACGCAGCGAAACAGCACAGTGCTGCTTCACGCCGGTTTTCTGTGAGGCCGTGGTATCACTCCGGTCCAACCGACCCATTCATACCGAAGCTTTGCTCTCCCACGGTCACTATATTATATACTAGCGGCCGCCCGCGACTTCGTCCGCGTGGAAAAGTAACTTTTAACCCCCCTTTCAACCCCTTACAACCCCCTTTTCGCAATAAAAAGTAGCCTATGTTCTTTCTCAGGGTCTAGATTATCTGTATACCAAATTTCATTTAAATCCGTTGAGTAGTTTTGGCGTGAAAGAGTAGCAGACAGACAGACAGACAGACAGACAGACAGACAGAGTTACTTTCGGATTTATAATATTAGTAAGGATAAGGATAAGAAAGTGTGTGTATCTGTCTGTCGGTTTATCTATTATTGAGAATCGACAGCTGGAGCAGCCTCTTTTATATTGCTTATGATTTTATATTTTTTTACAGTTATAGATAGATATACTTTATTGCACAAAATACAAATTGTAAGTCCTAGGCATTGCAAATTTTGTGTACAATTTCTTTCTTCTTATCGCTACATACAGTCGAACATAGAACCTCCTCCTTCTTTAAGTCGGTTTATAAATGTAGACCCATCGCGTTACAATCTTATTAGATTAAATGTCTTTTCGGTCATACTCGTATTTGCTCGAGATTCATCACCACCATGTCAGCCACATGACACCCGCTTGTACAATAAGCCCAACTTCTCTCATAGGGTGTGATATTACACAGCCTGTCAACAAAGGATTCACCACAAACCTATTAATGTACGAGTAGAGTCATACACGCGTATTCATCATCACACACAGAACATACGTACACTTTTGTTTAAATTGACCGGAGTGATTACCGTGGGAGAGCCAAGCTTCGGCATGAATGGGCCGGCTCGACCGGAGTGATACCACGGCCTCACAGAAAACCGGCGTGAAGCAGCACTATGCTGTGTTTCGCTGCGTGAGTGAGAGTACCGGAGGCCCAATCCGGGGGATAGGGGGGGTTTACAGGTTGGCAGCGCACTTGTGACTTCACTGGTGTCGCGGGTGTCAATGGGCGGCGGCAATTGCTTACCATCAGGTGATCCGTCTGTTCGTCTGCCTACCTATTACATTAAAATATATTTGGGCATCACAAGTTTTCGTCTACATGGTCGGCAGCGTTGGTTGTAAAGTTTATTGTCTCGCCATTTTACTGTGCTAGCACAGTACACAACTCTTAGTTACACATCAGTTGCTTTTATTATTTGAAGCATTAGAAATGTCTCGTGCCAGATGCACCCGCTCGATTACACGTGATGCGTAAGATATTGCATTTCAACTGCGATCGGGATGCGATTTTCAAGTGATTCTTATCTTCATTTATAAAGTTTTAGCATGTGACTACGTACGTACTATTGATCACAGAAGCAACTGCTGCCACCCACGGACACTCGCAACACCAGTGGAGTCAAAAGTGCATTAATAATAATAATAATTTTCACAACATCTCATACGTTGACCTGATTCCGTACTAAGTAGCTTAAGCACTTGTGTTGCAGATATCAGACCAGAGAGGAACACAAATATATACTTATATACATATATTACACCCAATTAAGAATTGGGCCTCGGCGAAATACAGCGAAGGCGTTAGTTTTCTGTAATGCCGTTGACTCCGATCAAGCCAGCCCATTCATGCCGAAGAGTGGTTCTCCCACGGCAAACGAAACTAAAACATATGACTCCCAAATAGAACGAACCGAACAGTGTATCGAACATTTCGTTGGCGTGTGGGGAATGGCGGAACGTACGTACGAATATGGAATATGGGTATGTGTGTTCTCCCCCGCCCCCTTTTTTTTGGTTCGTTTATTGATTAAACAAACATTTAACATATTGTAACTGTTTGTAAAAATTTGAACCGATAAGTGATAGAAGAAATAGGTAATTGGTTACGCTTTTATCTTAAACTGGTGTCTAATGAGATTTTGGAGTCAAATGACACATTGAGTAAAAGGCGACTAAGGTAAAGCTGCTTGCATGATCATCAGCACCTAGAGAAGGAAAACTCTGCGTTTATATCAAAACCCTCGCCAAGCGTGGTGAGTATGGTAATTACCCCTCATGTGATTGAGGGAGGCCCGTGCCCCAGCAGTGGGGACTTAAATGGGCTGATGATGATGATGATGACACATTGAACGGCGCTTTAGCTCTACCGGTTTTAGATAAAAGCGTAACAGTTTACCTATTTCTTCTATCACTTCCATGTCGATTAACATAACTGTTAAAGGTTACACCTATTAGTAAATATGTATAAAGAGCTATAATTAAGTGGGTTCCACTTAATAAACACCAGTGTAATTGATATTAGCATCCGTTTAGCATTCCGCGCACGCACGCGAGCGTAATCTAATTTCCGGCGCGATTGCGTTATCGCCGGCGGAAATAAACGAAGGGTTGGAATTGGCATTTACATAAAAATTGATGCATCAGCATCCCCAATTCAATTTCAAATATTTTTTGCCAATGACAGTTGTGGGGGTCGAAAAGTGTTGACGTGATACGGGGAAAACAATAATGGTAACCTTTGAACACTAAATTATATTTTATGAAGTTTGAACCAAGTCGTGTGTGTTCGGTGTCTTTCTCATCTTAGCCTGTTATTACCGGTTTATTTATTTATCTATTCTAGCACACAAGACAGATTACAATCGAAGAAAAAACATTGTTTACGGAATGAAATTGTACATATCGAGATTGTAGTCCTAAATTATGTATGCCTAGGAGCTTACAAGTTCATTAACACCAATATGCACTAAAGAGGGCTTATTCGGTAAAGCAATAGTGAATTACAGTTGAAATTAAAACGTAAAATTTAATTACAAATTAAATTACATTAAAATTTAATTACATTACAAATTAAATTTTATTATAATTTAAATTACATTACAAATTAAATTACGTTACAAATTAAATTACATTACAAATTAAATTACATTTCAAATTCAATTTAATTACAAATTACATTAAACTACAAATAAAATAAAAATTTTTGGTTGCGTCCAAAGTTGTTACCTTTGAGCCTAGGGTACGCTTAGTTATACTATGGTTCAGTAATTTGGGACTCTGGTGATTACAAAGAAATGGCTGTGCCGTCTGATCTTCGCAATCAAAATCAAAAATGTCTTTATTCAATTTAAGTCCATACAGCACATTTATGAATGTCAAATATTATGTAATCTACCGCTGATTCGGAATGTCAATTTCTACCGAGAAGAATCAGCAAGAAACTCAATAGTTACCCTTTTCCATATTCTAATAATATGGTAATTACAATATTCATTCTTATACAAATTAAAGGTTAGCAGCGAACTTGTGACTCCACTGGTATCGCGAGTATCCATGGGCGACGGCAATTGCATGCTCGTCTGCCACTTATCACATAAAAAAAGAACAATAGACATACATAAACAAAAATCCAGAGGTGCATGCTCGGATTCAAACCATGACCATTTTTTGAGTTGGGGATTTTCGTGGGCTGGTAATTTATTAGAAAAAAAGATCCCAGTTACATAGATAAACTTACTATAAATATAACTTGAACATGTAGAGTTAGAAATTAACAAACTACGTACCAGACAGAGACCAGTTTTGCTCGGTTGCCAGAGACGCGATGAATTGGGACCGGTGGAGGCAGACCACACAATTAAATGTTAGTTGAAAAATCACTGAGTGGCAAAGCAATATTCGAACATATAAATACAAGCACGGGTTAATGCTATTTCAAATTGTACGGTGCGTTTACGCAGCTACGGCACAGTACATAAATACACTAAATCTACTGTGGCTACGATGTCCCTACAGCTACAGCGCGCCTACGCAGCTTCGCCGCGCTGCACTACGTGCTACGAGTAGCATTCTACGGACTGTGCTACGAAAGCCTGCTACGATGCTACGAATATGCGCTGTGCTAACAATTTTTAATAGCCAAAGAAATTCGATATTTCTTTTTTGCCGTAGCCTATTCGGTTGTTCATCGAGTTATTTATTTACGTGCATGTTTATATGTACGTATTGCGAGCTTTCGTGTTTCTAAAATACGCGTATATTTAATGAATTAAACCACACTTTTGCACAGATTAATAATTTATTAGTGATCATCAGACACATTAAAATCTAATCGCAGCTAATGTTTATTATTCAATTAAGGATTCAATAATATTATTTAATATGTTTAGACTATCAGTTATCTAATTTAACAGCTATTAGTTAATAAAATAAAAAAAAATATCATAAGATTCTAAAATCTGTACAATTTTGAAACCGTAGCAATAATACGCTTTGTAACCGGGTAAAGTCGTTAATTGTAAAGGCATATTTTTTTTATTCTTGATCATAAACTTACACAACCACAATCACAGACGGAAAACGAAGATGAAGTCTAGAAGTCTGTTACGTTTGCCTAGAACATAGATTGATACTCTCATATGTGCTAAACTTATGAACCTAGTTCTGACGAGAACATGTGTTCTATTAGTTCAACTCAATTCTGCACTGCAACCATGCAAAACTATCGGAACATACGCGCATCAGAATCGGCCCCTTGCCGAGTCAACACCAGTCAACACGAGCCGCTGATTGCAATCACAAAGAGACGACGTGTGATGCTCATGCACTCTGAGAGAGAATAGTTTTGATTAAAGCGGTGATTTTTAGGCTTTTTTGGCTTCTTTTTTTATGTAGGTGCCAGCCAAGTAGATGGATGGTAA
Source organism: Marasmia exigua (assembly GCA_019059595.1). Classification (NCBI taxonomy): domain Eukaryota; kingdom Metazoa; phylum Arthropoda; class Insecta; order Lepidoptera; family Crambidae; genus Marasmia; species Marasmia exigua. Next base: position 5,294,846 of record CM032471.1, read on the forward strand.
GCGATTTCCACCGCCTATAGACACCCGTAACATCAGTGGAGAATAGTTGAAAGGGTGCTGCCAAACTTTAATCCCCGGATTGGACCTCCGGCACTTACGCAGCAAAAACACAGCACAGACGCTCGCGCCGGTTTTTTGCATGTATAAACGAGAAGTGTATATCTCTGGATATCTATTTATCTATGAATCTATCTTTGGATGGTGTTTCACGCCTAACACTAGCGTTTTTACAATTGTATTTGAAAATCTTAATTTAAATCTACATTTCACATTTTGTGGTCCGAAATAAACACTTTTTATTTATTTTCCGTGGCGAAAGATTGCATTAGCAGGAAAAGACAAAGAAACTTTTGGCCATGATGACACAGTGGGTAGTGACACACTTCGCTTTGGGTCTCTGGTTTGATCGGGATAAAATTTGTGCCTAAGTTTTTCTGTTGAAAAATTCTCAGTGTGAGCCATCCCATGTTGAATGAATGAATAAAAGAGACATTTACTGACACAACAAGTACATTACATATATCACACGAATTATGATATGGGAACAATAATAAAAACAATAACAATAATATAAATAAGTGTTGTGCCAAATAGGCGCCCGCTCAGCATAAGTCGTGCCGGGTCATTGCTGACACCTCACGACGCTGGTATTCGGCGGGTAATCCTGTAGCATATTATGTGTCTGTTCAAGATAAAAAAGAGTGTTATAAAAGAATGTGTATAATATTTGAAAGGCAGCCTCATGGTCTAAGCGTACACTGGGCTCCAAAACGTCACCGGGAACTACACGCTAGGTCATCGTCATCGTCAGCCCATTTAAGTCCCCACTGCTGGGGCACGGGCCTCCCTCAATCACGTGAGGGGTAATTGCCATACTCACCACGCTTGGCAGACGGGTTGGCGAGGGTTTGATATAAATGCAGAGTTTTCCTTCTCTGTGTGCTGATGATCATGCCAGCAGCTTTACCTTAGTCGCCTTTTACGACACCTCGGTAAGAGTGAGGGTGGCCTATTCTACTCTGCCGGGGACCACACGGCACGCTAAGGTGAGGAGAACATATCCCGCGCACGTGGCTGATCGTTAAGATCGACTGAAGTAGCCGAATTGTTTGAAATTTATACTAAAGAGTGACGACCCTAACCTGGGTAAAACGAAGGACCTCTTTGCTGTGGTTTGAACCCCAAAATAACTTCACAATTTGAGAGACCTTTGGTCTCTCAAATTGTTTAACCAAATTAAACTAACAGCAAGACAAAGTGAAATCACATCTTATCACTGCTTAAAAACAGTGTAAGGACACTACCAAGATATATGACAAGTTAAAGGTAGGTAATTCTAGCCACCTTATAACAAAACTCCATTTTTTATGTGGTAGGTGGCAGACGAGATGAGAGGATCACCTGCGACACCAGTGGGGTCACAAGTGCGCTGCCAACATTTAAACCTATATTTCCCCTGGATTGGGCCTCCGGTACCCTCACTTACGCAGCAAAACACAGCACAATGCTGCTTCACGCCGGTTTTCTGTGAGGCCCTGGTCCATCTAAATTTATTACCGTTTTAAACTCTTGTCTTCGCAAAACAAGCGCTGCTTCGGGTAGGCTGCTGCAAGGCCGCGATATCAGCCCATTCGAACCGGCACATACGATCACTTACGATGAGGTGATGTCGTATGCCTGATAGTCGTTGTAGTATTATCCGTTTCACGCGTAGAATAAATAAACAGTTTACAAGAAGGTATTCAGTTGTGAAAGGAGCTGTGAGAAAGCAGAATTCGCAAGAGGTGCGGATCCCAGCAAACTACTGTTATTGTTTAAAACTTGGACACAGTTTAACTGAACCGCGACCGACAAGTTCGAAACTTGGGACTGTCGGCGAACTAACTATCTCGATTGTACGCTTTTATTATATTTAGCAACAGTTCTATTTATATTTAAATTAGGTGTTTGCCTTTTGCAATAACACGAGTATTTTGTTGTAATTCGGTATAGATAGATAGATAGATATTATTTATTGCACAAAAACAAAATAAAAGTATGATACAACAACAACAGACAGTACACTTAGGCGGTCTTATCGCTTGAAGCGATTTGTTCCAGACAACCTTTATGTAACAAATGACATTGAAAGTGGCAGAAATATACATACTTATATATTAAAAATATTACATAACATAAATAATAATAAACAATACATACATACTTATTAATATATAGATTTTATTTCGGTATGTTAGCGTACTCATATACTTCTGTGACGCAAGCCTTTAAGCCTAGTGTAAAAAAGTAATGTATCAGCCTATTTAGTGTCCCACTGCAGGGCAAAGGCCTCCATCATAGAAATCAAGTGATCACTACTATGGTGGGATTAGCCTTAATCACCACGCTTGTCTAAAGCGGATTGGTGATCACAATCCAGAGCTATGTTCTAAAAATTCGAAACATACCTTTGCTCGACCCTGGAATCGAACCCAGGACCTGTACTTTAACTAGTGTAGAAATCACTGATTATTAGAGGTCGCAATTAAGTATTTATTTTGACACTTACACTGATTTCATACAGCGAAAGATTAATTATAGAAAGGTGAAAAAACCCTTTGATTTAAATTTCACCGCCGACTTCGGTAAAACCTTTTCTCGAATGTATTGTTATAAAATGTTATTTGAGGTGTATTAAGTGTAAAAAATGTTATTTTACACTTTTTAGTTCGTGGTTATTGAAGGCGGTTTTTTTCGCAGAATTTTTTTTTACTAGTGGTATTCACTTCACAAACTGTACCAATAGATGGCGCTGCGCGTCGATTACATCGGGTAAGTGTTTACTTCTTTCGTATTATCTAAACATTTGGTCACTGCCTTTTTTATGAAATAGGGGGCAGTCGAGCAGACATATCAACTGATGGTAAGCGATTACCGCCGCCAATGGACACCTGCCACGTCAAAAGAGTCACAGGTTCACTGTCGGCCTTTTTAAAAGGAGGAGGGAGTACGCTCTTTTCTTGAAGGTTTGCAGTCTCCGTTGTCTATAGAATTACCTCTTTATTTCATAAACTTTGCCCTCCGAGGCATTTGGCACCAAATCGCAGTGGGACATAATATCTCATAATAATTAATTTTATTGATGGCTTAAACCCTTGTGTGGCCCAGATAGAATAATTTAACTGAATAAATAAATTCATGCAACATCTGATATATTGACCTGATTGACAAGTATCTTAAGTACCTACTTGTGATACTCAAACCCAAACATATATATTTTTTTTATAATAGAGGCGATAATCGAGCAAGGGGGAAACCTGAACCTGATGGAAAGTAATTTACGCCGCCAATGAACATTCGCGAAATCAGAGAGATTGCAAATGTGTTGCCAGCCTTTTTAAAAAGGAGCACGCTCGTCTCTTGAAGGTCCCTAAGTCGTAGCCGTCGGGAAATACTCCCACAGGCAAACCGCTCCACAAAACTGAGGTACGTGATAGAGAGTTTCGCAAAAAACGCACAATATCCATCCATCCATCGAGATGATGGGGATGAAATGACAATCGCTTGCGTATGGTTTGATGTAAGAATTCAGCTGCAGGGAGTAGATCAAACAGTGCTTCAGAGCACTCTTCATGATAAATAGCTCGAAAATAATTTATTTAAGAATAAATATCTCATCACACACAAATATTTCCCGACCAGACTTGCGAATATCCATATTCCAAATCTCTCCTATTGAGCCGGCGGCAAGCCCAAGGAAAGCCGCTTATTCACCTTATGAATATTTCACACAGATATCTTTGTACACCATCCGTATAGAAGGGTTTTTTACATTTATGAGCGATTACGTAATCACTATCCCAACTTTCATAACAGATGAGAATTGCAACATCATCAGCCCACTTAAGTCCCCACTGCTGGGGCACGGGCCTCCCTCAATCACATGAGGGGTAATTGCCATACTCACCACGCTTGGCAGACGGGTTGGCGAGGGTTTGGATATAAGTGCAGAGTTTTCCTTCTCTGGGTGCTGATGATCATGCCAGCAGCTTTACCTTAGTCGCCTTTTACGACACCTCGGTAAGAGTGAGGGTGGCCTATTCTACTCTGCCGGGGACCACACGGCAATCCTCCATATACATAGGCAAAGATTACCTGTTTTACGAGTAATAATCTACAGCATAGATTTTATAACAATTTGTTCAACTTGTCTTCAAACTATCCTTTTTATAGAGACATGCTCAATGGCGCAGTCATCATCATCATCATTATCTTAGCGTTTTGTCCCGGTGGCGTCCCAAGCTGTCGCTTCTGAGCCCGGGGTACGCTTTTTTACTTTGACTCCTCCTGCCGGGTCCCGGCGGTGGTGCCATGGCCAGACATTTGTTTCCCACGTAGCTGTCCGGTTTTAGCAGGACATGACCGTACCAACGTAGGCGACTCTCCAGTAGTTTGTCTGCTATGTCATGGATATGAACGCTCCCACGAATGCGTGAATTTCTCACGCGGTCTTTCGCGTAACTCCACACATCCACCTCAGCATGTTCATCTCCGTGACATGCAACTCTCCGTGAAAGGTCAATGGCGCAGTAGCTAGAGTAAGAAAAGAATCTGAAATTCGAAGTTCGATTTCCGGTCGAGGTTAGAATTTTCAAAGTGTATCAATGAAGAAAGCTTTTAAATCCGGATATCTAGGTCCGTTAGGTTTATTATATTATATAATTATATATTTATATTTAGCATCAAGCCCGCCAATCGAACTTTATTTTCTTGTGCAATAAAGAATAAAGAAATAAATATCTTATGGATTAACTAAATCAGACATGCATACTTGTACTTGGGATTATATTTGGAAAATAAATTACATTTCTATTCCTAGAAAATATTTCTAAAAAATGTTGATGAAACAAATATACAATCGAAAATTGACCCTAATCCTTTTTTGAGATCGATGAACCACGAGTATAATAAAGCCTTCAAGTGGAACTCAAACCCGACCCTTTGTGACACTCTGACCAACGGACCTACCGAGTTTGTAATTTGGGTAAGAGCTTGCTTTATCGAGAGCTGATGTTGATTCCATCAATATCCAATGTAAATATTTTTGCAAATGTATTTTTACAAATCATATCGTTCAAATAAGCTTTCAGGAGATTTTCGCTTGAAAATAAATTGCAAATATTTTTTTAAGGTGACAGTAGGGCACACTAGCGACGCCAATTGATTTTAATTGTTAGCAACTAAACCGGATATCTTTATGACAATTTCGAAACTGCAGCCTCTCGGAAAACACTTACACTATTTATTTAATACGTATACTTAACTTTTGAGTCTGTTTTTATACTCGGAATTTTAATTACCGCCTAAAACGGCCACTGATGGCGTTAATCCAAATTTTGAGTGCAATACAGATCAAAAAGTAAGTAGTCCTAAATAATTAAATAAATAGTATAAATGTTTCCTTAGAGACGCCCACTCCGAAATTATTTAAAATAGATCCAATATATTTGTGATCCCACTGTTGATTCTGATATCCATAACACAGTTGCTTGAGCTACCTATCTCGGAGTCAGATCAATGTATGTGATGTTGCGAAGTATTTATTTAATATTATTATTTATTTCTTTACTGGTGTTCATGGGCGGCGGGAATCACTTTTCATCAGGTGATCCATCTGCTCGTCTGTCACCTATCACATACTAAAAAAATCTTCACTGATTCATTAGAATATCCTCTGACCAACAAATAGTCAAATCACCGAAATGTTCATTCGAGTACTCCTTCGTATGATACGGTCAGAGCTCGAGACAAAAGCAACATCCTCAAAGTGAGCGGAAGTGAGGCGATGTAGCAGCAATCCGGCGCGTCCCACTCCATTTCCGTGAAGCAAATGAGGGTAGCTCCGGATTAGGTAGGGCTGCCGAGACGGGTACAAATAGAGGAGGTAATAACTCACCAGAAAAGGTCCGTCAAGTTCAAGATAAAGGCAAGAATGACTTTATCTTATCTTGGTTGCTTGTGGGTGTACAGAAGGCGTCAGGTAGAGTTTATTTATTAATATATAAGATAAACCAACAGCAATACACATAAAAAATCACAAATAACTGTAGATACTTAAAAAGGAAATATTCAAACATGATTGCCAATTATAAGTATACACAGCGTTCATGATATTGATAACAGTGCTAAAAATAGCACCTTTGTTTCAGACATAAGAACAATCCAAAGTCCAACAATTGTAATGGCAAGCTTACCCGTAATAAAAACCTCTTTTACCTACTCTAACATGAAAATATCACTACCTCCATCTCGAAAAGCTTGATCCAAATATCAGACTTCACAAAATTTGTAACTAATCCAAGCTTATCTGGAAGTGATTGCTATTTGCGAATAGACCCGGCGGTTTATTTACCTATGGCTCCTAAGCACTATGATTCTCTTAAGGTTTTATTCAAAACGTAAGCTAAAAACCTTTGTTAGCTAAAACGATGTTATAAAGCTGAAAGTTTTTACGTTTGAAACAAAAAAATATCATACAAAATTTTCGAATAAATAATGAATGAAAAGGTTTATGAATCATATTGTCTATCTATCATCGGTCTGAATAGCAATAAAAAACAAGTTAATACAAAAGGTTGTTAATTACCGATTCATAAAGATAAAACACATATTTCCTGTCCTTTCACCACAACTTTACCTCAAAGATGGGTCATGATTTTTTTTAGCTTATTTTAGGTCTAGGTCTTTTACTTTTCGTATACTGTGGTATTTTCTATTACAACTTATTCTCGCTAATACTTGTTTAGGTCTAGCCAACGTGTCTCCTCTTCATCATCATTCAGCCACTAGACGCCCACTGCTGGACATAGGCCTCCTCCAATGTTCTCCACACATATCGGTCCTGCGCCGCCCACTTCCAATGGATTTCTGCGACCATCACCAGATCGTCGGTCAACCTTGTGGGGTGTCCCATGGCACATAATGCCTATTAATTGTGTATATTGTTAAGGTCTCGACTGTTAATAGACCGACCTTCTATTCCCCATAAATTTTCAAAGACATTGCCGAAACTGGAATTATCGTACGGTCCATTGAGAATCAAATTACTGTTATTTCCCATAGATATAATCAAAGCTAGCAACGAAATTTATAATAGATATTTGCATAATGTTCCCATAGAGGTTGGTTGCGGCTATTGAGAATCTATTATTCGCACACCCTAGAGCGCGTTTGCCGGTTGGGCCGGATTCGACCTACTAACGTCTTCTCTGGTTGTATGTGTAGTGTCGGTCGGTCTATGTTGTACCCATAGAGTGAGTTAATAATATTCTGGATACCGTCGCACCTATCTAGGTACGACGGTATCCAGAACGAATATTATTAAATGAAAGAAGGAGATGAAAGGAGATCCTTTCATCGCTTCAGTGACTCGTTTATGCGGTAGAAAAACTACCTTCAGGCACCTGTACTGACAGACCGGATGGCGCATTCGGTAGTGACCCTGTATCATACTCTAAAGGTCGTGGGTTCGATCGTCACCTTGGATAAACATTCGTGTGATGAATATTTGTAATTGCTCTGTTGACTGATATCCGCAAAACAAGTGCTTATGCTACTTAATACGGAATCCGGTCAATGTATGAGATGTTATTCTTTTATTTATTTCTAATCATAAACAGAAAGTGCGATAGTTGATATTTTTATAGCAATCTTTTGCAATTTGTTCTTAAGTAAATAACACAATGTAATTAAGTAATGAAATTTTTAAGTAAATATCACACTTAAAAATTTCATCTCGTGTGCTTAGGCTCGTACAGGCCACACCTTTCTACTTTTTGGGTGCGACTCCTGCCTGAACACGAGATGAAATTTTAAGTTGTGTTGTTTACAGCAGAAAGAACAGTGTGTTGTCTGCCACAATATATCATCTACTGGTCGCAGTGGCTATGAGACGCAGGGCTCACCCCATTTCTATCAAACAGTGTATTGTGGAGTATTTCCCGACAGCTACAACTTAGGGACCTTCAATAAAAGAGCGTATTCTTTTTTAAAAAGACGGGCAACACATTAGCGATCTCTCTGGGCGGATGTCCATGGGCTGCGTTGATTACTTTTCATCAGGTGACTCGCTTGCTCGTTTGTCCGCCTCTAGCATAAAAAAGTGTAGGTACTCTATGAATATTCTAGTAGAAGTAACATATTTTTTAATGTGGTGATCAGTCGTATAGCGATATTTGAGCTCTCAAAAGAAAATCAAGTAAAATCCACCCGAAAACATTCTTAAAGGCTGTTTTACTGAATAAAAAACGAATAGTTATTAGATACTTTAGGTTGGGTACAAAGGGCCCGTCAACCGTGACGAGGGTGACCAGCGGAGACTTATTGCACCGCCTTGGCCCTCCACTCGCCTCCCTACGTAACGAATTTGCAAGATGTTCAAAAAAGGGAAAAATATGCACCGTTTCCCAACTCTTCTTAGCGTAATACAAGAACAAAGCGTGCTTGCGAGTTTAGGAACGTTTTTCAGTGCGTGTGAGAAAACATATGTTTTGCGTCCCTGTCTTTATCAGACTTTTTGTAAACCCACCAATTTGATGATAATAATATCCTCCAACCGATTACGGTTACGGCGGCCAATCTCAACGATCAGCCACGTCTGCAGTATATATTATAGTGCTCAAGTGTGTGCGCAAACACAAATGCACTCTCTATTCCCTTACCCTCATATTCCGATGGGACGCCAGCGTGACACGACCTGAGAGGGATTGGGCGCAGGACCAACGGCTTAACGTGCTTTCCGAGGCAAGGGGGTACAAGACCGCCAACTTCCAGATTCCGGGCTGACACAAAAAATTTCTTAACGAAAACTTAGGTACACTTTTTTTAGCCCGACCCGGGGATCGAACCCGACACCTCTTGCGCAGCCGTCGCTGTATTCCGACGTCAGATTGTATTGAACTGCTTACACCATACTATAAAGTTCTGAAACCTTTTGAGCAAAGCAATACTATATACATTATATTGTTGTAAAATTAACATCAAATTATTATTCTGCTTGATTTTTTTTTTTATTTAATTATTTAGGATACCTAGGCGTAGGCACAGTCAGAACCCTCAAAGGGCGAGGCCGACTTATAGTTTAGGTTTTTAGGCCTGTTTGCCTGCTGACGTCTAGTAGCCAGATCAACAATCATTCTTAATACCGGATCATCTGTCCATGAAATTGTGAGATAACTGGTAAAAAATCTCCAACTATTTAAATTGTAGGTACTTTAATTTGTTGGCGGTATTCTCTTGACCTAAATGCTGAATGATTGGTTACATATTCGCATGCAGACATAGAGCAATCTACCGCAACGTGCTATAGGCATGTAGCTGCAGTCTAACGAACAGTTAGGCATCCGATATCAGTGGCTGCAACATCTCAAGGGCCTCGAGAAGCCTTTGACGAGAGATCCGAGCCGAGCCAACTCGTTACGCGCCACGCTCCGCCGACCGCATTCAGAGCCAGACCGATCATGTGTGAGGGAAATCACTTTATTTTGTTTTTCTTAGAAAGCAAAAGGACAGAAATCAACAGTTCGACATGTGTACTCTTCTATGGTAGTGGTAAACAAGTCAACTAAATACCTATATATAAATTCAATTATTCTACATATTTCCAAAACCGCCCAATCGCTTGGGCTGTTGAGTGTTAAATAAATGGAATATGAGTATACAATCCAACGATTCTTATTATTAGGATTACTATGTGGCACTTTACTGCACAAATAAACACTAAATTTGAGCACTAAAAACCACTAGACACTAATTTAAAACCTTTGAATTGCATCAGCCCACGCGGCTTGTTTTAATTTTTTTTTTTTTGTTATTTCACTGAAAATATATTAAGATATTTGATTTTAGAACACGAATAAAGAGAAAAATTACCCTAGAGCTTTGGTGCCATAGTAATAATTGGGCTGTTGAGTGTTAAATAAATGGAATATGAGTATACACTTCCATATATGTTTGAAAGACATTACCCACTATACCAAAGAAAACAGTTATGTACACATACCTACTTACTATTTAGGCTCCTCCATAAGGCAAAAAGTTACAGATTTTGCTTTGTACTCAAGTCAAATAAAATTAATTCATACGTTAAATTATAATACTTTTGTTCGTGATAAATGAAATATAAGTTCAGAGTTCAATAATAGAATATTAACAGATTCCTAATAGGCAAATTAAATTATATTTTTATCGCCTTCGCCGTAACGTCCATATTTGCTCGTTCCAATTTTCCCATATCAAAATTTACTCAGGATTTATAAATTAAGTAAATAGTCAAGCAATTTCCTAATACAAACTAGTACCTAGATAGGGGCAATAGATAACTCGAACCTACTCTGTTTTTCTCCAGGATAGTCATGGGAAGTGTTTTCTATTCCAGCTTATTTGTCTATAGTTAGAAAGCCCAGTACCCTCCCGTCCAACTGTGACGTCGCTGAGATTGGACACCTCAGATTGGTAGATTTACTCACACCATCTTGTTCGCGTGACAAGGTGGTGGCCATCTTTTTTTTACATAATAGGAATCAGGTGAGCAGACAGATCACTTGATAATAAGAGATTGCCAACACAAATGGAATGACAATTGCGTTGCCAACCTTTAAAGCCCCCTTGGCCGGATTGGGCCTCCGATACCCTTACTCATTCGGCAAAACACAGAACAGGCGCTGTTTCACGCCCTTTTTTCTGTGGAGTTTTATCATTCCAGTCGAGATGGCCCGTCATTCCGAAGCGGGGTTCTACCACAGACGAAGATGATGTTTTCGCCTGAGACACTATAGCAAAGTATCAGCATTTTATTTTGAAGTGGCGGAAAAATAAACATTCACATTGTTCTTGTAACGTAATTACCTCAAGTAATTACGTCATAACATATTCACTAATACCAAACAGGTGCCTTAAATACGATAGAAATCAATAACGTCTCAACCTAAGGTCCTTTGAGTCGGTAGGATTTAGAGTTCAAATTCAAAGCAATAGTTCTACACAATGCTGCAATGTAATGGTATGTAATAGCAATGTTATTTAAGAACTGAAAGGACACTCAGATTTTCATATATTTTTGGTCCAAGTATGAAAGTGCCGAAATATTTTTTGCTGTATTTTTTTTAATATGGCTGTACTCAAAGACAATTTGGCAATGTCAAGTAACTTATTGAGAATAAGTAGGTAGTCAACAGTTTAAGTCAGTCAAAGTCACAGTCATTCAATAAAAAGCCGGTGTTTTACGTTTTATCGACTTACGGATTCAGCGGATATCACTCTAAAAGCAACCTCGGGTTTCAAGACTCTATTAGGTCCAAGTAAGTTGTCACGAGACAACTCACTCGACAAACAATAGCGGTGTTAAAAAGGATACAATCCAACGATTCTTATTATTATGATCACTATGTGGCACTTTACTGCACAAATAAACACTAAATTTGAACACTAAAAACTCACGCGGCTTGTTTTAATTTTTTTTTTGTTACTTAATTCACTGAAAATGTATTAAGAAATTGATTTCAGAACTCGAATAAAACCAAAAAAAATTACCCTACAGCTTTGGTGCCATAATAAATACTCAGGGGGACGGAATACAGCATTTTTTTCTGACCGGCACTTGGACCAAAAAAGAATATGTCCTTTTGAATGTACATATCACCGGAAAATACAGTCGCACCACGAAAGTAGTTCCGCGGAAAAACAAGGAACTTAGATATTCCTTGTGTCCATAACAACAAAGCTCAAATTTTAATGTTGATGGCGACTCGAGCGCGCCTTTCATCGACGTTCAGACGTTCGAAATACCTACGATAGGTAAGAACTGGTGCCACCACCCAGCATGCCAGCTGTTATTATTTAGAGTTTATGTTTAATTCAAATACCTGTGTACCTTTATATTTGATGGTTCCATTGTCAGATACTGTCAGGCGGCCCATGAACGTAATTAATTTTTCATGTTCGTACGCGTTCGTTCGCGAAAAATATTGTTTGAACAACTTTTCCCATTCCAGCAAAACCACCGCCTAGCAAAATGTAATAGCTAGCTAGAGCTTAAATAGTATGTATAAAGTATTCATACTCACGCGTTTGCGCGGCGCGTGTGCCCAAATACTGCTATACAGTGTTCACAAAAGGATCGGGCATAGTGAAAAGGAAAGCAGCGAGCAATCTAAGGGAAATTCCAACGTTACGGTCAATAATTAATCAAGACGGGAATTAACACGAAACGTCGAGTAAAATATGTGAGTACACAATGAATGAATTAATGAATATACTTTTATTGCACTCAAAATAAAGTATGATAACTTAAAAACTAGATATTACAGGATGTGTACAACGAAGGCGGCCTTATCACTATGAGTGATCTCTTCCAGGCAACAATGTTGTATCACATAATAAATATCGTGTTAATTCCCGTCGTGATTAATTATAGTTATAATGCAACGCGAAAATTTAAAAAACTAGTTGCGGTCAATCATTTACTTACGATATCGTAAATGATTGATCGCGCAGCCAGCCCCTGAAAATAACTACCACGCACGAAAACGAAACGATTGGTCGCATAAATGAATTTTGGGAACATTATATAATTAAATAATGTATTGACCATAAGGTATGTCGTTAAATGTAACTCGTCTGCTCGTCTGCCCCCTATCTCATAAAAAAAGGAATGTAAGAAAAATATTTTTTGTGCGCGGTGCGGACCAACATTATTGATAATTTGAAATCAGCAAACAAAATATGTAACTAGCAAAAAAGGCATGGAACTAGAGTCTGTGGTATGAAATAAAACCGATAAAAAAAATTATCACGGCAGGCCTCCCACAAGGTGGACCGACGATAATAATAAATAAATATTTCACAACATCACATACATTGATCTGACTCCGAGATAGGTAGCTCAAGCACCTGTGTTACAGATATCAGAATCAACAGTGGGATTACAAATATATACATATTATACTTTTCATTTGTAAATACATACTTATAATACATAGCAAACACCCGATCAACCCGATCAACGATCTGATGAAGTTTGCAGGAATCCATTGTATGCGGGCGGCACAGGACCGATCTGTATAGAGAACATTGGGGTAGGCTAAAACGTATCCAGAATTTGATATTATTTGCAGATCTCTGTTAAATCTAATTTGTATTTGCTTATAAAATATAATATCTGTTTGAAGCATTCATAAATATGTAATGGGGTAATAGATAAATACATTAACTGGTTGTTTATTTGATTGTGCCTAGGACGTGGGTGTCCTGATAAATTCCAAGCATCGTGTTTATTCACGGGCGCTCACGTGGGCGCGTGTGCGACTCAGGTTTTCTACCATTTTGGCGTATTTATATTCGAAAAGTTGTAACATTTTTTGCTGTGGTATATAAAATACGTGCAAACAGTTACGTGGCAGATTTTTTACGAGTTGTAAATTTTAATTCCAAACACAAATCGCGTTTAGACGATTCATATGACCATTATACTTCAGGGTGCTGAGTTCGTGAGTGCTTGTAGCAAACTTGTTAAAGTTTGGTATACAAGTCATTCTTTGATACTGAGGTCTCTTACATACTTAACTAATATTTAAGCCATCTAGTTGAGTTATTCTAATTTGAAGTAAATCGGATACTGTGGAGTCAAATTACATGAAGTTTCTTCCTTGTCAGCCTGTAACTTAATCTAATTAAACATCTTAAGTCATCTTACAAAAGGAAAATGCTTTCTGTAAGGTAAAATCCTGCCAAATTATAAAATAAATAAAATATACAAAATATCTCATTAGGTTTACCGCAAAACATTTCTGGAAAAAATATAGTTAATTAAAACAATAATAATGTGATGACACTGGGCACTGTTTCATTAGTGAACTGAGAATGCATTTATTTAAAAAGCACGTCGAAAGTTCTCGATTAAAAATAATTGAGAAAGATGGCAGCTTTCGACGATAAATTTTCATTTGCAAAATTATTTATTAATCTACAACCACAATAATGTAATTATGCAATGACTCATAATAATAGTAATAAGATAATGAGTAGTTATGATGGTAAATAGATATGAAAGATCGATTTTTTGTTTTTACACATTTGAAAAAGAGGTAAATACTTTTATTTCCGTTTTTTAAGTTGCAGACCTCGGACGTATGAGGAGAATATGTATTTTATAAAAGCAAAGCTTTGTGCCAGTTTATGCAGCGTTCAACATGTTTAGGATGTTGCATTTCAAATTGATTTCAAAAATCATATAAATACGGTCCACAATCTGTTTCATTATAACGGCATCCAATCTGTGCCAGAGCGTAACCTTCCGAAGATCCTCGTATTAATTGGGTCTACAAAGGTGCCCGACCTTCGCTCGTCAGTGACGGGGCAACACACGTGAGCTTTTGAACTCTAGACCCTCTCAGGAACGTCGTGTCACTTAACGTAATTCTAGTGATAGTAGATCAGCTGAGATCGAACAAAACACCTTGAAGGTAAGCGTTAGAATGGGTTTTATTTTGGGGTACCTGATTTAATTTAGAATCGTCTACAGTTGTATTCATTATAAAATCTCTTTGGAAACCAAGATATTTTCCTTTTTTTGTTAAGTATATCGGTACTAAAAAGAGTTAATCAGTTTAAGTATCTTGGGCATTGGGTGACCTCTGATCTGAGGGACGATGTGAGAGAGCGTAGGGCACTGTCTGTGAGGGTTAATATGATAGCTCGTAGGTTTGCTCGTTGTTCGGATGGCGTCAAAATAACTCTATTTAGAGCATTTTGTACGTCGTTCTACACCTGTAGCCTATGGGTGGCATATACGCAGAAACAGTTCAGTGCTCTACGAGTTCAGTACAACAATGCGTTCAGGATGCTGATGGGGCTGCCTCGGTGTTGCAGTGCTTCGGGGATGTTTGCTGAGTGGCGTGTAGACTGTTTTTACACGACCCTACGGAAGCGATGTGCATCCTTAGTGAGCAGGGTCCGAGGCAGCCACAACATCATCCTGCAAATGTTCGCGCTTAGGTTTGACTGTCAGTACATCAACCATGTGTCGATGGTTAATGTACTGACTAATGAGCAAATTAGTAAAACAATAAAACAGTAGGTAGTACATATCTCACGATTCTAATTGTAATATATTCAATAAATTAATTTTAAATTGTAATTTGACATCCTAATTTAATTGTATTTTAAATTTTGACAATTGTGTAATGTAATTATGAAATTAATTTTGTTTATTAATGTATAAGATAACATCAATATGACCTATGGTTGAAATAAATGAATTCTATTCTATTCTATTCTATATCATTTTCTTGCAAAATTATTCTTAAGTAACGCAACGTTCTGAATGATTTTTCATCTTCATCGTCAGCCCATTTAAGTCCCCACTGCTGGGGCACGGGCCTCCCTCAATCACATGAGGGGTATTTGCCATACTCACCACGCTTGGCAAACTGGTTGGCGAGGGTTTTGATATAAATTCAGAGTTTTCCTTCTCTGGGTGCTGATGATCATGCCAGCAGCTTTACCTTAGTCGCCTTTTACGACACCTCGGTAAGAGTGAGGGTGGCCTATTACTCTGCCGGGGACCACACGGCGTGATTTTTGTACCGAGATAAAAGTTTTATATTTTATTACAACAATAATCTTCTGAAGTTTCTAGCTAATGTTCTGCCTAAAAAAATAGAATATCACTAAAAATATATTTGAAAAATAAGATATTCTGTTGATAATCTCCTGTAAACCAGTAATTCATACTCGTATATATGTATTTACCTCTCCTCCGCTAGGAGCCAGTCTTCGGCTCCATGTTCTGACCGACGACGATGATCAGTATGATGAAAACGAGCAGCAACACCAGGATGCAGCATATAGCGACAGCGAGCATCGCCGCGTGCTCGCCCAGCTTGGCGGCGCCCGCGCAGACGCGCGCGCCGTGGTAGCGTCGTGACGCCGCGACCACTCGCGCGTAATTCCGCGGTACTACTGACGCACTTCACAATAAACTCATACGCGTAGACATTTCCGATTTGAATTTCAAATTGTAAAATAGAACTTGATATTAAATTATTTTTTTTCACCCTTTATTGTTTGCGTAAAAAGTTTGGGTTTGTCATTTTGCACCAGGTTCACTCACTTACGATTCGTTTAGGCTTTATTCAGTCTTTAGATATTTTGCAAAGCTAGCTACGTTCTAACTTTAAAACTTCGTCTAATTACAATGGAAATTCAACAAAGTGCATTAATTATAATTGATGATTGAAATTAGTTTCTTCTTGTGTATTTTATCTAGTTTATTCTGCTCATTCTTTGGACTAAACTTTTAGCTTTATTGACTTAGGGAAATTACCAACTTGTTTAAGTGCAAAGCATTTGAATGAGTATTTTCTTAGACAGCTAAAATGCCCTTCGTTTGAGTACGTGATTTATGTCTTAAACATATTGGTAAGCTTTTCTAAACCGTCTTATTAATATTCAGAACTGAAACTTTGATTATACCTACGGCTTCTTTTAAAAGTCGTTTCAATTTGGGTTAGCGCTACGGGGAATAATTGTAACAGGTCTCATAATGACTCTCTCGAAATTAAAATGCAAGAGGCATATTCCAATTCTGCCTCCACCGCCAGCTGTTTTGTATTCCCGGCTCCAATTAGATCGAGAGTCGAAAAAAGTTACTCGACCTGAAAACTGTTCTTGAACATTCATATTCGAGATTAATGATTACTGACAAAAACCTTCGGAACAATGAGTAACCCTTACAGAGGCTCG
Source organism: Marasmia exigua (assembly GCA_019059595.1). NCBI lineage: Eukaryota > Metazoa > Arthropoda > Insecta > Lepidoptera > Crambidae > Marasmia > Marasmia exigua. Next base: position 5,311,625 of record CM032471.1, read on the forward strand.
TTTTTTGGTACTAATTATACAGGGCTGACGCACTTAGCACGCGCCTCGCGTACACTAATTTGCATTACAATTAGGTGAGAACACCCGCAAACCATATTGAGTTCTATTTTAATACCTCTCTGTGACGTTATTACGTCACTAGCTTGTATCTGATGCGGAAAGGGCTAACTGACACCATGATCCGCTTGGCACTGCTAAAAATTTTAAGTAACGAGTTCGTTTGAGTTTGTTAAGTAACGAATTTTTTTGGAATTCGCATAAAAAAATACTTTTATACCAAGTCCATGTCCGACTTTGTATATACATATTATACATATACATATATTTTGTATGGGAAGTTATTTATGCTAGATGCGACAAACGAGCAAGGGGATCACTTGATGGAAAGTAGGTTATCAATGCCGCCCATGAACATCCGCGAAATCAAAGAGATCGTTAATGTGTCGCAGGCCTTTAAAAAGAAGAGAGTCGAGAAGTTGAAAAAAATCTATGAATTTCTAAAAGTCGTAGAACAAACATTGTTTGAAACTATTAGTAGAAGAGGTAGTTAAAGGACTATACACTTGCATAGACATTGTGAAAAAAGGAGCAATGCGTAAGCACTTACAAAGATTTGCCGACTCACCAAAGTAGCTAGCTCATTTGGATTAATTTGCCCGGTTAGAAATAAATCATGGATTCGATTCCCATACGAAGACTCAATTTATTAAGTGCATTATTTACAAAAACGAACCGATCTTATCTACCCCTGCGTTGACTCTTGAGAGTCAATAATGTCGAGCTACTGTCAATTTTTACACTGTGGTGCAGTAATCGGTAGGTAATCAGAGATTGCTTTACGCCTGACGAAGTTCGACCACCAAATATTGCCCGAGTTACAATCTTGATTTGAATAAAGAAAAAAATTTTACAAGACATATTTTTTCTAATTGAGACCTTTTTAGGGTTCCGTAGGCAAAAAATAGTAACCCTTATAGATTCGTCATGTCTGTCTGTCTGTCTATCTATCTGTCTTTCTGTCCGTCTGTCAGTCAATCCGTCCATCCGTTCGTCCGTCCGTCCGTCCGTATGTCACAGCCATTTTTTTCCGATACTATTAGAACTATAATAAAATAATCACAGAACTAAAAACAATATATGTATTAGTTTTTTTTAATACGTTATAAACCGTAAGCCGCAACTTACCTTCCATTTAGTCAACTCGATTGTTTTACAATTAAGTAATATCTTATTTACTGCTACAGAACCCTTCATGGGCGAGTTTTTTTATGCTGTTTGTTTGGTCGTTAATCTTCGGAGACAATATAGTAAGAGGCCTATAAGCTCCTAAAGTTTCAATAATTACAAACGAATTTTAGCGCCGAGAAAAATTACATTAATTAATCATATCTGAACAAAATAAAAATAAACAAAATTCACGGCTACTTTTTGGCGAGCGATATTTAGTTTATCAATATATATTTTTTTTATTATTCGAACTTAGATCGTGGTTTTTAAAAAGCGGGTTCGGGGTTTTTTTCGTATTTTTTTTATGGTTTTTCAGTATAGAAGCCTCAATTTAACAATTACAAAGCAATCAATAACAAACGATTTGCATTAATCTGATGGACAATACGGCAACACTCAGAAATGAATTTGACTTTGACTTAAAGCAAAGGACAAAAACCGTCGCCCTAAAAATATGGCTGTGTCTCTCTAATCACTCGACACTGGCAGAGTTATTATGTGTTCGCCACGGGCAACACCAGTAGCAGCCACTGATAAAAAAAATATGGCTCAGATCTGGAGGCCCAGAACGAAACCGTCCCGCAATGAACGAGAGTGTACCTGCTGCATCCAGACAAAAGAGACGCACAACGCGTTTGAAAAGGACCGGGTTAAAGATTCGGTAGTAAATTCCGTTTTGTTGTAGGCCCTCATATTCTTAGTACCTCTTCCAGCGAAGTATATCTATGTTAATGGGTGCCATCCCGGCTTAATTTGGTCTTCCTTTGTTCCGCAAAATCAATCGCGTGGCAAATGACGCCGAACTAAGAGCAAACCCAATGGACGTCACAACAATGGCTCAAAGTAAAAAAAAACCCTTGCTATTGTATTGTTTTAACTTAGTACAGTCTATTACACACTAAATGTAAGTCGTCAGTTACAAGGTTTTATAACTTCCTATGGACAGCATCGTTGAATGTTTTTTTTTTTATTTTTGTCCAAATAAAATTCTTTTATGTTTAAATAGGTGCCATCCCGGCCTAATTTGGTATTTCCTTTATCCCGCAAAATCAGTAGCGTGAAATATAACGCCGAATTAAGAGCAAATCCGATGGACGTCACACAATGGCTGATGTGGAACTAAGAGCAAAACCGATGGACGTCACAATGAAAGCCTTCGAGCGGAAGGCCTCAGGAACTGAGTGAGTCCGCATCTGCTTGACCTTGTTTCAGACTTAACGATTGATCTATTAATACTGTAGAGCACTCTAATAGGCTATTAGCATTGTGAAAATTAATGACTTGTTTCCGATTACTGTTAATATATCTCTACCCACTTTGTTTATAACTTCGCCAATGTCAAGTGTTTGATAAAGTGAATAGTCAACTGGCGAAGTCAGTAGAAGTCTCCCAATAATACGCCGGTGTTAAGCTGTTTTGTTGACCTACGGATTCTGCCTCGAACATGGCCTAGGGGAATACAGGGGCTAGAGGGAAAAAACTTCGACAGAAAGTCGATATTATATGGCCATAAGTTAACTAATATGAAAAGACAACAAAACTTTTGAACAATAGCATTTGCGTATTCGAGTTGTTTTTTTTTTGTATGACAAAAGATATAATTTTGCGATCACTCGACACCGAAAACATTATACATTGACCAAAATCATCTTATGTATATAAGACAGCTGTTATGCATTATAAACCAGCTTCATTAGATCTCCCTTAGTAAAAATATGCCTCATCTTAGCGAGTATTTCCCAGATGCATCCGAAGCTGTCACTTTGGGGCTCAGGGTACCTACGCTTAGACCCATGATTAAAAATTTGGAGTATTTTTATTTTGATAAAATACAATTATTTTACATTGAAGATATACTATCATCATCATCATCATCATCACCAGCCCATTTAAGTCCCCACTGCTGGGGCACGGGCCTCCCTCAATCACATGAGGGGTAATTGCCATACTCACCACGCTTGGCCATTCAAAAAAATATATATTCCCAAAATTGCTGCCCACAGGCAACGTGCCTAGTAGATTTAGCGTATTTTTTTTCTGAATTGCCAAACGTATACCCGCAGCGTCAACCAGCCTCTGGATTATTTCACGGTGCATGTGGTGGGCTCCCGGTCCCCACGGTTCAAGGGTCTCAACTCCAAACGGCTCAAATAGGAAGATGTTCCTTAAGCCTGCATATTTACGCCGTTTGAGCGATTCCGCTGATGCAGCAGCGGCCCCAGCCTCTAATGCAGTACGCGGAAGATGGGACGAAGCCACAGTGTCAACGCACGTTGCTTCCCGTACAAGAGGTCGAACCGTCTTTCACGGAACTAAGGTCTTGCTATCGTGTCTCTTGCACCAGGCCGTTTGGTTCAGAATGCCTGGTATTGGAGCGATTGCAAGAGCCTGACGGATAATATAGTTAAGGTGACGGGTAGGGCACACTAGCGACGCCAATCGATTTTAATTTTTAGCTACTAAACCGGATCTATTTTAAACAATTTCGGGATTGCAACCTCTCGGCAAACACTTATACTATTTATTAAATAACCATTCACAAATGCGGACCCAACATTTGTACGCGAAAAATTTATTCACGCTAAAAGTGGCCGCTTTTGGCGGTAATCAATTTTTAGCGTACAAAAACGGAACCAACATTTGTGCATGGTTATTAAATAAATAGTATAAGTGTTTGCCGAGAGATTGTAATCCCGAAATATTTTAAAATAGATCCGGTTTAGTAGCTAAAAAATAAAATCAATTGGCGACGCTAGTGTGCCCTACCCGTCACCTTAATGGTGGCATGGCAGGTAATTCTACCCCCGCTTCTGCTGCATGACAGACCATGGTGACCGAGGGAGTTCAAAACATCACCACATGGACGATGGGGTACATTACAGTGTGCCCCCAAACGAAGCAAGTTGCCAAACGGAAAGCTGAATTTTGTAAAAGGTACCTAATTGAGGAGACGGAAGGGCCGATTTCCATTTTGCCACAGTAAGGCGATGACCCTGGTCTGCAGAACTAGTTAGCGTTTCGAGTAAATTATTGCGCACTAGTCTGCACAGCGGATCATCCCATTGCCTTTGGGAAGACGGCGAAATTGGGGTGTCATCGCTGCACATAAAAATATTAATACCATATAAATCTTAAATTTGGAGAAACTCGTAATTACAATGAAGCTACTGCCGTCTGACCTTTGCAACCCTTCAACAGAGGAAACAGACCAGCTGAACCATGGTTACACGTTCCAGAAACGTTTTCCCTCACCGCCGAGGTAATGGTAGAAATACTAACATAGATTTGAAAAATCTGCAGGTGCATGCATCATCACGACCCCCCGCATACTAGGTTCGTTCTAATCCACCGAGCTTTTAAAATTAAAAGCTTTCAAAGAAAGGAACTCCAAGATATTAAAATTTTCCTACAAAGCGTTTAAAAGCGAATAGCCCAACAAAAGCGGTAGAGATTCCTTTAAATTACTTAAGTTTATTCGAGCTGATTCTTCCACGCTCACGGAAATATTTTAAGCGTCACTTCTATTTAAAGTATGCCCCGGGGCTTACAGCCTGATAAATTCCATAACATAGGAGCGTAATCCAATAAACCCACTGACGCATTATATTACTCTGCTGTAAAGACATTTTTCTCAAATGCCGAGTTACCATAAACGTGATACCATAATAGACGAAATATAGCCGTGTGGTCCCCGGCAGAGTAGAATAGGCCACCCTCACTCTTACCGAGGTGTCGTAAAAGGCGACTAAGGTTAAGCTCCTGGCATGATCATCAGCACCCAGAGAAGGAAAACTCTGCATTTATATCAAAACCCTCGCCAACCCGTCTGCCAAGCGTGGTGAGTATGGCAATTACCCCTCATGTGATTGAGGAAGGCCCGTGCCCCAGCAGTGGGGACTTAAATGGGCTGACGATGACGATGACGAATCAATGAATGGTTTCTGACTCAACATCACTAAACATACTTTATTCAGACTTTCAAAAAGATATTTTTTAGAAAGCAGATTGTTGAATGAGGTTTTGTTAGCATATGCGACAATGTTACTTTTCTTAGAAATTCGTTTATCTTTACTTTAAAGTTGCATATCTGGATCACAGGCTAAGGCACGATAGATACGAACTCTTGCATCGGATCATGATGGGCAAAGTGGCGGAAAGACGAGCAGTTGGCGGAAGAAAGTAATCATGGCTGCCGTCCGCTCTCTGATGTTGGTATGAGGGCACTGGCACATCCCCGTTCAGTCAGATGGAGGATGGAGGAGAAGACTCCTGCATCCTTTTCCATCTTTATAGCAGGAGATGAAGTATGCGGAGCTGACTGTCAACCTTCACCAGAAGGCAGCATAAGAAAAAGAAGTTAATTTGCTGCAGTTTAATATCAGAGTACTAATCCTAGTACTATTGATTCCTCAAAGAACACCTGTCAACTATAGTTCTAAAACAGCAACTACAATACTTTGGACATATTTGGAAGCCATCGGATAGTATAAGAAAGAGTAATCCTAACCGAAAAAGAACATGCAAGAGACCACGAGGCCGTAGACCTGCCCGATGGTCCGACACTCTCATTGAGTCAGTGGACATGCCGTTCCGTGAGGCATATAGAACTACGCAAGATCGCAACAACTGGCCATAATTCGTCGCTATCAAATGTAAAAAGTAGTCACGATCTTCAACACTTGAGGGACTGACCAAGAAAGAAAGAAAGAAAGAAAGAATTTCAGAGTGAATCGTTCGTCACGTATAATCGGATGAGTGCGGAGATGACGGCACGACGCATTATTATCCATCACATGGGAATGAGGGCCCAGCATTTAACGAGGGCATTACGCGGATGAGATGAGAATATTTGCATTCGCACAAGGCTATGCTCTTGAACTTATTGACTTGAGCGATGGAAGCTACATCGTGCGCCCAAACGGGAGGTGGAGGAGGTGAGGGAGGGAAAACCACAAACTAAAAAGCGTAAAATTACATTTATAACACTTCATACACTTTAAATAACATTTTATAACAGTACACTCGAGAAAAGGTATCATTGAAGTCGGCGCCTAATCCCTGTTGAATAAATGAATGAACTATTGCAAGATAGTCTTGGGCGCCGACTTCGGTAACACCTTTTCTCGAATGTACTGTTATAAAATGTTATAAATAATATAATGAATGAAGTGTTAAAAATGTTATTTTACACTTTTTAGCTCGTGGTTTTTTCAAATTTCGTATTGCATCTTCCTATTTGGCCCTATATCATATTTGGAAGTGGATCAACGGTCGTTGATACGATGACTAGGGCGGGAACCTTGCACAAAAATTCGTGTAATGAACGCTTGTGTTTGTTTAGTATATTATAATGTAATAGACGGCCTCGTTGGCGTAGTGGGTAGTGCGTCGCACTTTAAAGCGACGGCTGTGGTCACCAGTTAAAATATGATAATATTTAGTTAAGTATTATTATATTTTTAATTCCCTTGTTATTTTATAGCTGAAACGTAATTGCTCAAGCTACATAGAATCAGGTCAATATATAAGATATTGTTGCTGTTGTAGCCATAATTGTGTAATAATGTAATGTAACCTTCGAGATAATGATTATTAAGTTCATAAACTCAAACTCAAATTACAACAGGTCGGATTAATCAACTCACCGTAAAATAAGCCATCTATATACCAGTATACGACTAGGTTTCATCATAACTGACACACCATGAAAGTTGAGTAACATAAAATATACCCATGAGTTTCCAAATTGCCCATGTGTACTATACTCGTAAATTCAAAGACTGAAAATAACATTTCCTTTCACACTTTTTCCAAAGTAAGAAAAAGTGTGTAAGGGTGCCACCCCATAGATTACACCTGAGTAACAGCTTCCCATTCCGTAAAATGGGTTACATAAATTTGGGCACGTGTTAGGCAAAGGACCGGTTGACTTTGGCCCTTCCGCTGTAGATTGGGTCAATATTGCCACATTGCCCTTAAAGGCCAAACAAACCACCACTAAAGAGGTTTCATAGCTTTGTTTAGTAGTTAATCTGATCGAAATTAGGTTTTATGAGTCGTTAACGAACAGGTATTAAGTTTTAGTTTACCTTGTTAGTTTAATAAGTTTCTGTTATGATAAAATGTACAGTTAAGGTTTGGTTAAAAAAATGGTTAGGTTAATTTCATGTCTCTTCTCCACTCTGGCGAAGAAAGGAGCGCCTTTGGGGGTTAAGTCGGTAGGCATCTGGTCGGCTTCTTGTTAGAAGAAGCCCCTGCCAAAGGAGTGCCCGACATAACCCATCCGCCCCCCGGCGGCATTCCCCCAACGCGGAAACAAAAAAAAAGGGCGATACTTGCGGCCTTAAGGTAGGAATATAAAATCTAAAGGCATCCTTCGGTATATTTTTTGGTTATTTTAGTGTTTTGGAATCTTTAATAAAAATACATTATTAAATAAAGACATTTTCCAGACCACCAATTAAAATACGTATTAAAAATTGAATACCCACTAAAATAACTAAAATAACGAAAAAAAATAAGTATATTGTAGAAATTATGTACAATTCCAAGTCCACCATTCGTTACCACATATGTACATAAATTTAATAAATAAATGACACACCTAAACATTTTATCTCGTCTTCAGTCGGGACTCGTACCTACACAAAAGGTAGAAAGGTAGAAGGTGTGGGTACGAGTTCTGCCTGAACACGAGATGAAATATTTAAGTGTGTTATTTACTTAAGAACAAATTGCAAAAGATTGCTATAAAAAATAGCAACTATCGCTCTTTCTGTTTATGATTAGAAATAAATAAATGAATAACATCTCATACATTGACCGGATTCCGTATTAAGTAGCTTAAGCACTTGTTTCCACAATCCGCGTGAATGTCCTACCAATAAGACCACTGAACGCATTACCAAGCCGTCGAAATTTCTAAACGCTTGATTCGACAAGAGCTGTCGATTAAATTAATGATATAAAGTAACTTTCTTATGAAAAATAGGAATAGGCACTACATAAACCAAGTCAAAACATAAAACCGATAACGTGAATAAATTAAATTAAGTACCTAATATGGCAAGTTAGAACATCAGTAGTGACTGTGACTTGCCATGTAGTAATTTATTCAAAATTAATGTACTGTGACTAATAGACACTGCTAGTGTAATCCTATCACTGCTTGATTAATTACATATTTTACAACCAACCGAAAATCCTTAGTGATACGGGAAAACGAGAGCGTGCAAATTAATGGTAAGCTTCGACTTTCAGTACCGCCTGTAAGACTACCTGACGTAATTAAGGTTGCCGCTCGTCCGGGTAAAACCGGGAACGATCAGGTTTTATGGTTGCCTTTTTTATTTTTGATAAGTAGGGTAAGCAGGGGGATTAGCGCTCAGTGGGTAATAGCGCCCACCTCTGTAGCTCTGTCAAAACAGTACATAGCAACACGCCACGTTGTATGGAGGGCGAGGGGAAGGGTCCTCGAACCTACAACGATGCAGTCGGACAGTCAGCCCGCGTCATGCGACGGTGAAGTGCGTTTCTTTTTTTGCCTGGATCTCGAGCGGCATTACCCGATGTCAGGGGCAATGCCGCTCAAACATGTTTTTTTTTTAATGTTTTTTTACTATTATTGGGTCTAAGATATAAGCTTCTGTAGTTAAATTGTTGACTAATAGATAGTTAAAGAATTTATTACGTTACATAATTTTCATTTTAAATAATTAATTTAAAAAATACACATGTTTTTCCTTAAGTGAACGCCATCCCCCTCCTTACCTTAATAATATTAATAATTTTCACAACATCTCATACGTTGACCTGTTTCCGTACTAAGAAGCTTAAGCACTTGTGTCACAGATATCAGACAACAGAGGAACACAAATATATACTTAAATACATATATTACACCCAGACACCGAACAAACACAAGTGTTCATCGCACGAATGTTTGTCCAGGGTGGGGATCGAACCCACGACCTTTGGCGTAAGAGGCAGAGTTACTACCAATTCCATCCGGTCAGTCAACAAGTTGCAAACGAGTAGACAGATCACTTGATGCTAAGCCGCCTCAAACTTTTCCCCTTCTTCCCCGATTGGGCCTCACCCAGAAAAGCACGTCACAGGCGTTCGTTCACGCTGGTTTTAAAAATCTGTATTAGACGATGGCAAAAATCTGAAGACACGTTACGTGGAGTTGCTCTTGTTGGACTTAGGACCATCCTTATGTCTGAGATACAAGTAATATTTTTGCAAGGCGTGGGGTAACTCGATCTGACGCCGTGTATATATGTATATTTTCTAAAGAGAATGTGCAGTACATACAACGTCTTATTGTTCATGTAATTTTTCAGCCTAAACAGCTGTGTCGCTCTGTACACATATTTCGCATTTTTTTTTGCTCTTCCCGCCTCATGTTGTGCGGCAGAAACTAGCAGACTAGGATTAGTCCCCTCCTTCCTTTCAGATATTTAAAAACTACAAAATGAAAATCATGCTCACCTAAAGGTAAGCTGAAAATATAAGGCTAAAATAATTTGCGATGTTCCGTCTAACCTATTTACATACAAGTCGGACGAAACTGGGAAGTTTCCCCGGCTTTGTGGTCCATAAAGCTGGCAACCCTAAACGTAAGAAGATTATCATATCACGCTAAAAGCCCTAATGTGCTTCTTGCGAGGACTCGTAGTATCACAGGTATAGAGGCATGGGACCGGTACTTACCTACCTTTTTATTCGAATATTATCTTGTCCGGCTTTTAAATGTCAAGTATCAGACAGTTTTGATAGTCAAGTAATAGACAGTCTGACACCTTGGACAAGTTGGTTGTTGTAGGGAAGGTCAATGGTAAAAGACGAAGAGGCCGTTCACCTCTTCGTTGGTCAGACCAAATAAGGGATGTAACCGGACTCACTTTGCCGATTGCCCTAAGACAAGCCGGGCATAGGGAAGAATGAAAAGACCTTGTCACCGCCTTGGTAAAGGCATTGCAAGAAAGGCACGAACTTCAGCAATGAAGAAAACTAAGATCTTTTGATGATGGTGATACTTCGAGACTTGGCCTTCTGGTTCATAATATTGTTCAAATAAGAAGTTCATATTGAAACCAGTTGCCCGCCCTCACTTCGTTTGGAGATAATAGTTTCACTTCATACCAATAGATGACGCTAGGTGTAGATTGCATCGCGCAAGCGTTTCGTGTTTCTTCGTACCTATAAACGTTGCCTCTGTCTGTAGGATTTACCTCAATTTACCTCTTTATAAATAGTATAGATAAGAATACGTAAACACAGTTACTTTAAATGGATACTCATCTTTCTTATATTTCAATTTTCAATATAAACTCTTAATTTACCGTGGGATAGCCAAGCTTTGGCACGAATGGGCCGGCTCAACCGGAGTGATACCACGGCCTCACAGAAAACCGGGGTACCGGAGGCCCAATCCGGGGTATAGGGGGGGTTTAAAGGTTGGCAGCGCACTTGTGACTCCACTGGTGTCGCGGGTGTCCATGGGCGGCGGCAATTTCTTACCATCAGGTGATCCGTCAGTTCGTCTGCCTACCTATTACATAAAAAAATAATTGTTTGATATTAACTTAATATGTTTGAGCCCGTGGAAATTACACGGGAAGAAGAAGGCCTTCGGCGTCTCGGAGAATCACCCCTAAGAGATCATAATATCCTGAGCGGCCACTTAATGAAAAATACAAGTTTATACGAACAGTACCCCAAAAAATAAATTGTAGACTGCCATCCATGGCTCATCATGGAGGAAAAGCGGTAGTAAGATAAACAGCAGATATACCTAGGTAACTTGGTAATCTTACATATTTTGATATGGGAATGCCAATTATGCAGTTGGTAGTATTAAGAAATAATAATTATGGGCATGGCACATAGCGAGCAGAACAGACGGCCGTTGGGGCGGAAAGGTCCTCGAGTGCGGGCCACGTACAGGAAGTCGCAGCCGTGGCAGGCCCCCCACAAGGTGGACCGACGATCTGGTGAAGATCGCGGGAATCCATTGGATGCGGGCGGCACAGGACCGATCTGTGTGGAGAGCATTGGGGGAGGCCTATGTCCAGCAGTGGACGTCTATTGGCTGAAATGATGATGATGATGTATTAAGAAAACGCAGTGTGTCTTTTCTCACTCATGCTACTCTCACAAACTAAGTACGCGTGCACCACCACGAGCCTATGACTATGTAATTTTTTTATGATATATGGGGCAGACGAGCAAATGTATTAACCCCGCCCATAGACACCTGCAACCTCAAAGGAGTCACAACGGGGATTATAACGAGCCATATTGATATCCAGTGTCGCGAGTGTTCGAAGTGAGAGTGACGATCCTCAGTAGAGTGGGTCTGAAAATGAACATGGACAAGACGAAAATTATGTTGAATTCCCATGTCCTACCCACTCTTGTAAAGGATTTACCTCGGACAAAAAGTTCAGCTTGGTAAGTCCAACTTCCAGAAAGAGGTCGATCGACAAATCCATCTCGGCTGGGCAGCGTTCGGGAAGCTACGCATCATATTTTCGACCCATCTACCGCAGTGTCTCAAGACGAAAGTCTTCAATGCGTGTGTGTTGCCAGTGATGACATACGGAACCGAGATATGGCCGCTTACAATGTGCCGATTAAGGAGGCTCAACGTCACCAAGAGAGCAATGGAGAGGGCTATACTCGGAGTCTCCTTGCGTGATCGTAACAGAAATGATGAGATCCGCAGGAGAACTACGGTCACAGACATAGCCCAAAGGATTGCATGCCTCAAGTGGTAATGGGCAGGGCACATAACGAGGAAAACTGACGGCCGTTGGGGCGGAAAGGTCCTCGAGTGGGGGCCACGTGCGGGAGGTCGCAGCCGTGGCAGGCCCCCTACAAGATGGACCGACGATCTGGTGAAGGTCGCGGGAATCCGTTGGATGCGGGCGGCGTAAGACCGATCTGTGTGGAGATCATTGGGGGAGGCCTATGTCCAGCAGTGGACGTCTATTGGCTGAAATGATAAGTGTCTGAAGTGTGCCCTATCTACACTTCAATGTCTGTAATTTCTATGTTTGGTTATTTAATATAATCAAAAACATAGAAATATTTCTATGTTTTTGATTAGTCTAATATGGATCATATGATCCATATTAGACTAATGGATCATCTAGGTTTCTTGAAGAAAATGCAACAAGCAACCAGCTTGTATGTAGGTACGAGGCCGCTTATAACTACTACAAGAGGCGTCAAAGAGCAATTTTATGTCACGTAGCTACACGGTAACTAGGCTGAGAACCGAAACTAACTAACTTCAGAAGTTGGTGGGCGAAGTTTTCCGCATATCATTGCAGCCGGCGCCAGGCCGCGTCGTAATATAAAAATATCTGGTTTGGCTTAGCCCTTACATGCCAAAAAGGTAATTTCTATTAAACGAGAGATTTTCTGAATCTGTGAACGTTTTTCGCTCATTGAACAACATTTCCGCACTGCACCGGAGTGATACCACCTCACGAAAATCAGCGTGAAACAGCATCTGTGTTGGATGCGCCAATGAAGATACCAAATAAAGGGGGGTTTAAAGGTTGGATGATCATGGGCGGCGGAAAGCGCTTTTATAACACGGACGCGTTTGAGTAGCTAAGTAATTGTGGCCGAACCTACCTAGCCTATGATACATAATTTATACGTACGAGTAAAATAATGACAAATAAGTGGGCTACTAATCTACAATAACAAAAATTCAAGTAGGTCGTAAATATACCTTTAAAAATAGGTACTTCAGAAATTTTTCCACCGAACAGAAATCATTAAACAAGAATAACATAACACGTCCATTAGAGGTATTCGAAACAAAGCTATCGATTGGTCGTATTTAGGTCGGGAGCTGTCGGCGGTTCCGTACGATATTAAGCGGGTATAAGTGGCTATAATTCTGCCCTATTAGTGCGGCTAAATAGCGAACGCCAATCAGGACTTAGGACAGGATTAGGTAAGGCTAACAGGAAAAGCTACGATCTGGCAATAGATAAAGGGGAAGTAATAATAGAATTATTGTTTCCAAATAAATCTTAATAATATAATAATTCTTAATAAGACCACTATAGAATAATGTTCACAGGTCTCCCCCGGCCTCAAGTTTCGTGGATGCATTCGGGGAAGGGGAGACGTTTACATTGCTCGGGGCGTTCACATTGGTCGGGGCTTTTACATTGGTCGTTTATTTGGTTTTGCTTTACATTAGTCAGGACATTTACATTGCTCCAGGCATTTACACGGTGTGGCAGGACATTTACAGTGATCGATAAATTCGGCTACAAACACAGCCTAGTGCAGGAAAGGTACGTCAATGCAAATGCACCCTAAGTGATGATGCGCCCAGGGATGAATCGTATGGGTACAGGTTCACTTATAAACCAGACCTAATATAGGTAGGTACCGTAAACCACAACAAGGTAACGTTTCTAATTTCATTTGCATGAAAGCTTCCATCACCCGTCACTCCCTAAATTCATCGCGGGCAATTTCAAATGCTACTCATTACCATTCGGGTTAATATTACATGGATGGCGAATAAATTTACTGTGATTATAACTGATCTGTTTAATGGTTAAAATGTTTTAAGCTGCTCAATATCGAGGGGAAAGAACTAAAATAGCCTATCCTATAACTATGTATAACAGGTCTACTGTTGGTCTAGTGGTTTAAGTACCAGGCCGTGAACTCGGGGTCCTGGGTTCGATTCCCGGGTCGAGCAAAGATATGTTTAGAATTTTTCGGACATAGCTCGGGATTGTGATCACCAATCCGCATTAGGCAAGCGTGGTGATTAAGCCTAATCCCATCATAGTAACGATGACTTGATTTCAATGATGGAGGCCTTTGCCCTGCAGTGGGACAGTATATAGGCTGATACTTTACTTTATATAGACCTACAACGTAAGATAAGAAGTTTTGATTCTTCCCCGTTGATATGATGTTTCTCTACTAAATTTCTATCTGTGTAGACTTATTGTAGCGTTATTTGCTGTCTCAGTGACTTCGACGATCTTGAAATATAATTGGCTAGTGCAGCCGCTCTCAGCATAACGTCTAAGGAGCCAGGACAAGGCGGAACAGCGAAACATTGTGACTACGACACTGAGAGCTCTTCAAGGGTGCTTAGCGCCGTCCAGCGCTCATTAAAGGATGAAAACGCGCGATGACACTTCGACCAATTGTATAGTAGAGTTCGCGCCACGAAAAAAGAACTTTAGACTCTTTGTGTCTAGAGACATAATGCTCAATATTGAATGTTAATGGCGACCGAAACCTGCTTTTCACGTAACTTCTTTGGTGTCGCTAACTGTTGCTAGTAGATTTTTTATTGTTTTTTTTAAACCATACTGCTGGCCATTCAAAGAGGTAACGCTGCCAGCATTCTGGGCACTCTAAGTTGCGGGGCAGTCTACATTCTTTTGGTCTTTATTATTTTCAAAAGAAAATAATATTTTTTCTTTTTGTATATTTTTCTTAAGGTAAGTAGGTAGGTACTGTAAATATAAATTAACAATTATTGCACATTTTCCATTGTCTAAGACGATTTTAATGGTTTTGCGGTAGCAGTGTTGCCAACTATACGTCTTTTTACATAGATATACTAACTTTCAACCTTCATTGGAATGCAAAAGGTGCTGCCACGCTGCAGTTTAATAATGTTTAAAAACGTTAGTAGTTAAATATTTTACGAACACAATGTTAGAATAAGTTATAATGTTATTTAGTAATCATTTCTAAACCAGTAAACAAATTGTAACAAAATAAAACATATAACCTAAACAATTATAATCTTCAATAAAAGAGCTTATTCCTCCCTTAAGAGCCGGCAACGTATCTGTGATGCCTCATGTGTTGCAGATGTCCATGGGCGGCGGTAATTATTTACCATCAGGTGCGCCGTCTGCTCGGTTGTCCGCCATAATATAAAAAAAGGAATCCAAGTCACATCAAGTCAGTGAGCGTTTTCGCGCGAACAATAAGGTGTGAATTTTTGACTTTGTGCATATTTTAACTTTCTTGTTTTTTTTTCAAAATAAAACAATGTGCAAGTTCCCTATTGTTAACATTTGTTAGTAAATGTATTAGTGTTAGAAAATGTTCTGAGACATTTTAAAACAGCAGTGCGACAACACCTCCTTTGTAAACATAAACATATTTCAAATTCAATACAAGTTAATTTATAAACAGTGACTAATCGCTTCACACTCGCTGAGCCAGCAATGCCAGCAGAAACCGATTCATTCCCACGCTTCACTGTGCAAATCTTGACTCGGTTCGGAAATTCAGTCGTGTGACAAACCCCTGGATTATGCTCCCAAGCACTCATATCCGACTAAATTGTATTCGCTCACTGAATTAAAAGTTGCCGTTTCGAAAGCGACGTAGTGGTTGAGATTTATTCAATTTCGGTGGAATTTATTAAAATCATTATGGTTAGTTCGAATTTCCAAACCCAAAACTCAGGAAATTTAAACCGAAATCGAATCTGGAATTCCTTTCCTGTTAAGTGCGTAGGTAGGTATATATAGATATATAAATTTACTTTATTGCACAAAATACTTACAGCGATTGTGTGTACAATTTCGGCGGTCTTATTGCTGAAACCTATTTCTACCAGATAACCTTCTGGCAAAAGGACATTTAATAGTAGAGGAGGGGTAGGTGGTGCAATATTGAATAAGGAAAAAAAACTGTAAATATGTTAAATTATATAAAACTCAATACTCGTATTATAAACTAATAAATAAGTATTTAACGGGCACGGGCGTCTTTTAACTGACTTGGAAAAAAAGGAGGATTTTTTTTAGCTTTCTCCCGCGGTGTTGCTTGTGAAGTATTTATTTTTTATTTGTTTTTCTACGTCCGACTCCTGGTCCTAAACAACCTTTCCATCAATTGTAAGCCTACAATGCCTATGTAGTCATACATTTGTACGGTCAGCAACAAAAGAAGCTTAACACTTTAGTACCATGTCAAAGTAGCATTTTTACGAACCCACTAGAAACTGACTATAATAGAACAGAACAGAACAGTTACTTTGACATGGTACTAAAGTGTTAAGTGTGTTAAGTACCAGGATAGACCTGTACACCATATCTTTAAACAGTCCATAGATCTATAGTAAATTTCCTCTAGATCGCTAGTGAAGAATCCAAACAAAAATGTACTATGGTACACAAACAGTACTACATACAAATATACATATATTTACGTTATGTAAATAGATAATAATAAATAAATAAATATTTCACAACATCACATACATTGATCTGACTCAGAGATAGGTAGCTCAAGCACCTGTGTTACGGATATCAGAATCAACAGTGGGATTACAAATATATACCTACATATAATACTTTTTTTTAATACATACTTATAATACATAGGAAACACCCAAACCAATACAAACAGACATGTTCATGCACACAAATGTTTGTACTGTGCGGGGATCGAACCCGCAACCCTTGGACCAAAGACAGCGTTCACTACCACTGTTCCAAACGGGTCGTCAGAATATCTGGCAGTCTAATAACTGGCAGTTGTGTGCCAGTGGGAAAAGTCGTAGGTGCGTATTTAAACATTGGGTTAAATTTACAAACTCTACGCGTGTGAGAGAAGTTGTTATGAACTCTATGGCAGACAATGCTTTGGGGTTACTTTTTAAACTTGCCAATTAGCGAGTAAGTACATGAGAACTAACGGCCAGAATGTTACACAAAATACAACTCATAAGTTGCACACCACTGAGTTTTGAATGCATTCTGACAAGCTATTCAGTATGAAAAGTTGCAACAGCTCAGCTAGGCTACGATAACACACAATACACATGATTTACATAGTATACATACACATCTATAGGTACATAATAAAAACTACTCTTGTTAAAAAGATATAAGTTCTAATAAATATACTTAAGTATATTTTAGTGACAAAGTTGTATCAGCCGGTCGGCAATTTTAATAATGAATGATATAGGCGTCTGTGTCGCTGATGTCAATTAATTCATTACGATTATGGTCAATGACATATTGGCAAACAAATTGGTCTAGTCAGGACTCAGTACTTTGCCTAAATCTGCTCCCACAAATTACGTCAAATACAAATCAAATTGTTTTGCTATAACCAACTAGGGATGACAAATCACCGGGAAATTAATGAGATGAAGAGACCTACCATCTGTTATTTAGTCAATACTGTGAATCTTCCCAAATCATGAGTATGCAGTGACCAAATACACCTTTGAGCTGTACGTAATAATGGTTGCGGTAAAGGATAGAAAGACAACGTACTGTACATTATACAATCATCAGGGACTAACCTTCATTCAAACACCAGACGTTGAGTCCTGGTGGGGCTGGCCCTGGCTACTAGACAAGTTTACCAGACGTCCTGCTTTTGACGGACAAGTATACAATCGAAGACCATTGGCATAAAACTGACCGTAGATTTAGTTAACTCTACTAGACTCTGTTTTTGTCAGTTATCTGTATAATCGAAAACCCCGGGGCAAAACGATTAAGAATCCTATAGGGACTGGCCCCGGAGATTTTTGGGGGGAAATAGAATTATATAGCGATTGAATAGGGACGCACCGACACAACCTAATATAAAAAAAAATCGTAAAATATAAACGTACATTATACAACTTTCTCAATCTTCTAAACAAATTACCTTCTCAACTTCGCATCACATGAATCGCGAACATCTAACAAAGAAAAACTTCCACAACTTCGAACTCAGACAAAATAGTGATAAAGTGTGATATTTTCCCGTAGGTACGCTGCGAAACTGTGTACTTACATTCCTACCGACAAAGTTATTTATACCGACAAAGTCATGTATAACGAGTTATTCCTATTACGCCGAAGTTACTCGTAGCATGTAAAGAGCGGGTTCGTTTTCAAACAAGTCTAAAGCGTGAAGAGAATATGAAATCTGACGACTAACCATCTAACAAACCCTATCGTTCTTAAAGTGTATGGCGACATACCTTTTAAATCTATAAAATATTCTCTATAGATATATTAAAAAACTTGTAGTACCTATGTAGTACGAGTAAAATTTTAAAGAGGATAACAATATCCTACGACAACATCGAAGTATCTTAAGACCTACCTACAAAGATCTTAAGATACTTCGATGTTCATGTTGAGAACAAAGACATCAACCACCAACAAAGCACGTAAGCGCGCAGCTTCCTGAATTCCTTGTAAAGCTTCGGTATTAGCTCACGTCAGAGAAACTTCAAATAACTGGTATTACAAACTATATTGTTATATTTTTGGGCTCTACCTTTAAACTTTACAACGTAGGTACTTCATAATATAAATGACAATAGTTCCGCCATCTTAGATTATATAAAAAAGTATATTGCAGGAAAAGCACAATCTGACATGTACAGTCACGAGCTTTTTTTTGGGACCCACCCAAGGTTGAATGTCGTAGAGCAAACTTTCGCAAGTAAGATCTAATATTTTAACGTGTCAAAGTCATAATATTTACCATCGACAACTTTACTTTTGTAGGGCTTACCTAGCAACCGTGCAAAAAAGTCATGACGTAGGTAATAACTTTTTGGCCCTGTGTTCTATCTATATACCAAAACCTATTTTCTTGACTGACACTGACACGAGTGACACAACATAATAATAATTATATAATATAATATTTTACAACATCACAAACATTGATCTGACTCCGAGATAGGTAGCTCAAGCACCTGTGTAACGGATATCAGAATCAACAGCGGAATTACAAATATACACATATTATACTTTTCTTTTGTAAATACATACTTATAATACATACAAACACCCATACCAATACAAACAGACATGTTCATGCACACAAATGTTTGTACTCTGCGGGGATCGAACCCGCAACCCTTGGATCAAAGGCAGCGTTCACTACCACTGTTCCAAACGGATCGTCATTACATACATACATACATACATACATATGTTCGTAATTAGAAAACCGTAATGAAAGCTTTTTGCAAAGAGGTTATCGTTTCAAGGGTCGATTAGATAAGGCATTTATTTCACTAAAGTTTCGACCTTATTGCAATATGAATGTTCTAACGACATTTAACGGAAATGGGTCTAAAATGAAATCTCGTGACTGTACAAAAAAAGAAAAGCTGATGTGGGCAGTATGGACCCTAAAAAGAAAATAAGGCAAATAAAAAACTCAACTAAAAATGCAAATTCCATCCCCTATTCTCCTGTAAAAATAAGGAAATAAAATCACTACGTCGCAGGCCCTATACACTGCTGAGAAGGGTTGGCATTTGAACATTCACCCAACCAAGTTCATCCACCTAGAAAATAACCCCAAAGCAGGTAATGGGAGCAGCCTCGGCTATTATATGCAGTGTGGCTATTTGTAGCAGTTTTCTGCCTTTTTGCCAGAATAAGGCCTTATTATAGATGTAAACCGATCTTACCGAGGTGTCGTAAAAGGCGACTAAGGTAAAGCTTCTGGCATGATCATCAGCACCCAGAGAAGGAAAACTCTGCATTTATATCAAAACCCTCCTCCAACCCGTCTGCCAAGCGTGGTGAGTATGGCAATTACCCCTCATGTGATTGAGGGAGGCCCGTGCCCCAGCAGTTGGGACTTAAATGGGCTGATGATGATAAATGTAAAAAATAAGACCACAATATGCTTTCAACAGATCTTAGGAAACTTTTATTATATTATAGGTTGTTCGTGGTGGTGATCGCCTGTTGGTAAGCGATTTCCGCCACCTTAAGGGTGCACCTGCGACATCAGTGGAGTCACAACTTTAGTCATATAACTCGAGACAACCAAATAGTCTTGACCAGCTGGTTGTTGTTGGCAGGGTGGATGGAAAGAGACCACGAAGGGCTAATCACCAACCCGTTGGTTCGATTCCGTGGGTACGGTACTAAGACTCACCAAAGTCGGAAACTGAGACTTACTAGGAAGACGTGGAAACAGTTCATCAACACCTTCACTAAAGTATTTCAGAACAAAAGTGATCCGACTGAGCAGTAAAAGTACTTATATTGCTTGATTGGCTCGATTGGACCAATTATTGACTTTCTCGGAGAATACAATAATTAAAAATATATATGACGCCACGAATCGTATAAGTAGGAAGGTACACCATAGTTCTCGGATAAAGATTTTTTTAATCGGATCTAAGGAGGATATTGGAATGTCGAACAAAATAAATAGATACTTTTTCTTCTGCCTAAGGACCGATACGACCAATATTTATCCGTGGATAAATATATAGTATAACGCCAGATTTGTATGAAATGACAACACTTTACAATAGACTTGTTCTCGAAATAAGATTCGTCTAATCCAGTCTTAGTAAAACAACGTTGTCCATAGTAGTATTAATCCTATATACTTACGAGTATTAATGGACTGCTGACGAGTCTAAATAAGTAACTGTGAGAGGCAAAGAAAATAATAGATACATCATTTCTTAACATGAAATAATATGTGTTTTGTCGGAAATAATATTAGGTACACAAATGCATGATATCTTCTTAGGTGTGGGGCATTTGGCCGCTATCCTTTCCTCCCCCATATTCACGGGGATGGACATACATGGGATACCAATGTGATTTCGATCCGGAAAGAGCCGTAGTCACAAGACCACCTACTTCCAGACTCCAGGCTCCGGTCTTCCAGACAGAATTATTAATATTTATTAATGCATAACATTTTATACGCCCTGTTGGTCTAGTGGTTTATTCCCCGGTCGAGCGAAAAGTATATTTCGAAGTTTTCAGCCATAGCTCGGGTTTGTGATCACCAATCTGCATTTGGAAAGCGAGGTGATTAAGCCTATTTCCATCATAATAGTGATAACTTGATTTCTATGATGGAGGCCTTTGCCCTGCAGTGGGACAGTTTATAGGCTGATACTTTACTTTTTTTTTTACTTTAATATTATATCCACTGAGTGGCACTGAGCACAACCTTAGAAAGTTTACACATGTACACTGTACAGTGAGTAAGCTTCTCTGACAAGCACTCTCACGTATAAAGAATATTTTATGAATGGATGAACATCTTAACATTTAGTCTGTGTGCAGGTGTCCCATCAAAAAAGGTCAAGAGGCCCTCTAGAAAAATAGAGATCTCATGTAGAGCGAAGGCTATAAATAGCGTTTTAATTAACCAGACAGTTCCATGTATACATTTTGAGTTTCAACACGTTTTGTCAAATTACTGCTTGTGACGATTAAGGAGGGAGAAAAGACGACTGCTCATTATTCCTAAGTGGAATCCTTTCAGCTAACGCATGCCGTACCAAAACCTTATCAAATCGTATGTCACGCCTTTAAGGAGACTTTACTACACATTTATATCAAAAGTTAGGTATAGATAATACGGCTAGGTACAGTACTGTACATAAAAGGAGTCTTTGCGTTTAGATTTTGACTTGACCGTTAACGCTTGACCGTGGGAGAGCCATGCTTCGGCATGAATGGGCCGGCACGACCGGGTTATTCCACGGCCTCACAGAAAACCGGCGTGAAGCAGCATTGTGCTGCGTTTCGCTGCGTGAGTGAGGGTATCGGAGGCCCAATTCGGAAGTATGTGGAGTTTAAACTCTGGACTGGAAACTGTCACTCTTGAGCCCGGGTTACGCTTGGACCATGATTCAGAATTTAGGAATTACAATGATTTAAAATGAAGCGACTGCCGTCTGACATTCGCAACCCTTTAACAGGAGATCCAGACCAACTGAATCATGGTTACACGTTTCAGAAACTATCCGAAACGTGCAGGTTCCCTCATGATGTTTTCCTATAAACGTTAAATTCAAAATTGGAATAGTCCCATGTTCATTGGACCAAAATCGACCAATAAAATAAAACCGTTATGAATCCGTGAAGCCTCCTCGCAATGAGCTGGTTTGATCTTTTTCCGTGTGGATGCTTTTAATTCGCCGAGCTCAACTTTTTATTCAGCCTTTGAAGCTGTTTTAAAAAGTTTAAACCACCATGTTTTTTTTTCAATAAACATAACTAGTGCACAATTCTTATTTCGTACTCATAACGAATGTAAAAGTGAATCCTAAGTACATTTTTATTCTTTATATACTTTAAGTTTTAATACGCTTTCCAATAATAATTCACGAATGCGAAAATACATACCGATAGTAGTTAGTACAATAAAGAACGTAGGCTAGGAAACCTTTACACTTTTCAAATAAGTATTTGATGTGGACTTACATACCAAAACAATTTTTCTTTTCTAACACTAATATGACCCTTATCCCTAATTTATTTATGGCACGTCACTGTATACTTTTATTTATATTTATGATAAAATATTTTTCTACTTCAACATTTAATGTAAATTCTACAAATATTTAATAACGACAAAACTATGTATGGATTTAAATAAACAATTATTTAACTTTTAAATATTTCGAAATTCAAAAATGTATTTGTCTATGATTGTGATACTTGGCAATTATTTTTTATCTCGGTACGCGCGTTAAGTTTGGAACGCGCGGTGGTGTCGGCGCGGTGCGTACGGATTGGTCGAGCCGCGGGCGCCCACTGACGCCGCGCCGGGAGGGGCGCCGGGTGCCTCAATCATGCACGGACATCTGCCGCCGAGATGGATTAGGAAAAACACCTATTCGGTACCTATGGATCTTTAATGGATTGCCGCTCACCGCAGCGCCAAACTTTCTAATATCAGACACGATCTGGCTTTTAAGACTTTTCGTGGATGTATTACGTAGGGAGTTAGATATTGAACATCTTTCGTGTTTTCAATTACAGTTGCCCGGTTCACTGTTTGTTTGGATAAAGGCTTATTTTTCCCAGAAAACTTTATTATTTACAAAAAGTATTCTTCAAAAAGAATTTGTATCCGCTACTTGGAAAGTACTGAAAACAAACGTGAATTCCCGAGAAAACGCGGGGTTATTTTTTTTTTCGTTTTTTTATTGAAGATGGGTTTGCTCTTCACACTGAACTCTAGAGTTGAGAGGAAACCTACGATGGAGCTAACTTACCTGAAAGTAGCCTTTTCACTGTAGCTTCGAAAATATTGGGGTTGTATTCACTGGGAAAAACAGACGCTGGCAGGGTTCAGGGATCCACTCCTTGGCTGTGCGCATTAGAAAGGAGGAGGACAAAACGCTTTGTACGCAATCGAGGAATATTCACCAAGAAGGAATGATATCCCCCAGTTTGTCTGCTCTCTCGATGGTGGAAAGGGGATGGCGAAATGAGTTCATGCAGCTCAGCAGCACACTCTCCGAAATACGGCCTGTAAAAAACAGACAGGCGAGCTATTTTGCGTCGATGGGCTAGACTGTGAAGCTTAGCTTTTACTAGCTTCCTCGGTCACCATTTAGTTTCTAGGATCTGCGTTCCACTGAGTCTAGTGCAGCTAGCTGGTATTTAGCTGAGCCATCCCATAGGTGAGAGCAGTACTCCATGCACGACCGGACTTGTGCTTTGTAGCAAGTGAAAAGCTGTCCCGGTGTGAAGTTTTTTTTTATGCTAGAGGCGACCAACAAGCAAGCGATTCACCTGATGGAAAGTAATCATCACCGCCCATGAACATGCGCGAAAACAGAGAGATCGCTAATGTATTGCCGGCCTTTTTAAAAAGGAATACGCTCTTCTCTTGAAGTATCTCTTAACTCTTTTAATAAATTAAAAATATCTATTAATAAATAAAGTACATTTTATACCTAAACAACTAATGATAAGAACGTCCTAAAAAATAAAAATCCAACATTAAAACGTCTCATATCATAATAGTCCGGATAGCCTCGTGATCGATTCCGACACGCATTCGTACTCTCCGGTTTTTTTTATAAAGAAAAATCCAGAGATATTTGATACAAGCTGTTATTAAATGTACTAGCACAACTTTAGTACGAGTTTTAACTAGAAACTATGCTCAAACAAGCTCACACATAAAAGGAGTATATGAGACATAAAAGCGAAACTATCCCAGGAAAGCTCATACTGGCGCTGTTATTAACATTTAAATAAAGCTCAGTTAAGCTGATGACGGAAAGTGACATTTTCATTTAACTTAAATAGCTGTAACATGAGGAACATGATTTTTAAAAATCAAAAAAAAATAATCACCTTTTCAAAAATATGTGGTACACTGCAAATACTTGATTGCAATAGACTGTTTTTTATCGTTTACATCCCGAAACCACATAACAGGTATCGTGAATAAATACCATTAATTACAGCCGGATGGAAAATCAATTTTGTATGGAACAGCTGATTTTTTTCGCTTATTTTGTTGATTTAAAATGCTGAATGGACTTTATTCACGATCCTATTATGAGATTTTCCGGATGTAAACGAAAAAAAATAACGGTGTATATTTTTTCAGCTCATTACAGTTAATAGAAATCAAATAGCGATGCTGGTGGACATAATAAGATCCGATAAGTGATTCACAATAAACATTAGCTCTCTTATTCACTCCACATGTTTGTTGTTTATTTGTAGAATACTGTAAATATATGCTTTATTTTTTTACATTCTTAATATTAAGTAAACTGTTATATTTCTATTTTAAATCAGAAACGAATACCCCTACAGGTTCAGTTCAGGTATAAATATTAAAATGTTGATTTCGTATAGAATTTAAGTTTTAAATTGTACTTATGAATAATAATTATAAATATTTCACAACATCACATAGGTACAACCCATGCGGATAAAGAATGGGATCAGAAATGGCGGTGCATCTATTCACTTCTCGCTCGCACACTATTTGCGTCTATACTCGCACTCGTGGGGTGCGAGTATAGACGCAAATAGTGTGCGAGCGAGAAGTGAATAGATTCGCCGCCATTTCTGATCCCATTCTTTATCCACGCGGGTTGTACATAGATCTGACTAGATCTGATAGGTGGTTCAAGCACCTGTGTTACGGATATCAGAACAAACAACGGAATTACAAATATATACATTTAGTACTGTTATTTTGTAAATACATACTTATAATACATAGAAAACACCCAGACCAATACAAGCAGATATGTTCATGCACATCCAAACCCGCAACCCTTGCACCAGAGGCAGCCTTTACTACCACCAATTACCGTAGTATTGGTCTGAACTATAAAATTTTATTTATTTCATTTCATTTTTTCTCAGTAGAAATCGACATCCCGAACCAGTGGTAGATATTATGTACCTATTTTGACATTCATAAGTGTTCTGTGTGGACCTAAATTGAATATAGAATTTTTTATCTTTATTTGTCTCTTGGCTTGTTATTAGCAATCTACATTTTTATCAAAGACCCTGTGAAAATATAACCACTACGTTTCAATCGGAAGTAGAAAATTTCCAAGAATATTAAGACTAGTAACTGAAGTAGTCTCGACCCACGGGTCTGATGCAAATAAGCCTGAATAAACCATCTTAATTAATACTTTCAATTAACTAACCAATCTATTAAGATCTTAAGGAGTAAAATACACGAGGTCCTCGAGGAGTTTCATCGATAAAAAGTAAAAGAAGTTAATTAATTTATGTCAGCCTGTTATTGCAACTTCGTGTATTTGAGAAGTCGATTGAAATCCGCTAGATGGCATACTCTAGGACCGATGTCTATCTTTACAGTCCCGCGGCAAAAGACGGATTTTAAATTTAAGATTCCTTGTTTCTATAGCCACAAAGCTCAAATTTGAATGTTGTCGTGACAGAAGAAAGCCAATCACGGGACTTCTTTGGTAACGCGAACTCTACAAAGCGATTGGTGATTTTAAACGTGATTTATCATGAAAAAATGACATTTTAATGAACGAAACATGCATAGAACTGAAGTCAGCGAGATGTGCCATTTTCGGAAAAAAACATCACAAAGCGTGAAAGAGATCCAACCGGCCCTGATGCAGATTCTGTACGGGTGCGGTAGAGAAGGAATGTCGCCCAGTACGTCATCCTAGTACTAACGACTTCTCGCAGTTTGTCAAGTATGGCTTTCTAAGAAAAAAGGCACAGTCTGTTTAGGGTGCATGTCTATGCTGTTGTTATTGAAGTTGAACCTCAGCCTAGCAATAATTATTATACCATGTAATTTTTGCGCACGTGACAAACACCAACTGCAGATCGCTAAATATATAATAAAAAAAGCTTGTACAGCACTTACATATCGTCAAACATTGAATTAATATAAAACCAATTAAAAACCAAGTAAAAGGCGACTAAGATAAAGCTGCTGGCATGATCATCAGCACCTAGAGAAGGAAAACTCTGCACATATATCAAAACCCTCGCCAACCCGTCTGCCAAGCGTGGTGAGTATGGCAATTACCCCTCATGTGATTGCGGGAGGCCCGTGCCCCAGCAGTGGGGACTTAAATGGGCTGATGATGATGATGAAAACCAATTATAAGTGCTTACGTATAATTTACATGTTAATACCATTAATGTATAAAAAACATAATGCCCGAAAAGTGGTTTTAGTCGTGAAACTCGCCAGTTACTTACTCTTTTAAATCGCCAAAGTTTTCATACAATGTTTTATAATCCTCATATTGGTATGAGGATTATAAAACATGACTTGGGTCATACAGTTTAATGCAATACAAAATATAATGAAGGAAATAATAAAATAAATATTATGAGGTAAACTGAGGCAGACCAGGCCTCAAGACCAGACCCTCATGTGTTTACACCGATTAGACTTTACAAAGAGAACACGAGTAACGCAACAACTCTGCGATTGGCCAAAACTTCGAAGTAACCTAAAAATGTACAAACAAATGCCCAAACGGCGATTCTGTGTATCCACAACTTTTTAAGGGCCCACAGTTCTCGAGCGTAGGGTTGCCAGGTCTTTGATGCGTAAAACCTGACAACTCAATCAGTGTAGCCGGACATATGTGTCGAAAAAATCAGACAATCTAAATGTATGTATGTCTGTTTTGTTGTATGAGAAAGAAAGCAATCATCACATCATCATCATCAGCAACCCACACTCGTCCACTGCTGGACATAGGTCTCCCCTAATGCACGCCACTGCTCCCGATTTTCGGCCACTCTCATATAGTCCACACCAGCCAGCCTTCAAGAAAGCAATAAACGTATTTTATTTTTATATATACTCGTAGTTTTCTTTCAATATAGTTAGTGAGAAGTTCTAAAAAGCATGAATTAAAAACAAGAACTAATTCTAAATATAAAAAAGAAGAAAATTGTACATCATGGTCACTTATATAGAAACAATAAATATATTAAAAACTGTACCGGAGGGGAAAATCGAGGGCATAAGAGGGAGATGACGTATAAGAGTGATCTAGAAGGACAATCTTAAGGAATAAACCGGAAAAAAGACGCTGCTCTGCTTTTTAGCAGAGCAGCGTCTTTTTTCCGGCTTTTTTCCGGTCCCTGAAATATTCCTCATCTCAGGGTGATCGCCGACATCCGATGAGGATATGGCACTAGAAGTAGAAGTCAATATAGGTACGGAAAGGGGGAGGGGGGTATAAACAGTCCACTTCGGACGCCAACACATAATTTATTAATTTTAAAAACCTTACAATATGCTGAGGCCGGACACCTTGTAATTTGACCAC
This sequence comes from Marasmia exigua, assembly GCA_019059595.1. Lineage (NCBI taxonomy): Eukaryota > Metazoa > Arthropoda > Insecta > Lepidoptera > Crambidae > Marasmia > Marasmia exigua. Next base: position 5,339,454 of record CM032471.1, read on the forward strand.
GCAACCAAAAAGCCTATGTCCGGCTTTATCCGGACGGACTGGCAACCCTACCCAGGGCGGGAGTTTTTTCCCGACAAGTTTCGGCAATTTCCCGGGACTAGGCGTAATCCGGGAGGAGGGGGAGTTTTATTAATTGCGGCGTCCTATTGAAGCTTGTCCCGGATTACAGCGATCGCTGCCGCTTCCCAGACAAACATTCTTAAAGCGAAAAAGTGATCAATAATCCTCCTACCTATAAGCAAAATATTTGGGTTTAATTGAAATTGTTACGAAGGGCATCATTTTAGGATTCCATAACAAGGAAACGACACAACCTAGTTACAGTATACCTGAATCGTTTAAGTTGCAATTAGGTATCGTTATATTGCAAACTCCCCAAATCCTGAATCCAAGCTTACCCCAGCTTACTTGCTCCAGAGCGACAGTTTTGGACGCAACCGGGTATTACACGCTAAAATAAGGATTGCAGGTAGGTAAATAATACACCGCAGTGGCGGCCTTACCAATAGGTAAGGCCAGGTAAGGTAGCAATACTAGGAACCGCCCTGAGCCTCGCAATAGCGTGGCTCAGGGTGGTTCCTAGTATTGCTACAGTGCTACTGGGGGGTTCTCCGGTGAGTCGTATTATCTGCTACGAGAGGGTGGTTCGTCGTATCATTTGCTACGGCGAGGTCCCCCGGCGGCTCGTATTATTTGCTATAAGAGGGCCGTTTGTTCTTTTATTTGGAGAGGTCCCTCGGCGGCTAATATTATTTGCTGCTACAGGGCGGCTTGTCCTATCATTTGCTATGGAGAGGTCCCCTGGCGGCTCGTATAATTTGCTTCGAGAAGGTGGCTTGTCCTATCATTTGCTACGGAGAGGTCCCCCGACGGCTCTTATTATTTGCTACTAGAGGGCGCCTTGTCCTATCATTTGCTACAAAGAGGTCCCCCGGCAGCTTGTATCATCGGCTACGAAAGGGTGGCTCAACGTGTCATTTGCTACGATTTGCTAAGGGGGGGTTCCCCCGGTGGTACTTTTTAACAAACTTATCGTTGGCATTAAATTAATGAAAACACCATTTTTCCCCAAGGTGCTTAAGAGCATATGTAATCATTAAAACATGCTTTCCGATCCAAATTCCAATCAAATACACTTTTATATGTAAAGGATTTTTTTCTTTATGATTTATTTTGGGAAAAATTGTTTGTTTTCATCTGTATAATGGTCTCAATAAGTTTGTTAGACGATAAAAATCTCGGTGTGTACGTACGCAGCCCTCAGGCCAAGGAAATTTAAGTTTTCTTCTTCAAAAATTAAAACAGTAATTTATTTACCCGTGCAATACGCATTTATTATGATCACTGCCTACACCTTAAGCGCAGACATGCGAGAAGTTTCCCCATTTCGCTACACTTTCAAAGGAAAAGAAGAAAAAGTGTACGCGCGCGTGAGTGACATATAGAGGGCAGCACTGGTCGCTGCAAGCGCGGAAAGCACTCCGCGGAAGATTAATGAACGACGCTCGGAGGCGTGATCTATCTGCTCTTGATTAGTCTGTGACGTGTGACTTTAACGTAGATACTGTGCGACCACGATCAAAAGGCACTTCAGTGGACATTCACAGGGAAGCGTTGTACAACATTTTTTCTGTTGGAAAATGTCAAAACAGCATTATAATTACAACTTTTGCCCCGTGCCAAATAATCGTTGGGCGACTATTCTGTTGGTTGCTAAAAGATGTATAAGAAGGCCGGCAATACATTAGTGATCACTAGACATCGGATTATATGCATTTGCATTATTGCATATGCAAACGCATATAATGCTATTTTTATAGCGTTATTGCATATTTTGGTACTTTTTCATTGACAGTGCTTATTTTAGTATTTATACGTGTTAGACGTGTTGTACTTCGCCGCCGTCCCCACACCAAACATCAACACATCGCCCTCGCACGCACTGCGAGAGCGCATTGAGAGCGATCCGTACTCGACTCTCTAGCGCTAGGCGAAAGCGGGATGAGGTGACGCGCGTAGGGGGAAGGGGCGGACAGCACTCGTTGTTTACTTCACTCACGCGCCTCACGCAATTCAATTGTTTTCGTTTCGCCGGCCGCGCTGTATTTATTTGCGATTTTGTGTTGAAATAATGCCGCCAGTGAAAAAAAATACCCAGACTTTAATGGAATCTTGAATAAAATGTTACCCAGGTCAATTTACGACTGACGGCACTGTGATTTTCTGCAAGGTTTGTGAAAAGCGAATACCATCAGATCGATCAACATGTTAATACTGCTTCCCATTTAGCTGCAAGACAAAAACCTACGTTAAGTCGACAACAATTACTACCTAATATTTCAACTTCTAATTCAGATACTAAACAGAAAATAGAATTCAACAAAGATCTATGTGAATTATTTGTTGCTTGCAATATTCCTTTTCATCAATTAAATAACGAAATATGCCGAAACTTCCTGAAGAAGTATTGTACTAATCAGATAATTCCTGAAGAATCCACAATTCATAAAAACTACCTATCTGCTATCTACGAAGAAGTACTAAGTGAAATACGCGCCGATCTTTCGAACAATCTATTATGGATATCAGCTGATGAAACGACAGATACATGTGGACGATATATGGCGAATCTGATTGTTGGGAAATAATCCAAAGATCCCTCTACTCCCCATTTGGTTGCTTGCAAGGTCCTAGAAAAAACAAATCATTCCACTATTACCCGGTTCAGAAATGATTACATCAGGTCCCTTTTTTCCGATTCTGCTATGGACGAAAAAATATGTTGCGGAAGAGATCAGAAAAGAATTCGGGATTGTCAATAAATTGATTTCTTCTACAAAAAAAGTGTTTTTAAAAGCACCGTCGCGAGTCTTGTACTCGCGACGGTGCTTTTAAAAATATAAGGAGCGACTGCCAAACCTAGCACTACCTCCAGAACCAATAATAACACGTTGGGGAACTTGGTTGAAAGCTGTATTGTTTTATGCTGAGAATCTTGAAGCCATAAAAGAAGTAGTTGGACAATTTGACAGTTCAGAAGCCATTGCAATCAAATCAAGCCAGCGGGCATTTGAGAATCCTTCAATTAAACAAAATATTGCTCTTATTGCAACACATTTCAGCAATAGAAACTAAAAACCTTCCTCTGTGCAAGTCCTTGGAAATATTGGAAAAAAATATTGAACAGAGTAACGCACTTCCGAATTCACTTTCAGAAAAAGTTCGTGGCAAATTAAATGCTGTTTTGTATAAAAATCCGTGTCTCGAAGAAATAAAAAAAGTTAACGCATTTATCAACGGCACCAGTCAAATTCTGCCTGAAGAGGTCTCGGCAGAAATGGCCCCAAATTTTAAGTTCTGTCCGGTAACGTCAGTGGACGTTGAAAGGTCATTTTCAGCATATAAATTAGTTTTAAGTGACAAACGTCACAAATTTGCGCCAGAAAACCTTGAAAAATATGTTATTGTATATTGTCACAAGAATTACAACCAATAAGTACCTATATAATTATGTATTGTGAAAATAAAGTTAATTCTAATAATGTTTTTTTGATTGTGCATATTTTGTGCATATTTCGCCCTTTTTTAGTGCATATTTGCATGCATATTTTGGCATTTTGATAGTGCATATAATCCGATGTCTAGTGATCACTCTCATTTCGCGAATGTGCATGAGCGGCATTGATTATTTTCCATCAGGTGACCCGCTTGCTCGTTTGTCACCTCTAGCATAAAAAAGTATAGACGCTCATATACAGACAGCTACAAATCAGGTTACTACTTCTTATCTTAGCGTGTTAATACCGGTTGCATTTAAAGACAACGTTTTGGAGCCTCTGGGGTACTCTAGGACCATCATGCATGATCCAGGAATTGGTAAATTAATTGGGAAACGGTGATCTAGGTAATTACAACTAAGCAAATAGCGTCCTACCTTCGCTACCCTTAAATAGGGGAAACAAACCAACTGTATCGTGGTTATACGTATCGGATACTATCCGAAACGTGTATCGGTTCCCTCGCAATATTTTCAATCACTAATGGAGCTAATGGTAGAAGAATGGACAAAGATTTAAAAACTCCAGAGGTTCATGCTCGAACCTTCTGTAAGGAAGGCTTACGTTCTTATACATCAAGCCATCGCTGTGCTTAGATGTCTTACTATTGACAATCTTTATGATCACAGCATTGTGTAAAGTTGTATTTTTAAAAGTTCGTCATATTTTTCCAAAATCTCGCCAGCACAAATTTTGGAGTAAATTATCTGTACAAAGGTCCACACTCCCTGAAATAAAACTTTGTTCGCTCCACTTTTTCCAGCTAAAATCACACTCCACATCCACAGCCTCACACAGACACGAACAAAAGATCCAATCAACCAACTATGACCCTTCCAGCTCACAGAAGCAAGCGCAAAAATCACACATCCTTTTTGTCTGACACTGTATACTAAGCAAAAAAGATTTGTGATGTAACAACGCGAGTTAGTTCTCTCTGACTCGAGTTGGAATCAACTGATTCACTCACTCAGAAGTATATTTTGGGATGTTTACTAAGTAGATTACATTAACAAAGGTGTCAATTAAAACTCTGGCTATATTTTGTCAGTAAGCACTGATGATGGTACTAAAACAACTTCACAAAGAATAAAGATTAAAGTCATAAAAAACTTTTCGTACAAATTTGCTATATCTTCTGATGGACTTAGTATGGAAGTTCCAAATTTACTGTCAATGGTTAATGAGATTTCGTGTAAATGTTGTTTGTAATAAGCATGTGCATAAGCACTACCAAGTAGGCACATACGTATCCGGGTTATTTTAAAATCTGTAGTAATCTTGGCAGTGGGTTTAAAATAACCCGGTTACGTATGTGCCTACTTGAATTGGTCAGTGCCGTGACATCCTGCGTGGTGAAACCCACGTTGTTGAAGTTGAACCACATGCTAAATTTTTTGAAGTTTTTACATAGTTAGAGAAAGGCCAATCAGCCCGACTCCACTCCGCCTGATGATAATGGTGATATTTACTATAGAAAGATCAGTAACTACTTAAAAACTCGATTGACGCAAATTTCATGTCGTGTAAACTCGAGTCACTTTACCTCGAGTTGGATGTACATCTCTAAAAATACTGCAATCAACTACGAGCCGTAAAGCGCTGACATTAAGCGCTAGAACCGCACTTGTTTACCGGACTTTACCGGCGTACAGTTCTAGTAAAACGGAAATTACTTTCGTTGCTCACGAGTCAGTGAGCTAGGTCCGAATGACTTGTAATAGAGAACAATCCGAGGAGGATAAATGTAGCAAAAATAACGAATGGCCGTCTCCGGGACAACGATAACATTCGTTATATAATTTAGGGAAACCACTGGAGCTGTGAAACCAAGTTTGAATTATGGTTAAGATAGTCAGCCAAGAGTTATAATGAATCCCGACTCTGCCGGCCAAACGTCCGCCGAACGAGTGGCAGAGCGTCCTATTTTTATGTGATAGGTGGCAGACGAGCAAACGGATTACCAATGGTAAGCAATTGCCGCCGCCTACGGACACCAGCAAATCCTATGGAGTCACAAGTGCACTGCCTTCCCTAAACTACACGCGCCGGACAACCCTGTCACCGCTTCACGGTGGAAACATTCCACCAGGGACTAAAAAATTTGGCAATTCCTATTTCTGCCGCTTCATCAAGAAATGGAACTCATTGCCGACGCATGTATTTCCTCCTTTCTACAATATGGATTTCTTCAAACGAAGCGTGAAGAAGCATATCGCGGGCCAGTTTGGCGGCGCCAACGGAAGTGATTCCTTGACATCGCTTGCTTTGTAATTGCAACTTGGGCTCTTCTATTGCTTGCCATCAGGCTGAAGAGAGCCAATATACTGAGCCTCTATAAAAAACCCTTCTTTCTCCCGGAATGGGCCTCCAGTACCTTCAATAACTTGGTGAAAAAAGCACAGAAGCTGCTTCACTCCAGTGTCTGTGGGTGCGTGGCAGCACTCCGTTCGAGCCGGTCCGTTCATGCCGAAGCGTCATAACGTATAACACATCGCTTATCTGACCTCAGTCTCTAACCCATGCCGTGTCTGCTATAATGATATCTCCGTGATATCCACCTAGGATGCTCTCTAATACTCTGTTCTGCATCGGAAACAAAGCTATTCATGGCGTCAACAAACATGTGGCATCTTATCTAAATCGACGCGATGTCTGGCACTAACCTTTGAATGAACCAGACTACGACTCAATAACTACGAGGATATTATACTACTAAAATCTAATAGGATTGCCCAAAATCTGGCTTGTTCGCGTGAAGCACACCTGTGCTGTGGTTCGCAGCGTGAGTGAGGGTACCGGAGGCCCGATCCGAGGGAACGGGGGGTTTAAAGGTTGGCATCGCACTTGCGACTCCACTGGTGTCGCCGATGTCCAAGGCGGCGGCAATCGCTTACCATCAGGTGATCCGTCTGCTCGTCTGCCACCTATCACATAAAAAAATGTTATTGTATCTTTTCCCAATACTGACTATTATTTTTACTGAAGGAGTATATTTATTATTGATAGAGCGATGGTGGCTTAGTGGTTCAGAACGCCCCTTACATATGGGGGGAACCCTGGATTTTTCAAATATATGTGAGTATTTCTACAATTAACTCGTCGGTGAGGGAAAACATCGTGACGCACATCTCGGATAGTTTCTGAAATGTGTAACCATGATTCAGTTTGTCTGGTTCCCCTGGTAAAGGGTTGCGAAGGTCAGACGGCAGTTGCTTCATTGTAATTACCAGACTCCCCAAAACAAGAATCATGGTCCAATCGTACCCCGGGCTCCAGAGCGACAGCTTGGGATACCACTGGGAATTATCCCGAAGATATTTATTGAATAAAAGTAATACAATGCCTGTTAATTATACGAAAGAAAATAGATGATTAAAATTTCCCTTTCCTAATCTAACTTACCTATAATATAATAAACAGTTTCACATAGTACGTATCTATATGACTGACCGGATGGCGCAATTGGTAGTGACCCTGCCTCTTACGGCAAAGGTCGTGGGTTCGATCCCCACCCTGGACAAACATTCGTGCGATGAACACTTGTGTTTGTTCAGTGTCTGGGTGTAATATATGTATTTAAGTATATATTTGTGTTCCTCTGTTGTCTGATATATGTAACACAAGTGCTTAAGCTAGTTAGTACGGAATCAGGTCAACCTATGAGATGTTGAGAGAATTAATAATAATATTGTGAGAATTAATATATATGTGTATAATAGTGAGTTTGTGTTTGCATCATAGGTACAGTTATTGAGATTACCTTAATTCATAACATTCTTGTATCGGCCAAGAGTTTTATATAGGCTACTTTATATCTTTCGAACATACCTCGGGTTTATGATCACCAATCCACATTATACAGCCGTGATAATTAAGTTTCAGAGTCGCAATGACTTCATTTCTATGATAGAGGCCTTTGACAGTGGGGCAGTATATAGGCTGATATTGTACTGAAATACATATATTTTTCCAACACGTAATTTTACCGCTATAATTACGTGTTGTAAAAAATATAAGAAATATAACCTCTTGTCTTGCAATACTGAACGTAATGATTCGTGACAGCCACACATATATCACTGTATGACACCTGCCACGAGTCTTTAGCTCGAGTATAGCTTTTCTACAGTGCTACCCGTACATCTATTAATCACAACTCAGATAATTATTCGGCTTTCCTCATGACCATTCTAGGCACGTTTAAATCCTGACAGAAACAAATTATAGACGAATATCTCTACGCCAGGTGTCGGGAATACAGGCTAGAGAGGGTCCGAACGGGTTTAGTCGACTTTCCGTTAATATGCTAGTTCTTTTATTATATCGATTCAAAAGTTAGTGCCCACATTATCATAACTCGGTGGTTAGATTCTTCTGTCAATCGTAACATAGGTATTTATTATTTGATAGAAATGGGGTGAGCCCTGCGTCTCATAGCCACTGCGACCAGTAGATGATCTATTGTGGCAGCCCCGTAACCTATTACAGCACCTCATGTAGCTCCAGTTCCAGGATAAACCGAGAATGGAGCTAATGGGAATGGAGCTGGTGGTCACGTAACATAGGTACAGGCCGCGCTACGTGTGTGAAGGAGTGTAGCGCTGGCCGTTAGTTTGCGCACTTGTAAAATAGCTAACTTTATACTAAAAATAATTTCTTCGCACTCAAGGTCACTGCTAAGACTTTTTTTTGACAATTAATTTTGTTTGCTTTCTATATGATTAAAGACTCAGTGCATGCTCATTGTCATTATAGGTAACAGGGAATAATTAATATTAACTAGTTCATTAGATGGCGAGACGAGGTCGAAAAGGATTTGCGTACACATACACGTTAGGTACACAAAATACACTAGACAAGCGTCCGTGGCACTCATTCAGCTGGTCTCACTGAAAACCAGCGTCATGGCCTTAGTCTGGGCTGTGACATAAGCTGAGTCCTCACTCAGCTTATGTCACAGCCCAGTTATGGTGTGTTATGACGTCTAGTATAAATGGCCCTCGCCATTAATACTAGACGTCATAACACACCATAATATTCATTTGGCACTGTCTGGACATGATTGAATATAGTTTTGTTTTTTTTTCCTCTTGTTTTATTTTTATGTATTTTTAATTGTTTAATGTTTTGTTTTCTGTTTGTGCCAAATTGTGTTCTGTTTACAATTGCTATATGTTCTGTGTTGTGATGTCTATAATAATAAATATTTTCTTTCTTTCTTTCTTTCTTTACACTTCTGACGGATGACTGGCAGGAGGTGGCACAAGACCGGCCTAGATGGAGACTCTTATTATCGGAGGCCAAGGCTCACTTTGGGTCGCTGCACCTATCTAGTTAGTTAGTTAGTTTATTTCCAGGTCTAAATTTTTAATCCTACTTAGATTTTTTTCTCAAGATTTTAAGAGACACAATTTAATCCGTTTCAATAAATCTACGGGGACTGAGACATTCCAGCCTCTAGCCTAGGGGCCTCTGGAGGCATCAGGGGTTTCTTGACGGCGTGACGTGACATCCAGTTAATTGCTTCTAGCCTGGCGTCTGGCTTCTTTGAATGTACTATATGAGGCTATTTATCTCAAGATGTAAAAACATACCTACATTTTTACTATACCTATAATTAAGGGTAGATGCAATATGCTTGTGTACTAGGTCAGAGATTGGCAGATTTTTAAATAGCATTGAGAAATAACGGTCAAAAGGAGCTAAAATTTCAGCTTGAAACCTTATGTATTATTTTTGTTATAGCCCTCAAAGGCTATGCAAGTAAATTTTTAGTCTTAAATTTACGAAATATTTATATAGTAATCGATATCATATTCAATTTATAGCAAGTTTTGTTAAGAAACCATTTTCATAAACGCTCTATTTTATATAACTATCGAACAAAGCTATCTCGCGATGCGCACAAACTAGTGAGGGCTGACGTCACGCCTCGCGTCGCTGTTTGTATGGAGCGTTTTGGGCGAGTCTATTATAAGTGATTTTCAAATTGTCCTATCTCGAAGAGTTTCCAAGCTAACAAATCCATTCTTTCACCGATGTTATCACTTTTGAGGGGTTCTTATATTACCAACAAGAGAAAAAAATAGGACACAAGCCTATTATGGAGGAAAATCCAATGGATCCATTTTAGATGTTTTAAATAGAAAATCATTAAATGCGCCATAACCATTTTCACCGTGGGAAAACCACGCTTTGGCATGAATGGGCCGGCTCGACCGGAGGGATACCACAGGCTTACAGAAAACCGGCGTGAAGCAGCACTGTGCTGTGTTTCGCTGTCTGAATGAGGATACCGGAGACCCAGTCCGGGGGGAAAGGGGGTTTAAAGGTTAGCAGCGTACTTGTGACTCCACTGGTTTCGCGGGTGTCCATGGACGGCGGCAATCGTTTACCGATCCGTCTGCTCGTCTGCCACTTTTCACATTAAAAAAATTAGAACGCTGATCATCTAGTCTCAGACTAGGCATTTATTGAACTAGATGACTGTTGGGGGCGTCTCCCACACCCAGACCGGAGACACATTAGCTACATATATGTATATACATATTAAGGATATAAAAGACGGGAGTTTAAAGGTTGGCAGCGCACTTGTGACTCCACTGGTGTCGTGGGTGTCCATGGGCGGCGGCAATCGCTTACAATTAGGTGATCCGTCTGCTCGTCTGCCAACTATGTCATAAAAAAACATATACTCTACCCAAGACATCTCTTAAAATTTAACTTTAAGTTTTGTAATAACAAAAGCTTTTTTAAAACTCAAACTAAGTAGATTAGTCTCCTCTATACACGAATAACGGAATTGTGAAAAACAAATATCATGTATTCTATAAAGTTTTTACCAGCTACAAACTGCATCCCTCCGAGCCGAGTGAGCAGAGCGAGCGAATTGCAATAAATATTTGAATCCATCACAAATTCACGATACAAAATGCATCGCCGCGTCCAGGGATGCCTTGCGCCCGGTTTCCGAGTACTTGGGATATTTTTCAAAATATGATAAACCATGGAAATGCATCTTTTCTCTAGAGAGAATAATCCTCTCACACAATAGGTACATACCTACATACCATGACTGCCTCGGTGGTTAGTGGGTCGCACCTTAAAGCGACGGCTGTGCAAGAGGTCCCGGGTTCGATCCCCGGGTCGGGCCAAAAATTTGTACCTAAGTTTTCGGTAAGAAATTCTTAGTGGCAGCCCGGAGTCTGAAAGTAGGCGGTCTTGTACCCCGTGCCTCGGAAAGCACGTTAAGCCGTTGGTCCTGCGCCCAATCCCTCTCTGGTCGTATCACAGTAGTGTCCCATCGGAATATGAGGGTAAGGGAATAGAGAGTGCACTTGTGTTTGCGCACACACTTTAGCACTATAATATATCCTGCGTACGTGGCTGACCGTTGAGATTGGCCGCCGTAGCCGTAATCGGTTGGAGGATATATTATACATACCTACATAGATTTCAAAAATCCTAAGATGGATACTCGGATTCGAAACTTAAACCTCCCATTCGGAAGTCGAAGGTTGTTGTCCACTGAGCTCCCATCGCTTATGAATCAAAATTATCTATCTACAAAAAATGCATTGTTAATTTTATACTTACTCCACTGGCTCAGCGACCTGAAGCGAGTCTTGGCCTCCGAAACAAGAGAACGCCACTATGATCGATCCTGCACTACTTGTCACCGGCCTGAAGTTCTCGCAGATCATTCTCGACGACGTCCTTCCAGCGATACCTGGGCCGGCCTGCCGGGCGTCGGCCCATTGGTCGGCTCTGGTATGCTTTCTTCACGAGACGTTAATGTTATAAGTACACTAAAATCCCGTTTTTGGTGGCAAACCAAATAAAAAACTAGAAAAATAAAATTATTGCACCAGAACAAAAACTATTTAAAAAAATAATAACACTTCTTCTGTAGCCCCAAAGCTTGACCGTAGCATATTATTATTAAATGCAAGTAGAAAAATCTCTTCCAATTTACATTTAGAAACTGGGTCGGGTACTCGGTTTCATATTCCATAAAGTTTCATGAATGGCTTCCATTATGATTCGGATTTTTTAGCTTTCCACGGTTTTTAAGTATTAGATACGGATTCATTCAAAATATCTTGATATTGCACCTATATGGTAGGTAGATAAAACAACCTATATGTTTGAAGTTCCATCCATCCGCACTAAGCACTACACAAACTCCTTTCTTATGAGAACAGCCAAGGAGTTTAACTCGTGGCCCGCCAATGTATTTCCTGAACAATATAACTTTAAGGCAAGAGTGAATAGGCTTTTCAAGGCCAATCATGGCCTACCTTTTACCTCATCTTCACTTAACATCAGGTGAGATTGAGGTCAAATGCTTATCTGTCGTATAATAAAAAAAAAGTTCTCAATTTGACCTGTAAATTTTTTCCTATCTATTCGGACTTTCCTTGACAAAAGTTAGAAAACTAGGAATGCTGCCGGGCTCAACAGATACGTTCTCAATGCTCAGTGACCTAGATCAATCTACATACCACTAACAACTCTTCACAAATGACAACAGAAAAAAAATTGTCTAGCAACGGATTCTCAAAATCTACATTGATTTACAATTCAAATCCCTTACTAACTGACCTCGAAAGAAATAATAGGAACGAAATCGACGGTTTTTAACTGCTCCTCGTCCCGTTACTCTCTTGACTTTGTAGAAAGGGAAACAAAAATGAATTCAATGTGTAATATGATAAAGTTCATTGTAACAAAATCTTAAATTAGTCTAGCATCTGTGATGGAGATAGGTAGGTGCCGCAGCCCTAGATCCATTTTACCTTGAACCTACGGAACTGAATCTATTTCCGTACAACTCTGACACTGCCTGCAACCTACCAACAAGCCCCTACATCTACAAGCCGACAGTGTGCTGACATTTGCGACTTATATTCTTAGTAATACGGTTCAAAATGCTTAGGTAGTTTTGTTAACGGTGTTAAAACATGGTTGTAAGTTTGCCGAGAGATTCATCTTGCTCGAACTCGGGATATCTGATATTTGACATGTTCCGAAATATCACATATTGTGCAGTCATAAATACATGAAACTTTGACAGATCAGTGTAGGTTAAAGGTCGCAACTTTAGGGACTTTGTGGAGATCCGTCCTAGAAGAGTCCTCACACGTAGCCCTCTGTACTTAACCAGTAATGAATGGTGAAAAGATCTTGTTAGTGAATAAGAGTGAATACATAATCCTGTTAATAGCCTTAAACAACGTCTAATTTGTAAATAAAATTAATTCGAAAATACTTTCGAATTAATTTTATTTTTTGTGCGCGGAGAAACATAACTAATATAGGTAAGCAAGCAAACAAACTCTGTAACTAGCAAACAATGGCACGGACCGGTTTATTACATACCAAAGACCGGTAGGGTCTTTGGTATGTAATAAACCAATAAAAATAAAAAATATATAAAAATCATACACGCTTTTCTGGTTCTACATTTAAATTTTATCACACCCAACATAAATAGGCATCTGTTTCATGAACAAAAAATAGTGATACTACGGGAATCGACTTGCGTCTAAACCACCGCTCAGACCGATACGTCACTATTTGAGCATAGCCGATTAGTCAAGTTTGGAACTAGTCAATACATTTTCTGATATAGAGCTTGGGGGGGTTGGGTTACAATAGTATAGTAATATAGGGGTTGGGGACTACGGTGCGGTGGCCTCCTCGTGTGGCCCTTTCGGTAGTATTTTTGCTCACGGGAGCACGGGAGGGCTCCTGGAGTCGTTCTGTCGACCCGCAGTTGAGCCCCCCCAGGGCCTAGGACCGGCCTCACGGTTTAGGGCATCGGAAACCCTTCTCCTGTGGCCTTTTTTGTTCTGGGCCCGGGGCCCTGTCCGGCGTCACGCTACTCGTGATAGCGTTTTCGACGTGGGCCCCACTGGGTGGAGAGCCTTCGGGCTCAGCGGCCGTAAGGCCATGTGCTGGAGGTCCGGCGTTGGGTCGTCTAGCCAGGATGGCTCAATGTCGACCGGTGGTGCCAATTTTCTCGGCTCCGCATCCAGCGGAGTTGGGTTTTGCGGCGTTTTCGTTCCGAAGGCTGTGGGTCTTTATTTCCCCAACCCACTCTGCACTGCAGCCAGCAGTGTATGGGTGGGGAAGGGTACCCGCAGTCCTCCTCCCGGTGGTGTTTGCACTGCAGCCAGCAGTGTGGGCGCCATTCGGGGGGCGGTGTTTGGTGGGCCGTGGGAGAGGCCCTAGGTCCGTTGGGCCGGTGTGTGGTAAGAGGCCGTACTGGCGAGCCTCTTACGCCCTGAGCGGGTTCGCGGTGACAAGGTTCGTCCTATAGCCCGTGTTCCCGCTCTGAGAGTTTCTCCCGGGTGAGGGATGGAAACTGTCGCAGAGAGTTTAGTGGGTATACCCCTAGGAGCACCCCAGGGGAGAGCCCCACACTACCCGGCCGACTCCCAGCGGCCGGGTGTGCATAAGGCGGCGCCGACCATCGGCGCCGACGTCGGTTCCTTCTGAGCCGGCGGCATTCTCTCTGCGTTACCAAAAAAAAAAAAAGTAATATAGGGGTTGCAACTAAAATATGAATGCATTTATAAAGATTGGTTCATAAACGATTGTTATGGAAATTAAGTCTTTAACGTAACTTTTAGACGTGTGTAACTCTTTACTGAAAGGACTCAGTGATCTGACTCAGCCAAATGATACACGGTTCCGAATCTCAAATGTTCGCTCCGAATGTATCATTGAACCGAATGATCAGAATGAGCTGAATGATCCCATGAACCAAATGATCGGATTGATCCATTTAGCCGAATGATCCGAATGAGCGGAATGATCCGATGAGCCAAATGATCCAAATGAGCTAAATGATCCGAGTGAGTCGAATAATCCGAATGAGCGGAATGAATCAATGGATATATCTAAGAGTCAATGTTCCAAATGAAGCGTTTCACTGTTCCGCATCTCTGCACTGATCCAGATGCAAATGTTCCAATCCTTTAAAAGATACGTTTTTACTTTAGTAACTTTAAGATGTCCAAAAAATCTATATCCAACAAGTACTAATACCACAGTATTAAAGATAAGTGTGATGCTATAATAGGGTAGCGTCGAGTGGAGCGGCGTGACCTAGTTCGCGACGAGTAAAGATTGCTCCAGATAGAAGTCGCGGCCGCCATCTGATCCCGCACCTCACTGGGTAAACACATGTTGGGACCCAAGATTATGTTAATGTAAGACGATCGACATTGATAAACTATCGTGTGATGATATGATTTATGGTAGATCGAGCGATGGTAGCTCAATGGAAAAACGTGACAGGCTCAGTGATTTTTATGCTGCCGTATCTTAGGTTTGAATATGCGCACTAAATTTTTCAAATAGATATATACGTATTTCTACCACTATCTCGGCTGTGTGTGAGGGAAATCATCGTGAGGAAACCTGCACGTTTTGAATGTTTTGCGAAAAGCGTGAATACCCATAATGAGGATTTACACATTATAAGTGTAGGTACCTTTATTACCCAATAAATAAGGGTCATAAATTTATGATGCCGCCCTTCTGATTCTATGATAAGGGTATATTTTGACGTTTCATGTCACAATGATGATGTTGCAAAGAAAACATAAGAATTATAGTCACCCTACCCTTATTTGGCACGAATGTACGGCATTCTAAGTCTATGGTAGGTACAGACAGCAACGAATTTGGTTACCACAATCTGTCAAAATTCCTCAATTAATATCGAACCAAACGTGTTTGATATTAAGGTGAAAATCGACTGTAGAAATTTTTACAGTTTTGTATAAATTGACGCGTGGCTTACCGTACAAAAATTTAAAATTTAAAAACAGCGGCCATCTTAGATTGGAAATTTGTCACAATAAATATATTCTGCTACTCAAGCCCTTTTATATGATAGCCATATTGTGGGAGTTGTGTTAAAACATACAATCCTTATCTTTGTGATGGCGGCCATCTTGGATCGATTTTTATCCAACCTATCTAAGAACACTCTCCCATATACATCTTTCAAACACAAAAAAAAACAAAATCAAATTTTAGTTCATTTGTTTGGAAGTTACGATGCCATAGACAGACACGCACACACACAGAGAGAGACACGTCAAACTTATAACACCCCGTCGTTTTTGCGTCGGGGGTTAAATAACCAATGCCGTCAAAGTTGGACCTCACTCACGCCTAATACGAGTAACCCCATGTATCGGATTTTCCATTTGTAAAAATACTCTGCATATTAACTGATGATGAACACGTTTTTAAACATTAGTAATCGCTAAAACAAAAGAAGTTTTGACCTTCTTCTTTATTAAGAATCTCTCTGTTTGTCTTTATCAAGATGCTAAGCTTATGCTGTGAACCTTATGCCACCGGAATAAATACCCTAATGCTCTAACATGGTTTGCAAGACGCTGTTTTATAAATACCTATCTACAAGGTTCATCCCACACCCTTTGAAAACCCACCCGGCCGCCTGAGCCAGCGAATGCTCTCAAATACATTTACAGTCGTCATAATTAAGCTAATGGAAGTGACAGAAAACAAAAATAGAGGCAGCAACACAATACACAACGAGATATTAAAATCGTCGCTGAAATTAAAAGACTCAGAACATCAGAATTATGTCGGAAAGAAAAAGTCCGGAGAAACGAAAAAGGGAGAAAAGTTTTTTCTGGTGTGTAACGATCGCGAATATTGAGGGATAGTGTTGTTGCGATAGCGAAACTCTATCGATAGTATCTAGATACTATCATGACCTCGATAGTTACTTTTTATGTATTAGATGGCAGACGAGCAGACGGATAACCTGATGGTAAGCGATTGCCGGCGCCCATGGACACCAGTGGAGTTACAAGCTGCTTCTACTACTATCGATAGTCCTACAAAGCAATTTAAAGCAACGGAGCACAATACCTACATCCTGAGTTAGATTCCTGAGTTAGATTTCAGGCTTCCCAAAATCCTAAAACATGGTTTCCGGACACAGAAGTGACGGCTTGGATGCAACTGGGAATGACACGCTAGTATGATAATAATTACATCGAGGACGTAACTTCCCTCGACTACTGACTTTTTAATAGCATTGCCTAATTTCACTATCGATAGTATCAATGGTGTTGCAGATATCAATATTTTCGATAGAACCATTCGAGGCAACGGTCGGTTTTTGAGAACATCTGCAGAGAAAGGTAATCGTTATCGATACCTACCGCAACAACACTATTGAACGAATGGAAAACGTCTGCACGAATTAATATCATATTGACGCCCGAAAAGTAGAAAAATAAAGTTACTAACACCAAGTTTCCAAAATATAATACTTCAAAGCATAAAGAGGAAGTTTTTATCAATTCGATTTGTCAAGTTAGGGAGTAAAGCCATATCTGAGAAGAGAAATCTTATAAGTATACCTTTATTAAAGACGTTGAGCAATAATAGGCTATTTGACAGTGATAAAAATATACATTTCTTTTATAACATCAGTGTTATTATATTTTTTGTGGAGCGATTTGTAATAACGCGAGATAAACATATTGGATTATTTCATCAAAATTCGTCTTCTAAAATTATTATTTTTTAAAACAGGGTTCACGTGACTAAAAACGGCCCGTGACGTAGATTACGCGTAAGTCTACTGCCTATGGTTGATTGCCTTTCCTTCTTAGGAAGAAATAAACAAAAAAAAAGTCTAAAAGAAACACTGAAATACCAACAAGCTCAATTTTGTTTATGGACAATCTACGTCACTGGCCATATTGCTAAAAGACGCGTTTTTGCGGCATATTTGAATATTCCATTTTCTATTTCGTTTTTTTTATTAAAATATCTAAAATAAAAACAGAAAAGTATTTTTAGGGCTCCTTATAAACAAATGAATACCCAAAGATAGTTTTCAGAATTTTGTCAAATAGCCTATAATAAATAAATATTTCACAACATCACATACATTGATCTGACTCCGAGATAGGTAGCTCAAGCACCTGTGTTACGGATATCAGAATCAACAGTGGGATTACAATTATATACATATAATACTTTTGTTTTGTAAATACATACTTATAATACATAGATAACACCCAGACCAATACAAACAGATATGTTCATGCACACAAATGATTGCACTGTGCGGGGATCGAACCCGCAACCCTTGCACCAGAGGCAGCGTTCACTACCACTGTTCCAAACGGGTCGCCTATTATAACGGGGAATAAGATATGTAACTATTACATATTTTGTTTACACGTATTTGTTTCTATTTATTTTTTTATCTTTTAATTTCATTACACGAATTAAAATTCAACATCACATTTATTTTTATAGTTTATGTCAATATATTACATTACTCAACTTTTCCAAATGGACTACTACATTGCATAGGCATGGGACGAGAGCCACCGGCTTACCTTGCTGTAACACAGTTTTTTTAAACTAGCACGGGAAGTAAAGGATTTTCAACTCAATAGTGCTTACGCAATCTTCTAGCGTTGTTTTATTTGTATCATATTAAAAATTATTGTTTAATATAACAAATAAACATTTATTTATTTATTTGGCCAACCAAGAAGGCATACACTACAACATTATTAAGACTAACGCAGTAGGTAATTAAATTCTTAGTGGTGACTTCATTATAGGTTGCCACGGCATGCGAAGCGATACTATATTATATACTAACATCAAATCTCATATAAATATGTTAAAGACCATTATTTAGAAGAAACAAGTGTAAATATGAGTTTATTATGATTATACTTTTATTTATGTTACACTTGTAAGATGAACAAATCTGCAATAATCACGAACAACGCAAGGGCTGACTTTTCCAAATACATATTCGTTTATTTCTTACACAAAAAAAGTGGAAAAATCAACCCAAATTTATACATAATCTATTATTACATAATAAATCACTATTTCTTCCGTCGCGAGAAAAAAATTAACTTATGTAAAAAATTTGAAAATATAAATAAATATTTTTTAAATACCTATAGATTGTGTAAGTAAACTTAGAATAATCATCATCATCATCAGCCATCGCAGTCCACTGCTGGACGTAGGCCTCTCCAATTGTTCGCCACTGTGATCTATCCATGGCTTCTCGCATCCAGCTCTTGCCAGTTGCCAGCCATCCTGCGCAGATAGTCCCCCACCTAGCCAGAGGGCGCCCTACATTACGTTTGCCAAGACGCGGTCTCCACTCCAGAACTCGTTTACCCCGTCGGTTGTCGGTTCTGCGGCTAATATGGCCAGCCCACTGCCACTTAATCTTGCTAATCCGGTGAGCAATGTCGATAACTTTGGTTCTCTGCTGGATCACCTCATTTCAGATTCGATCTCGAAAAGAGACGCCGAGCATTGCTCGTTCCATAGCCCGCTGAGCGACCTTTAACTTGTGGACCAGCCGTACCGTAAGTGTCCATGTTTCGGCTCCGTATGTCATGACGGGTAGGACGCACTGATTGAAGACTTTCGTCTTTAGGCACTGTGGTATCGACGATACGAAGACACGACGTAGTTTTCCAAATGCTGCCCAACCTAACTGGATTCTCCTATTCACCTCATCCTCGAGGTTGTTTTTACCCAATTGCAAAGTCTGCCCGAGGTATACGTATTTTTGAACAACCTCGAGGACGAGGTTGTCCTCTTAGAATAATAATAATAAGCTATTATAATATTTACCTACTATGAAGTAATATTACTTATGTAGTATTTTTATGTAACTATAGCTCCTTTATTCTAAGATATAATAAGTTTGACGAACTATAGAAAAATAAAATTGCTCAAACAACGATGTATTGTGTACCGACGATAAATTCCAAGCATTTTCTTTCTCTTTGAATCATCTAGATATGTTTGGGTGTCGCAGGTGTTTTACACGGAAACTATTTCCACGAAATAATAAGATACTGCTCCTATTTCGAATAAACGAATACTGTGAAACCAATTTTAACGACCAGCAATCAATATTTCACAACATCACATACATTGATCTGACTCCGAGATAGTTAACTCAAGCACCTGTGTTACGGATATCAGAACCAACAGTGGAATTACAAATATATACATATAATACATTTCTTTTGTAAATACATAATTATAATACTTAGTGAACACAATACATAGAAATAGCAATGAACGTAGAACATCTTCTTCTTCATCTTATCGTTTTGTCTAGTAGAGCATATAGATTAAAAAAAAAACATTATACTTTCCTCGTAGTTGATAGGTGTAGGGTAGGACCCACTGCTCTATTTACTCTCATATTTTAATGGATAGGGAACGCTCAATTTCTTAAATATTTTTTAATAAGTTTTCATTAAAATACCATAACCGAAAAACTACCGTGAATATAGTCCCGACTCCAAAATCAAACGCAGGCCTTCAAGTTTTGCCGTCGCTTTGTGTGAGTGCGACTGGCCACTACGTATTTATCTAACTTCTATACTATTATAAAGAGCTTAATTCTTTATATAGACAACAACCAAACTTTAACTTTCGTGGGAGAACCACGCTTTGGCATGAATGGCTCGACAAACCGGCGTGAAGCAGCACTGTGCTGTGTTTCGCTGCGTGAGTGAGGGTACCGGAGGCCCAATACAGGCGAAAGGGGGGTTTAAAACTTGGCAGCGTACTAGTGACTCTGGCCACTGGTGTCGCGGGTGTCCATGGGCGGCGGCAATCGCTTACCATCAGATGATCCGTCTGCTCGTCTGCCACCTATCACATAAAAAGTAAAATAAAAACTTTAAACTGAATCATGGTTACACGTTCCAGAAACTATCCGAAACAAGCAAGTTTCCTCAAGTAGTTATCCCTCAGTTCCAAGCTATTGGTAGAATACGCACATAAATTTTAAAAATATCAAGGTGAATACTCGAATTTGAACCATGAATCCCCATATAGAAGGCAGGTTACAAATTTTAAGTAATCAATCTATTAGGCTACAAATCTCAAACGTATAGCGATCTGATTAAAAACAACATCAGGCCTAATTCGAAAAAGCAATCGTATCAAAAAGCAACGGACCATAAAACATCATTAGGGGATGCCGTCTTATGCCCGGAGGCTTTCTCGAATTTATAATCGGAATCCTTATTGATCGCCTCAGAGCAAGAGCGGGACGCCCGATATTTGGGAAGGAGGAGAGAGGGACGGGTGTATTTCCTGTTGGTCACGACGTCCTGGAAGATATAACTAGACCACGCACGCAAGAGCGAAAAGGATCTATGATTTTATATTATACATATTACAGCCCTTTATGCATGTTGAAGATATATGGTCTGGGCAGATAGCGCTTTTGGCAGTGACCTAGCTTTACGCGCCAAAGGTTCGTGGGTTCAATTCCCAATGTGAATAAATAAATATAAGGTAATATTGACATCGCTTTAATCCCTCTATCTCTACTACCAATCATTTTCATGCAAATATCTACAAAAAAAATATTGTTCAATTTAAAACTTAAATTCTATCCTATTTATATATTTTTTTTATTTTTTCCGAGCAGACGGATCACCTGATGTAGTCACAAGTGTGCTGCCAACCTTTAAAATCCCCCCCCCCTCTCCCGGGATGATTATATTTATTCATTCATAAATTTGTACCTGAACTTGGTTTAACCTGTATTTCAGGCAGAAAAGCAAAAAAAAGTAGGCCTTATTTAACTAAATTTAAACCAAAAATATATACATGTCGAATTGAGAACCTCCTCCATTTATTTTTTTATTTTTTTTTTAGTCGACAAGATTTCAACGGATTTCCAAAAGTCAGAACAAACGTTGCTCAGAATGGTTGATAGAAGTGATGCTAATAGGAATGTAGCTGTACCGATACCTGTATACACTCATGACCCTAGCATCAGCCAGCTCCTCTCTTAGCGTGTGATTTCCAACTGTCTCCAAAGTTGTCGCTTTGGAGCCCGGGCTTAGACCAAGATTCAGAATTCGAGAAGTCTTGTAATTACAATGAAGCGACTGCCGTCTGACGTTCGCAACCCCAACCAAGACAGGGCAACCAGACCAACTGGAATCACAGTTGCATTCAGAATCATATACCAAATATTGTAGGTATCCACATTTTATGAGAAATTAACACGATATTTATTATGTGATACAACATTGCGTACTCACATATTTGGCTCGATGTTTTAAGAAGTATAAGACTTTCAATCGGGAGGATGGATTTAAAATATCATCGACATGAAATCCAGTAATTATCGAAATCGAAAATCTAAAAAACTAATTTTTGAGAACTATCTGAGACGTGCAGGTTCCTCACGATGCGCTAATGGAAATGAAATGATTTTTTTTTATTCAATTTAGGTCCATACAGAACACTTATGAATGTCAACATGTTTACCACTGGTTCGGAATGTAGTTTTCTGCCAAGAAGACACCAGCAAGAAACACGGCAGTTACTCTTTTAAAAAAAAAACGTTTTACAAAATGTCACCATTAACTTAAAAATACTCGTATATTATAATTTTTGTGTTACTAATATGCCCCTCAATTATTATCTTTAAAAAAATCGTCTATTTTATAATAACCTTTCTTCATAAAACAGTTTTTATATACATTTAAACTTATGAAGAAATATACTTAGGAAGAAATATGTACATGAAAAATCCAGAGACGCATGCTCAGATTCGAACCACGTCAATCTCGCGGATGGAAGGCGCGTTCTTCGACCCCATCCACCATATCTCCTCGAATAATATAGGTAACTGTTTAGCGATACCTGTTTACTCACGACCTGAGCAGCGCTAAAACAGAAAAATCCACCACAAAATCCCACCGCAAGCGACAGGGATTCTAAAGCGACCTCCAAACGATCGGATAACATGAATCGTCTCGGGTTGATCGCCTTGCCACCCTAGATAAACGGCTGTAATAGGGGTAGATGTGCCCGCTACGCTATTCCAGTGTCTTCTCGAAGTGGGGTTTCATCCTTTTTATATTACCTATTCATAGTGGAGATCATTGACTTTAAAAACAACTTTTTAAGAGCCCCTTTATGGATCACAATCATCTCTAGACAGTTAAGGCGATACCGCGATCTCACTAGCGCCGCTAATCCATTTTTATTAATTGTGACGAATATAGGATATTGTTGATAAAAATGGGCAATCTTGCTAAGATGCTTTGTGATCTGAATGGCGTGTGTAAAATAAGCTGGAAAAAAATAAATTGGGACAACATTGTCCCGTTTCCAAACTAAGGTTTTCCCTTGTACTATGGATACCAAGAACTATGACGGTACCACAAACTCCCAGACCCACAAATATCTGTTTCATCAACAAACCCATACCCTTACATTACAGGGCCAATGTATTATGATAATTATGTATGATATGTAACTAGTATACTTAGACAAAATTGTCTAAGATTGTATACTTAGAGAATTTAACACTTGTCCAAGATTATATTTATATGGTGCAAGAAATAAATAAATAAATAAACATTTGTGTTGGTTTGTAAAAATTGGAAATCCTTATTTATATGTTTTAAATGTTTTGATCTATTTTTTATTTATTGTCTTAATTACATCAAAATCAATAAAAAATCAGACATTGCCG
Source organism: Marasmia exigua (assembly GCA_019059595.1). Taxonomy (NCBI): domain Eukaryota; kingdom Metazoa; phylum Arthropoda; class Insecta; order Lepidoptera; family Crambidae; genus Marasmia; species Marasmia exigua. The sequence goes on from CM032471.1 coordinate 5,362,596, forward strand.
GTCAAATTTACATTTGCATGTCATATTCAATTTGCCCATAATAAAATACGGATTTGGATATTATACTAACGTGTCGCTGTCTATACCTACTGTAAAAGTTTAAAATTAGATAACAATGTACGATAATACCTAGTCTCTACTCGCCCTATATTTTTCCCTTACTCTTCTAGATAACCGCCCCTGAAAACTTAGAATATCAAATATAAGAATTAAAACACCATGTTTAAAGACTTACCGCTTGTGACTTGAAGAGTAGTAGCGAAGAGACATAGCAGCGAGAGTGACAGGCAGCCGAGTGCGTTGAGCCGATGTGCCGGGGCCATACTGTATCCTGATAACAAATAAAATCAAATATATGTAATCAATCTAAATAATTCTCAATGAGTTTAAGACAATTGGTATTAAACGCCATCTAGCGGGTGGCGCATGAACCATAATGTAAAACGATGCTTTTGGAACTAAAGTGGCGCTAGTAAGAAGCTCAGACTGAAACGACTAGATGGCGCTGGCGTTGGGAAAAAATAGAAAGCCGATCCCTTCTACTCATTATGATAACTTTATAAAAATTTCTACATGTTTTTGTAGTGATTAAAATAAAGAAAATGAATATTATTTAAGTAAGAATTATTTGTAAAATTTAATTCATCTCAAGTTTTTACGATATTAAATATTTTAAACATGTAGATTTACTACTTTGTGCATACATAGGTAATATATAATTTTAATAACATGTTTTCAAATTTGACATGATATTATCGTAAAAATGCAGAAAATTGCTTACCATATCGTCAGCATGTGTGTCTGTGCCGCGGCTGTCCGCTGCCTACCACAGATCACCTGGAATAACAGAGAAATATTTTTTAGCTACATATACAGATAATATTTCAGTCGCTTAAGATATAACACGTAAGGATTCTATCAGGTGAACACAAACCAACAACGCACAAACCAACATGTTAATTGAGCATCCAATCCATGGATTGAGCATTCAAATTAGTATTTATTGATTTTTATGTCAGTTACTTCCATTTCTTAGGCGTCTTAATATATCGCCTTATTTAATGTAATATATATAAATAATTTTGATTCATCCTACTTATGAGTTGTATCAATTAAATCAACGCTTGCTGTTTCGCCGAGTGAGTGAGGGTTCCGGAGGCTCAATCCGTGCGAAGGGGAGTTTAGAGGTTGCCATCGCATTTGTGACTCCATTGGTGTTGCGGGTGTTCATGGGTGGCGACAATGGCTTACCATCAAGTGATCCGTCTGTTCATCTACCACCTATTATAAAAAAAATAGATACCTAAGACTCAAAATAAACTTTCCATAATCTTTTTTTATGTTATAGTTGGCAGAAGAGCAGACGGATCGCTTGATAGTAAGCAATTGCCGCCGCCCATAGACACCTGCGACACCAGTGGGCTGCCAACCTATAAACCCCCTTTCCCAGGGATTGGGCCTCCGGTACCCTCACTTACGCAGCGAAATACAGCATAGTGCTACTTCACACCGGTTTTCTGTGAGGCCGTGGTATTACTCCGGTCGAGCCGGCCATGCTAAAGCGTGGATCTCCCACGGTCAATAAGTAGTATTTCCCAATAAGTATACTAAATCCCGAGCAGTTCAGTTTCCGTTGCTTCCTTTCTAAAATAATCTTAGAAATAAAACATTTGAATTTGAATTTTGTTGAGCAAGCAGACGTGCTCATCTGACACTCGCGGAGATTACAACAAAGCGCGTGTACTCATTTAGTGCTCAGTGACATGCTGCCACATTAATAGGGTATTCGACTAAGCTCCAGATTTAGCAAAACATAAATATTTTATCAAAATATAGGTCTAGCCGGTTTTATGGTCATTCAAAGATTCTTGGGCAAGTCTATTTTAAAAATATGAAATTATTAAAAAATAAATATACCATTGAATAACCCATACAATTTGTTATAATTACCAACCAACCACCAACTATTATAATAGAACATGGACATAAACGAAACATTTGATATAGCTACCATACAAAATTCAAATAAAATGCATACAAAATAAAGTCGTGTGACGACACATCTTAGTAGCCATTTGTAAGGAGCGTTTTGGGTTTGCCCAAAATAATGTGATTTTAAAGTTGTGAGATCTCAGGTAGTTTAAATGAGAATTTAGTAATTCTTTCAACGATCTTTCTATCATTGAGAGGTCTTTTGATTACAAAAATAATATAAAAAAATAGTCTAATACCGTATTGGGAAAGGCCACCGCCTACCACCCTACTTAGAACCATGGTAAGTAAATAAGAACGTACCTCTTCTTAACGGGAGGTAAATCTAGATTTTCTAAATCACACATAGTTGGCCGTGGGAGAGCTTCGGCATGGATGGGCCGGCTGGACCGGAGTGATAACAATCAAACGGCCTCACAGAAAACAGGCGTGAAGCAGCACTGTGCCGTGTTTCACTGCGTGAGTTAGGGTACCGGCCCAACCCAGGGGAAAGGGGGACTTAAAGGTTGGCAACGCACTTCTGACTCCACTGGTGTCGCGGGTGTCTATAGACGGCGGCAACGTACCATCAGGCGTTCCGTCTGTTCCATCAGGGGTAGGTGGCAGACGAGCAGACGAAAATTACATAAAAAAAAAGATTGGAAATTTACCGTTAGCTCGGCGGTGATGGAAAATATCTCGAGGAAACTGTCACGCTTCAGATTCTTCGGGTGTGACCTTAAACTGTGTTAAATTGTCTAAGGGTGTGACTATGATCTGGCTGGTCTGGTTCCTCTGTCAAGGTGAGACGGCCATCATTCATTGTAAATACTAGACTTACCGAATCCTTGCTCATGCTCCAAGCGTACCCCGGGCTCCGAAGCAATGTTTTGGACGCAATTAGTAATGTCACAATCATATGAACATTTAGACACTTTAAATGTGGTAGGGAAAGGGAACTTTCCATTTTTTTTTAATAAGTAGCCTGGTAAGCAAGAGAAGAGTCTAAGTTGCAATTACAACGGAAGCGATATCAAGGCATCACCTCCGTTGGCACCGCCATACTGGCCCTCGAGATGCTTCTTTACGCTTCATTTGAAGGAATCCATATTATAGTCGGAGTTCCATTTCTAGATGGTGCGGCAAAAATAGAAACTGCCAAATGGTTTTGCCGTGATGGAATGTTTTCCACTGTGAAGCGGTGACAGCGTTGTCCGGCGCGTGTAGTTCTGTGACGGAATAGGGCAGGTGGGATGAGGGAGAAAGCTCTTCAGAGCATTCACCGTGATATAGACGGTCTCTACGAAACGCCAATAATAGTAAAATCCTCCAATCGAATTCGGCTACGGTGGCCAATCTCAACGATCAGCCATGTACTCCGGATATATTGACTGACTGGCGGCCAGTTTCTGACCCAATGGCGCATTTGGTCACTGCTTCATCTCTGTCGCATACAAACAAAAGAGACAGCGCGTGTGAAAGGGACGGAGACTAAAATTCGGTGGCGAATCCCGTTTCATAGTAGGCCTTAGGTTTAATAACGATCGAGAGAGCAGAGGGGGCAGAAAGGTGTGTAATCTAGTCGGACATTGTCAGTGAATGGTGATTTAATAACTGGGGCGAGCGATCTGTCAGGGAATTATTTTTTCAATTGGAGGGAGTGGTTCCTGATTACCGCTGGCCTCCTTGAGTGATTGGTTCTATGAATTAAATTGAAATGACGGGCTCTGTTCGCCATTTACATTAACTTTCATTCCACAATTTAAAAAAATTCAAATTTGGTAAATAAAATTTACTCGTATTATGGCTTACGTAATAAATTGTCTACCTACTATCTACTAACAGGTCTAACGAAATTTTTGGGTGACGACCGTTCTGTCAAGGGCGTAATGATTGAGAAGAATAAATTACGGAACAAACCTTGAATGACAATATAAAAATTAAATTAAATATTCATTTATTTCAGATCTTCAATTCATATAAAATGTGTTAGTAACATAATGAACTTATTTTAGTGTTAGTACAATTGCAGAAGATATCAGTAGTGTCTTATAGTATTGGAAAGCGACACACCGGGGAGTGTAGCTGCACCCAGCGGTTAAGTAGTGGGGAGTCGCATCTTTCGGCCAGCACGCTCAGGATGCTGTTGGGGCTGCCGCGCACGCGCGACCATAGTGATGCGCAGCGCGCCTTGATTATTGCGTGGAAGCCATCTGTGCGCGCCTCGGCGAACATGGATGAAGCGCTACAGTGCCGCGGCAGGCCAAACAACATCCTGAACGCGTTATTATACTGGACACGTAGTGCGCTGTATGCCCGCTGCGTGAAGTTTACCCACAGTGCGCAAGCGTAGAAAGTCTGTCAGTAGGCTTTAAAAAGCTTTAATTTAGCTGATTTACTACATTGTGCAAACCTAATATAGTATGACATCCAGGACCATGCCATGAAGGAATAAAGTTCCGCTTGTATTCGTTTCTACAAGAAAAGAACATAGTTTTTCACTGAATAACATTGCTAAAACAACCGTGAGTAACTTCACTCAAACACAAATCTTTCGAATCCACCGCCCGCACAGAAAGGAAACAAGCCGCGTACTTTACTTTTACGACTCGTAGCACGACTACGGACTACGGCACTGCAGCGCAAAAATGTATGTAGATTTCTCGTAGCACTGCTACCGGCCGCTACGGAGTGTGCCCTCGTCGTAGCGTAGTTGTTACCGGAATAAAATTCTTATTTTACTTTCTAATGTTTTGTTTTGCTACCAATGCAGTGTCCATTGTAAGATAGGGTTGGTGTACCTTTTTTGGGTCAATATTTTTTTATTCATCTATAATTATTAAATAATTGAAAAACTTCATTTCTGAGAAACAGTTTGGCTGCAGGTGTATTCCCGACAGCTACGACTTAAGGAGCTTCAAGAGAACAGCGTTTTTTATTTAAATCCGGCAACCATAGATTAAATCTAAAAATCTCCGGCAACGCATTAGTGATCTCTCTGATTTTGCAGATGTTTATGGGCAGTGTTGATTACTTACATCAGTTGACCCGCTTGTTCGTTTGTGACTTCCCTTGTATCATGAACACTAGAAAACAATGAAGATACTACAATCACCCAAACCCATCTTTTGTTGATTTTAAATTTTAACAGTGCTTTATTTATTAAAGGACCACCAACATAGGATACAGCACAAAATTTATAAACTATATATTATATTTTCATTAGTTGACTGCTCTCATAATTAAAGGACGCCACAGCATGTAATGTGTCCACATTGCATTCTGTGGCGTGTGTATACACAGTTAATTTTCAGTGTTTTCAAAATTAACTGTGTAAGGAAAAAATAAAAAGAAACAGGAGCTATTGACAATACTAAACAATTATTGAAAATATTTACTACGACTGTTAAAATGCATTAAAGTTAAAACTTGCAAAGAAGCAAAGAAACTCTGATACCTATACGTTTATTCCAAAGAGATCTGCAATGAATGGTTACAGCAACATTAGGCACTCGCACGAGTATACCGCGGACGCGAGTCCTCCGAGAGTGACTGTATTCGATAAGCGCGCTCCGGAGGTCGGGTTAGTTGTACCCTCTATCCTAAATGAGTTAATCTTTACGAGCGACCCAGCATCAGATCTGTTGGCAATCACCACACATCAACCGTCACTCTTCAAAAATTTAAAACTTCTTTCTTTTAAATAATTGGCCATAGTGCTAATACGGCCAGCAACGAAGTTTGATATTTATTACTCCGCGTGTTTGATGCACCGGCCTCACACAAGCTCTACAAAACAAACAAATCAAAGTTAGTCGCGAAGTAGGAACGCTGTTTTAATCGCGAGCCATTGTGTTAGTGCAGCCAGCTCGGGTCTCATTGTTTGGTGATTAAAGTGCCGTGTGTTCTTGTGTTCTCACGCGCAGCTGTGGTAGACAGCTTGCAATGTTTTACGTTAAGAGCCCTTTTACGGATCAGTGGCGCCACCACCAGTTTTATATTGATTGCAATGAAATTAAGACAATAAATGAAACATTTATTAAGACATTTCAAATAAATGAATTTGTGATTTTTCATGCTTATTTTGCACACGTCATGCATATCACAATCATTTATAGCAAGAATAAAGTGTTTATTTTTTAACCTTCATCCCTTTATTCTAATTATTTTCATTAATGTCGTAATTTCATTAAAATCAATATGAGATTCGGTGGCGGCGCTACTGATCCATAAATAGGGCCTTAGTAACACTGACTCTGGAGAAACGCAGATCAATGTGCAATAGAGGCCAGCATGCACTGACCTGATCCAAACGTACTCGTAAGTTGCTATATTACGTACATCCTAATACATGTAGTCGTCATCAGCCCATTTAAGTCCCCACTGCTGGGGCACGGGCCTCCCTCAATCACATGAGGGGTAATTGCCATACTCACCACGCTTGGCAGACGGGTTGGCGAGGGTTTTGATATAAATGCAGAGTTTTCCTTCTCTGGGTGCTGATGATCATGCCAGCAACTTTACCTTAGTCGCCTTTTACGACACCTCGGTAAGAGTGAGGGTGGCCTATTCTACTCTGCCGGAGACCACACGGCTCTTGAGATACATGTAGTAGTAACAATATAATTTTATCTATTGTTTTTTGTTCGTATGTTGTATGTGTACCAAATGCTTGCTATGAAATAAGTTATATTTACTTTTATTTAACCGGTAATTACGTACAATAGTGTAAGCTACCTATTTCTTTTATCAGAGTGTTGCATAAAATGTAGTGTGCAACCCTATGTATCCGTATTCGTAGCAAAATATTAGAAAGTATAAATGTAAGGTTTTTATTCCGATAGCTACGACTACGCTCGCCGCGTAGCGGATAGCAGCAGTGCTACGAATCAGCTACATTGTTGCGCTGCAGTGCCGTAGTCCATAGTCACGCTACGAGCCGTAAAAGTGAAGTAAGCGAATTATTTCCTTTATGTCTTTTGCGGACTATAGACTCGAAGGGTACGGTTTTATGTTCGAATCAAGTCACTTACGTGTATGTTCTAACTTTGTTATTATGGACTTAGTGCAGCCAGCACGCTCTAATTGATTAGTAATTTAAAAAAAATGTGATCACACGCGGTCGAGGCGTTACGTAAATGACACATGGACTATAGAGTAACGCACACCAAAATACAATAACGCATATACCGACCGTGGGAGAGCCACGCTTCGGCATGAATGGGCCGGTTCGGACGGAGTGGTACCACGGCCTTACAGAAAACTGGCGTGAAGCAGCACTGTGGTGTGTTTCGCAGCGTGAGTGAGGTTACCGGAGGCCCAATCCGGGGGAAAGGGGGGTTTAAAGGTGGCAACGCACTTGTGACTCCACTGGTGTCGAGGGTGTCTATAGGCTGCAATCGCTTACCATCAGGCGATCCGTCTGCTTGTCTGCTACCTATCACATAAAAACCCTGACCTGTCCCTAAAGCATAGGTATAAGATACAATAAAAGTACCACAAGTGTATATATAAACATACAGATAATGTACAAACGTCATTGTTGTCCACATTATACAGGGTGTATCTGTAAACATTTGCATCCCTTTAATTACAACAATACAAGCCTCTGTGGTTTTATGTGCTGTCTTCTAACTATACATGTATTGTATTAAAAAATATTAACCACGTGTTCCGCTAACCATTCTGTTCAACATTTGTTCTACGTCTTTTATATGACTACATTTTGATAGATTCGCTGTTTGAACACAATCTAAGTATTCACGCCGCTTTTGAATGTAAACGAAGAGTCGAGCTTGCATACAAATCAAACTTAGTTCATAGATTGTTCGCTTTAATTAGCGCCTATTGTTATGGTGCAAGGCGGAGTCCCATTGTCAACCTAATTAAACTTCCTTGTGTTTTAAGTGCGTGTTTTAATAGGTACGCAATTTTTTTATGTGATAGGTGGCAGACGAGCAGACGGATCACCTGATGGTTAACGATTGCCGCCGCCCATGGACCTTTAAGCCCCCCTTTCCCCCGGATTGGGCCTCCAGTACCCTCATTCGCGCAACGAAACAGAGCACACGCCGGCAATTAGAATACACCTACTACGAATATAGTTTTTTTATGTGATAGGTGGCAAAAGAGCGGACAAATCACCTGATGGTAAGCGATTGTTGCCGCCCATGGACACTCGCGACATCAGTGACAGTTACATAACTGTTAACCTCATCATCATCATCATCGTCATCTTTTTTTTTTATGATATAGGTGACAGACGAGCAGACGGATCACCTGATGGTAAACGATTACCGCCGCCCATGGACGCCTGCAACACCAGTGGTGTCACAAGTGCGCTGCTTACCTTTTAACCCCCTTCCCCTGGATTGGGCCTCCGGTACCCTCACTCACGCAGCGAAACACTGCACTGCTTCACGCCGGTTTTCTGTGAGGACGTGGTATTACTCAGGTCGAGCCGGCCCATTCATGCCGAAGCGTGAAATCTTAAACCGTTTTCAACCAATTTGGTGTAGGCCTCCTTCAATCTTCTCTATTCTATTCTATTTTGGGCAGTTGAAGTCCAGTTGTGCCCGCCAATCTATGCCGTCTCTCCATCTCATTTGTGGCCATCCGATAGGTCTTTTCTGATTCCATGGCCTCCATTGCAGCATTTCCCTACACCTCAAGACTGGCTTTCGGGCTATATATCCCGCCCATTGCCGCTTGAGATTGCCACCCTTTTGATAATGGTGGCAAAAGTAGTCAAAAGGGTGCGAACTGCGTCTTTTAAGCCACTTGTTAGTTTTTTATCACTAAGAGTCACGCCCATAAGTCTCCTTTCCATTGCCCTTTGGACAACTAAAAGTCTCTGGAGAGTAGCATTTGTCGTTACCCAAGTTTCAGTCATGTAACCTGTCTGTTTTATTACATCTCACTACGTCACGAAATACTTACGTCACGTTAAGTTTCTTTGTTGTCATATGTGTTGGAAATGTGTATTATGCATATTTTCTGATCAGTATTTATAAAAATATTAGTTACAAGCTTCGCCAATAAATGTCGCTGGGCGTCGGTTACATCGCGCTAGTTTGTGTTCACATTCAGAAATAAAAAATCTATGCCGTAAGGTTTTGTACGCGAAGCAATAAACCAACTGATGAAGGTACATTTACACAGGCATTTCGAGGAAATCCGCCATTTACATACGCACTTCACGTACACATGTGAATCACCATATTCTAACCTAACCTGGTTAGGTTTGGTTAAACATTTTGGAACCATAATAAAATTGATCAAGTTATCACTTTGCGTTCGGCATACTACGTAAATAGCAAGCGCTTCTAAACAGAAGGCGCCGCGTATGTTATCTTTTAACACGCCTGCGACATAATCATCTAAACGCGGCCAGCCAGGCCAGGCAGGCCAGCTCGGATAATAGGGACCGGTGCGCCTATTATCAAAGAACAAATTTAATTATAATTTTCGCATCTTTTTTTATTTTTTGTAATGTGATAGGTGGCAGACGAGCAGACGGACCACCCGATGGTAAACGACTGCCGCCGTCCATGGACACCCGCGACACCAGTAGAGTTACAAGTGCGCGGCCGACACTTAAACCCCCCTTTCCCCGGATTAGGCCTCCGATACCCTCACTCACGCAGCGAAACACAGCACAATGCTTGTTCACGCCGGTTTTCTGTGAGGTTGTGGTATCACTCCGGTCGAGCCGGCCCATTCACGCCAAGCGTGGCTCTCCCACGGTCGAAATTAGGCCGTGCGCTTCGTTAAGCGGGTGCATGTCGCGGGCATCCGCACGGCGAGCTGTTTCATGAGATGTCCACAGAGCAGCGCTGCGTGAAGCGGGTCTCCCGTCACATTCGGCGCGGGCGACGACGGAGCACGCCCCGCGGGCGAATGGCGGCCCTGCGTTAGAGGGAGATCGTTTCTGATATGTGCGAAGGGTTTTTTGTCCGCGACGGAGCACGGCGCAGATGCCCGCACCGGATGCCCGCGACGTGCATCCGCTTAACGCAGCGCACAGCCTTGCAGTTTTGAAGTCGTGGTATCAGTTTCCAAACTCTTTTCGCATATTAGCGTTCTATACGTACTAAGATATATCCCACAAATTCCTGAAGCGTAGTTTGTAGTTTAGGTGTTTGGAATATTTATTGCAACCCCCACGTTAGCTAAGCAAGCGGAGCGAGCGTGCCTTTGCATAGGCTGCGAAGTTCCAGATAAATGTATGCAACTAAACGCAACTTCTGGTTGTATGCATAATGCGTTTTAACTTACGGTTTTCGTATAAATTTATTTATGTTAGTCGGGCACCTTTTTATTCACCCGCTGTCACTTCATTTCGGGACATTAGTTCCAGTTTATACCAATAGATGGCGTTAGGTGTCAATTACATCACGCAAGCGTTTCGTGTTATGGGATTACATATAAATGTTACCGCTATTTGTTTGATTTACCTCTTTATAAGCAGTGTTGAGAATCGAACCTGCCAAAAATAACTAAACTTTTGACAAAAATCACTTTTATTAGCACATTACCTAAAGGCGTCATTTGTTCTCGAACAACAAATGAAAATGCACTTTGGTGTATACGAACATATGACATACAGTTGTCTTTTGTTGCAGATTTGAACGCTAGGATCATTTGGATGCTGACTGTATTTACAATATTGATCACACCAACAGCATTTACAAAAAATCCTTCCTTTGTAGCTCAGTGGCTTTGGAGCATTTCTTCCGGTTTGCGTAAAAGATTAGTGGTTCGAGTGGAAGAAGGCGTGTAGCAGCACAGTGCTGTGTTTCGATGCGTGATTTAGGATACCGGAGGCCCAATACGAGGGATAGGGGGGTTTATTGTTGGCAGCGCACTTGTGACTCCACAGGTGTCGCGGGAGTCCATGGGCGGCGGAATCGCTTACCATCAAATGATCTGTCCTATCACACAAAACCTATCACACAAAAAAATTACGTATCCAGGAATGTTTTTAAGTGCATGATTTGCTTAAGTAAATTTAATTTTGTTATTAGAGATAAAATTGTGTGCCGAATTTTAATTTGCATAATGCATAAGTGGATTGAAGTGGCTAACGTGGCGCTAAATATTCGAGCCCGCCGGATAACGCCATATTTTATTCATACCAACCTACATACTGTCTGAGATCTAATTTCATTCGGATTCGGATTGGCCAGTGTCGAGGACCTTGATCGAGTATTCACAGCGATCTTCTCGATATCAAGACTGTCTTTTTTTCCACAGCAGTTGGCCCTTGCCTACAAATAATTAATTTCATTTTAGGTATATAGACAATTTAGTAATCGCCATTTAACCAAAACTTACATATTTTTTCTTTTTTTTTCAGTATTTACGATTACTAATGCCGTGTCCGCCTGTAATTGGCATACATACTGATATCTAATTTATTCTAAAAAGCTGTTATAATTACTTTTTGTATGATGTGCTTAGTGAACCTGAATAAATAAATAAATGAAAAATGAATAAATAAATAAATATTTTGCTTGAACTGCAGCAGTACTTAGTACAGGCCTAAATATTACAATAAAACCAAAGAGTACCTACTTAAAAGCTACGAAGAATAAAAGCTGAAAAACTGAATATGATTATGGCTGATTGGCACGAAAAAAAAATTAATTATTTCTTCTAATTTTAAGGCGTAAAAAGTAGAAGACGTTTGAAAATGAGCTGATATTTTTTAAACATAGTTTTCTGATGAAAAAATAAATTCACTTCTATTATATTCCATAGTTAATATTGGTGTGAAATACTGCCCTTCGTGTGCTGCAGCAATCAAAACAACATCAACGTACTACCAACATGTTGCAATAAAATCTATGACTGACTTCAATCATTCAGGTAAACTCAACTCTACTTGTTTCAGATTGAGCTGTTGCAGTGAATTAACCTCTGGTTAATAGTTTACATTACTATGCCTAATATTACTTTCTTGTAGGTATAATATACTTTTGGGTTCAAGTCGATGTATAGATAGTTACGTAGTCTAAATTTATTATTTTAGGTAATATAAGGAAGTGCCCTATTTTGAGATGCAAAATCAACAATTCCTCGTCTTAAGAAACTCCCAGCATATTTCTTAGGTCACATAGTTCTTCATCAAAGTTTTCCATCAAATTAGCCCAACGTGGCTACCAGTTCCAGCGAGAGTTCAAAACTTCAATTATTCCGTGAAGTGAACTCACATGTTTTAAACTTCTACGTATTTGTATGCTAATGCGCGGAGATTCAACTTCAATTAAAGCGAAAATTTCAATTGACTCAAGTTCGAATTACAAGAGGACTAAGCACAGTTCACCGGAACATGTGTAGAGATGGGGTATAGTTAGGGTTACCACCCGTACTTTATAATAAAGTATTGTACGTTATTTCAGGTGATTGTACTCTACATTTAAGAGAAAAATAAAGTACGCGAAAATACTTTAGTTTCGCATGATTGCGTTAGAATTTTGAAAAATGTAGTCGTATTTATTTTCCTTAAATGAAATTGGTGATTAAACGATTGGTGATAATTGATAAACATGTCGCAGAAAGCGCCGCATAACTTATTCTTTCGTTTTAATAATTTCTGAACGCAACAAACAGTCAAAAGTAGTATAAAATATGTTGTTAAACATAATGATAAAGAAAAATAAACTGTACTTTATTGTGATACTATGTACTTTTTTGTCTTACCTATAATAACGAATGTACTTTATCTGCAAAAAAAAAGGTGGCAACCCTAGCTTCGACATAAGTATTATCGCGATAATTCGATGAACTACTTGAGTTATAAGTAGTGTATTAATTTGAATGTATTATTTACTATTACGAATTCGCTCTTTTGGTCTAGTGGTTTAAGTACCTGGCCGTGATCTCGGGGTCCTGGGTTCCATTCCCGGGACTAACAAAAAGTATGTTTCGAATTTTTCAAACATTGCTCAGGTTTGTGATCACAAATCCGCATTAGGCAAGCGTGGTGATTAAGCCTAATCCCATAATAGTAGCGATGACTTGATTTCTATTATAGAGGCCTTTGACCTGCAGTGGGACAGTATATAGATTGATACTTTACTTTTTACTTTTTTATTACGAATTATTTGCAATTTTATTGACATAATTTGATGGCTAGCGCATTTGGTAGTGACCCTGCTTCATTTTTATTCATGTCGTAGGTGGCAGTCGAGCAGACGGATCACTTGATGGTAAGCGATTACCGCCGCCCATGAACACCCGCGGCACCAGTAGAGTCACAAGTGCGCTACCAACCTTTAAACTCCTCTTTTCCCCGGATTGGGCCTCCGGTACCCTCACTCACGCAGCTCATACACCAAAGGTCAATGGTGCGATGGACAAATATTCGTGTGTATGGAAACAGGTCAATGTATGAGATGTTGTATGAATATATTTATTATTTAATTATACAGACTTCAATAACTTTTCACATAATACATAAATAGAACAAATTCTGTAGCCAACAAGGCCCCAACCTCAGCATTTGCTAGTGACCGAAGCCGCTGCAGCGCTGGTTTTCAGGCGGAGCCTTGGGCGACGTACGTGCACACATACATACAAAAGGAAAAAAAGACAAAACAAAGAACATAGTTACAATAGAATAAAAAAAACAATATTATTAAAATGTTTCATGTAATACATTCATCATCATCGTCAGCCCATTTAAGTCCCCACTGCTGGGGCACGCGTCTCCCTCAATCACATGAGGGGTAGTTGCCATACTCACCACGCTTGGCAGACGGGTTGGCGAGGGTTTTGATATAAATGCAGAGTTTTCCTTCTCTGGGTGCTGATGAACATGCCAGCAGCTTTACCTTAGTCGCCTTTTACGACACCTCGGTAAGAGTGAGGGTGGCCTATTCTAATCCGCTGGAATGAATGAGTGGCTTCATACGTAATACATTATGATAATAATAATAAGTTGACATTGGTTGACTACGCAGTCCCGCGCACAACGTGTGGAAGCATTAATTTATATAAAGACATTGCTTCGGTCGAGTCCCCTTTTTATTCGTCTCGAGTTTTCTACGGTGAGAATAGGATATCGTAACTAGGATCGTCTTCTCCTTGCAGCAGTATGTACCTATTTGCCCACTGCTGAGCATATGCCTCTCCAATTTCTCTCCACTTCTTTTGTCGTCGGTCTTCCGACCACGTTTTTCCAGCTTGAGCCTCGATGTCATCGGACCATCTGGCAATTTATCCGCCGACATCCCTCTTTCCATGTCTTGGTCTCCATTCAAGGACAGGATAATAAGACGGCATGCCTGAGATCAAAGTCAGTATAACCTGAATTTCGATGAATAGATGTTAAGACATTTAAAAATATATTATAAAAATTACTATGCAGAGTTCTTAATTGTGAGTTTCACGATATTTCGATTCGTAACAACATCCTCATTTCACGTCCCAGCGGACTCCACGTCTGAGCCTGACGGATTCCACTCGGGTTGGTGATTAATTGGGTTCCAATTCATTTTAAGTGAAGTGAAAAAAGTTTGCGTTTCACTTGGCAGGGCAACAGTCAGTGTGTCTTGTCTTAGGTAAGCGACGAGACGCGATATTTATGCGATACAATGTCATCCGAACAATGCCTTTATGCATCGTATACTCAGCTATTTAGAGATATAAGTTTTGGCCGCGGGAGAGCCACGCTTCGGCATGAATGGGCCGGCTCGACCTTGGTGATACTCAGAAAACCGGCGTAAAGCAGCACTGTGCTGTTTCGCTGCGTGAGTGTGGGTCCCGGGGGCTCAAACGGGGGGAAAGGGAGGTTTAAAGTTTGGCAGCGCACTTGTGACTCCACCGGTGTCGCAGATGTTCATGGGACGGCGGCAATTGCTTCCCATCAGGTGGTCCGTCTGCTCGTCTGCCACCTATCACATAAAAAAATAGGTGAGCGACGAGACGCGATCTGGAAAGAGGGATGTTGACTGACCGGATGGCGCAATTGGTAGTGACCCTGCCTCTTACACCAAAGGTCGTGGGTTCGATCCCCACCCTGGACAAACATTCGTGCGATGAACACTTGTGTTTGTTCAGTGTCTGGGTGTAATATATGTATTTAAGTATATATTTGTGTTCCTCTGGTATCTGATATCTGTAACACAAGTGCTTAAGCTACTTAGTACGGAATCAGGCCAACCTATGAGATGTTGTGAGAATTATTATTATTATTTATGCGATAAAATGTCATCCGAACAATGCCTTTATACATCCTTTACTCAGCTATTTAGAGGTATAATTTAAGCTTATAGAGCGAAATTATTTGTTGGGCTAAATGCAAAGACTTGTGACATACGATAGAGTAGGTATTTCATTAATTAAAAATTAATGATACAGTTAAGTAGTTCAAAATGGTCTACAAAAGTGTTATGCGTATATATTTGTAATTGCGCTGGTGGTTCTGATATCCGTAACACAGGTGCTTGAGCTACCTACCACTGAGTCAGATCAACGTATGTGATGTTGTGAAATATTGATTTATTTATTTCATTCATAAATACCGTCTGCCATTAGTCTTCGCGTTGAGTATAACACAGTAAACCTCTGCCAGCACACCCTGTCTCGCTACAGACTTTAAGTGCAAAACAAAACCTCGTTTTAAGGTTCCAGCTCGATACCCTCGGGAAAATAAAGCTAATTTGTCAAATCCATTTGTTGTCTTGCGGTGCTCGTTCCGTTCGCTAGCGCCGCAATTTGATTTCTTTTTGATTCCCTACCGAAAGGGTAAAAAACTGGAACCCCCTCTACTAGTCTCTCGGGAGATTCTCTTCTCTACCCTATGGACATTATCCATACTAAAATTATAAATGTGAAAGTGTGTCTGCCTGTCTGCTTGTCCGTCTTTGAAACTATAGATTGATGTGATTTTTAAGTTGAGATAGGAAGGGATGGAAAGGAATGTACGCTACCTTTTTGACTTTTCTAACTCGAGCGAAGCTCAAGGCAGAAAGCTTATTAATATAATAATGGACACACAGATAAACCATATTGTGGAATCAGAACACTATACCTAAGTGGGTCATAACAACAAAATGATTATACTCGTGATGTTATCTTCTTTACATAGGGAAGATACTTGAGTATCAAGTGAGAAATTAAAAAAAAACAATCAAACGTGCCGGGACGTAGGATTGTGCAGCCATTCTCGTTAATCTATGTTGGCCCTTGAGTTCTCCATGAAAATATTATTTCTTTTTTCTTAAAGTCATGGCCATTCATAGTTATTCATAACCTGTAAGCATTAGGTGTTTAAATATCTTTAATTCATCACAAGATTAAGAAATCTAGTTGTGCTATAATTTTTAAGCAGTATAGTTTAATGAAGAAACTGATCAAAATGTTTTTTTATTATTTGATATTTTTTAATAATTATTAAAAAAAACTACGTTCAGTTAATCAATGCATAGCCAGTACCTACGAATACTGGCTGGATTATGTAAAAAATATCTTTGTTGGCGCTAGTGGCCCTTTGGCTTCCATTGAAGACAAATCGTTAAACGGGCAGCGAGTGGAGGTTCAGAGGTTCAGCTCCAGCCTGACAGGGACTGGCCTCGTAAATCACGGCCTGAAAACTTAACCCCGCAGAACGCAGTCGGTTAAATATTTGCAACCGTTTTAATGATTATTGTAATTTATTAGATTTCATTTAATTCTAATTTAATGGTTTTAATTTATGCGAGTTTTTAATTTATTTTATGTAGGTAGTATTAATATTTTTATCAATACTAATAAATAATTAAATGTTTCACTAACATCACATACATTGATCTGACTCCGAGATAGGTAGCTCAAGCACCTGTGTTACGGATATCAGAATCAACAGTAGGATTACAAATATATACATATAATACTTTTCTTTTGTAAATACATACTTATAATACATAGATAACGCCCAGACCAATACAAACAGATATGTTCATGCACATAAATGTTTGTACTGTGCGGGGATCGAACCCGCAACCCTTGCACCAGAGGCAGCATTCACTACCACTGTTCCAAACGGGTCTTCAATAATGTATGGAACTATGATTTCTGAAATAAATTATTATTATTATTTAGTAACACAACACAAGCCGACGCGACAACCCGTTTAGTCCAGTGGTTTGAGCGCCGGTTGAGACGAGGGTTATAGCTTTAGTACAAGGTATAACGTTGGTTTAGGCATGGACTAAGTTTGTGTTTGGGATCAGGAGAATGTATGTGATGTTGTCTTAATTTAAATAGCCAAGCGATAATCAAAATCGTTATGAGATGAGATGACCAGGAAAAGATGCTGATTATCATCAGCATTAAGCCCTTTCGGCTGTCTACGAAACTGGAGTTTCGTAACTGGATTAGATGAAAAGGAATTATTATTCCTTGTACGTAACTAGTTTCGATTGAGGAATTATTTGTCTTTGTAAGACATCACGATGATATTTGAATATTCAGAACTTAATAATAATGTATAGTTACTGACTTATTTTTATAACATATGGTATGGTACCAGTTTGGGAGGTAACTAGAGTGATAATCGCCGAAGCCCAGGGCCGAAATTGTATGACGGAATCAAATCCACTATCATCTCATGCATTATGGCTGGGTCCCTCCCAGTCGCCCAGTCTTTGAAGGGAAGGTCCCTTATAAGACTGTTTCCATCTATTTGGTACGAGTATCTCAAAAAAATGTTAATTCATCGTTTGAAAAGTGCGAGATGTGGAAGGGTGATGCCACAGCGGCGGATTGTGGACGTTTTCAAAGCCGAGCACTTCACTGCGTGATGTGAGGTGTGATATTTAAACGAATCGAAATTATCTTATATTTATAACTAATAATATGTTTTTGAATGACACGGGTCCAGAATATCATCATGGCGTTCAGGATTCAAATATGATATATTATCGGCAAAGGCATTGTATGCAGTGCTGAATTATAATAAATGGAAGTGACGACCTCATCGCGCTGGTGAGAGTTGGTGGTCTTTTTGAGGATCAACAACTCTCATCAGTGCAGTCAGTCTCCCCAGGACCGCTGAATGGGAAGTGACGTCTCTTGGGACCCATATCCCTGAGAGTCTATTCGGCCCCTCTCTCCGGCTTGCCTTTATTATCCGGCAGGAGTGAACCCCAGCAGGGACTGCAGGACTCTCGCCTCTGGCTTTCCTTCACCGGCCGTTCAGAGTGGGATGTCAGAGCTATATACTTTCAGGCTGGAAGTGAAAGATGAATAAGTCGCGAGTTGACACAGCGTCTGTTGTTACAGACACTGGGTAAAAAGCGGTCTACAGCTCTCGGTACCCTGAGCTGCTCACACCAATGTTGCCCGCCTCGCTGTTTCTGGTAACTAGCTTTTGCTTGGCTGCCTGGTAGCCTTTTATAGGGGTACCAACTTGTGAGTGGCGAGTCACCACCTAGCCATTTTTTGTGATTTTAATCATTGATCGGGCAGGTGCCATAGTCCCTCCATAGAACCAGTTACCCAGTCCACTAACACCACTCAATATCCCATTTTGTCCATTTCTAGGGACTGTCCTTGACCACACTTCCATAGGGTATACATCCATCGTATGGAAAAGTGTACGATGATATGAATAATTCCCGAAAATGTTTCAAAAGTCGTTTAAAATGGTGTCAACGTAACCAAGACCAGCTTAAAATGGACGCCTTAGCAAAACATCGGTCGAAGAAAAATTTCAGTAACTTTTGGAAAGCGACTAGAAGACTTGACATTAAGCCTGGCCTACCGGTTAGCGTTAATGGGGTCAGTGACTCGGTGAGTATAGCCAATGCTTTTATGCGACATTTTAGAGTAAGCTCCTCTCTGGGGCCCTCGGTGTGTGAACACAGCACCCCTGAGCCGTCATGTCAGGGAGAGGCACCGCCACTGTTTCGCATTACTGCAAGTCAAATTAGGAAGGCGCTTAAGAAAATGACTGGCGGAAAATCTCCAGGTCATGATGGGATCAGTGTGGAGCACTTACGCTATGCGGGAGTTCACCTGCCGAGGTTGCTGGCCGTGTTCTTTTCGATGTGCATAAGTCATTCTTATCTCCCACAGGACTTAATGAAAACCATCGTTGTGCCAATTGTTAAGGACAGGACCGGTGATATCTCGGAGATGGGGAATTATCGCCCCATTTCTCTAGCAACAACGATTGCTAAAGTGTTGGATGGTGTGCTTAATTCTGAATTAGAAAAATATGCAAACATACATGACGCACAGTTCGGGTTTCGACCCGGACTCTCGACTGAAAGCGCTATAGCAAGTCTTAAGCATGCTATCCAATACTATACTGGTCGTAAAACACCGGTGTATGCCTGCTTTCTGGATTTATCCAAGGCATTCGATCTGGTCTCGTATGATGTGCTTTGGAGGAAACTGGAGAGCAGAGGTGTGCCGACAGAAGTGCAAAACATGCTTAAGTTTTGGTATGCTAACCAAACGAATCATGTTAAATGGGCAGATTCCTTGTCAGAAGCGTATGTGTTGGAATGTGGAGTGAGGCAGGGGGGGATCTCGTCTCCAAAACTTTTCAATATCTACGTGAACGATCTCATCGTGGGGCTTAGTAGTATGCGTGTCGGATGCCGAATAGATGGCGTTAGTATAAATAACTTGAACTACGCTGATGACATGGTACTGCTGAGCCCCACGGTGGGAGGCCTGATGGATATGTTGCGTGTTTGTGAAGTCTATGCTGCTGAACATGGGCTCACCTATAATGTTAAAAAAACGAAACTCATGGTCTTTGGGGCCGCAGGTAAATACCCTTATAACAACATCAGCATTACCCTCAACGGTGTGCACCTAGAACGTGTTACAAAATTTAAATATCTGGGGCATGTCATTACCTGCGACCTCAAAGATGATGATGACATAGAAAGAGAGCGCAGGGCTTTATCGGTTAGAGGCAATATGCTGGCCCGCAGATTCTCTCGTTGTACAGATGATGTCAAAGTCACACTGTTTAAAACATATTGTCAAAGTTTGTACACGGGGGAGCTGTGGGTCAGTTTTGCCAAGAAATCTCTGGATACCCTGAGAATCCAGTATAATAATGTTTTTAGGATGATGTTGGGTCTGCCGCGCTTCTGCAGTGCATCGGGGATGTTTGCGGAATACCAAACAGATGGGTTTGAAGCCCTCGTCCGCAAAAAAACAAACTCCCTGATCACTCGATTAAGAGACAGTCCCAACAGCATCCTCAAAACATTAGCCGATCGATGGACATCACCGCTCTGGAATTTCTTTCTGCAGAGAGTGACTGTCACGGGAACATACCCGTTCTCATGATCGTCATTCTTTGCAGAAGGAAATTAATTTTAATTTTAATTTTAAATTTTAAATTGATTTTAAATTGATTTTAATTTTGATTTTAATTTTAATTGTAATTTTAATTTTAATTTTGATTTTAATTTTAATTTGGATTTTAATTTTGATTTTGATTTTAATTTTAATTTTGATTTTATTTTATAAATTATTTTTTATCTAACAATAGATTTACCATAAGTTATTGTCTTACTAACATAATATGGATGTAATATCTGAAATAAAATTATTTGAATTTGAATTTGAATTTGAATTATACAGAAGAGTCGCCGGCTGGTGTCGTATTACATTAAAATTGTCATTAGAACGGGCCTCTACCTGTTGGTTACGGCCCAACGCACGCCTTCCAAAGATCCGGGACATAATTGCGACGACTGACTAGCATAATAATAATATATCGTTTATTTCAATCAGCATGGATCATATTAATTACAGATTATAAAATACATTCACACATCATACAGATAGTTAGTATACATACATCCTTAAAAAAACATCTATTTAGCGCCACTAGTAGCGTACCCCGTCGCCAGCCGTCACTATCTATACTATTTATAAAGAAGTAAATTCTATAGACGACGACAAGGCTTAAGGGTAAACTGAAAAGACAAAATACTTGTGCGATTTAATCGGCTCCCAGCACCATCTATTGGTACGATTTGGAACTTATAAAGTCCCGAAACGAAGTGAGGGCTGGGCCACTAGTTAGCATATAAATAGATTCCCATTCACCGCGGGTGTGCGATACACTACAAAGAGGTAAATTCTACGGACGACAACAAGACTTACGAGTGAAACGAAAAAGCGAAACATGCGGGATTTAATCGACAGCCAGCGCCATCTATTGGTACACTTTAGTACTAATACGTTTAATGGCGAGTGAAGTCCCGAAATAAGGTAAAGGAGGACCACTAGTTAGCATATAAATGGGTTCCCGATCCCCGCGGGTGCGCGATACACTCGCGATCCAACCGATTTAATTACAGCTATCCTTGCCCGCTTTCATTTGCGCTTCTCATTAATAACGTGATTAAACTGGATGGCCTTCCCCGCGGTACCTCCCAAGGGTCCACTAAGGTGTGAAATTTAGAGTGTGATCATAGGACGAGCGTAGGAGGAAGGAAAATTGAGCTCGAAACGGTTCAAAACAAACACCATACAAAGTTGGGGCTTTTTTTAAGTGATAGGTACCAGATGAGCACATAAGGCAATCTACCATCGAAACTACTCTAGCAAAATTGCACGGTTTAATCGACGTCACTCACACAATGTAGCAGTGTTAAACACAATGTTACTGAATGATTCCTATTTTAACATCACTTACTAGCAACGATTGACAACACAAAAACATCTTTGTGAGTTATAATGTTCTTGATAGCTCAGTTGGTAAAGGCTGTCCGTTAGTAGATTCGAAGCTCAACAGAAGACGCATCAAAATTCTAGAAAAATGTATTAAAAATCCTGGATGTACCAAGAGCCATTGACTCCGGAGCGTCATTTTTGATGCTACCGGACTCTACCAGGTAGGACAGGCTAAGAATAATTTAGATATAATTTAGTTATTTAAAAAATAAATTCACACATCATCTCGTTGCGGGTTTGATCCCTGCACATTTCAAACATTTGTGTTCATGTCTGTTAGTGGGCTGGGTGTTTTTTATGTATTATAAGTATGTATTTGCAAAAGAAAAGTATTAAATGTATATATTTGTTGATTCTGAATCCGTGACACAAGTGCTTGACCTACAGATCTCAGTCAGATGAATATAGAAATATTTGTTTATTTAATTAAGTTCATCGCATAGATACTGGAATACACAAGTGTTCATCACACGAGTGTTTCGTCATAGTCATAGTATTTATTGCTTTTCATAGTATTTATTATTGCACCAAATACACTCCCGAACACACACCCACCCATACACACCCCCCTACACACACACACACGTACGCGCGCACGTACGCACGCACGCACTCACGATTGCACGCACGCACACACGCATGCACACATGCACGCACGCACACACGCACGCACGCACGCACGATTGCACGCACGATTGCACGGACGTGCGCACGCACACACACTTGTTAACTACTTATTTATGTTTAAGATTTTATAATTAAGTTTCCTTAAATATTAAGTTGTCAACCTAACTAACCGTACCGATATAGAAGAGGTCTCTCCTAACACAAGCATGTATTTGCTTAAAAGGAGAGTCCAAACCCATTGTGCATTACTTATACCTAAGTGACTGAAATAAGTTATTCTATATTTGTATATTAATTTCGGCCATTCTTTGTTTCATCACGGCACCATTCGTAGTCATCACTCAGAGGGTCACATCATCAGAGGTAACAAAAGGTTACCTCTTCATCTTTTCTCATTACTTGTCCCACCACCTACTTGTATTGATCTCGTCCCAAATTAGTAGCAGTGTATCGTAAGTTAAATTACCCGACTCGGGATCGCACCCGGAACATCCTGGATGTCATTGCGCCGTCAAGGTCGGGAATTAGTACGAGCTCAACAGAAATTGTTCACATCCTCATCTCTAGTCAGGTCGATAGGTAACTGGAATTAAACAATTTGTTTGATACGCAATCTTCAGCACGGTATTATTAGCATCTCTATTTTGGTTGCGGCCAAAACTATCGCTTCAGAGACCCGGCTACGGTCAACATCAAAAGTAGCTTAACACTTTAGTACCATGTCGAAGTAACATTTTTTACGTATCCTTTAGAAACTGACTATAATAGGCAGTTACTTCGACACTTTTTATGCTGACCGTACCTACGCTTGGACCATGATTCAGGATTTGGGGAAAGTTGTTATTACAATGAAGCGACTGCCGTCTGACCTTCGCAGTCATTTAACAAGGGTGCCTGGCCAACTGAATCATAGTTTCACGTTTCAGAAACGATCCGAAACGTGCAGGTTTCCTTACGAATTTTTTCTCGCCGCCGAGCTAATGGTAGAAATACGCAGAGATTTCGCAACCATTTGGGAAAAATAGGATTTTGTTGGCTTCAGCGTACAAATATTGTAAAAATAGGTAATCGCTTCAAATCCCCGTAAAACGTAAGTGATCCTCTTCTGCGCGAGCATCTAGCTAAAAAACGGGACGGTCCTGACGGGATATGCGGGACGACTGGCCCGCTGTCAAAATTCTTCATCCAAATCTCACCTCAATGTCAAATATTATATTTTTTCAATAACAATTAGAGAAAATTACTAAAGTGATGTAATAATATATATAAAATAATTGTATTTTGTTAAAATTAAATAAAATGTTTAGGAGTCTAAAGTGATGTACTATTGTACCTACAATCTGAAAATTTCAGGCTTCCCTAATGGATTTAGTGACACCGGAGTAAAACTTTAATGACTGAAGTTCCTGAAATTCAGGTCAAATAAATGAATTTAGGTACCCGCGGAATGTGGCCGTGTTTACCGACACACCCTATATTAGTTCGGACGAATTCTCCTTACGTTCTCTGAATTCCTTCAGTTCAAGCTTCGCCATCTTAAACGCATTCCCACAGCATTTAATCGATTGTATAAACATATGAACATAAATTGTCTGCAATATTCCATACAAATTACTGCAATAAACTTCCCCCGACATGTTAAAAGGTAGATAAAATACTAAATATTACCCATCTTTCTACTCCGGTGGGCTATAAAACCGTTATGAAATACAAGTGGATGCATGAACAATTTTATACTTTATCAATTGAAGTCATATTTAATTCAAAATACCCCGTTTATAACCCTTGACAAATTACGGTCTCGTTTCAATCAACAGCGAGTATTAATTAATAACAATCACTGTTTACTCGAGATGCGGATTCAAATTATAAATATTGCTAAACATCGACCACTGAAATATGATCCAATCTTAAAAACACTTCGCATTGCACTCTACCTACAGCTACAAATCTAAAAATAAGCTAAGAATGACTGAAACTCTTTAAATAATAAGATAAAAGTTTCGAAATGAGGAGCAAGTCTGCCGGGAACGATAAGTCACAATCCAGCACCCGCGGTTGTCAATTCTGAGTGGCGAGTCCGAATTTTGAGTGGCGAAAACCGCAGCTGAATACTAAAGAAGCTGCGGGAGTGCTTGCGACAACGTACCTAGGCGTCTCGCCACGGCTCGGCTGAACCTCACGACGCAGAAATCAATAGACTCATCTTCGTCTTCGTCCTCAGCCTCTCAGGGCACCCCCATTGAGTGTTTCGAAACGTTTTATATAAAGTTATTTGTTGACAGTACCGTTATCAGTGAGGGATATCTGCGCGGAGTCGTCGTCCTACCACGCCCTCGGGAGTTGGGATGCTGCGGTGTCCATGGGACTGCGGTAACGTGGTGTATGGAGCGTGGTGGGCGGCTGGTGGGCACTTACCCGCGTGAGCGACGTCTCGGTGTCGGCGCCATTTAGCGCGTGGTGTGGCGAGGCGAGGCAGCACGACGCGCGGCGGCGGCGGGATCGCGACTACGACAGGGCGCCCACTTCGCGCTTGCGCTCGGGCCCGCGCATGCGTCGCGCCCGCCATTTGTTTTGCTCTACCGTGGTTAACAGCGGCAGGAACGAGATTATTCTCTCGTATAGATACTGCGGGGCATTCCGATGAACGCCGGCTAAGTTCCCTTCTCAGAGATATTGTCGCCGCTTATTCATGTCGCCCGACATGAATCACAATGGATGCGGTGATTTTAAACTCCCTCGCGAGACCTAAACGCTACTTTTTATCGAGGTTCCCTCCTTCTTACCTACATATTGATGACAGATAATTTTGACTGGTGGTTGACAAATTGTCTCAGACTCCTCAGTTATCCAATGACTTCCGCTGGATGATTAATTGACGGAAAATTATATCTTACTTAAAGAAATAATATTGTTCAAGTTATGACCACGACCACTCTGTCATGTGTGATACCGTCATAGAAGAAGAAAAAAATATTATATTATATTTCCAACAGTATCACATACATCTAACGCACCAAGTACTTTATAAGCTTATGATCTCATCCTCTAAGACCGTTCATAACACGAATGTTTATCCGGAGAGGGAATCGAAGCCAGGACTTTTGGACGGTGAGGCTAGGTCGCTATCAAATCATCATTTCAGCCAATAGACGTCCACTGCTGGCCTCCCCGAATGTTTGCAACATCTATCTATCCCCACCTGCATTATATATTGTATTCCATCTTTTAGCTCCTACCTAACCCACTCGCAACCAGGTTCCACCAGAATACCAGCGCTGCTGCGGCATCGCAGATAATGCCGTAGCAGCAAATGCTGAGGTTGGGACCTGATTGGCCACACCCTTCACTTATTCCTTACAAAATGTATATCCACCATTAAATGTTTCCGCTGTTGTACGAGGTTCAACTACCTATGCTTTGCATCTATTCATATGTTATGTCATTCTGTATTATTGTATATTGTTTGTATATTGACTGCCTCGGTGGCGCAGTGGTTAGTGGGTCGCACTTTAAAGCGACGGCTGCGCAAGAGGTCCCGGGTTCGATTCCCGGGTCGGGCCATAAATTTGTACCTAAGTTTTCGGTAAGAAATTCTTAGTGGCAGCCCGGAGTCTGGAAATTGGCGGTCTTGTACCCCCGTGCCTCGGAAAGCACGTTAAGCCGTTGGTCCTGCGCCCAATCCCTCTCTGGTCGTGTCACAGTAGTGTCCCATCGGAATATGAGGGTAAGGGAATAGAGAGTGCACTTGTGTTTGCGCACACACTTGAGCACTATAATATATCCTGCGTACGTGGCTGATCGTTGAGATTATTATATTGTTTGTGGCCAATAAATGCATTTTCTTTCTTTTTTCTTTCTATCTCAACACACATCAGTCCTGTACCTACCACCTGCATACAATGGATTCCCGCAACACTCACCAGATCGTCGGTCCACCTTATCGGCTGCGACAGGCCTCCACTCGAGGACCTTTCCGCCCCAACGGCCGTCTGTTCTCCTCGCTATCAAATGCAACCAGTGAAATACCATCGGGTTACGATTTCCAATATTAAAAATTATTTTATATTATCTATCAGACGAATTAATAAAAAATATTCTAGGATTCAAATAAAAATAATTAAATTAAATAGATAAATAAATATTTCACAACATCACATACATTGATCTGACTCCGAGATAGGTAGCTCAAGCACCTGTGTTACGGATATCAGAATCAAAAGCGGAATTACAAATATATACGTATAATACTTTTCTTTTGTAAATACATACAAACACCCAGACCAATACAAACAGACATGTTCATGCACACAATGTTTGTACTGTGCGGGGATCGAACCCGCAACCCTTGGACCACGGGCAGCGTTCACTACCATTGTTCCAAACGGGTCGTCAAAAGAAAATGTACTCTATTACGTTTTAAAAGGCGCCTGTTTGGTCTACTAGCACCTCCATTTCATTACTATTGATTGTGAAGAATTTAAGAGATTCAAGAAAAAATCTCTTCATAGTGTTCCGGACAAAAATAGGGTATTAATAGTAATGTTGACCAATTTTAAAAATACGTACAAATTTGCTAGTTGTACTATACAGAGTTAACTATATTTTTATAAGTGATAGGTGGCAGACGAGCAGACGGATCACCTGATGGGAAGCGATTGCCGCCGCCCATGGACATCCGCGACACCATTGGAGTCACAAGTCCGCTGACAACCTTTAAACCCCCATTTCCATATTAGAATTGGGCCTCCGGCACCCCACTCACGCAGCGAAACTCAGCACAGTGCTGCTTGACACCGGTTTCCTGTGAGGCCGTGGTATCACTCCGGACGAGCCGGCTCATTCATGCCGTAGCGTGGCTCTCCAACGGTCAAACAAACTAAACAAAATCAATCAAACATACATGGCCTCCGATATGACTCCTGCACTGAAAAACTTTTCGCGTAATAAAGAAACTCAGCGAAAATAATTGGAAAATGTCCGCAATGTTACCAAAGTGGTCCCGAATTTCAGTAGCGAGTAAGGGTCCCATTTCCTCCCCTCCCCTTCTTCCTCTACATCATCTCTACATCAAATTGCTCTCGCGTAAAGTGCAAACTAACGTTATGACGTCACTAGGCTGGCAAGATAAGTCAAAGTACATTTATTCATTGTAAGATATTGTTTTTTTTTTTATTTATTGCTTATAGTAGGTAGACGAGCTTGCGGCCCATCTGATGGTAAACGGTAACCGCCGCTCATAGACATCAACAATGCCGGAGCAGAGTCATGCCGCTGCCTACCGTGAGAGAAGAACTCTTTTCAAACCTCGTTTAAAAAAGGACATGTCATAGCGATCAGGGAACACCGCCTTATCGCTTTAGATCCTTATACTTAGTCTTAACTTTTTTTTACATTATGGCGGACAAAAGAGCAGACGGCACATATGATGGTAAGTAGTTATCTGCAACACCCAAAGTCGACTTCAACCTCGACCCGTTTGTGGTACGCTGCCCCTGGTGCAAGGGTTGCGGGTTCAATCCCCGCATTTTTATTTATGAAAATTCCTGAGATTAGGGCTCTAAATGTGCAGATTTCATAAAGATAGTTACCATCACCGTCGATCTATTTAAAATTTATACTTAGTTGATATTTTTTTTAGCTATCTAAATAAAATAAATAAATAAAAATTCATTTATTTCTATAATCATGGTTACAAAATGTGGCCGAGACTACCCAGTAAGTTCTGCCACAATAGATCATCTACTGGTCGCAGTGGCTATGAGACGCAGGGCTCACCCCATTTCTAACAAATAATAACCCTGTACAACCAGTGCGGATAAAGAATGGGATCAGAAATGGCGGCGCATCTATTCACTTCTCGCTCGCACACTATTTGCGTCTATACTCGCACTCGTGGGTGTGCGAGCGAAAAGTGAATAGATGCGCCGCCATTTCTGATCCCATTCTTTATCCGCGCAGGTTGTAAGTTGTCGTAAGACACTTGTGTTGGGTATGACTCGCAACATCCCTTACGGCTATCTTAGATTATAGATTTAATAGGTAACTAGCTACTAATTAAATTAATAGCCGCCAGCCACCTTAGTCGCACTGTCCACTCTCCGTCAGCGGCTGCGGAGGATGCCAGCTCAAAGAAGAGGCTCAAGTACGCCAATTTGGAGCCCCTTTATCAATTTGTGCCTGTGGCCGTGGAGACGATGGGCTGTTGGGAGTCAGAAGCCAGGGACTTTGTGTGGGAGATAGGCCGTAGATTGTGCGAGGTGACAGGTGACTCACGCTCTGGGTCGTTTCTGGTGCAGAGGCTGGCCATCGCTATTCAGCGTGGTAATGCGGCGAGTGTGATGGGCACCTTTGCGTCGGAGGCGGGCGGGGGTGAGTTGCCTGTTTTTGGCCGTTAGTCAGTGGATGTTTAGCACATTTTTGGTTATTTTTATTTGAATTTTATTGTATTTTTATTTGAATTTTATTATATTTTTATTTGAATTTTATTGTAATCATTTATCTGGATTTATTTTATTATGTATGTATTCTCAATTAATTTTAATTTAGTGTACTCTGATTTATGATATTTAAGGTATTTTTTAGGGGACCAGAAACATGTACTAACATAATTTGTAAGGTAATATTGTTACTAACACCTATGGACTTTATTAAATTTTTTAAATAATGTTACATTAAATATTGCACGGTAATTAAATTAATTAATTAAATACTAATTAATTAACAGTAGAATGTGTGTGGGTGTGTATGAGTAAGAACCTTGTGCGTGTGTGTGTGCTTGTGCGTTTGTATGCTTCTATGGCTGAGTGTGCTTTTGAGTGTGTGTAAGGAAGGCGTATCTGTCAGCCAGTGTAGGATTGTGTACCTATCTTTTGCAATTTATTCTTAAGTCTTAGCAGTCTCATCTTAGCTGGTGGTCAAATATTTGTAATAATATTTCCACTGGATATTATAAATATACCTACAATATTGATGAAACTATCGACAGCTCATGTCGAATCAAGCCCTTACAAATTTCGTCGGCTTGGCAACGCGTTCAGTGGTCCAATTGTTAGAGCATCTATCCGGATTGTGGACGGTGTGGGTTCGAGTCCCGCCTGAACACGAGATAATTTTTTTAAGTGTGTTGTTTACTTTAGTTGTAATGCAGAGGTGCATGCTCGGATTTGAATGTACGATTTTAATGTACGTTCGGAAGGCGCACGCTGTAATCCACTAAGCTACCATCGCTCTATCTAAGCCTGGGACACAAAATAGACAAGCAACCATGGCTGCCTACATTGCGCGCTACCACACTACGCACACATACGTGCGCTTATATCTCGGTGTGGTTTTATATGAGATAGAAACACATAGAGTATACTCAACGTGCTAAGTGGAGACAAACGGACGAACTCATCGATAGTAAGTCCTTGATCCAAGGGTTGCGGGTTCAATCCCCGAACAGTACAAACATTTGCGTGCATGGAGAACATGCCTGTTTGTATTGGTTTTCTGTGTATTTTAAGTGTGTATTTACTAAAGAAAAGTGTTATACAGGGTGTATCTGTGAACATTAACATCCCTTTAACCACGTGTTCTACTAACCATTATGAACAACATTTGCTCTATCACTGTTGGAAATTCGCATGAATAAATTTGAACTTTTCATATAAAGTTGGTCACGTGACTTGGTCATTTTGGGGAGTCGAAAAATTTTTAGATGAATTTCGAAAAAACGTTGAACAAATGTTGTTCAGAATGGTTGGTAGAACACGTGATTAAAGGGATGTAACTGTTCACAGATATTATATATATTTGTAATCCCAGTGTTGATTCTGATATCCGTAACACCGTGCATGAGCTACCTATCTCGGAGTCATATCATTGTATGATGTTGTGAAATATTTATTTATTTATCAATGCCTGCTAGACCCAACCTTATGTGCGTATATATTGTGTCCGGGTGCTGCCATGAAGTCATTTCCCCTGAAGCACAAGCCGTGTTCAGGCATCAATGAAGAAGCCGCGTGGAGTACGTGACCGGGGCAATCTGTCAGGAGCACTCGGCGGCAGGTACGTGACGCCAGGGAGAAATGAAAAATAAAAGGAATTTACTGGATTTTTTATGTGTTAGGTGGTAGACTAGCAGACGGATCACCTGATGGTAAGCGATTGCCGCCGCCTATGGACACCTGCAACACCAGTGGAGTCTCAAGTGCGCTGCCAACCTTAGAACTCCCCTTTCCCACCCGGATTGGGCCTCCGCTAACCTCACTCAAGCAGCAAAACACAGCACAGTGCTGCTTCACGCCGGTTTTCTGTGAGGCCGTGGTATCACTCCGGTCGAGCCGGCCCATTCATGCCGAAGCGTGACTCTCCCACGGTCTTGAAACGGCCTTGTTTCTGGGCCCTTGGCGGTTTCGAGGTTCCATGAGAGCGATTTGGTGCTGGGTTCAATCCCCACCCTAAACAAACATTGGTGTGATGAACACTTGTGTTTGTTCAGTGTTTGGGTTATTATTGGTCTTTACCTATGAAGTAAAGTCCTTGAGTGGAGACAGCGACTCGGTAAGCGTTGTGTTGGACGCCCTGCGACAAGATGGGATGATGACATTCGAAGGCTGGCTGGTGTGGGCTGGATGAGAGTGGCCGAAAATCGGGAGCAGTGGCGTGCTTTAGGGGAGACCTATGTCTAGCAGTGGACGAGTGTGGGTTGCTGATGATGATGATGATGATGATGATGATGATGATGACCAATGAAATTGCCCTTTTGTATGGCGATTTTCTTGGAAGATGTATTTTCCATACTAACTTTTTTTCATTTGTAAATTAAAGCTACTACTCCATAATTAACTGTGCGGTTTCGAGGAAGGAGTCCGGCCATTGGCTGCAAGCATACCCGTCGGCCAGCGTGGGCACCCTGCTGGACGCAGAAACTCTCAGAGTCGCCGTGGGCCTCCGTCTGGGTGCTGAGGTTTGTGTCCCACACAAATGTTTCTGTGGCACCACTGTTAGTGCCTTGGGGCACCATGGGCTCTCCTGTGTAAAAAGTGCCGGCCGTCTCTCCAGGCATTCCTCATTAAACGACATTATCCGTCGGTCGCTTGCCACCATCAATGTGCTGGCAAACTCAGCGCCGAACGGCATTTTACGCGATGATGGCAAGAGACCAGACGGAATGTCTCTCATCCCTTGGAAGATGGGACGTGCTCTCGTGTGGGATGCTAACTGCGTCGACACTCTGGCACCGTCTCATCTTCCCGGGACTACGAGGAGTGCCGGAGCTGCGGCTGACGCGGCAGAGAGACTGAAAGCTGCAAAGTATAGGCATCTATCTGGTGTCTACTACTTTGTAGCTTTCGGTGTGGAAACAATGGGCGCGTGTGGTTCCGATGCTCGAGTCGAAGTCACGGGAGAGCCAAAAGCTGACAGCTACCTCGCCCAGCGAATTTCCATCGCGATCCAGCGGGGTAATGCTGCCAGCATTTTGGGGACACTGCCACGGGGACCTACTTTGTTTTAACTTTCCTTTTTATTTACTTTTAGTTTCATTTTTTTCTTAGTTATTGTCTTAATTTTCTTGTGTTTTGTTCTTTTGTTCAATAAATATGTTTCTTAATCGTAAAAATAACTGTGCGTTAATGGACAACGTTTAGGAACGTGTGAAATAGTTTTTCAGATATATTTTTTTAAATTAAACGTTATTGTTGATAAAAACGTCAATTTGCCAAGTAAAAAAAAAAAAGAGTCATTTTGAAAAAAATTTTTTGGCATCACAAATAAAATAATATCTGGTCTCTATTTATTATTAACCTTAAAATATAGTCTTAAATCCAAACACTTAAATCAAAACTGCTTAAATCAAAACAAAATTATAGTGTGGTGACTTTATGCTTATTAAAGGAGTACCTACACATCTTATTGTGTCTAGAAAACAAATAACAGTTTCATAGGTACCGTTGTCTGAAATTTGTAACAAAAGTTCTACAGAAACAGGTCGATAATAAATTAACATTAATTAAAAACATTATTTTTAATGTGATAGGTCGCAGTCAATATGATATGTAGGTCCAGTCAACTCCAAAATCAAAATCAAAAAAATCAAAATCAAATAATTCTTTATTTGCATAGGCTTGTACACAGCACTTACAAATCGTCATACATTTGAATGACTTAAAACTATTTATAAGTACTTATGTATAATTTACATGTTAATACATATATATGTTGATACATAAAATATACTAAAGAAATAAATAAACATAATGCGATTCTACCACCGGCTCGGAAAGTTGTTTCTGGTCGAGAAGATCCGGCAAGAAACTATGTATACACTTTAGAACGTTGTCACAATATATAATATCAGAAAGTGAACCTCTACTTTCTTATAGGTAAGTATTGTGACAAGGTCCTAAAGTGTAGGTATACATATTTTTTAGTTGACTGTACATTGGCTGGTCCCTAACTAAGGTTTTCCCTTGTATATGGATAAGCGCTAGAGCGCCGCCTAATTTA
This sequence comes from Marasmia exigua, assembly GCA_019059595.1. Taxonomy (NCBI): domain Eukaryota; kingdom Metazoa; phylum Arthropoda; class Insecta; order Lepidoptera; family Crambidae; genus Marasmia; species Marasmia exigua. The sequence goes on from CM032471.1 coordinate 5,395,389, forward strand.
TTTATTTTGTAATAACTTTTTAGAGCATTCAAAAAAGATACCAGTCTAGTATAGCAGTATAGGTACCCAATGAGTTCAAAAAAGGTTTCGTTCTGGCGGAGGCGCCAATAAATAAAATAAGCGCGTTATTTATCGTAAAACCTTTTCCTGGTTTGACCTTCGGCTCGTTACGGCTCGGGATAGTCGAACCCGAGCAACCGAGCACGCGTCTTCTGCCCGCGGCACGTTGTACACTCATGTGTTCTACTACATTCGATAATACACCTTACTACACTAATACTAAGATATACATCCTTTGCATGCACAGTATGAAGAGTCGTTCCATGCATAAGGGTCGGTATCCTCCGAGAGACATGCGAAGGTGCGCTTTAATAGGGGAATGCTGAGGTTGGGCCTTGATGGCTACAGAATTTATCCTATTTGTGTGTCAGTAATTCATTGTGTTTAAAGTGTTCTTTGGCCAATAATGCAATATTTATCTTTTATCTATACTTCTATACTAATATAAAGAGGAAAGATTTTTATTTTAGTATTTTTGTATGTTTGTAATGAATAAACTCAAAAACTACTGGACCGATTGCAAAAAATTTTTTCACCATTAGAAAGCTGCATTATTCAGAAGTAACATAGGCTATATAATATCACGCTAGGTCCTATAGTTGTGGAGCAGTAACCTAAAATGTTTAAAAAACGGGGGCAAAGTATCGTTTTTGAGGCCTTCCGTGGCCCCCCGTGCGAAGCCGGGACGGGCCGCTAGTCTTTAAATAAAATAGGGCTTTTTTAAAGAGTGCCCACCCTAGATGAATACCATTCCTCATACATTACTACCCTAGATGACTAAATAAAAAATAAAATAAAATGTACGCCTTGACTCTTATATCGTGTACCTAAGTAAGTACCTAAAATATTCAGTTAGGTATTGATTTGCCTTCCGAAGGAAGACCGGCTTGCTCTAAGATTCTAGCCCCTTTTCTTTCATGACAGATGATTTTAAGGCTTTATCGTTAAAAAGAAACATATCGATTGGCAGGATATTTTTTTTCCGATTCGATTCCCGTGCAATACAAACACAGTCAAAAAAACTTTGAATGCAGTTTTTTAAAAAATAAAGTGAAGTTTCTTTCAAGCCCCTTCATGTCCCATAGTCGGTGACGCTCTGTCCCAGGTGCCCATTTAGTCGACTTATTTTGTTGAATAGCTCTCAATGACACCAAAGTCGACTTCTCGCTGATACAACGATATAGCTTATCTATCTTAAGTACTTAACGTGACGGGTAGGGCACACTAGCGACACCAATCGATTTTAATTTTTAGCTACTAAACCGGATCTATTTTAAACAGTTTCGCTTACAACCTCTCAACAAACACTTATACTATTTATTAAATAACCATGCACAAATGGTGGGCTTTTGTACGCGAAAAATTGATTCTGCCAAAAGTGGCCGCTGTTGGCGTGAATCAATTCAAAGTAGCGTCTAGGCTCATACGTGGTCATTGCCCGGCTGCGATTAGCACATAGAGTAAGGTGAGAAAGGTTAAGGTTAGATACCTATCCCTGAGGATGTCTCCTTACTAAAATTATGCCGGGCATTAGTATTGATACCTGGTCCCCTCGTGATGTCATGTAAAAATCAGATTACGATAAAATCGTCAAATGGTCTCAGAGCTCTTCTCTGCGTTCGCGTTAGAGGAATCCGCCCTAAACCAAGAATTTTCCCGACTTTTCCCGGCCGGGCCAGTCACGTAGGACCCGATTCTGACACGTTGATATGTATGTGGCCACTGTAGAATACCAATGATTCTTAGTTATAATACTGCAACTGCCGGTCTTACCTTGTAGCTAATAATGGATCTTTTTAGTTTTTAGCCAGCAAATCGCTGTACTTTCAAGAGGAGGTGGCGACTTTTAGCAATTTGTGATGCCTCATGGGTTGCAGATCATGGGCGGGCGGTATTCGCTTAGGTGGCTTAGTAGTTGATTCGCACAAAATTCATTCGCCCGAACGTGCGAAACGTCCACTTTCAATAATAATATTTTTTTAGAAGGCGTTTTGCATGGATGAATTTTAATCGCGTGCCAACAGACCCTGGTCTAGTGGGTTAAGTACCGGGCCGTGATCTCGGGGTCCTGGGTTCGATTCCCGGGTCGAGCGAAAAGTATGTTTCGACTTTTTCGAACATAGCTCGGGTTTGTGATCACAAATCCGCATTTGGCAAGCGTGGTGATTAAGCCTAATCCCATCATAGTAGCGATAACTTGATTTCTATGATGGAGGCCTTAGCCCTGCATTGGGACAGTTTATAGGCTGATACTTTAAACAGACCCTCTCAAAAATGTGTAATACGCCTTTCGCACATACCCATTTTTTTATAGAAAAGTTTTAACATTCGCGCAAAAATCATTTCATCTAGAAAAATATTTTTAACAATCTGATACATCTTTTTTTAGGGAAATATTACCTTTAATAATTCAGCTGCAATGATGACCACTGAAGTGATTCCATCTCCAACCTCCTCATCTTGCAACTGTGCCAGTTCTACAAGAACTTTGGCAGCCCACCCGGCTGCTACCTCCAACATTCTATGTAGAGAAAAAGTTCAAATTTCATTTCACAGTTCAAGTAAAGTAAAAGAAAGTGTGAATAACTTTTATGGACTATCACACCAACTGGTGTTGTTAGGTAGTAAAAAATTAGATAGTAACTAACAAAATCACAGCTTGTACAATAGAATAAGCTGTGGTTTTAATAGGTACAAAGTTATCAAAAAAATTAATTAAATATTATTACCTATTGAAAGTGGACGTGTCGCACGTTCGGGCGAATCATCTACTAAGCCGCTTATAGGTTTTCACCATTAGGTGAGCCGTCTGCTCGTTTGTCCGCCATAAAAAATGTAAAGTTACCTACGTGTACGAAGATAATATTATACGAGTAAAAGTACATCTCTCATTTTCTTAAATCTTTCTCAAGAGTACTTTTTGTGCTCCACAATAAATAAAAATCGATTGATGGTGGTAATTTCGACGACAATTTTATTGAGTTTGAATACAATATTTGTGTCGGTATGCAGATACAATCGCTTATCATCAGATGATCCTTCTGCTCGTCTGCCACCGATCATTTAATGTCATCTACCGACGAATAGATGAAATATTTCGTATTAGGGCTCTTATTAAAGTTGGCTTCTATACGGCAGTACTTGCAGAGCTGGTATTCTCATAAAATGAGAAAAAAACATTTAACATTCGTTTTTTGAGCTGGCAATAAACAATACAAATGTCATTGTTATTTTAAAGTTGGCGATACTGAGTAATCTTCCAGAATCAAAAAAGTGTGACGGGCGACGATTTTTGTGGGTTTTGTGTTGAATTTGTAATCAAAAATGTCTACACTCGCCGCTCCTCTACACGTTGCCGGGACCAGATCATCTGGAGCTCCAGTTAGGACCCAAAATGGTAATGTTTTTCTGTGAAAACTTGCACGAGGCGAATACCCCCGGTGATCACATGCATTCGCAACTTATGGTTTCATTTTTGTGAATATTATTAATTTTAAACAATTAAAGTTCGCTAATTTTACACATTTACTCTATAAAAGTGGTAAACTTTTCACTACAGCCGGTCTGATCAGTTCTTAAAAGTGACAAAATATTTTACAAAGAAAATAACCTAAGAATCATGCCCGTTCTAAAACCACTTAAAAATAACAAATCATATTATCTTTCATCTGATGGAAATTCATCATTAAATAAGTCAAAAGTCATAGTAGGTCTTACCTTACCTAATAATGGGGGGGGGGGGTATAAAAGTTTGATTTATTTAGTCCTAAAATTAATCCTAGTTTCTAACATGTCTTGTCATTGTTTGGCTGTTGTAGTTATGGCTGCGGCTGCGATAGCCAACATTGTGAAGAGCTCCCTGGGTCCAGTAGGACTGGACAAAATGTTGGTGGATGATATTGGAGATGTCACAGTCACCAATGATGGTGCTACAATCCTCAAGTAAGTCATGTAAATAATACCTATTATGTACACTCAAAGTCTAACTTCAGCTCAAGTTGTTAAAAAATCCAAGGAAAAAGATGCTCTGATCTCCTGGTTGGCTTTTACTATTTGTTTAATGCTACCATAAACATAATTTTACAAACAACCAGGTGAATTACTGGAACTGGCTCCATAACAGATTAAATCCTGGTTTTAAAACACTTTTCACAGTCTTATGCACTGTGGATTTTATTAAGAATTAAGGCATCTTAACTTGTACTGTGTGTATAAGTTAAGTACCAAATTTTTTAAATGGCACTATTTTCATGAGTAAAATATATATTTTTAACTTACTAAATGCTGCACTCAGAGATTTTAATTAGGCTAAATGTTCACTTACTTAATAGTACCAATTAAAGTTACTTTGATGTCTCTAAGTGCGGCAGTTAGTTACTATCTAATTTTTTACTACCTTAACAACACCAGTTGGTGTGATAGTCCATAAAGTTATTAACACTTTCTTTTACTTTACTTGAACTGTGAAATGAAATTTGAACTTTTTCTCTACATAGAATGTTGGAAGTAGAACACCCGGCTGCCAAAGTTCTTGTAGAACTGGCACAGTTGCAAGATGAGGAGGTTGGAGATGGAACCACTTCAGTGGTCATCATTGCAGCTGAGTTATTAAAGGTAATATTTCCCTAAAAAAAGATGTATCAGATTGACTTACTTACTTGAAGACTTTAAAAATTTAAAATATACCTGGCATGGAATGAATTCTCAGTTAAATGAATAACAAGCTTTGATTATTTTCAGAATGCAGATGAATTGGTTAAAAATAAAATTCACCCCACCAGCATTATATCCGGGTACAGGCTAGCGTGCAAGGAAGCCGTCAAGTACATTCAAGACAACCTTACTGTCTCAGTGGAATCACTTGGCAGACCATCCATCATTAATGCTGCCAAGACCACAATGTCTTCAAAACTTATTGGAGCGTATCCTTTGCAAATATTATAATGTTTTTGTGTTATATGTGTAATAAGGTCAATTCATGAAAAATTCTAGCTGTAATTTTGTCTTCTAATTCTATTTGTTTATTAATCTTAGGTAGATTAGTTGTTAACTGAAAATATTATTACCACACTTAATTTCCTCAACAAACACACACAGTGATGCAGACTTCTTCTCAGAAATGGTGGTAGATGCAGCAATGGCAGTCAAGACGTTAGACCCCCGTGGAAACCCCATGTTCCCCATCAAGGCTGTGAACATCCTTAAGGCGCACGGCCGGAGCGCCAGGGAGAGCGTCCTGGTCAAGGGTTACGCTTTGAACTGCACAGTCGCGTCACAGGCCATGCCCAAGAAGATTTTAAATGCTAAGATTGCATGTCTGGACTTCTCTCTACAGAAAACAAAGATGAAGATGGGTGTTCAGGTAAGCAATAGCAATCAAAGCTTCTTTAAATATGTACTGTTGTTTGCAGAGCTCTCAACAGCCAGAATGTGTGATTTAGAAGTTGGGAATAGTATTTTGTGGGATCCAGAGAGCCTACAATGAAACGAGAATGAACATATTTCAAAATGCTTTTACACATGCTGTGCGTCTGCACAGCATGTGTTAAAGGAACTGGGATAAAGATTCGATCATAATTCCATTTCATTGTAGGCCCTTAGAACTCTACCTACAGAGTGTGTTAAATGCAACAGGATCAGTTAACATGCTCAGTACTTTAGATTCTACAACTAGTGTACAAGTAGCCTGACTGATTAGAACTTGCAACAACCGGTTTCGTGCAGTTCATTGTTTCTGGTTTCCATAGCCTTAGTTTGAAACTAGTAAGAAGTAGGTATATTGAGATGCATGTTTCAATTTAATCAAATTTTTACTCCCACCCCCTAGGTGCTGGTCACCGACCCAGAGAAGCTGGAAGCGATCCGCGCCCGTGAGCTGGACATCACCAAAGAGCGTCTGCAGAAGATCCTCGCGACGGGCGTTAACGTGATCCTGTGCAGCGGCGGCATCGACGACCTTTGCCTCAAGTACTTTGTGGAGGCGGGCGCGATGGGCGTGCGGAGGTGCAAGAAAGCCGACCTGAAGAGAATCGCTAAGGCCACCGGCGCCAGTTTCCTCACGTCGCTTACTAACATGGAGGGTGAGAGAATCATCATCATCATTTCAGCCAATAAATGGCCCTTACTGGACATAGGCCTCCCCTAAGGTACTAGACACAGATCGTTCCTATGTCGCCCGCATTGCAAAACTTCTCTCCTGGACCTGCCATCAGTTCTCCTCGCAATGTGTCCTGCCCATTGCCACTTGAGGCTTGCAATTTTTAGACTATGTCAGTAACCTTAGTTCTCGTGAAGATCGTGTTATCGCCTTTAATTGTTTCTCATTCGAAAATCAATCCTACTTATAGCTTTTGAATAAGTAAATTTCTTTGAAAGCAATGCCTAATCGTATTTTTATTTTATTTTATTTTAAATTAAACAATGAAATCTGAAAAAAAAATCCGTGTGGATTTTTCTTGATTGAAATATCTATGTATTAAAAGTAGAAAATATTATTTGCAGGTGAAGAAGTGTTTGAACCTAGCATGATCGGAGAGGCAGCCGAGGTAGTACAAGAACAAATCTGTGATGACCAGCTTATTCTCATCAAGGGGTAAGAATACGGATTAGACTTTTGTTTGTTCAGTGTCTGATTGATATCCGTATTTACGAGGGGTGATCCAAAAGTAATGATAATCAATATAAAATAAGGGTATTTTAAAAAAAAAATATTTCTCTACATAGTCTCCTAGTAAGTTAATGCATTTAGTCCATCTTTTCTCTAAACCCATATTTCCTTTTGAAATAAATCTTTGTCTTGACCCTCCAAAAACGCCTCTACAGCCAGTCATCACCTCGCTTTCGTCCTCAAATTTTTTAAAACATTTAGAATTTTTTCGGCGTCGGAGAAGAGGCTCGTTTCCAAATCATCGTTTGCTCTTTGGTTTCTGGATCAAAATGGTGGATCTTACCTCCCAGAAATCGTGTCTTATTTATATGATTTTTAGTAGGTAAATGAGGCAACAAAAAATTTTTTTTCATATTTTTATGTGCTTTACAAATACCTGACTATAATTACTTTTGGATCACCCCTCGTAAGTTTATATTTATAATTCGTCTGCTGTCTGATATCTGTAACACAAGCTACTTATACTCCATCCAGTATGTGAAGGTGAATAGGACAGTTCTATTTTGACACTAAAAGTGAGACGCTTCTTTTAAACCTAACCAATATTATTTTTAAGAATCGTGAATTTCTTTAGAAATCTTATCAACTTTTTATTTGTGAGATTTTTAAACTTATTTAACATTTTATCTACGAATTTGAACTATCTGTATTCGGAATAAAATATGTAAATTAAATATTCTTAGAGGTACATACGCCAATAATGAAATAATATGCATCTTATTCATCTGAAAAATAACAACTTGATTGGCGTGTCGGAACCACCTTCGTCACCAAGAGAAATGACCAGTACGGTACATGACTATTTTTTTTTTATTTTTGCAATCAAAAGACCTCTCAATGATAGAAACATCGTTGAAAAAATCACTTGATTCTCATTTAAACCACCTGAGATATCACAACTTTAAAATCACATTATTTTGGGCAAACCCAAAACGCTCCCTACAAATGGCTACTAAGATGTGACGTCACACCTAAGTATTTTGTATGCATTTCATTTGAATTTTGTATGGTAGCTATATCAAATGTTTCGTTTATGTCAATGGTTCTATTATAATAATTGGTGCAAATTGTATGGGTTATTTAATGGTATAATTATTTTTTAATAATTTCATAGTTTTAAAATGGACTTGCCCATGAATCTTTGAATGACCATAAAACCGGCTAGACGTAATATTTTTAATTGAGAATTATGCTATTGGCACATATTGACCTATATTTTGATAAAATATTTATATTTTGTAAAACCTTGAGCTTAGTCATGTACCCTGTTCTTGGTCCCTAATGCAATCCATGCGGACATATTTTGTACGAGACAATAATCGTGATTCGATGGTAAGATGGCTGACATACTGATTACTGATTTATTTCGACTGTTTTTGTGTGAGCCCTATGAGCAAAAATTCCGATTAGCGCATTATGCAATTCATAAGATATTTTTTATAAATTTTATCGGTAAGTTCTTATTCAGATTAATTGAGAAATATTAATACTTGTTATTTTGGAAGATTGAAAACACAAAAACGTTAATAATTTTTACAGTTTAATATTTTTATTTGTAGAAAGTTGGATGCAAATTACGTTAGCTGCAGCCGGAAGATCGAAAAAAAACCAAATTTAAAATAAAAGATTTAATTAAAATTATTACAGAGTTTAAAATTAACTATTTCTAAGGTCCTAATCGAAGTATGATTATGGAATGATAAAATTATGCACGAATTGTCCATCGGAAGTAGGCATTAACGTCACTGGCGAAATGTTGAAATGCACTGTCTGCACCGATGTATTTGTTTCCACGCGAAATGTGGGGCAGCAACCTCAGCGATCTTCTTGGGATATGGCTATGTAATTTGCATGTTACGAAACGTTATAACTGTCCTATTCACCTTCACATACCGAATGGACTATAGTACAGGATCAGGTATGAATGGACAACATTTTAAAATTGCTAAGCTCTGAATCAAAAAATACCAATTCTTTGTTTACTTTTCCGCTGCTCGAATATATATTTATTCATTTTTTATATTGCTTATTTACTGAGAAAAAAATTAAAAACTAAAAAACGTAAGATGACGTCATCGGACGGCAGAATGTAAAATATTTCTTTGCTTAGCACATTATAGTTTTAAATTTACGAAATGCCAAACCCATGACATGTAACTGTCAAAAAAAAAACAACTTGTCAACGTTGAATGTATGAATGACGTTGACAATGTTGACACTAGTATTATTTACCTTTGACAGTAGTACCTTTTTTTTATTAAAACAATGATAAGCAAAGGAATATCGCCGTATTCAGCCGTCCGATGACGTCATTTGGCGCTTACGTCTATTTAGAATAAAAAGAATTTCAATAATTATGTTATGCATGAAAATGGACAAATTTTGAAAAAAGAAAAAATATGGGTCTGTTCATTTTATGTCTATTTTCATATAAAAAAACAATATGGACATGTTAAAACTATGAAATGTTGTCCATTGATTGATTTGCCTGAAGGCCGGGCGCGCGCACGGCGGCGTCGCTGATCCTGCGCGGGCCCACGGACGCGTACTGCGACGAGATGGAGCGCTCGGCGCACGACGCGCTGTGCGCCGTGCGCCGCGTGCTGGAGGGCGGGCGCCTGGCGCCGGGCGGCGGCGCCGTGGAGGCCGCGCTCTCCATCTACCTCGAGAACTTCGCCACCACGCTGGTGAGCCTCCCTCCCGCATCTCTATATCATTACGAAAAACTTACTGCTTACAATTTTATTAATAGATAGATAGATAGATGGGTCGTTCTTCTTTTTTATCGACAATGAGCCAGTCCTCAGTAACCTATGAAGTAATTAATTATAAAAAAAGTATACGTTACACCATCAAGATATTCCTAATTTACCATGAAATAATGAAATTGTTTTATCACCTCGTAGATACTTTAGCATGATTTAACTTTGTAAAAAAATATATAAAGCGTGACAGAGGTGTAAATGGCACTAATTTCGGGGGACGTGACGGAGGTGTTCATTTCAATCTAAAAGTTTTCTTTATCCATTAGATTTTACATCGTGCATTAGTTCATATATAAAGTAGTACATTAACGAATATTTAGGACATACTATTTATCATTTGTAGTCTGTTATATAAAAGTTAAATGTTGATTTGTAAGTTTAGCTCATTGTCGATAAAAAAGAAGAACGACCCAGATACACAATTGCACAAAAAAAAAACACAACTTTAAAAGGCATTACAGAAACTTAATTGTACAATTTCGGCGGTCTTATCGCTGGAAGCGATTTCTACCAGACAACCTTCAGGCAAAGGACATTTGATAGTAGAGGAGGGGTAGGTGGTGCAATATTGAAAAAGTTAATAGTTGATATTTTTATAGCAATTTTTTGCAATATAAAAATTACATCTCGTGTATTGATGAGACTATCGACAGCGGCACTTACAAATTTCGTCGGCTTAGTAACGCGTTCAGTGGTCTAATGAGAGTTTTCGCGTGTAAAATCCGTTAAATGGGGTACAATGTGATTGGTTATTTTTAAACGTGATCTGTCAAAATGACAATTTGACAAACTAAACAACCAATGCGGTTGATGTTGGAGGACGTCAATCCAACAGTACGCCATCTAGCGAATTTTTCACACGCAAAAACCCTCATTGGTAGAACATTCACCCGGATTGTGGAAGGTGTGGGTTTGTTTTTTTTTATTTTTTTTTTATTATTGCTTATCAGGCAGACAAGCTTGCCGCCCAACTGATGGTAAAAGGTAACGGTCCCGCCTGAACACGAATTTTTAAGTGTGTTATTTACTTACAATGTTATGTTTGTATCTTCTAAAATATATAATTAAAAGCTAATTACAAGTTTCCACATGAGGTTGAAAGAAAAGTAAATAATATAACCAAAATTCAAGATTTTATTTTGGATGGGACATACCTACAACATACATTCTGTAAAAACATACATCTTCCATCCATCTTAGCGTATGATTCACAAAACTGTCGGACCCCAGGGACCCCTTGGACTATGATCCAGGATTCTGACCCCCTTATCGCGAACTAAGGATAGTCCCAGAACAAAATTTGTACCAGCCCTTTTTAACATTAAGTGTTGGAACGGGATGACATGAGCTTTAGTACGGTAATAACTAATTCGCGATTTATAATAAGGTGATGGAAGTCTAATAATTACAATGAAGTGACAGCCTTCGCAACCCCTATACAGGGGATCCAGACCAACTCGAATTACACCTTCAAAATCTATTATTTTAGGTACCTACAATTTTGAGAAACTATCTGAGACATGCAGGTTTTCTCACAACTAACCTAATGGTATAAATATGCTCGAATTCGAAACACGTATGTATGACGCGATCTTGTCCACTGAGCTACATCGCTGATCAGATAATTATGCAAAATTAATGAATTGAGAGCACATTCCTATAATTACATTGCAAATTACCTTAATGACTGGACGGCTGACTTTTTCAAATAAGAATGGATTTTGACTACATAAAATTAAGTGTCGGATAAGGCAAATTTCTTGTTTTCGGTTATTTTCATTTTTAAAATTACCTTTTTTTTTTGTAATGTTTATGGATGTCTATTTTTTATGTGATTGGTGGCAGATGAGCAGACGGATCACCTGATGGTAAGCGATTGCCGCAGCCCATGGACACTCGCGACACCAGTGGAGTCACAAGTGCGCTACCATACTTTAAACCCCCCTTTCCCCCGGATTGGATCTCCGGTACTCTCACTCACGCAGCGAAACACAGCACAATGCTGCTTCACGCCGGTCTTCTGTGAGGCCGTGGTATCACTCCGGTCGAGCCAGCCCATTCATGCCGAAGCGTGGCTCTCCCACGGTAAATTTGCATGGCTGCAATCGAATACTGTTAGGTTATTTATCCATCTGCTCGTCTACCACCTATCATATAAAAAAAATAGACATCGCGACCCATAATCCTAACATGACATAAACAAGAAATGATTTTGTTTATTAAGACCTTATTTACCTATTAAGGTGACGGGTAGTGCACACTAGCGACGCTAATCGACTTTATTTTTTAGCTACGAAACTGGCTCTATTTTAAACAATTTCGGTTACAACCTCTAGGCAAGCACGTTTACTATTTAATCATGCACAAATATTGGGTCCGTTTTTGTACGCGAAAAATTGATTCACGACAAATATGGCCGCTTTTGCCGTGAATCAATTTCCGCGTACGCGTTGGACCCAACATCTTTTCATGGTTATTTCATAAATAGTATAAGTGTTTGTCAAGAGGTTGTAACCCCGAAATTGTTTAAAATAGTTCTGGTTTAGTAGCTAAAAATTAAAATTGATTGACGTCGCTAGTGTGCCCGACCCGTCACCTTAACTCTAGCTACCTTATTTTTTTGCAAATAAAGTACATTCGTAGTAACGAATGGTATAGTATCAAAAAAAAGTAGTTTATTTTTCTTTACCATTATGTTTAAAAAAATATTTTATATTACTCTTTGCTGTTTGTATCAAATTAGTATCACCAATTTTATTTAAGGAAAATAAATACGACTACATTTTTCAAAATTCTAACGTAATCAAGCGAAATAAAGTATTTTCGCGTATTTTATTTTTCTCATAAAGTATAGAGTACAATCACCTGAAATAACGTACAATACTTTATTATAAAGTATGGGTGGCAACCCTAACTATTACGTGAACCGTTTCTATTGAGAAGAAATAGTCTTAGTATTTTATTGTTGTTGTACAGAGTTCCCGCGAGCAGCTGGCCATCGCGGCGTTCGCGCAGTCGCTGCTGGTGATTCCAAAAACCCTCTCCGTCAACGCCGCGCGCGACGCCACCGACCTCGTGGCCAAGCTGCGCGCCTACCACAACTCATCGCAGACCAAGGTACACATAGACACAGTGCAACCGTGCTGGTGGTCCCTGACCAGAGCCATAAAGGTTGCAAGAGACGCCACCAACCTCGTCGCCAAGCTTAGCCTTTTTTTGTTCACCCTGGCGAAATGCCACAGCTCCGACATGGTATGAGCTAACTCCCTTGAGCATATTCACCGCATAGCCTCTAAAATATCAGGGATTCTTCCTTACACGCCTGAGTGGTGAGGGGAGACACCAGAGAGACATGAGAATCAACATCATCATATCACTCCTCAAAGTTGGTGGCCTATTTACAACTCGCAGACCAAGGCGCATATACATTTATACAGTCACAGCCGTGACTACCTTAAAATGGGATACCCTCCCATGCAACCAACATTTTTAAGCCTAATCTTGAAGCTTTGGACTTTCTCTAAACAAACACTTATCATCCCCTCCCCCACAGGTCGAGCACGCGAACCTCAAGTGGGTGGGTCTGGACCTGACTGAGGGCACGTTGCGCGATAACCTCGCGGCGGGCGTGCTGGAGCCGGCCGTGTCCAAGGTCAAGTCGCTGAAGTTCGCCACCGAGGCAGCCATCACCATCCTCCGCATCGACGACATGATCAAGCTGGACCCGGAGCCCAAGGGCAAGAGCTACGAGGATGCTTGCCACGCCGGCGAGCTGTAACACACACGACAGTATTCTTCAACTCGCTGCTCCGCCCGACTGAAGCACCAGTGTGAAGCTCAGTGATAGCCGTGGCATGTGACGCCTTCAGCTGATGATATTGGTTAATGGTGACTTTCAAACTGATCATACAAAATATATGTACGGAAAGCTACACGCTAAATTATCCTGTAAAATTTGGCAATTCACTCTCACTTTTATGTCAAACACATTTGGTTCAATATCAATGGGGGACATCGCGTATTAAAAATCCACTAGATAGCGTCGAAACTGTTGGATCGTGGTCCAACTTTGACAACATTGGTTGTTTAGTTCGTAAAATATATGTACGGAAAGCTACACGCTAAAGTATCCTGTAAAATTTGGCAATTCATTCTCACTTTTATGTCAAACACATTTGGCTCAATATCAATGGGGGCCATCGCATATTAAAAATCCACTAGATAGCGTCGGAACTGTTGGATCGTGGTCCATCTTTGACAACATTGGTTGTTTAGTTCGTAAAATTGAATATCGTGTAAAAATAACTATCACCTTGTCCCTGAACGAGTCTTACAATCTGCCACCTCGCTGATTATTACCAGAGATTTTAGTAAAGCGTATGGCCGTCTGTACATACCCAAGTATCCAACTCTTACCAGTCCTGTATGGCTCCTGACCAGTTTTTGATTAGTATCTAAAGTGTATTGAAGTTTGACAACTTTTCTAACGAAGAAATATCTACAATTTCTTGACGCTCAGATGTATGATACGTTTGTAAAGTTGTATATCATCAAACTGATGTTAAGTCAATTCACTAGTCACATCCCCGGCTCACGGCAGTTCGGTTAGCCCCGATCCATGAATTCATATAAAACATTAGTGTAAGTGATTAATATATGGGTGCCTTTCCACCAAAGATGTGCTATGCTGCGAAGATGTGAAAGCTAATGAACATGATTGTTGGATGTCAGACGCATTTAAAGCAATGTAGCTTATGATTGGTGGATATCAAACGCATCCATAGCACAGCAGCGTAACACTTGGTTGAGTTTTGTATACAAACCAAGGGTTTTATGAAGCAATTAAGTGTTTGCGATGGCGTCCTAGCGGGGTTCCTACAACTTAAAAACTAAAATTTATTTAAGAACATATACCTAGTTCAAGGATTCAAACAGATTATCAAGCAGTGCCGCCAAGCAAACGCAAAACTGAACCGGAAAATAGAATGTATACAGAGGTCTATAGATATAAAGTCCGCCTTGTACTATTTTATTTAGGGACGCATTAATATAAATTCTACCAATCTTAAATTGATACAAAATCTATGGTATAGTGCTGTCATTCTATACAGATCTGATGTCATACCATAGATTTATTCACAGATTAAGTTTGGTCGAATCGCGTTTTAATGAACTATGTTATTTAATATTATATTTATTTATGAATCGGGCATATACGAAATGGAGCTACACTGTGCTGAGATCTAATTTATAATAAATGACAGTATCGGATGTCTGACGTGCCTGAATGTCGTTGCATACCCACTACTGGGGTGCAGCGGATCCCACTTGTATGTTGCTTACTCTACAGTAATAGTGCTTGAAGTATACATTGAAAACGCTATCGCCTTAACGCTGTTGTATAGAAGAAGGGTGCTCCACGTTTACTGAGGTATATGTACACTCCTTGTAATAACACACACCATAGGCATGTATGTGTCATGATTACCTACGTGGTATGGTCAAAAAAGCATCATATTAAATAACAGAGCATTGTGATTTATCTTACTGTATCACTAATAATAACAAAAGATAAACTACATTATCGCGAAACATACCACATACAAATTTTCAAACAATAATTTGTATTTGCTGTTTTATGTCTAAACTGTGATGGGTAGATAAAATAATATATGGACTGTGGAAATAAATACAGAAAAATAGATATAAAAATGTTTTAAAAATATTTTTCACCCTTTCTGTGGTTAAACTACCATGTCACAATTATTATTGTTTCAGAAGTAAGTAACTTTCGTATAATTTATGTTGAAAAATACGAACATGCTTTTAACATTTACTTAATGCTAGTTATAAATCGCTAGGTTGTCTCTTATGTCGACAATTACTGATAAATAAATTTAATTTTTAATAACTATATAATGAGTTTCATTCATCTTCCTTACCAATTTTAGGTACCTTTTTGTCATTCAATCACATTTCGGATACTATCTACTTTCCGAATTCAATAAATTATTCCTTAATTAAGAAGCGGGGCATTGTAGCTGTATTTTTTGTTAATTTTACAGTTTTTACTATGTTCATTTTATACGCTATTTGAAAAATTGGTCCTTAGAGCCTTATACGAAATTATAGTTATTAAAAGATTTCAACTGAATCATTATATTTATATTGCTACCTAACTCACCCAGGAGAATTAGCTGGAAAGTGGGCCTCCACTTGATTATGATCTGCACAAGTGAATGTATAAAATGAATTTAAACCATTTGTATAACTTCATTAGTTGTACTCATGTTCTTGTTTGTTTAAGTTTTTATGTCTACCATGAGCGTTGTTAACAACATTAAGAGAATTTCTGCTATACAAGAACAAGCCTAATACCCAAAGAGTATATACCTACTCTGACTTTTGTCTTGTCAAAACGCTCTCTGAGGCCTGCTGACCAAAGAATAAAGAATATAATACTCTCACGAGAGGGCCTGGCCTGGCACAGACCAAGAAAAAAAAAGGCCTGAGGCCACTGGTTGGTTTTCGGTATAAATTGGATGAAAATTGCAATTATTAGAATTGCAACCTTATTGCTTCCACATAACATTTAATTTGTTTATGTACATGAAATAGGGACATTTATTATCTTTATGTAAATTCTTGGTTATCATTCCGATTCTTTGACAAACGATAAAATATAGCCTGCTTAGGGATATTTATGTACTGTGTTTTCTTGGTCTGTGCTATACAGCAAAGTGCAAACAAACTATATCATGTTAATACGAAACATAAATAAATTATTGCCTTCAATAGGTTCAAAAGGGCGCAGTGTTTGTGGCACATTTTCGACATCAGCTGTCCCAAAGGTATATATTGTTATTTAATGAATAATAATTTCATTATTTTATCCGTATATGCTTATTTATTTTTATTTACGGCGAAGGCAAAAGAATGTACTAATTAAAAAACACTAAAATGATCTCATCTTTTTACATTCCCTGATTTCACTTCCCGTTCAACTTTTTGATTCTAATTAGACACACAATATCACTAAACAATTTATTAGTGCATAAGTAATTGGTAATAAAGATTAGGTACATATTGTAATACCTACATATAAACAATAACTTTCAACTATTAGCAAAGGCATAATAATTTCCATAAAAAATCTTAGACTGCAAAGATTAAACCTAAAGTAATTATGGTAAAACTTCTGTATTGCAATGGTAATAAGATTGCTTTTTGATTATTCAGTGACCAACACATAAACACCTGATGCTCATTATTATACACATACCTACCTACAAGACTTGTTGTTTGCTTACCTAAGATATTTATTCAGTTTAAAATATGGTTAGTTGTGATTCACATTATGTTAAGTAGTAAAGAAGTTACTTTAATTCATGCTATATTTCTGATACAGATTTGGTTTTATTACCACTTTAGGAAGAGAAAATAAAAGTTGGCAGCCAAGACATCAATTACCTGAAAGCCGGCAACGGCCCCCACAAGGTGCTATGTATGCCAGGGGCTCTCGGGTCCATATGGACGGACTTCAAGCATCAGGTAGAGGGCTTCGACCGGGAGAAGTTTACGCTCGTGGCATGGGACCCGCCCGGGTACGGCAAAAGTCGCCCCCCTGAGAGAGATTTTCCAACGGATTTCTACGAACGGGACGCGGAGTATACGTACGAGTTTATGAAGGTAGGATTTTTATGTGCTAGGTGGCAGACGAGTAGACGGATCACCTGATGGTAAGCGATTGCACTTGTGTGTGCGCTATAATATACCAACCTTTAAACCCCCCTTTCCCCCGGATGGTCCTCCGGTATCCTCGCTTAAGCAACGAAATACCAGGAGCCCAATTCTCGGGCTCGTGACATTTATCATCATACGACATATATCACCAAAACATAGTTTTTTTGTATGGTTTTTAGGTGATACCCGCCATGTTTTCAAAATATCACAAGCACGAGAATTGGGCTACAGATACGCTGCTTCATGCCGGTTTTCTGTGAAGCCGTGGTATCACTCCGTTTGAGCCGGCATATTTATGCCCTCACACTGTTTAAATGAGTGCTGCTTATTGAAATATATAACTTTGTCACCTTACTCTGTCTTGACCTGCTTAGACCAACTTGAAAAATAGTAAAATCCGTAACTCCCTCATTCTCTCCGCTGTTTAACATACCTAATTGTATTTCCTCATACTTACAGGCATTAAATATTCCCAAATACTCCCTGATGGGATGGAGTGATGGAGGAATATCGTGCATGATCCTGGCAGCGAAACATCCTGAAGTCATCCAGAAGATGGTTGTGTGGGGAACCAACTCCTTCATCTTACCAAATGAACTGGAGATGTACAAAAGTTAGAAGAAGCGATTTTTTCTTGATTTTTATTTAACATTAAACCTCATACAGTGTGTCCCATAAGATTGTGTCAACCGGAAGTCTATAGATAAAGCATTCTTGATTTCTTGATTCGGCGGATAGGTAAAACAAGCCGCGAGGGATGATGCAATTCAAAGGTTTTAAATTAGTGTCTAATGGTTTGTAGTGTACAAATTTGGTGTTTATTTGTGCAGTGAAGTGCCGAAAAGTGATCCTAATAATAAGAATTGTTGGATTTTATCGTTTTTAACGCTGCTATTGTGTGTCGAGTGAGTTGTCTCGTGACAACTAGCTTGGACCTAATTGTCTTAAAACCCACGTTGCTTTTAGAGTGATATCCGCTGAATCCGTAGGTCGATAAAACGTAAAAACACCGGCGTTTTATTGAGTGACTGTGACTTTGACTGAATTCGACTGTTGACTACTTACTTATTCTCAATAAGTTACTTGACATTGGCCAATTATCTTCGAGTAGAGCCATTTTGGGGCAGCTTCAGAGATTTTTTTCCGAATTTAAAGAATTTTATACCTTGACAGGCTAAAACACGTATAAAATTCGGATAACGTTCGAGCGCCCCAGAGGTGCTTTATCCGATGCACTTCCGGGTAACACTATTTTTTTGGAACATCCCTGTTTAAGTAAATGAGCCGCGATATCGTAATAATTGTTAAGGCATATTTTCTTAAAAACAGCTCTAAAATTCCAAATTACTTCCTACTCTAGAAGTGCGAGACGTCAATTCTTGGTCCAGACGAATGCGGGAACCGATGGTAGAAGTGTACGGCGAGGAGCTATTCGCCAATTACTGGGCCGAGTGGGTCGACGGCATGACCGCGCTGTACCAGGCTAAGGACGGGAACATCTGCAACGAGCTCCTCAAGGATATCAAGTGCCCGACGTTCATTCTCTACGGGGAGAAGGACCCGATGGTGGACAGCGTACACGCTTCCCATTTGCACACCAATATTACCGGATCCAGGTAACGATGCTTTTTATTTAAGACAACCACTGAGCAAGCTGATAATAGCTTTACCACTACAAGACCTTCCCCTGGTCATTGTTCTCCTATAAAAAATTGGTCACCTAAATTAAGACCGGCTAACTAATTTCAATGTATTTTGAACAATACTATCCAGAATAGCTAAGTACAAAAATATCGAAAAAAATCAGGAGATAACTAAGCCAGTGAAATTTACTTTTTTTTTATGCGGACAAACGAGCAAGCGAGTCACCTCATGGAAAGTAAACAACGCACCCCATGAACATCCGCGACATACTTGGCGGGAACCTGAAAGAAAGATGCAACTTCCATTACGTTTTACATGCCAGTGCCAGTAACCAGATACATCTAATTACGTTCATTTCAAATATTCACCATAGACTACAAAGAAAAAATATACCATAGACATTGCGTTGTCTAACAAGCTAACTTGAATGTTACATCGTCTTTTTTTGTTCGCAGGCTACAGTTGTATCCGAAAGGAAAGCACAACATACACATAAACTTCGCAGACGACTTCAATAAGACTGTGCAAGAATTCCTATCTCTGCCGTGACTGAAATGTTGAATTAACTACATACATAATCTATTTATACAAAGTGACGGGGTAAAACGAAAAAATTTAACAAAATTCCCATATTTTATTTTCATTTACTTCTTATAAGCATGTTTCATTTCAGAATAAAACAATTTACATTCAATAACACATAATTCAAGGTTGAAGTGACTCATTTATATATTACTGTACAAATGATAAAGCTTGGCGCGAGGCCGCACCGTCTGGTAATCCTACAACCAGGCTTTGGGTATCAATGAGTCGAGTGGACTTCCAAATTACGGAGATTATTTTCAACTATGCGTTAAAATGGATGTTGTTAGTGAAAACAAAATATTAAATTGGTTCTCCTACATATTACTATTAAATAAATATTGTTCATATAACGAAACGGTTGAAATCGCCCTGCGGACGCGCACAGATCAGGCATTCACTATATAAAATGATCTAATGGAGTTTACAGGTGTCATCACTTACAATGAGACCGAATGTTACAAAATGAGTGATGATGAGAGTACCTCGTATTTAGGATATCATTGGCACTGGCTATTAAGTCTTTTCATTCTTTAGTCTTGTAAAATTATGAATGGCGAAATATGATCAAACGCATTGGCAACAATTTATACAAATTTTGTAAGTATGCAGTAATTATTTCAGTATAAAATTTGTACGTATTTCATTTTTCCTCTTACCTATTTAGAGTATACTCAAAGTAGATTCAAAAATATATATTTTTCAATTACACAATTTTTCTCAAAAATAAAAGCTTGCCTTACTTATTGTCTGTCGAATCACGAGTTTTGAATTTAACTATTATTATTATTGTATAACGAATTAAGAGTTCATCTAAAACCTTCAATTAATGTCCAATAAAATACACAACAATGTGATTTCCATTTTCATGTTAATAAATATGTATTGCACTCTCTACACAGTGTCGAGTCATCAAAACCTGCTTTAGTTTTGCGGTGTTCGGGATACTCTTAAGATACACAAGTGTAACGTAAGGCACACACGTGAGCTTGAGGCGCGAATGCCAGTTCCCAATTTGTTATTGTAGACTTTATAAATTACTGTTTACAATTATATAAACAAACACACATAAGCGACCTACCTCGATAAATACATAAGAAAATATAGTGACAATATCAAATCATTCGCTAATTCAAGTAAGCTTGTTCTTATCTCATAAATAATTTCTCTACAAAAATAGTATACATGAATGGAACAACGCTACTACACGCCGCGGCGATCAGCACCAATATGTACTCCTGCGTCCATCCGCTACATATATTACAATGAAATAAGATTACTCTTACAAATACATAACGATACAATATTACAACATTATCACCGGGATTATTAACAATACGCTCGTTTAATTAATTTTAAATACGTTACATTCGTTACGTTTACAAAGACTAATGTTTTAATAGAGAGAGTCAAAGGCACACACTTTGTAAAAAAAATCCTACAAGTTAGTCTCAGTGTCTCTTTTATCACTGGCGTATCACACGTAGACGGGGCCCTGGTTGTCGTCGTCGAGGTTGAGCTTGTTGGTGAAGCCCTCGTCGAAGAAGCGGCGGAAGGTGAACTCGAAGAAGCCGTGGAAGGTCTTGTTGTCGAGCAGCTCGCTGTCCGACTTGTTGGAGTCGGAGGACGAGTTGCGCAGCTTGTCCGGGTCGATGGGGTCGAAGTTGGACGTGTCGGTGGGGTAGTCGATGCGCGGGATGTACGGCGCCGTCTGCTTGCGCAGCCCCTTGTCGAACTCGATGCTCTGCAGGAACGGGTGGCTCTTCAGCTCGCCCGCGTGGTTGCCCAGCCGCGTCTCCTGCCCCGAGCACAGCTTCAGGATCAGGTCCGCGCTCTCGCGGGACAGGTTCGCCGCGTCCGGAATGTGCAGCGTCTTCTCCCAGTTTATCACCTGGAAACGTCGAGTTTACTCTTTATTACATTCCGTAGTATCATATTTTGTACCGATGGTACTAGCATAGAGCTAGCTTTATTAGGTAATTCGGGGAATCTCACGCCTGATCACCCTTGAGGCGAAAATCATTTGTACTGCATACAACTGGTTTTCCAGTGGGCGGAGCTTGGGTGAAAATTTAAACCATGAAACGTTGATATGACTTCTGACATCGATAACGGGACGATGTCAACAGAAATTGATGGCAACAATGACGGCGCAATAAAGAAGAAATGTGACAAAGACGTTTTCGACCATATACAGACCGACCAACATCAGAAGGCACTTCAAGTGACATGACTACAACACTAAACAACGTATTAATTTGTAGTGGAAAATTTAAATTGCTGATGTATTATTTAAGTAATTTTAGAACAGAGTACTATTTAACAGCTGTACTTTTCCTTAATAAAGAAAATAAAAATAAAATAAAATGACACATGGGGGCGCTGTACAATATTTTTTCTATGGGAAATATCAAAAGCAACCGCTTTTAAACGAAACCGCTTTGGTTCCGACTATGGCGACATGCCAAATAACAAATAACCGTGATTGGACTGTAGATGTAAGGAATTTCGTCGTGGAATGATGATAAGATGAGATGTCTAAACCATGCTAATAACAACTTTCCGCAACTAATATAAAATTACTATGGCTAATCAAGGTGCGACTAAGGTTCCCCCCCTTAATTCACTCGACTTGCGCTTGCACTAGAACATTTTTCTGAAGTTACCAGGCGTGTAATTCCCCTAAAGTACGTCTCAGTCCCAATGCATCCAACCAATCCGTCCAAATGCAAGGTCCTGTTTTGAGCCATCTGATTACGGAACCCAAAAAAAGGTGCCCCCGTTCTAATGTGGAAATTTTTTGAATGTCCGAGGTAGACATTTCATAAAAAGAGAATGTTAATGCAAGGCTGAAACTTGAAAAATCTTTAGAACATAAAATACTTATAATCTACTTAAACTTAGGGAACAATTTTAAGTTTACTGCCTAAACTAGAAATTTCCTGTATCTTAGGCAGAAACGAAGAGAAAAAAGGACTTAAATTAACAAATTCATTTTAGCAATAAAACAAAACATCAAAATAACTAATCATTAAATTAAATCTCAAAATTACCTAATCTAGCGTGAATAATACAAATACCTACGAGTGAATGTGATGATTATTTGTGAATATTGACGAAGTAATAATTTTGATGATACTAGTCATTTCGTGACATAAACTGACCTTCAACTGCGTCTCTGCGGGCGTGGCGGCGAGGAAGGGCGGCGAGCCGACCAGCATCTCGTAGAGGATGACGCCCACCGACCACCAGTCGCACAGCTGCGTGTACCCCGTGCGCTGCAGCACCTGCCGACACACATAGCCTTGATATAGTGACCAAACGAACGGATTACGCATTTATTTATGTTAGAATGAAACCAGAGGTCGGGTCGGAATTAGGTATATTTATTCGGATATGTGCACAGATTTTATACAACAAAAGTATAAACGGGCCATCCATCCAATCGAATCCAATTTACGTCACACGTGATATTGTATGAGAAGGGGGTGGGACAGCTTTTAAACTTCATCATCGTCATCATCGTCAGCCCATTTAAGTCCCCACTGCTGGGACACGGGCCTCCCTCAATCACACGAGGGGTAATTGCCATACTCACCGCGCTTGGCAGACGGGTTGGCGAGGGTTTTGATGTAAATGCAGTTTTCCTTCTCTGGGTGCTGATGATCATGCCAGCAGCTTTACCTTAGTCGCCTTTTACGACACCTCGGTAAGAGTGAGGGTGGCCTACTCTACTCTGCCGGGGACCACACGGCTTTAAACTTCATGACGTCACAATAATTACTAAATAGAATTAATCGTTTGTTGTTTGGTTCATTCATACTAAAAAAATATTTGAATGGTAATAAAATAAATTTCGGAACTGCTGTTTTAACTCCTCAATCTAGATATAAAATTGAAAAATATGTGACGACACACTAGGGGTAGAACTTTTTGGGGGGGGCCCAATCAGAACCTAAAAAATCTATGTCTATTGACATTCAGTTCTATAACTTTTTTACGCAAAAATGAAGAATGACGCACTGAGAGACATCTATAAAAGAAATTACAGCCTCTAAATAAAAACATAGTTGTAAATAATAAATAAAATTAATAAATATTTCAGAACATCACAAACATTGATCTGACTCCGAGATAGGTGGGTAGCTCAAGCACCTGTGTTACGGATATCAGAATCAACAATCAGAAATAAGAGTATTGTTTTGAGTCAGACCTCCGGCGCGATATAGTTGGGCGTGCCGACGAGCGAGTGCGCGAGGCAGCGCTGGTGCTCGCGCTTGCGCCGGCGCTCCAGCGGCTTCAGCTCGCGGCAGCGGCACTCGCCCATCGCGCCCCACTCGCCCTCCACCGGGTCCATCGAGTCCTGCCGCCCGTGGTCTGCGAACATACACTACCTGTACATACATGCTTATACACGTGTATAACTGTTAACTGAAAAGTCTCCGTGATCCGACTCAGCCAAATGATACACTGGTCCGAATCTCTAATGTTCGCTCCGAATGTATCATTCGACTCATATGGATCTCGAGTCAGAGTGAGCCGAATGACCCGAATGAGTGGACTGATCCGAATGAGCTGAACGATCCGAATTCCAAATGATTCAAATGAAGCATTTCACTGATGGAAATGTTACAATCTTGTGAAAGATACATTATTGCTAGGTCTAATACACACTGATAGGGATGCGTAGGGATAAGACTCAAGACAGTAGCTAGAGGCGAATTCAAGGTTTACGTACAGTTATTTATTTCATAGTCCGTACAATATACCTTTATTAAAATGAGTGGTCATCTGACCTTTATTATTATTGGCATAAATATGATTTTTCAGTGACGTCAATAGCTGTCAATCTAATCAAGCTTTATTTTATGGACTATAGGGATGTCAATGCGATGGGAGATGGATCCCCCGGTCTTAGTTTTGGTCCCTTTTTTTTAGGTAGAGTGTTGAGATTTTAAGAGAGGATGTTGCCCCTCCTAGCCACTACGGTTCTGATAAGAATGTGCACCGTAAGTTCTAATCCGAACAAACCCCTCTGGATTTATCAAATCTATGTGCGTATTTGTACTATTCCCTCGGCAGTGAAGGAAAACTTCGTCCAGTTGGTATAGTTCGCCTGTTTAGGGGTTGCAAATGTCAGACTCTAATTCTAATTACCAGAATTATGAAATTCTAGTACTTTTGGATGTTATGTCTAAAACACTAAGGAATATGATCGCCCTAGTGTTACATTATACATACTTATCAAATATATAATCCTTACCATTTCTTTGATAGTATTTCGAGTTATGCGTCCATCTAAACCCTGTACACAAGCCGAAGTCTGTGAGCTTTATGTGCCCTTCCCGATCTATGAGTATGTTGTCAGGCTTAATGTCTCTGTGGATGAACCCCATCTTATGGACGCTCTCCACAGCACACGTCAGCTCCGCGATGTAGAACCGCGCCAGTTCCTCCTCGAATATGCCTAGCTTTATTAGCAGCGACATCAGATCGCCACCAGGGATGTAGTCCATGACGAAGTACAAATTGTCCTTGTCCTGGAAACTGTAGTACAGCTTGACCACCCACTCGTTGTCGGCCTCCGCGAGAATGTCTCTTTCAGCTTTCACGTGCGCCACCTGATTCCGCTTCAACACGTCCGCTTTCCGAAGTGTCTTCATGGCATATAGATGACTAGTATCAATCTTCTTCACAAGTGTCACTTCACCAAACGCACCTACGCCTATTGGCTTTATTTTAGTAAACATAGATTTGTCCATCTTCGCCCTCTTCAACCTAATGTAGTTGGACTCCTTCTGCGACAGCATCTTCCTCATCTGACACTGCGCCTCCGCACTCAGACCTATCTTGTTCATCTCCTTCTCGAGTTGCATGCGCCGGAACGTCCGCTGCTTGTAGGATTTCAAAATGTTTTCCACATGCTGTTCCATGAAGAACTTAAATGCTTGTGGTGAATAATTTCTAACTTTACAATCTCTTCTTTCATCCTCCTTTTCTTTACTAATGTTCTTTCTCTCCGGAATCGGTGATTGATGTCTAATCTTCTCTAAGGCTTTTGGTCGCCGTTCTGATGAGCCGTTCGAACTCTTGTCCGATCCAGACGCTGCACATGGCTCTTTTAGCAAATTATTAGTACAGTTCTGATTGGGGCACTTAATTTCTGACGTTTCACCTTTTACGTCGCAATTATTTGAGAACTTTTTATGTAATGGCGAATGGTGGGAGTTGACTGTCGTCGTGTTATCATTTTGACTACCATAAGGAGGGGGAGGAATCGGCTGCATTCCTCTTTGAACAGCAAGAGCTTGCATCGTTATCGCGTAGCTCGGGGGTTCGGTGGTCGGGACGGTGGGCGTGGTCGCAGACGAGATGGCCGGCGGCGTGGATCCGGGCGAGGAGGGCTTTGGCGCCAGCGGGTAGCTCGGCGGCGTCTGCGCCTGCTGCTTCTGCTGGATCGAGCTAGCATACGAGGGCGGCGGCGGCTGAGCGACCGAGCTCGCAATAGGCGGAGGGGCGACAGGGGCAATCGCAGTTTGTAGGATCGGTTTTTGAACTTGCGTACTCTTCACCGATTGCATTATGATAGGAGGTTGGACCGCCTGCCTCGCCGTCCACGCCTGGATGGGCGTGGGGCGAGTCATGCCGGACGACGAGCCGGTCGACTGCGTCACCGTAATGGGACTCGGCGATCCGGCGGACGTGCCTCCCGAGTAGATTCCCGACGAGGGACTCTTCCTGTAATCCTGGGACTGCGTCGGGCTCTGCCGATTCTGCATCGACACGGAGTAGGAAGGAGGGGGCGGGACACCGGACAGCGGGTAGGGCGGAGGGAGCTCCGCACCTCCCGCACCCGTCTGGTAGATGTTCAGCGCTTGTATCTGCTGCGTGAGCTGCTGCTGCACCTGGGGCCCGTTCTGGACTATCATGGGAGCGCGCGCGGGCGGCGCGGGCGCGCCGGCGGCCACGGGGCTGGTGCCGCGCGCGGGCGGCAGCGGCGGCGCGGGCGACATGCGCTTCATGAGCTGCTGCACGGAGGGCGGCACGGGCGGCGTGGACGGACATCTCGGCGGCGGCGGGGGCGGCGGCTCGGAGAACGTCGAGGGCGAGTACTGCCGACATAGCTTCTCGTGCGGGAGCGGCGGGGCGTCCGGCTGCCGGGGGCTGTCTGACCTGGAGCTGCCGGCGCCCGAGTCGAGCGCGGGACTACCCCGATGTAAATCTCGTTCTAAGCTCGGCTTTCTTATTAATTTTGTGCTGAGTGCACTAAAGTTACTTGTCTTGAGTACTCCGTTCAGAGGTTCCTGCTGCTTCGACAGGTAATCTAAAGCTGCATCAATACGCCCTCCAGTAAACTTCAGAGCCCTTACAGCTGAATCCTGTGAATTAAATAATCCCTCATCAACATAACATTAACTGACTCTTAATGTACCTAGGAATAATAAAAACTCATAAGAATCTGTTTAATGCAATAATTTAGCTTCTGTTTAGTATATAAGGGTCTTTTTATGTTCATAAACTCTCCATAAGAAATATTTTTAATTCCAGCTTTCATACAAAAAAGTTGAACAAAATTTAAGTAAAAGTACAAAAATATACATTTAATTACTGCAGCCTAAATTACAAAAGTAGAGGAAAATCTTTTTTTTTATTCTGATAATAAATTATTGCTGCCACCCATGGACACATAAAACCATACATTTTTCTTGAGCAAGCTTTATCCATACCATTAAATGTTGGATACATTAACAACTTATTGAATTGTAAAAAAACAGCTAAGAGGTCTGGAATAATTATTTGAACACAGAATGGGTATGTAACAAGTTAGAATGTTATTTTCTTCAACTGGCTTCAAAGGGTCATTTTGAAATTGATATTAATAAGGTGCAAAACATTATCAAAACAAATGGCTCAGTAATATAGATTAAATTTATCAGAAAGTCACCCTCATAACCTTCAGTGAATTCAAGAATTATTCTCCTTTTAGAATACCTACATACAAATGTGGAGTACAATCAGGTAATAATATATTACCATTACCTTGCACAATTTTAACACATGATATGAAATACCTACATTGTTCCTGTAGAAATGTGTTACATACAATGTATTTTCTAGGTAATGAAATGTACAATTTGTAGATTTAAATTAAGGCAGTATAAAAACATCTATCTCACATATAGGGAATCATTTTCTGTGACAGAGGTGGCCATCCGGTCATTTGTGACTATTAGTCCAGTCAATCATGGCCAGGGTCAAAATATAAATACATAGACTGGGCTGCGATATATATAATATGGCTTAGTTCACAATTGTACTAACTACAGATTTGTAAATTTTGCTTGTACTAATATAACAATATTGGGGTATGTTAAAATTAAAGAATCACTGCAATGAATACTCATATTGTTTTATATTATATGACTTTGCTTTCGACCTGTCCACTTTCATACTTTAAAAAACTAAAAAATGCTCTCCTGCAAAATTTACAATGGTAGTTAGTACAATTGTGAACTAAGCCATCGATATATATGTATGAAATTGCTAGATCACACATGCTTTTGTTAGTTAATATCTTGGGTCTAATCAAGTTTGCCACCTTTGTTCTATGATTCAATTCAATAAGCCTATATTCAGACAGAAGTTATTTTACAATAATTGGTTATAAATAATGATTTACACTTCAACTGTCGGTTTGTCCAAACTGGACAAAGGCCTCCTTTAAAACTTTTCGTCTTCCCATATTTTATGTATTCTAAGATAATGGATGATAACCAATAACATGCAACTGCTAGTGGCAGGTATATCATAGCACAATATTTTTTAACATTTTTTTTTTCTTATGATACAATTTGTTTTGTCTAAAGCTTTATTTTATAACGTAATTAAAAATTCATACCTCATCATATCCCAAGGCATGTAGCTGACTAAGCGATTGTGAGACAGAAACCGAATTCAACTCCTTGTCCAATCCATTTCCAGAGGAGGAACTGAAGCCAGAACTAACGCCAGAGCTGACTGTGCTCGCTGCTGACGAGCCTGGTGGCTCGGAGCTCCCAATATTAGCAAATGGAAGTAGTGAGTTGCGTATTTCGGCAAGCGCTTTTTGGTTGTACCCGGAGCGCGTGGCCGTCTTGCCGGGCGCCGGCGGGTTCATGGCGCGCGCCCGAGCGCCTCACCGCTCACCCCACCCCTCCCATCACATGAGCACACCCCACCATCCACACGTATCAGTCACC
The DNA here is from genome assembly GCA_019059595.1 of Marasmia exigua. Lineage (NCBI taxonomy): Eukaryota > Metazoa > Arthropoda > Insecta > Lepidoptera > Crambidae > Marasmia > Marasmia exigua. The sequence continues at coordinate 5,424,089 of CM032471.1, forward strand.
GTTCGCATTTGCATCTATTATCACTTGTGTTACTGTTACTAAAATCTGTTTACTTTGCTATTTTTTATCAACACTAGTGTTTTCTTCTTGCCACTTTTGAATCAAATCAACATTATTTACACTTTCCCAAGTACAATATGTTGGATATCACTGAAAACAAGAAAAAAGTGGTTATAACAATCTGGGCTACAAATATCACATACTTTCTAGTTGGATGTTATGAATTTGTATTCTTGTTTCTGTTTATTGTACTTATGCAAAATAGGTTTCTGTCTCTTATAAAGTAGTAAAACACAATGTATTCACTTCAAATCTAACAATTTGATTTAGAAAAGCCACGCAAATGAAAATAATACTCAAGAATCTATCATGACATAAAGCTGTGGAATGCCAAAATTAGAGGCAGCTTTGTTTAACATACGTATTACACTAACATGGCTTTATCCACAAATATTTTTTGTAAAACTAATTACCTGATGTTTTTCACTTGATTTTATTCCAAATGAGAATCACAAACGTCATAATCCCGTAAAATTATAACGATAGGCGAAAGCTCTCACATTACCGATGACATCTTTCCTGTGTAGCACAAGTTACGATTGCAATGTAAATGATCGAACTTCAATAAAATAGTCGAGGAACAGATAATACCTTTTCCTAATTACTACAAATTCTAACAAATCATGAAAACAAAGAACTCTGAAACACAGACATGCAAGTTGGCAAACCATACAAAGCGACCATTTTGAAGAATTACCACATTCTTTTGTATGTTCAGAAATGAATGATACACTTAAAAGACGTTTTCAAACAACCTTATTTTGACACAATATAAATTATTTCAAATTTAACATAAATAAAATTTTATCTAAAATAGTATAAAGAACAGAAAATAAATATAAATTTTAATTATACTATCATTATTGTTGGTTTTTGAACAGAATATCTGTGCAAAAAGAGTGTTCCATCTGGCGATCATCACTACCCACCATGTAACTTTGAGTCTTCCTTAGTGTCCCTATTCAAAGTTATGTGTACTATCAGGACAGGATTTTTAGCACGCATAATATTAAATATAATTTCTTTAAAATCCAGGGCGCATTTTAATAATTTAAGATTATGGAAGTTTCTCAAAGATTCCATAATCTTTGAGAAACCGAAGTCTTTAATAACTGATAGGGGGTTCTAGGGGTTCTAGGACTGCCGGAGTTCGGACTGAAATGAAGGCCCGGCGGAGGATGTCATTCAGGTAGGCATGGCGAGGGACCCGGCCGGCGCTTCGGGCACACGACAGACCGTGGTGGCCCAGGGATCCCTCAAACTCTCCACAGGAACATGTATGAGGGTGAGTGATGGGAAGCCCAAGGCGAAGGGAAACCGCTATGGACAGAGTGACGTTGTCCAGAACGGTTCCAACATTCGCCGAGGGCAGAGCGTGCAGCCAGAAGCCAGACTCTCTTTCTGCTACGGCAAGGAGACGAGCCCGCTCTTTGTCATTGGCCGAGGAAGACAATAGGTCTTCAAAAGTGGCCCGGCAGAGTGGCTCGTCCCATTGCTTCTGTACATGTGGGTTGATTGGTGGGTCATTGGGGCAGGCATGCGACCAGGCATTCCTAGCTTCCGCCAGGCACGTAACCTCAACATCGCCAAGCGACGGGTTTATAATAGAATGGTAGAGGTTGTACGTGCTATAGGCGGATGACAAGAATGCGGGTAGAGCGACACAGGAAATTTTACGGGTGCCCAAACCGCCGAACCGGATGGGTAGGGAACCCTGAGCCCAAAAACGGTCATCGAGCGGGCAATTCAGGATTTCGCAGAGTGTGTTTTGCAAAAGGTTATCCAAAGAGGTGAGGATGTTTTTGAATTTCCAGAGCGGGGAGCAGCGTAAAAAATATGTGAATTTAGGTACGAAAGTGCAGAAGCGGATTATTGTGAGGGCCATGTGTGGATTAATTTTGAGAAGTCTGTCGGACGAATTTTGAAATTTTAGGGCCTTTTCCGAAATGAAATTAGGGATGGACTCGTCGAAAATGGGGGCACCTAGTAGGTGGAGAGTCTCTTTGGATAATATCGAGATGTTAGGAGCTACTTCAGAGAATTTAGAAATTATATTTTGTTTATCAGGTAAGTTGCCCGGAACGTAGAGCTCGCATTTTGAAAAATTTAGATCAAGGCCGATTGACGAAAACTTCAGAATAACGTCTTTTAAGTCGTTTAGTACTGTGGTTGGATCTCCACCTAACGAACCATCATCTAGGTACCACAAATTTAATTTTGAATATAGAGTTGAAATTATGGGATGTATGGCCAGGCTAAATAACGCGGGGCCGAGTGGATCACCCTGCTGACAGCCAACGGAAGAGGAAAGAAGGTTTTTTTTGTAGATTAATTTCGAGGGTTTGCTGTAACATTGCCAAATATAGTTAAATATGGGAGCAGTTTTTTCTTTCACTTGGGTCAGCAGGGCGCCCCTATCCACCGAATTGAAAGCATTCTTTACGTCCACCTTCAACAGAACCTCTGCGCCGTTATGGTGTAAGAATGACCGGACGGCGTGTACTGCTGCTTCGCACCCGCCACGGGTGCCGAAGCCCAGCTGGGTTGGTTCAAATTGGGATGGGATGTCAGGGATAATGGAGCGGACGCAAATCTTGGACGCTAAACGACGGAAAGTAGACCCAATAGCAATGGGCCTGATTCCGCCATCTTTTTTCTTTAGGGCGATCAGATTAGCACCGTAGAGGATGTCTGTGATAGAATCGATGACTGTACCAGACAGCATGAGGTTCATGAGTGATGTGATGTGGCCAAGAAGGGAACTGCCGACGTTGCCCGTTTCACTGGAAACGAGATCTTTTAGATGTTGAGGTGTTAGGCCATCGAGGCCGCCGGCAGAACCGTTCTTGAATGATGAGAGAGCATCGAGGACGGTTTTTGGTGATGCCAGAAGTGAATGATCCGATGGAATGGGTGGATCGGGGAGATGAAGTGTTGAAGGTGGAGGCGGATGTTTGGAGTACAGAGCAGAAAGAGTGTCAGGGCTGTCCGGGGCGACAACGTCCTTCGAGAAGAGGAGTTGGGCAGCTCCCTTTAAATCCCCATCGCTTATTTTATGTTCGATGCGTTTGGAGGTTTCTATTGATAAATTTTGTTTCTTGTTAGCCTGAAATGTTGAAGAGTAATTTAAGGGTGGAGGGTTCGAGCAATTCAATTTTATTCTTTGTGTAAGGGAGCTGTCGTTACGCTCTCTGCGGTCAATGAATAAGGTGCGGTAGGGAAATGTGAGGAGACGTTCCCAGCTTTCAGCATTGTTCGACTTCACCACGTTTTCAAGGCATTTTCCGAGGGCATGAGCTACTGAAGTGCGGGCTCCCCGGGGAATCCTCTTCAGTAGGGGACGGCTGTGTTTGAGAGAACTAAGTTTTTGCCAAAGTGGAAGTCTGTTGCTATTGTCTGTCTGTAAGTCAGTGGAAGTGGGAAATACCTGTGAATTTTGAGATCTGTGGGCCCTGCTAACGTGGATCCGTAGGCCCTTTAGACCTTTGAAAAAGCGTGGCTGGGAACACAACTCACATTTCACCTCAATTGGAACATTGTCGTCCCGGACAGTCGACGACGATGGGCCAGCTGATTGGGACATAAAATAAAGTATCTAAAAGAGTAAAAAACATACGAAAAACATTGGCTATGTACAATAACAACACATGTGACACTCTTGTTTGCGCTTGATGTATGTCGCCAAGGCAACCGGGGATTTGACGGTGACGCCTATAGGCCGGATGGCTGTAGGCGCTGCTGCAGACTCCGCGTGGTTGGTGGGCCCTGCCGCGTCCGGGAGCCACGCGGCTGCGCGACAGCTCGGTCGCCCCGGCAACGGCTTGACTTGCCTGTCACACACACGTCAAAAGGGCTAGCTCCTTGTCTGCTTCTCGGGGGCCCAGGAGCGCAGGCGCTGAGCCTTCGGCGGCGTTTCGTATCTTAAAAGTTGCCGAAGACCCCCGACTCTCATACCAGATGATTAAATTAACCTTCATATCATTATTTTGATACGAGTAAGCGCACCCTAATAGATCTTTTGTGGTGCGATTATCCCTTAAAAACTTTGAACAAAAATGTATTTTTTTCCAAAATTATTATTTTTATTATAAGATGAAAATAGTTTTCTGAATTTACGAAATAATAATTCCTGTTATTGATGCCGTATTTCTTGTTAGAGTATTAGACAAACAATTTAAATATGTTTAGTAAGAAAATAGAACCCGAAGTCACACAATTGCTGAATTATTTGTTCTAAGTAAACGCAATTAGCAAAACTCGTGGTAATTTGTGTTTTATCACATAAAAGTGATTATTCGCTTCAAATTTAGCAAATAATTTCTGACTTAATTTTGTTATCTTTTAATGTTTTCAACCTTTAAATAGAGTCACAAAACTGAAGTAAATTAAATAACACACTTAAAAATTTCATCTCGTGTTCAGGCGGGACTCGAACCCACACCTTCCACAATCCGGGTGAATGTACTACCAATTATACCACTGAACGCGTTACTAAGTCGACGAAATTTGTAAGTGCTTGATTCGACATGAGCTGTCGATAGTCTCATCAATATTGTAGGTATATTTACAATATCCAGTGGAAATATTATTACAACTGAACAAATCCTCCCTGTATGACATGCTGATCACAATCCAAACCACATTTCCTCACATACAAACGTACACACATCCATTTTATAGCCCTAGTTATATTGTCCTATTGTTGTATCATAAAGTTTCTTATTATCATTATTTCTTCTCGTTGTTACCAAAGTCGTTACCTTTATATGTAAAATAAACCGAAGCTACAAGATTTTAGTTCGTAAGATTTGTTAAATTGTAGTCACTTACTAGATACCTCGATACAGGCCTGTGAGCCTAGTGAAGTATCTATAGTCACTAAGAAATTGTATGCTTTATTATTATGGCAATAAATTCATTCAATTCAATTCAATTCAATTCAAATATTTGACCACCAGTTAAGATGAGACTGCTTAATCAATAGTTGATATTTTATAGCAATCTTTTGCGATTTATTCTTAAGTAAATAACACACTTAAAAATTTCATCTCGTGTTCAGGCGACACTCATGTCAATGTCATGTGTGTGTTCGACAGCTCATGTCGAATCAAGCACTTACAAATTTCGTCGACTTAGTAACGCGTTCAGTGGTATAATTGGTAGTACATTCACCCGGATTGTGGAAGGTGTGGGTTCGAGTCCCGCCTGAACACGAGATGAAATTTTTAAGTGTGTTATTTACTTAAGAATAAATCGCAAAAGATTGCTATAAAATATCAACTATTGATTAAGCAGTCTCATCTTAACTGGTGGTCAAATATTTGTAATAATATTTCCACTGGATATTGTAAATATACCTACAATATTGATGAGACTATCGACAGCTCATGTCGAATCAAGCACTTACAAATTTCGTCGACTTAGTAACGCGTTCAGTGGTATAATTGGTAGTACATTCACCCGGATTGTGGAAGGTGTGGGTTCAAGTCCCGCCTGAACACGAGATGAAATTTTTAAGTGTGTTATTTACTTAAGAATAAATCGCAAAAGATTGCTATAAAATATCAACTATTGATTAAGCAGTCTCATCTTAACTGGTGGTCAAATATTTGTAATAATATTTCCACTGGATATTGTAAATATACCTACAATATTGATGAGACTATCGACAGCTCATGTCGAATCAAGCACTTACAAATTTCGTCGACTTAGTAATGCGTTCAGTGGTATAATTGGTAGTACATTCCAGGGGTGTTAGGGAGCTCCGTAACCGTAACCGAAACTATCGGATATCCGATATAAAAAATCATCCGTAACCGTAACCGAATCCGAAATGAAAGTTTCGGATAGTATCGGATAGGTGTTTTTGATCTAAAACATCTAAAATTTAGATAATACTCAATATAATATAATTATTTATATTTATTTTTATTTTAAATAGCTGTAATAATTACTCACAGACTGATTGTAATTCCTGCCAAAAACGAAATAAAACTACTTTATTACCTATTAGTATTTTACTTTTAAAATTCCTTAAAAATATAATATCCGTAACCGAAACTAACGGATAATCCGAAATAATTTATTATCCGTATCCGTAACCGTATCCGGTATAATAATCATTCCTATATCCGTATCCAATCCGTAACCGAAATTTCATATCCATAACATCCCTAGTACATTCACCCGGATTGTGGAAGGTGTGGGTTCGAGTCCCGCCTGAACACGAGATGAAATTTTTAAGTGTGTTATTTACTTAAGAATAAATCGCAAAAGATTGCTATAAAATATCAACTACTGAAGTAAATTATTGATAATTCCTATTTTGTTTCATTATATTTAGCATTAAATCTATTTTAATTCCTTAATTTTAAATGATACATTACAAAATATTAAATATACTTCATTTATACACAACATATAACATCAAAAGCAATACTAAAAAAAAAAGTGTTTTTTTTAGTGTGTGTACGTTTTTCTAAAAATGCCCACTCAAAGATTTCGGTCACAGTGGTCAGCTGATGGAATGCACTTAATTTTTTTTTCTTGACATTTGTCTTTTCGTTGAAGTTTTTTCTGAAAAAGTGACAGCACCGAAGAAAAATCTTTGTTTTCTTGGTCTGTGGGAAAATCGTTCTTTCACATAATAATAAAATCTTGTAAAATCAATGATAATTTTAGCAGTGCAGAAAAAACATTCATTTATCTTAGTGTCCATTTTGAGTTGTTAAAGTTAATCATTCATATGTAACTAATCGATAACTTAGTCAACAAACATGTTCAAACAGTCACTAGCATTAATTTTTGTACTTTTGCCTTATTTTGTTGCACCTGAAGAAAGTGCTGTATATGATTACAATCCAAGTGATTTCCAAGAACGTATAGAAGAAATGGATGGTAATTTTATAATGTTCTATGCCCCTTGGTGAGTGTGATTTGTGTGTGGTAATATATTTAAATATTCGCTCCTCTGGGGTAATTAGCTTATCAATCGTGTTATTTATAAAAATGGGTAAAAATATGGTTTCAGGTGTCGACACTGCACTGACTTTTACCCTGTTTGGGAAGAGATAGGTAAATTGGTGAATACCAAAAGCTCAAAGTTGGCTATAGCACAGGTTGATTGCACACTGCATTTTAAACTGTGCCAAGAAAATGATATTACAGGTATATACTTATTAAAAATATTTGTGTCTCCTTGATCCCAGGTTTTACAAAGAGAAGTTAAAAATTCTGGACTGTGTTTATAAAAAAATCTCCAGTATACATGAAACTATGTTATCCTTGAGTAACATATACACCATAGGAAACATGGAGTTGTCCACACAAGTCTAGTTTATTTTAATGACACAAATAACTTAATAAATTATGTATTTCAGATCAATAACAAATTGTGATGATTTTATAAACTTGAAACATTTACATTACTTACTTTGGAATGTTCCAGGATATCCAACTTTATTATATTTTCACAAAAATACATTTACTCCGGTTGAGTACAAAGGGACTAGAGACTTACCTTCCTTGACTTTATTCTTAAGTGAAGTTTTTGCCTCAAAGTCTGAGGTGAGGCATAGTTTTTCATATTTCTAAGCATTCATATATACTTTGGAGCCTACAATAACAGTAGTCAAGCTTCATTATCCCATTCTACCTTTTTCTTTTTTGTAAAATAAGTATACACATTTATACTATAAAATTATTTTAGACAAGTAAAAATGCTAAGGAGACCAATGAAGTTAACATATACAGTGGTATGGCAAATCTTAATGACCAAAATATTGAGAGATTTATATCCAAAGGGCAACATTTTATAATGTTCTATGTTCCTTGGTGCAAAGCCTCCCAGGTAAAATCTTGTTATATTTTTTGAAGTGGATTTGTAATTGGATCTAAACAAAAAAGTATAGTATCTTGTAGATAGATTGTAAGATAACAATATTATATATTTGCTATTCTTTTACAGAGGTTGGCTCCAGTGTGGGCTGACCTGGCTGTTCAGTATGCACACAATGAGTATATACAGATAGGAAAGCTTAACTGTATGGAAAACGAGATGACCTGTAAGAACTTTGATATAAAGCAATACCCATACTTATTGTGGATTGTTAATGGGAGAATTGTAAGTTTACATTCTTGTCCTAAAATATAACAGATCAAATGACCATTGATCATGAAAAGATAGAAATCATCAAAAAACTATAAACAGTTATTTTCATCTTTGTCTAGATGGGAGTTGCCAATGCGGATACCCTGGAGGATCTCAAATTATATGTGGACAAAATGTTGCTTGCCGAAAATCATGATCCAGAAAAATTCATGAAGAAAAAGAAAGCATTGCCTGTTGCAAGAATTTCAGAGGAAACCTTTGAAACATTCTTGGAAAAGGATTTAGTTTTCATCAATTATTTTGCACCCTGGTGAGATGCACAACATATTGCAATACATAACTTAAATTTTATCAATATTCAACATACAATTTTTACATTAAAGAATTACTGTCATTCTGTACTTGTAAGTAACTTTTTTTAGCTGCAATAAAACTGATTAGCTACAGTACGCTAACTGTTACTAGGCTATTAATACTATGTACATATTAATAATATATTTACTTAAAGTCTTAAACAGTACAGAAAGGTTCATAGTAGATTGTTTTAAATTTAAGGTGTGCCCACTGCATGCAACTAGGACCACTATGGTTGAAGCTTGGCGAGAAATTCCAAAACGAAAGCAGAGTCCTTATTGCCGACGTTGACTGCGTGCGCTCCAAACCAATTTGTGAAATAGAAAAGGTGACTATATGGCTATAGTACTTAACATTCTCATTTAATTAAATAATAAGAATGCACATAGCATTCTTATCATTACAATCAAATACGTGGCTTTACATGTATTTTATTATTTGCAGATAAATGGTCTTCCAACTTTAATTTTGTACAAGCACAAAAAAATTGTGAATGTAGAACATGGAGGGCGACCGCTCGAAAGCCTGATCTCCCTGGTCAACGAGCACCTTCAAGAATCAACAGATTCGTCATCAGAAGATACTTTGCCCAGTGATGACAGTAAAAATCAAAGTGAAGAAACGAAACCAACCAAAGATGAATTATAAATTATTCAATTTAGGTACATAGAGAAATGATGAATAAAGGATTTTTAGATGGATTTTGTTATAGCTTCTAAGTTCTGCCTAACATATAATTATAAAGTTACAGCCTAACTTGAGCGGGTAGGGGGAAACTCGTCCCAGAATTTTAACATTTTTTTGATGGCTACTGTTCTAACCTTTTTTTTTTTTTTTTTTGTTGACCCGGTGGAAATGCCGCCGGCTCACTGACAGGAGCCGACGTCGGCGCCGGTTGGTCGGCGCCGCCTTATGCACACCCGGCCGCTGGGAGTCGGCCGGGTAGTGTGGGGCTCTCCCCTGGATTAGGCCTCTGCTAATCAGAGGCCGTCCAAGGGCATACCCACTAAAACCACCGGGGCTTTTCCCATTCAACGCCCGCTAAGTCGGGACGAAACGCGGGATTACCACCAGGCTGCCACCGCGAACCGTCCTGGGCGAAGAGGCTCGCCAACACGGCCTCCTTCCGAACACCGGTCCTTAGGACCCAGGGCCTCTCCCACGGCCCACCAACTCCACCCCCCGAATGGCATCCACACTGCTGGCTGCAGTGCAGAAAACCACCGGGAGGAGAACTGCAGGTACCCCTCCCCACCCATACACTGCTGGCTGCAGTGCAGAGTGGGTTGGGGAAACAAAACCTGCAGGCTTCAAAACGAAGCCGCCGCAAGTCCCAACTCCGCTGGATGCGGAGCCAGGAAGATTGGCAACGCCGGACTGCCGCCGAGCCACTCTGGCTGAGAGACCCGACACAGAACCTCCAAAAACTCGGCCTTTCGGCCACCGAGCCCGCAGGCTCTCCACCCAGGAAGGGGTGGCGCAAGGCAAGGCGTGGCCAGAGTGGGAGGGCTAGACTGGACACTGAAGCCCTCAGTCGTCCGACATCCCCCCAACTGCCACTGGTCCTGCACCACCTTAAGTGCGCGGACAAATTGGGCACAACCACTTTCGTGGAGAGTGCCAAGGGCCTCCACCGGTCAGAGACGGCATGTCCAGGAGGATAACAAGGGACAGGGTTCACCCCCAGCGCACCAGGCGTGAACCCTGCCGTCCGAACCCAACCGATAATTTTGTGGCGATAATACATACTGAACTCTATAAAACCAAAAATATTGGTTAGGTTAGGTGTAAACTGGCCAGCAAAATCATCCTAAAATTCTGGGACGAGTTTTAATAGGGCAAGTTTCCCCCCTTACCCAATAGGTATATTTACCTTAACCCGCGCAATTTTTGGCGTAGGCACTTTCACAGTACCTACTTATATTGTTAAGGGAAAGCTTAATACCACTATCTAATATAAGATGATGGGCGTTGCCCATGGAAACAGAATTTCATATACATAAATTATTCCAGCAAGGGTGCGTCTTTTCTAAGATCTGAGTAAATAAAACACAGATAATATTCAGTGCTTTTAATACAAAAGAAAAACAAAGTGTTACCCATTTTAGTAGCTTATTTTGAACTTGAGGTATGTAGGTACTTTGCCGAATTAAGCGCGGGAAAGAGAGTAAAAGACTAACGATGAGTTTATGCTAGGGATTTATTTCAATCCACCCATAAAACCAAGGCATATAACCCATCTCTATGAAGGAGACAAATATTACTTGCTGCATAAAATGCTCAGAAAGTAACTCATTCATTAGTGAGCAATTATACTAGATACTGATAACCACATATTAAGAATCTCTTAAATTTCTTCCCCAAACCAACACATTTGGTTCAATATCAGTAGAGGAAATTTGACAGATTTAGTAAATCAACATACAGGAATTAATGAGTTTCTGTGCTGTATGAATAATTTGAGTATACATATGTATAGTCTGCAAACGGTGACAATATTGAGACAATGTTAGAACCCATCTTTTGGCATTTATACCAGTTGGGCTCTAAGTAGGTGCATACTTTAAATTCCAAGGACTTATTATTATAATTTTCTTTTTCCCACAGTCTGAGATTGAAAGAAAGCACCATCGGCCTGAGTTGCTTGCTTGTTTATCTGCTTATGGCGATCTCTGGATACTATTTCTTCTAACACTTCTCCATCTCCCTTTATTAGCCTGGAAACAAGACACCACTGAGAGGCAAGAATTTAACGACATTGAACAATGAAACTGCTGTAGTAAGTCTTATTGTTATAACTACTCTAAAATTTTCTAAGTTTTAATCTCTTTTCTCTAATAATTGCTAAATCTGTATATTGGTAAAAGTCGAAATCTTAATCATTTCTTAGTATACCAATTTAAATATGAGTTGAGAGCAATATTATCATAAATTTTAGTGGAAATAAACATTTGGGTCAACGGTAAATAAATTACTATGAATGAATGTCAAATAACATTGCTTATACAACAATAATAATAATAAGACGCAATAGGGTATATGACTAAGCTCAAGATTTTACAAAATATAAATATTTTATCAAAATATAGGTCAATATGTGCCAATGGCAAAAATTCTCAATTAAAAATATAACGTCTAGCCGGTTTTATGGTCATTCAAAGATTCATGGGCAAGTCCATTTTAAAAGTATGAAATTATTAAAAAATAATTATACCACTGAATAATCCATACAATTTGCACCAACTATTATAAAAGAACCATTGACATAAACGAAACATTTGATATAGCTACCATACAAAATTCAAATGAAATGCATACAAAATACTGTCGTGTGACGTCACATCTTAGTAGCCATTTGTATGGAGCGTTTTGGGTTTGCCCAAAATAATGTGATTTTAAAGTTGTGATATCTCAGGTAGTTTAAATGAGAATCAAGTGATTCTTTCAACGATGTTTCTATCATTGAGAGGTCTTTTGATTGCAAAAATAAAAAAAATAGTCATATACCGTATTCTCAACACCTGCCGTATAGTTCAGAAGTTCCTTCAGGACGACGTTGTTGAATACAACAAATCATTCTACCTTGGAAACTGGGCCTCACTTGGCTTAGGCCCGTGAGCCCAGTCTAATCCGAAATATTGAAAAAAAATATTTCGAGGAAAAAAAATGTTTAAACAAAAATAATAATAATAATTCTCACAACATCTCATATGTTGACCTGATTCCGTACTAATTAGCTTAAGCACTTGTGTTACAGATATCAGACAACAGAGGAACACAAATATATACTTAAATACATATATTACACACAGATACCGAACAAACAAGTGTTCATCGCACAAATGTTTGTCCAGGGTGGACCACGACCTTTGGCGTAAGAGGCAGGTTCACTACCTATTGCGCCATCCGGTCAGTCTAAACAATACGCAATGTTATTTGACATTCATTCATAGTAATTTATATAATTCATTCAAACAAATATACCATAAATCTCAGTTTATGCCTCAGTGGATTCTAATGACGTATAAAACTTTACATAGCCATTTTCTGACTTGCATTATTATTGTTTAAGCGACAATATGTGTTTCGCCGTGTGAGTGAGGTTACTGGAGGCCCAATGGGGTGAAGGGGAAAAGGTTGGCAGCACACTTGTGACTCCACTGGTGTTGCGGGTGTCCATGGGCGGCGGAATTGCTTACCATCAGGTGATCGGTCTGCTCGTCTGCCACCTCTGATATAAAAAAAAAATGTAACATACTAAATTAGTTAAATAAAACTTGACAGTATAAAAGTCTAAATAAGAATGATAGGATAACCTGTATCTTCCAGTCTCTTCATCTAGGACCTTTCTCACCACACTTTGCCTCTTCTCCCATTCTTCTTTAGTCATAGGAGCCATTGCTTTTGATTTCTCCATTAGCTCTGTAAATCAGAATATTTATTTTTATTATTATTCATTATTCAGGCAGGTAGTTTAGGAACTGATTAAACTGACTCAACTGATTTAATTTATATTTCACACCCGTAATAGTCCGGAGATCTAGTCACTCTAAGCAGACATAACCTACCGCAGCTAACGTAAGAAACCTTATAAATGAAATGGAATTTATATAATTTCTGTCAATCATTTTAAATACCTAAACTTAATTTATAGTTCTATACAATTTTGTGGTTGTCTCTTGGAATTCATAAGCAATCGAATTCGTAAATAAATACTCAATTTAAACTAGAAAACAACAAAATGTGTTTACGGGCTGACCTAACGGTATGTCGGCGGAGTTTGGTCCTGGTTCGGCCTCGGCCCCGTCCCGGCTACAACTCTCACTGGTGCTTCTCCGTTGCTTCTTAAGCCTTCTTTTCTCTTCTTTCAACTTCTTTTTAAGAGCTCTCTCGGTTTTCTTTTGTTCCTTTTTCAGTTTTTTCTTGAGCTTCTTGATTTTTTTCTTTTCGCGTGATGAATCTGAACTGCTGGAACCAGAGCTATCTTCCGATGATCTTCTGCGCTTGGATTTCTTTTTATCCATTCTTGGGAGTTTAATTAATTATGTATGAAGTTTTATCAATATTTTCAAACCGCACGAAGACAAAATAATGAAAATAAAAAATTCCCACAGAATCAGCTGTTTGTCATTATCATTAATGTCAACCAACCGTCAATGTCATGGTTGACATTACTCGGAAATAGATTTAAAAAAATGGACAACTTGGGGATAACTATGAAATGTTATTTTAAAAGTTCGTTTTAATTTTATAAAAGTCGTGCTTCGTTGAAAACCTTTATTAGGTGTTTTTTTAGTTTGTTATAAAGTTGTTTCTGTTTTTTATTGTATATGTGCTCCAAATAATTATTTTTCATTTCATTTATTCTTCTGTCCTTTGTGAAGAAAATTCTAATCCCTATTCAAAGTTTCTGTCTAATTGACCACATTTAATTAACAGTACACGGGCCGCAGTTTCCTTCCAATCTTATGCGTTTGTTCGTAGATTGAGTATAACTGTCGCAGTCGTATCCAAACAAAACAAACACACGCGCGTGTGAAAGAGAATGAGATAAAGATTGTTATGATTTTTTTACATGTTCCCCGTGGTATTCGATCGAACCCACGAACTGTGAACCCGCGATTACACCACGAATGCAGATGTTTGTCACATTGTCACTAACTTTTGTAAACGTAGTATGTACACTATGTGGTCACAGAATATAGACAACGACATCATTCTTACTTTCGGGTGCAAAAAATAATTTGAGCCACAAAATATATTGACTATTATTATATTGGCTATTGACCTTCATCAGGTGGCAAAAAGAAACTCTGGTCGTTATAAAGGTATTCCCTCTTATAGTAAAATGCGATTTAAGAATAATTCTGGAACTAAACTCGTGCCATTTTAACATTGCCTACCTTATTATAAATCAAGATCTAAAGTTATTACCGTGCTAAAGCTCATGTCATCCCGTTCCAACACCGAATGTTAAAAGGAGCTGGCATTAATTTTGTTCCGGTACTATCCATAATTTCCGATTTGTAATAACAGGGTTCGTGTTCGAACGAGATGGCATGGGCTTTAGTACGGAAATAAATATACATCGTATTTTGTAATACTAAGGATTGAGCTTACCCAAATTCTTTGTAGTATAATGCAAAATAAATATTGTAATATGTATGTAGAGTTGGGGGTTTTTCATAATAATCAGCAGGTACCACCTACCTACTTTATATAGCGCAGTAAAATGTTAATATCCGATTACTGAGTAGTCCAAATCAAAATCCAAAATGAACAGGTATAACTTTATATTGTATGTATGTAAGTATAAGAAAGTTACTTAGTAATAACATATAGGTAGATAACTCCATAAAAACAAAAAGATAGTAAGTACCTTATGACGACCCGTTTGGAACAGTGGTAGTGAACGCTGCATCTGGTGCAAGGGTTGCGGGTTCGATCCCCGCACAGTACAAACATTTGTGTGCATGAACATATTTCTTTGTATTGGTCTGGGTGTTATCTATGTATTATAAGTATGCATTTACAAAAGAAAAGTATTATGTGTATATATTTGTAATACGATTGCGATGCGATTAAAAAGAGTAACTGGCGAGTTTCTTGCCGGATCTTCTCTTCAGAATCAACTTTCCGATTCCGGTGGTAGAATCACATTATATTTATTCATTTCTAAGTATATTTTTTGTATCGACATATATGTTTGATTACATGTATAATATACATAGCTATAATTTATATTTTTCATGTATGACGACTTGTAAGAGCTGTATATAAGCCTATGCAAATAAAGTACTTTTAAATTTTGATTTTTTTTTAGTTTACTCTGTGATTTATAAGATACGTAGATCACAGAGTAGATACCTTTTATAATAGGAAAGAAGTTTACTGATATTACAAAGATCTAATTTGTAATTTCACTTTCAAAGACGAATACGTCATCATGGGTAGAGTTATAGCTCCAATTTGTAAGAAACACACACATCTATGCCGTGTCGTCCATAGATCACGTCGGGACTTCGTGATTGACCGGCGGCGACACGTCACGGGAGCCCCGATGAATAATTGAGGGAGGAGCGCGCATGCGCGGGCCTCGACTAGCACCCAGTGCCGCTACAACACCCGTGGTGTATGCTCGAGTGAGCAATGAGAGTGAAACGGAATTAATTTAGAGCGTTGATGAGATGTTCGCGCGGTGGTGGTAGCGTAAACTTCGAGGGTCTAGTCAGAGTTCAGTAGTGAGTATGCAGGCGGGAGGGCCGGATAGCGCGGCAGTGTCGGAGGCGCCGAGCAGCGGCAGCGAGGACTCGGACTGCGAGGCGCTGCCGGAGCCCGACGCTGATGCCGCGCTGACGGAGGAGTGGGCCCGCGAGCTGCTCACCGGCGCGGGCGTGGCTGGCGCTAATGAGGTTCCTGATCAATTAAAATTGTTTCTCTCAAACCTTGGATGGTTAAGATACCTATAATTACTGGAATACGTAGCACCAGGTAGCACACTTCATAACAAAGTATACCTAGTTTAAATCTGTTATACAACGTATCTATTCCTTTTGAGACCCGTAACTCTAAATGTAGTAAATGTACGATTCTGTGAGAAACTTAGGGTTAATATGAAAATCCAATCCAATCCAGGGGAAGGGGGGTTAAAAGGTAAGCAGCGCACTTGTGACATCACTGGTGTTGCAGGTGTCCATGGGCGGCGGTAATCGCTTACCATCAGGAGATCCGTCGGCTCGTCTGCCACCTATATCATAAAAAAAGCAAAAAATTCGCCTTCTCATACAAAAGTGAACAGCTGATTGATGCATTTTGTATGAGAACTGAAAAGTCGATTTCTTTTTTAATTATTCGCTCTATGTTTCTTAGGAAAATATTAAATTTTAGGGGAAGTATATTACTGACTAATTTAATACCCTTAACGTTATGAGATATCAAAAAGGATAATAATAAGTATATACCTACATAGGTACATACATAGGACATATGTTTGCTCCTTTTCTTATCTTTAAAACCTCGTGTTTTGTAAGTAGGAACAATATGCGATGCAATTAACAAATGATAAGTCGTGCATGAGATATCAAAAAGGTATCGTCATTTAACTACCCTAAATGTTTACTTACCTACTTACTTACTTCCTTACCCTAGACTCAATAACACTTTGACGTGTTTATTTAAAATGAATATCTATAGATTTACCTTAGTTACTTACTTGTGCAGTATCTCTAAAGTGACGTAGACTCAAATCGACACAGATAATGGGACAAAGTGTTTTTGTTTAAATGTTAATTTGAAGTTAACGCACCGTAACGTACCGAATTCAGTCTGGTGGCGCGCTTTCACTCAATGTCGTACAACAAAAGTTCAAGAACTGATGATATTGCCAATACTAACATATTTAACATTTGGAACACTTGAATAAGTTTAGGTGATTATTTTTATATGTAAGTAGGTGGCAGATGCGCAGTCAGTTCACCTGATGGTGGGTAAGCGATTGCCACCGCCCATGGACACCCCAATTTTTCCCCTTCCCCGCGAATTGGGCCTCCGTCGCTCTCGCTCACTCGACGAAACTGGACAGGCATTCCTTCACGCCGGTTTTCTCTGAGGCTGTGACCACTCAGTTTGAGTATGAACTCAACCGGAGTTGTGTTATAGTTGGGACTGAGCCCAAGTGTGGCATTGGCACGGTAAAGTTATTTTTATTTTTTCAGGTCCGCGTGGAATCCCGCGCTGGAGTGGCCGGCGCGCTGAGCAGGGTTCTAGCGGTCACCGTCCGGTACGAGAGCGACGGGGAACGCTGCGCTCTTCCACTAGTCGTCAAGCTCCCCCCACGGGATCCTTTCGGGCGGTTGTTCGTAGCCGAAGCGCAGTTCGACACGAGAGAGATCCTGTTCTATACGGAACTCGCGCCGGCGTTGAATAACCTCGCGGAGGAAGCTCTCGGCCCGGGGTCTGGACTGCCCGTACCAAAGTGCATAAAGGCCAGGTTGCCAGGTAAGCTATTTATGTTGTCAGTTTCAATGGCTGGCTACTGATTATAGGATCTGAGAAGATTTTCTATGATTTTAAATTCAGGGGCCATCCTATTCAAATACTTACCGCGTTCTCGGAATAATATAATCCAATCAATAATATCATTCATCACACCCGTTTGTCCAGGTGGGAATCGAACCCAAAACCCTTCCTCCAAAATGCGCTATCGGATCTGTCGAAACGAAAAACATTTTATACAAACATAAAATGCATACCTACTTACCTACCTGTTGTGGGTTCGAAGACAAAAATGCAGAATATTTTTGTCTTTATCAAGTCGCACACATGCACATCAGTCATTGACATTCAAAATTATTTTTACCTCTAGCTCTCCTTCAATGTCGTACGTAATACGTATCTACTAAAAGTGAATCGTTAAAAATATAAACCTATTTGCGCTTTCCGTAGATGTATTCACGAAAGCATATATTATTATGGTCTAAGTACTTACTTATTACTCAATTAGCGTTAAACTAATAAACACAAAACACTGTTATACGATCCCACCAATCAAGATAACGATAAATTGTTTGAGATGAAATTATTGTAGCCTATAGACATAGATATAGAATAATTTATTATTATATGCCTATTGATGTTGGATTTGGAACTAAGAAGAATTCACAAGATGGATGACAAATGACAGGAAAGAATAGAGAGAGGGTTTAGGCTAGTGCGGTGCTATTTAGCACTAGATAGATACTTGGCGTTTTTATGCAGCAAATTTATTATTCCTGACTCGTAGCCACTTAACACCTTTCTTCATAATAGGGCTCCCACTAGGTTATGCTGCTGACGCTAGTGTCCTAATTTCAGAGGCTTGACCTGATTTTATTCGTGTAGGTATATAAAGGTGCTATCACAAAGTTACGCACTTTTTTCACAATAATATTTTGTGGTCTTCCTGTATAAGTCTGTGCCATTTAAACTAACGCAAAAGGTCATTCACACATTTTAAAAATACATCGCAAATATACATCATAACGATAACTTAGGTACGAATAAAACGTAATGTTATTGTATCGCTAAACGGGACTAAGCTCGGTTTCTCTACGTTTTGTAAAAAGCGAAATATGTAATCACAAAGTCGCGAGGTTTGAGCATGTTTATTTGGCACTGACTATAGCTACTTACAACATTAATAATATTTTACAGATGAAATCGGTGGAGACAGTGAGCTCGTGTTGGAAGATGTAACGGCTGTTGGCTTCGAGTCTGCAGACTTTGCCGAGGGTCTGACGGAGGAGCGAGCCCGGGCTGCGCTAGCACGCCGCGGCGCGGCTGCATGCCCTGTCCCTGGCGCTGCGGGAGCGAGAGGGACCATTGGACCAAAGATTCGACTTTTTGTTCCCTTGTGAGAGAGCGGCCGCCGGATATTTACGACTAGTAAGAAGAGGCCTTCCGCAACTTGAAGCGTTTTTGAGAGGCAGAACTGACTGTGTCGAAGAAGCAGCAGCCGTGTCAGCGTTAGTTGCCAGAGCACCTTCCTTGCTCGGCACACTGTTGCGACCGGCAGAACCGGCGCCTTTGGCTCATGCTGACTTTTGGAGTGGGAACCTCCTATTCCGTGAAGTAGAAGGAGTCAGTGAATGTATAGCTTTAGACTGGCAAATGGTTTCTTTAGGTAGGCCCATGGATGACGTAGCGCTGTTACTTTTGTCGTCCTTGACTCCAGAATTAAGAAGAGCAGTGGGAGATTCGTTGATAGAGGAATACGGGGAACGTTTAGAGATTGAGTGTGCTAGATTAGGGGCGGCAGCGGCCGGCGCCGTGGTGAGACGAGGCTTGAAGCCGGACTGGCCTCGTGCCGCTCTCCGCGCCCTCCTGCTGTGCGCGGGGAGCGTGGACGTGGCTCTGGGAGAGCCGAGAGCAGAGAGGCGCTTGCTGGAGGCGGTCCGAGACCTCCACGGGCAAGGAGTCCTCGCCCTGAAGCCTGACACGGACGTGAGTTCTGTGTGAATCGTGCCAAGAGCGTGCTGATATTCGATAACTGTCTGTTTATCATAAATTACCAAAAAGCAGTCCAGTACGTAAAAGTAGTGTTGTATTAATTTCAGAATATTTTAAGCACAAAATACATTTAGCTGTGTGTTAATTATTATTATTCGTCTTTACCAACAACGATTGGATTCTGTGGAGAAGGTGCGCCTGTGTGGGGGGCCTGAGCCTAATCTAAGACTGAATTTACGGTACTGACGTAGTGATCGTGCATTATGTGCGTGTATTGTGTACCTAACGTAGGTAATATTTGCTCATCGTATCAAAGGCTAGAGTTCATTGCGGTCTATTGACTATAATTTAAATTAAATTATCGGGAATAAACATTTTCTGCCTTTTATTTAAAACCTAAACAGTATCATTAATTTTAGGTAATATGCTTTCATCCTATCTGCGGCCAATCTCAACCAACTACGTAGAAACATTAGTTTTAGTGCACAAATATAGGTACCTACGCAGACATAAAAGCACCTCTATTCCCATTCAACAAGACCGCCAACTTCTCGACTCCGTGCAACTCCGTGCTAACACAAAGAACTTCTCAATTGAAAATCTCGGGGGTGCAAATTGCCCAACACGGAAATCGAACCTGAGACACCAAACGCTGCCACTTTTACGTTCGACCCACTATTCGCTCTCCTACAAGACAGATAACTTTTTAGCGCATAGACCGTGTGGGGGAAAAGTACTACTTACCAGACAAGTATTCGCATAAGACAATTCGCATGAGCCGTGTGGTCCCCGGCAGAGTAGAATAGGCCACCCTCGCTCTTACCGATGTGTCGTAAAAGGCGACTAAGGTAAAGCTGCTAGCATGATCATCAGCACCCAGAGAAGAAAAACTCAGCATTTATATCAAAACCCTCGCCAACCCGTCTGCCAAGCGTGGTGAGTATGGCAAATACCCCTCATGTGATTGAGGGAGGCCCGTGCCCCAGCAGTGGGGACTTAAAAGGGCTGACGAAGATGATTCGTATAAATATGTAGGATTCATTGAAGTGGTTTAACACCGCATTTAGTCCCTAACCGTGATCTATGTAGTCTGGTTTCGCCTGTCTAAGGGTTGCAAAGGTAAGATGGCAGTCGCTTGATTGTAAACCAGATTTCCCGAATTCTGGATTGTGGTCTAACCGTACCCCGGGCTCTGAAGCGACAACTTTGGACACAACTGGGAATTACGCGCTAAGGTGAGATGTGTGACTTGGGAGTTATTAAATATTCAAACATAACAAAACGTATCCACATTCATTCAACACCAATCAATGAACACCCAGTCATGCATGTGGTTTGATCAATATTGAATCGAAGAACTAGCTAACAAAAAAAGGTATAAATACCTATCTAAAAAAACGAAACGAATATTTTCCTAAACTAAATTCAAGGCCTCACATCGTCTCATATTAACATTTTCAAACGAACGAGATGAAGTTATCTGTGCTCACAGACTAGATAGTAGATACTTCTGTGCTGTTTATTTTAGAACGAACTCTTAAATGTCACAACTGTCAAAACTTGACCTCCGTGCGTTTATTCATAAATATTTTGGAAATGATCGTTTTCTTGATGAAACCATCATTTTGAACTGTTTTTATTAAGCTAAGTGTACATTTTAAGTTATGGCTCAACCAAATCAAGTGAATCTGGATATTGATGATGAGGCTCCTTCCGAGAGTCCACCTCGAAACAATGCGTTACACAGATTGGACACGGTTCCCAGACCAGTGCCTCCAAATAGAAGTAACCTAGGCTTTGGCGATCGTCTGAATAGCGTCTTTAGAGAGATCAGGCCACTGGTAGAACATGCTCGCATGGTAAGTGCAATATTGTCATTGCAACATATATTTTTTGTAACCATCCTTCTAGACCTTTCCTTTGTATAAAAAATTATTTAAATCGTTTCTCTTCAGGGTAATAACGCTCGATTATCATTACCGACTTGGCTACCTCGAAACACACCTGGTACTCATCAAATTGGAGAAGGAAGTATACAAAGGCCACAAAGTTCTATTGCACATGTTAATTTGGGTCCTAATGCACAGACATACGTGGTAACCGACAGGAACACGCCGCCGGCACACAGGACCGCGTCCGCCAGTCATGGACTGAGCAACAGTCCTTCAAATGATTCTAATCTCTCTGACCACGGGGCGGAGCATCCTGAGATCAATGTGTCTGTGAACCCGGCCAATAACAATAATATACATGACAATGCAGATAATGATAGTCAAAGTGATGATGGAACACAACAGGTAAAACACTCACCTATTCATAAAGTTCCTCTAATTCTAGGTTACAGATTGAAACATTCAATTTCTAATGTATAAAAATATTGTCAGTATAACTAAGTAAGCACATAGTGTTTTGATTGCAATTTGATGATTATTTCAATTTGTTCCAGGTGGTGGATGTTAGGGCAACATTGAACTTATTAATACGCTATGCACCATTTTACTTTCTACTCTTTATTAAGTTCATGTATGATAGCAGAGAAGGACTTTTCACATTTATCCTATTGTTTTGTACATTTTCACATAGCAATAGTCTTGTCAGAAGGTAATTTCTTATACACTTTAAATAGATAATTTCACAGATTCATTAATCAAAATAAGTTCTCTCATCTTAATGGTTCTCTCATCTTAATGTAAATCACGGTTCGTCGATCAATCAATCAATTCCAAACTATTTAGAATTTGGGGAGTCTGGTAATTACAATGAAGTGACTGCTGTATGACCTTCGCAATAAAAAAATCATCACAAATAGCGTGGCAATCTTGGGGGGGGGGGTTGAAATGCAGGCTAAAGGAAAGTAAGGTAAAAGGGGTGGCAATGTCCAAGTTTCACCCGCGGGGAGGGGGGTCTTACTAAAGCGATGGTACAGAGTATACCCATTACTTAACATTATTTTAAATAAAAAAAGTGTTTAACCAACCAAATCATTCCATCATTAATTTTCAGGGAACATGGAAAACAAATGAATCGCAGCATAGTAGCTCTGTTTAGTGAGTTCTTATTCTCGGCTGGTGGTATAGTTATTGTCCATTTCCTCTTTGGACATGGCAAGCTTCTCCCGAATGTTGTGATGTTCCCTGGTTACACCGACCCAATTGATGTATGGGAGTTGCTGTGGCTGGTTGTACTGACAGATTTGATTGTAAAGATTATCACAGTAGACATCAAGATCTTAGTCACCATGTTGCCTGCATTTGTGTTACCATTCCAAAAAAGGGTAATTATATGGTTTTGTAAATCTATGTATTCTATCACAAAATAGATAGACACAGTTCACTGTTGCCTACATTGCATGATAAACAGGCTACAAGCATAACATACATGCATGCATGTGTTCTATAAGATCGAGACAACTTAGGTGCAAGGACAGTGTGCAGAAAATACACAATAGATACAACATACTGCTTAGCATGTGGGTCAAAGAACTCTTCGATATCAATGTAACCTAGAGCCAACCTTCTGTGTCTATTTATTTTGTGATTGAATGGTGAGCCACTGCTCAACTATTAAAATGTCCTAACATACAGTTATGTTCAAAGTGTTGAACTCTTCTCTGTAATTTCGTCAATTATTTCTGCCTTATTATTGCCTACTTACTTTTTTTTTGATTTTTTTTGGACAGAAACAAATTAAAATTCTAGCAAAATTGTAGACTGTAATGAGATGTTTTAATGTTTCCATAATATTTTTCAGGGCAAAGTGTACTTATTCACGGAGGCAGTGTCACAGCTGTACCGCTCCCTACTCACTATCCAGCCATGGATCTTTTACCTGATGCAGTCATATGAGGGCTCTGAGAAAATGGTGGGGATGTTCCTGACCTCTGTCTACGTCATAGCTAAGGTCGTGGAGGTGTTAGTAAGGTTGAGGTTGTTCAAAAACGCCACTTGGACATTATTGCAAAGTGTGGTAAGTTGTTTTTTAGAAAAAAAATTTTGCTATTTATCGCATTATTTTTTGATATGTAAAGTAAATATCAGCCTATATACTGTCCCACTGCAGGACAAAGGCCTCCATAATAGAAATCAAGACATCGCTACTATGATGGGTTTAGGCTTAATCACTACGCTTGGCTATATAAAGTATTGCAGTGTAAAATTATCGGTTCCAATTAAACATTTCTTGTTTCTTTCTAATGTAAACGCAAACCGCACGTACCTACGAAAAGTACAGTTGTAAATTGTAGAGTGCGGATGACAGTTTGTTGATAGTTTATAATCTCGCGAGATCTATTACGCGTATATCTTACTTAAATAACGGTTTTAAAATTTTATGGTGTGGCAAAGTGGTGCAAATGGTGCGCATATGCACGCATTTGCTGTGTGTTCGTCAGGTCTGGAGCGATGGAACCCTAATAAAGACAAATAGGATTTTGATAAAATTGGTCTTAGTTGTTGGGGACACAAGACAGAGAAGGGGTTATGTCGTAATGGCAATGATGAATTTTTGAGATTGCAACCAAATGTCTGGCTATTCTAATAATAATAAAAAAACAGTAATTTTCTTAAGTATGTGTGTATGGTTGGGTCATTAATTGAATATATTTCCATGAAATATGTTGAATTACATTTTCACTAGAGAAAAATAAAACCAAGGTCAGGAGACACACCTGTGAAGGTTTTTTTTTGTAATTGATAAAGATTAAAATAACATTTTGTCACCTATACTTTACCATGTGCTCGTAACACTAATCATTGTTACAATTTATCAATATATTATTTTTGCCAATTTCACCATTCATTTGTTGGACAACAAGCTACAAATTTGGTCCTTGAGCCGTATCCTGAATATTGTTATTATTATTGATATCGAGTGATGGATTTGCTCTTACTGCGTTATAGTTTTCGGTAATTTGAATGACAAATATGTTTGTTTCGTTACAGAATCTCGGCACGAAGCCGACTTGCGAGCAGTTGCTGTCGGCGGGCGACTCGTGTCCTATCTGCCATGACGACTACACGACGCCGGTGCGGCTGGGCTGCAGCCACATCTTCTGCGAGCTGTGCATCTCCGCGTGGCTGGACCGCGAGCACACGTGCCCGCTCTGCCGCGCCAAGGTGGCCGACGAACCCACCTGGCGCGACGGATCCACAACCTACGATTTTCAGCTGTACTGAAAGGCATGTATATATGAAAGTGATTATCGCCTCAAGTTACCTCAAGGGTTTTGGATCCAAATCTTAGATCTTCTGTCAGATATACGGAAAAGCCTATGAAATAAAAACTTTACCAGGTGTTGCTTGTTGGAAATAAGTTAGACATATGTAATTAAAACTTTTTTATTGATGTCTTTCTTTTTATAAATGAATTACATTAAATAGGAAGATAAACAATGAAGCTGTGTTAAACAACACCTGTTTATGGCCGTATATTGGAAAAAAAAGACATTAGATATTTTCAATTAAATATATTGACATTTATTTATAGTTCCATGTACAATATTTATATATTTAGGCTTTTATTATACTACATTTATATTATATGCAACTAGAAATTTAAAATAATAATGTTGTTTAATGATTTATCTAATAATAAATTAACCATATAATTTGCTGTTCATTCATTACCATTAATTTTTATTCCATTTCATAGAAGCTTTGTTAAAAAAATTATATTTGCCAAATTAGTTTGAGCGTTACCACTAAAGGAATAAGGTGGTAACTGCCTTCCTGCGCGTCGGTTATTATAATTTTGGTATTCTTGCGATAGCGCTAAATGTGACAGGACATGAGGACATACACACACGATACATTTGTATACAGTATGTAGATACAATGCAGTGCGACAAGATTGTTGTCCGAAAAATGTCATTGACAAATGGGGCATTTGACTGCCATTTTTTTATAGACAATCAAAAACTTAAGGTGACGGGTAGGGCACACTAGCGACGACAATCGATTTTACGTTTTAGCTACTAAACCGGATCTATTTTTAACAATTACGGGGTTACAACCTCTCGGCAAACACTTATACTATTTATTAAATAACCATGCAAAAAATATTGGGTCCAGCTCGTACGCGAAAAATAGATTCACGTGAATCAATTTTTGGCCCACAAAAACGGACCCAACATTTGTGCATGGTTATTTAATAAATAGTATAAGTGTTCGCCGAGAGGTTGTAACCCCGAAATTATTTAAAATAGATCCGTTTTAGTAGCTAAAAATTAAAATCGATTGGCGTCGCTAGTGTGCCCTACCCGTCACCTTAATAAGGCGCGTTGCCCACACGAGGCGAGGCGGAGGCGCATAAGTGGCGCTCCGTACTTTGAGATTCTTCATAAATAAATGGCGTGCGTTCTCAAACTGGAGTCAGGTGAGATGAAGGCGGGGCGGCGTCGAGGCGGCGGCCGCTCGGAGTCAAGGCGCAAATGTGCCCGCGCTGCCGCGCCACGACTCCGCCTCCATTTAGTCTTTTCGTATCGTTCGTTTGAGTGAATTATATGAGAAGGAAGCATAGCCACCCGCGCCTCGACTGTAGTATAAGCGACGCGCCTATGGAAACAACAGCATTAATTCCAATTGATGCTATCGGCTAATATTTGTCGAAACATTTTATTGATTGAACCGTAAAAAAGATTTGACATACTAAGTGGTTCGTATGACTCCATATTTGCCGCATTTTCTGGCTATATTGTAGGCTCTTATTGCTTCCAAATTAATTTAGATAATTTAGTAGTAAGCACGTAAGTAATGTACTTACATTTAGCGGACCCCGGGCTCCGAAGCGCCAGCTTAGAACGCAACTGGGAATAAACGCTAAGATGATACGTATTGGAGTGATTAGAACATGTTAGGTTAGGATAAAAAAAATGTGATTTTTTCAGTTACATATATGTATTTATGGTTCCCAAATTACTATTAACATACTATTAAGCACCTTTGTTCGTGTTTTGGTTGAAGAAATCCTGGTCCCTGATTAATAATTAACTGTTAAATGGATGATAAATCACTATTATGAGTATTACTTGATGCTTATTCTTTATTAACTAGAATAGTATTGAAAGAAAAGGCTGTAAGGGTTTTAATTTACGATTTGCATTTTATTATTTTACTGCAACTATTCAACAATATTATACTTGACAGGTTTTCGAGTCAAAACATAGTCTAGGGCTATAGTCATATTTTCATGAATTCTTCACAACTTTTTTGTCATTATTTTTATACGTGGAGTGGTAACTGTAAAATCTGCCTTGGATTTGCAACTTTTACTATGGTCCCATAGTAATAAAGGTATGGGTGAAATCACAAGATATACAATTTCCTGGTAAAAAGTGATCGATAAGCTAAGGTTTGTATGGGAAGTGTTGTTTTTTTGTGATCGCACCGTATGTCCCATAGTGGAAGTTGTTTTATTTATCACTCTGCAAAACCGTTGCGTAGATTTCTGAGATCGATAATGTATAAAATGTATAAATTATTTACTTTGATTGAGTGTTAGTGATTTAAAGGGCCTAAAAATACATTACTTGTAAATAAAACTATTAATAATAAAACAATAAAAATATGTATTTACCTCATGGAATAGAAAGTCCCTAATATTTTCAACTTCCGATTTTAGCAAGCATAAATACAATGATTTTACTAACACGACTATCATTTATACACAGATATCTAACTAAAGTTTTTTTGGTAGGACATACTTACCTACCTTCAAAATTATTTTCGAACAGCTTTTAAAATATTCAGACAGCTAGATACATTATTCCTAACCTTATGAAATTAAATACATTTTACTAGTAGGTAATGCCAAATATAATCAATGTTTGAACATTGTAAATACTTGTAATAATTATGTAGGTATATCTTTTAGAATAATTAAGAGTATTGTGATACGTATTTCGCGCTAGTTCCGTGCATGATAATTATTACAATAACTATTTTAGAAATTAGTTTATTTTAGACTATCTTCTATCTATATTTTAAGAAATGCACATAATGTATCGTTAGACATTTACATCCCTTCAATCAAGTGTTCTACCAACCATTCTGAATAATACAGGGTGTATCTGTGGACATTTACATCCCTTTAACCACGTGTTCTACCAACCATTCTGAACAACATTTGTTCTACGACCTTTCGAAATTAGTCGAAATTTTTTTCGACTCCCCATACTAAATGACCAAGTCACGTGACGGACTTTGTATGAGAAGTTGAAATTTTTTTATGCGAATTTCCAAAATTCATAGAACAAATTTTGTCTGGAATGGTTGATAGAACATGTGATTAAAGGGATGTAAATGTGTTCACAGATACACCCTGTAATTTTATACTATGACTTTCGGAAATTCGTTGAATTTTTTTTCGGTTCCCCATACAAAATGAATTATTTACGTGACTGACTTTGTATTGAAGTTGATTTTTTATACGAATTTCCAAAAGTCATTAGTACAAATGTTGTTTATAATAGTTTGGACAACATGTGGTTAAAAGAACCTATATTATATGTTTTCTAATATAGCCTCTATAACCCTAAAATGTCAAATCTAAATGATAAAAATCGCCTTCGATGATAATGAAACTATTTCCGAAATATTATTTAATATTTCCTGACTTCCTGCTTTTAGGTACTAAATACACTGAAATATGAAATGTAATCTTCCCTATGTTTATTATGTAGTGCAGCGCTTTAAAAAAATAGCGACCCGCTGATAAATAAGATCTAATAATAAGTTTTTTTTATAAATGAATACACAAAAATAAAAAAATGCTAAATATTATTATACTCAACATTGAAACTTAAGAAACCGTAAACAGAAAATTATTTATATTATTATACAATCCTACTACAATGTGTAATCACAGGGAATGTCTGTCAGTGCGTTTATAAAAATATATATTATTTTTACCGAATATTGTTCTCCTACGTTGTTTTTCATTTGGATATCGCCAAAAAACAAACAATATTTAATTTTATGAATATAGCATTAAGTGGTAATACTATCAAAATGGATTCAGGCTGTTAATTTCTAGGGCATTTATGAAAACCTGAACTGATTCGTTAACTTACCGGATATCCTTAGTGAAACCCTTTTATACTTACTTATTCCATAAATTGAGAGTTCTTGCATTGTTTTCTCCAACATTCAACATCCAACATTGTCGCTTTAAAAAGGGACAATGTTTTTTCTTATATTTGAAGTATCAATTCAATTCAATATCTTTATTGCTTTCTCATATGTTGAACAAAGATCTTAGTTTAGAGTATTTCTGTTGGTGCTACAACAAAGTGTATCTTCATAGACGCATGGTATTTGCTTTGCTTATTTTGGATGACATGGGGGGGTAGGGGAGTCTAGATGATGTCATCGATAATTATTTTCTTTTTAACACAAATGGCAACCCTCATATTGTTAGCTTGAAAACAAAACTTATTTTCGGGGAATTACCTACAAGTAAATGCATCCGGTTAGTAGGGTTGAGCTGTGACAAAAAATCGATAAATGTTTACGTAAGCACGGGGGGAGAGGGTAAGAGCTTTGCTTACATTAGCTGACAAGTGGGGTGGGGGGGTAAATAACTGTAACGTCCCATAATGATAAAACATACGTGTCTATGAACCTACGCTCCGTGGCGAGGAGCACTTAGTCAATCACAGATAAATTATGTACGGTCAGCGAACATAGCGGTGTTCTAGTTAGACGGCAAAATCGCTTGCACTGCGTGAGCGCAGGGTATTGACTTCGCTCACCGCTGCTTGAGCAAGTAATAGTCGCCCACCGCTGGGACACCGGAAAATTCGTCGACTGTACAGTGAGTCCTAATTCAGTTTCGGTACAGTCAGCATTAAAATTATCTTAGCAAATGAAAATTATCTTGGCGTATACTGACATAAAATTGTCTTTTGTCAATTGCTTAAATATTTTAGTAGGTTTGAACGCTAAAATCATTTTGATGCCGACTGTACATAATTGAATAATTATATCGATAGTAAGATGGTGTTCGAGTAATTTTGTAATTAAATGAGTTAGGGACATAATGAAATTGTTAATAAAGATTGCAAATGTATATTGTTATAATAACTTTGATAAATACTTCTTTTAACAGAATGTCTACCCAAATCTTCTTAATTTGTTTCATTGCTCCTATTGGTATTTTGCAAAACCTATTCGAGTTGTGTAAACCATAAAGATTACTTTTGTAAGTATTATGTGATGAGATGAGTTAAACTGTATATAAATATAAACCTTGCCTAGATACTGTGAATTCGTTAAATCGTATTTCAACATTGTGAAGGTATTTCAATGTATGTTTCAATATAAAAGTAAATTATATACGAGATATTTTTGTAGGTGTTGGACGCAGAGTGCCTGCTGGATACATTAATATAGTGTGGGTGAAATTGCTTAGTCCCACAAATTGATGATTTAATAAAATGTTAAGCTGATAAAACGTGTTATTATTCTCATCACATCACAGTAGGCTCCGACAATATGACACTGATAAAAAAAAATCTTATCGCAGCCGTGGTTCTTATGTCGAATCGTAGGTATTCATTATGGAGCCCTTTCACGTCTTAGAAACAAACAGTAAGATAAAATATCTCTATTTGCCCTTTTGACAAAATAAAAAGAAAGAAGGGAATTTTTATGTCAAATAGTATATTACATTTTGTAATAAAACAATCAATAGATTTAATCACATTTTAATCATAGTTTACATTTTTATATAATTCACATAACATAATAATTATCGCTTAACATTATTTTTTGCCTACAAACGTGAAAAATTAAATAATTTAGATCATTAATAGTAATTATTATTCAAAGTATCACAAATATCGGATAGAGTAACACTGCACTGTAAGCGCGAAGCATCTATCGTAGCGGGGCTGCCAACGTTCTGTTTGGGGCCTTTACAATATCACTTACCTAACTAACGTGTGCTTACATCAAATCAATACACTCGTATTATTGGCACAAAGATTGGTGAATCAGTGGACGAATACCCTACCGGGCCGCGGGGGCGGCGACGCGACATCGCCTTCCATACAAAAATCTCACAAGTCGCTCACTTCGATGGCAGCCGAATGCCCTAGCAATATAGTTACAAATATTAGTCATTACGGACATTAAAATAAGGCTGGATACGATTACAGGAGTAAGTTTCGTTTAGTACATTTTTTTTTACAAATCCATAATGCAGAACTCGACGTCACTCTCGATTCGACACAATAAAAAAATCACGCACAAATCGGCGGCCCCGCGGCCGAGGGAGAACAGTTCGAGTGCAACGCGCGCGACGTCCGGGCTACTGGCTCACGCACGAGTCGTCCCTGTCGAGGTCGCGGGCGCGCCGTTACGAGTCGGGCGTCTCGCGCTCGGCGGTGGCGGTGGTGGCGGTGGCGGCGGTGGTGGCGGTGGTGACGGCGGTGAGGGCGGGCGGCGGCGCCTCGGGGTCGGGCGGCACGGCGGAGCCGTACAGGAACAGGCTGCGCAGGCGCGCGGAGCGGGAGGACGTGGAGGGCAGGTCGTCGGGCCAGGAGGCGGCGCTGGTGTTGTCGGAGGCGGCGACGTCGGCCGTGACCTCGAGGCGGTGCGCGGCGGGCGACGGCGCCTCGTGCCCGCCCAGCGAGCCCGCCAGCGCCGCCAGCGACGCCGCGCGCGCCTCCGCCACGTGCGAGCCCGCCGACAGCGACGCGTCGCCTGTCACATACAAAATACGGGTTATTATTTTATTATGACCGACCGGATGGCGCAATTGGTAGTGACCCTGCCTCTTACGCCAAAGGTCGAGGGTTCGATCCCCACCCTGGACAAACATTCGTGCGATGAACACTTGTGTTTGTTCGGTGTCTGGGTGTAATATATGTATTTAAGTATATATTTGTGTTCCTCTGTTGTCTGATATCTGTAACACAAGTGCTTAAGCTACTTAGTACGGAATCAGTTCAACGTATGAGATGTTGTGAGAATTATTATTATTATTATTTTTTGTAAACATTTTTTGTCTCAAAATGGTTGTTAAAACATTTTGGTGTTCATACTGGACTCACGGACCTAGGCCAAGTGAGCCGCAGCTTCAATTATTATTATTATTATTATTTGATAGAAATGGGGTGAGCCCTGCGTCTCATAGCCACTGCGATCAGTAGATGATCTATTGTGGCAGCCCCGTAACCTATTACAGCACCTCATGTAGCTCCAGTTCCAGGATAAACCCGAGAATGGAGCTGATGGAGGGAGCTCCTGATCTCGTCTGCTGAGATCATGTGTGCTCCCAGGTGCCGGCTTCTGCAGCGGTGCAGCGCTATGCACTCGCCGAGGACGTGGATAATCGTTTCCTCGTCCTCGCGACAGAACCTGCAGATTTTGGTATCTGAAAGGCCCATGTTGTGCAGGTTACTCACTTTGCAGCATAGCCGTATTTAGTCTTACACCGTAACTTAATGTTATGAGCTGCAACATGACGTAGGTCGCTGATGACCTACAAATTACTACAGTTAAATATAATTGATTATTGTAAGATCGCTCTCTTGTGTTGTAACATCGAACAATACAACATGTCTCTACTATGAAACTACTGGTTTTACTTAACACATTCCCGAAACACCTCTTACTCAAGATATCTGACTTTTAACCGAAACCCATACAGTAATGTAAACCGCGAAAACCGCACATAAAGGTTTGATATTTGTTTATGCAAAATCTATAATCTTTAAAAAAAAATTCAAGTTTTGACAATGTCACTACTTAAAGATAAATCGATGCAATTGACACCCAGCGTCATCTAACGGCACAGTTTGGAACTAAGAAACCGGGTTTCGCAAAAATAATCCCAGAAACGAAGTGAGGACGAGCCACTCGACGTCAAGATTGAGCAGTGGCATCATGCTAGATCAATATCTAAAACCCGACTACCAAAAAACGGGTTTTAGTTTTTAAACTTTATTTTTATTTAACATATTTTTAGTTATGTAAATAAAATGACATATTTGAAAGTGTGAAAAAAGCTCTTTCATTTGATTCGGTACCGTCAAGCAAAATTTTTTTTAGTTCCTTACTCTAAGTCTACTAGAGGGCGCTGTAGTCAATTTAACGTGACGTCATGTCGCCTATAACCAGAAGGCAATCAAGACGCTTCTAACGACACCTCATTTGTTCAAATATGATAACTATTTTAGAAGTTATAAGCGAGGCGGCGTCGAGGTCGGGCAGCGGCTCACTCGCGACCTGTAACTGCGAGGGCAGGTTGGTGTGGGTACCGACCGATGCTGGGCTCGAGCCGGCGCGAGGCGGCGTCGAGGTCGGGCAGCGGCTCACTCGCGACCTGTAACTGCGAGGGCAGGTTGGTGTGGGTACCGACCGATGCTGGGCTCGAGCCGGCGCGAGGCGGCGTCGAGGTCGGGCAGCGGCTCACTCGCGACCTGTAACTGCGAGGGCAGGTTGGTGTGGGTACCGACCGATGCTGGGCTCGAGCCGGCGCGAGGCGGCGTCGAGGTCGGGCAGCGGCTCACTCGCGACCTGTAACTGCGAGGGCAGGTTGGTGTGGGTACCGACCGATGCTGGGCTCGAGGCCGGCGCGAGGCGGCGTCGAGGTCGGGCAGCGGCTCACTCGCGACCTGTAACTGCGAGGGCAGGTTGGTGTGGGTACCGACCGATGCTGGGCTCGAGGCCGGCGCGAGGCGGCGTCGAGGTCGGGCAGCGGCTCGGGCGGCTCGGGCTCGTAGCGCCGCGGCGAGGCGCCGCAGCCGCCGGCGCGGCACAGCGACACCGGCACGACGCCGTACACGTAGAACAGCAGGATGGGCACGCCGATGCCCACCGCCAGCCCCGCCACCAGCGGCGACACCACCAGCTGCAACATACAAATTTATACATTTTATTTTATTCGGAAGACCAACAGTTTAATACGTTAACAATTATAATGAATGTCTTAAAGCTAATGACAGGTCTTCACTTTTTAAATTCATATAATATCTTAACAACAAACTTTTTTTTTGAATCGGCACTGACATATTTGGAACAAAAATATATATAAAAGTCCGAGTGTCTCCCTCGAGCTTTATTTAATATAAATACAAGGAATCTAAACTTTTTATTTCTTAGGCCTAAAACGCACTAACGGTAGGCCGCGATGCGGCGTGCCGCACAACAGCTCCAGGACAATCGGAGCGGTTGACAGCTGGCCGCAAATGAGTGCGTTGTTATCAAGCGGTTTCATGTAAACATGAATATGCGGCCTGCCACTACGGCAAGCCGTATTGCGGCCTACCGCTAGTGCGATCTAGGCTTTTCATTTTGCGGCCAGCCGTCAAACGCTCCGATTGTTCTGGACCTGATGTGCTACAGGGTGCGGGAGTACTCACGGCGGCGGCGACGGCGGCGGCGACGGCCGCGCGGCGGCGCGCGGGCGCGGCGCGGCGCAGGCGGCGGTGCGCGCGGCGCCCGGCCCACAGCGGCAGTGCTACAGGGTGCGGGAGTACTCACGGCGGCGGCGACGGCGGCGGCGACGGCCGCGCGGCGGCGCGCGGGCGCGGCGCGGCGCAGGCGGCGGTGCGCGCGGCGCCCGGCCCACAGCGGCAGTGCTACAGGGTGCGGGAGTACTCACGGCGGCGGCGACGGCGGCGGCGACGGACGGCCGCGCGGCGGCGCGCGGGCGCGGCGCGGCGCAGGCGGCGGTGCGCGCGGCGCCCGGCCCACAGCGGCAGTGCTACAGGGTGCGGGAGTACTCACGGCGGCGGCGACGGCGGCGGCGACGGCCGCGCGGCGGCGCGCGGGCGCGGCGCGGCGCAGGCGGCGGTGCGCGCGGCGCCCGGCCCACAGCGGCAGGCCCACCAGCAGCGCGGGCAGCGCCACGCCCGCCACCACGGCGATGCCCAGCGGCGCGCCCGCCAGCGTGCCCAGCTGCCACAGCAGCTTCTTCTTGCGCGACCACGGCTTCTTGCCCCAGAACGTGCAGCCGCTGGGACTGGAACGCGAACGGGAGAACGGTAAGATTGAGGCCCCGTTATATTGTCGCAACGGATCACGTCGTCACAGGGTCGCAGAGCGACTCGAGTAGACGTGTGTGACTCGTAACTGAAACGACTCAGTGATCCGACTCATCCAAATGATACACTGTTCCGAATCTCTAATGTTCCCGAATGTATCATTCGACTCAAATGGATCTCGAGTTCGAGTGAACCGAATAGTAGAATGATCCGAATGAATCACGGATCTATCTGAGAGTCGATGTTCCAAATGAAGCTTTTCACTGTTCCACATCTCTGCACTGATCCAGATGCAAATGTTCCAATCTTTTGAAAGATACGTTTATGCCAGGTCTAGACACGAGCATATCAGACGTCTAGTTTGCTACACTACATTGAAATACTGTCCGTCGTCGCACCATCTTCGACAGCACAACACATCATCTACCCTGCACTTGAAACGTCGCTGGGGACAATGCAAAGGTTTAAATGGAAGATATTGTCTTAAAAATCAGAACGTTGTAGTTCTTCGTCTTCGTTCGCTCAAGAAAAGAAAAAAAAACAAGAAAGCTGCATTGAAACGATAACCGTATAAATATCAACGTATAAACTTTCACATTGCAGGGCAAAGGCCTCTATCATACAAATCAAGTCATCGCTACTATGATGGGATTAACTTAATCACCACCCTTGCCTAATGCGGACTGGTGATCACAAACTCGAGCTGTGTTTTGGTTATTCATTTTTCGAAAATAAGTGTATAAAAGAGTACAACAGGATTCGGCGGGTGAGGCTGAAACAAGCCGTGAGGGCTGATGCAATTCAGAGGTTTTAAATTAGTGTCTACTGGTTTTTATTGTACAAACTTGGTGTTTATTTGTGCAGTGAAGTGCCGCAAAGTGTTCCTAATAATAAGAATCGTTGGATTCTATCGTTTTTAACTCTGCTATTGTGTGTCGAGGAGCTGTCTCGTGCCAACTTGCATGGACCTATTAGAGTGTTCTCCACTGATACACCGGCGGATATAAAACGTAAAACACCGGCGTGTTTTATTGGGTGACTGTGACTTTGACTGATTTCGACTGTTGACTACCTACTTATTCTCAATAAGTTACTTGACATTGGCGAATTATCTTCGGTATAAGACTATGACAAAAAAAAAGAGTACAAATAAAGAGTAGGTATACAACACGTGTCACGTGTAAACCTTAGATCTTAGATAATGTCATCTAACCTTAGATAGTGTAGATCTGAGACCTCCTTCATACAGAGCCAGCAGAACTCGGCGCCGCAGACGCAGCACACCATGTGGTTGCACGAGCCGTCTTCCACCTTCACGATCAGCACCGAACACCTCGGACACGGCTTCACGTCTCCTGCAAGTATTCAACAATTGTCCGGTCAATTTCTCAGTAAACATAGGTATGTAATTTTTTACACCTTTTCAGGTGTTGTCCAAAATGGCATGGAGGCTTGGTACAGTGGTTCAAAAAAATGGCCAGTATGCCTACCACACTTGTAACGGCTTCGTTTTCTGGTTTAAAAAATAAAACACCATTCGCTCAGCATTACGAGAAACCATCGTGAGATAACCGGTCTTTTCGGAAATTTTCTCAATTGAGCGTGTAATGTAAGTTGGTATGGTTCACCTGCTTGAGGGTTACGAAGGTTTCGGCAGTGGCATGTTACCAAACTTCCCAAATCTTGGATCATGCTCCAAGCTTACCGAAGCAATGGCTTCTACACGCTTGGAGCATCGCATCTGTCGCTACAATGGTTTCCCCTGGAACATCAAAGCGTTTTTTTTTTATAATATAGGTGGCAGACGAGCGACGGATCACCTGATGTTAAGCGATTACCGCCGCCCATGGACACCTGCAACACCCGTGGTGTCACAAGTGCGCTGCTTACCTTTTAACCTCCCTTCCCCTGGATTGGGCATCCCCGGGGTACCCCTCACTCACGCAGCGAAACACAGCGCATGCACTGCTTCACGCCGGTTTTCTGTGAGGACGTGGTATTACTCCGGTCGAGCCGGAAGCGTGGCTCTCCCGCTGATCAGTGTCAGTTACCGGCGTGAAGCAACACTGTGTTCTGTGTGTGTATTGAATTGTTCACTATGCTCAAATGAGCTTTTTTCTTGTGTACACGGCATCACGTCGAATTACCCTTGTTGAACATTGGACCGTCCTTATATCTGGGGCACAAGGGCTACGCTTACTGTATATTTCATGTAATACCTAATCTTAAGTTTTCATATTTTACTTTGAGTGCAATATTACATATAAGCATAGTAAATATAGTATAGTACATATGACGACCCGATTGGAACAGTGGTAGTGAACGCTGCCTCTGATACAAGGGTTGCGGGTTCGATCCCCGCACAGTACAAACATTTGTGTGCATGAACATGTTTGTTTGTATTGGTCTGGGTGTTTGCTATGTATTATAAGTATGTATTTACAAAAGAAAAGTATTATATGTATATATTTGTAATCCCACTGTTGATTCTGATGTCCGTAACACAGGTGCTTGAGCTACCTATCTCGGAGTCAGATCAATGTATGTGATGCTGTAAAATATTTATTTATTTAGTACCGTGGTCGAGGTCGGCGTGCGAGGGCTGCGGCTGGCGCGGCGGCGGCTGGCGGCTGCGGCGCGCGGCGTCGCACGTCTGCGTGGGGTGCCACGCCGCCTTGCAGTGGTAGCAGAACGACGCGCCGCAGCCCGGCGCCAGGCACGTCAGCTTCGGGCACGACGCGCACCCCGTCGCCACCACCGCGAAACTACAACCGCAAACAGTTTCTTTTAAGCTGGAGTCACATGGGATTTTTATGAGATAGGCGGCAGACGAGCGATTGTGGAACGCGCCTTACAAGGGGGGTCGTGATTTTTCAAATCTTTAAGGTGCTTATTTTCATGCTTAAAACATGCTACTTAGTAGCATGTGTGGACGGACGTGCTACAAATAAGCATGCTAATTTTGAGTATCCTCAAAAATCGCACGCCGGTCGATTTTTAAGCATGCTACCTGTTGTACGGGTGGAAGGGGGAGTGTGGCGACGTGCTTTAGCATGTGTAAACAGGTTTGCTTATTTTTAAGCATGCTAAAATATGGACAGTTCCTTAAGCATAATCTTATTTAGCATGCTCAAAAAGCATGTGTAACAGTAGCTATATGTGCGTATTTCTATCATTAGCTCATCAGTGAGGAAACATCATGAGGAAACCTGCAGGTTTCGGATAGTTTCTGGAACGTGTAACTATGTTTCGGTTGGTCTGGTTCCCCTGTTAAAGGGTTGCGAAGATCAGGCGGCAGTCGCTTCATTGTAGTTACCAGACTCCCCAAATCTTGTATCACGTTCTAATCGTACCCCGGGCTCCAAAGCGACGACTGTAAATGCCGCCCCCATGAATAATACGAGAGTAGCGTTGCTAACCTTTTACGAAGGAGTAACTACAGACCTGGGCAACGTGGTAGAAAACTTCCGTGAGAAACGTACACGGTACAGAACTGTACGCAACATTTCGGTGGGCACCACGAATAGGCTATTTGACAGTATGAAACATACAGATTTATTTATAGTCATCTGCGTAGTTTATAGCTTCAAAAATAAATTAACAATAAAACAAATACAAAATATTGAATATTTTCACCAAAAAAAAAAATATTTGTTGTGTGCTTGGCACCAACGTGACTATAAACGGTTTTGATTGGCTTTCTTTACTGTGACGTCAGCCTTTTGTAATCCAAACGAGTGACAGACTCGACGCCATTGTGTTACATCTATGCGGGACGCTAATCATCTATCAAATGTATCGTGTGCTATCGAATTTCCTACTTGTTTACAAAAGGTTGACGTCACTCGAATGATTCGACGCTATATTGATGAATGAAGCGTTGTTGTCAGATTAAATAATCATTATATATTTTATAACGATTTTTAAGCGAAATATTCATAATAAATGAAAATAAATATTATTTTTAGGGTTTCTATACACCAATAAATAGTGAGAAGGTTTTTCAAAACAAGTCAAATAGCCTATGGCCGACTTTTTTTTTGAGCGCGGCGCACCGAGAATTCCTCATACTTTTCGTACAGCACTGACTGTGTCGGTACCGTCGCTTAAAAGTGCGTACTAACCACTGCGCCACCAAGGCAAATGACATGTAAGGTACTATAGTATAACACACCTGCAGTCGGGCGCGGGACACCACCGGGTGTCTGGGTCGGCGGCGAGCGCGCGCCGCACCGAGAACTCCTCATATTTCTCGTACAGCACTGGATTGTCCACAATTCGATGTACGTCTGCAAGAGAATGACCAACGGTTAGATACGTAATTTAATATGCATAATAATAATTAGCTAAGTGCGATCATAGCTGAGTGGATAAAAACGCGCCTTCCATGCTGGGTCGTGGTACCAATTCGAGTATTCAACTCGGGCTTTTTCAAATCTACATATGTTCGTATTACCATTAGATAGATAGATAGATACTCTTTATTGCTTAACATACAAAACTTAAAAGCTAGGTATACAGAGATACAATGTACAATTACACAACAACAATTACAGTACATTAGGTCGCCGGTGAAGAAAAACATAGTGAGAAAACACACTTTACGGATAGTTTCTGAAACGGACAACCATGATATTGATTTCAGTTGGTCTGTTTCCCCTGTTAAAGGGTCAGTTGGCAGTCGCTTCTTTGTAATTACATACTTCCCAAATCATGGATCATAGTATAAGCGTACCCTGGGCTCCAAAGCAGACAGAATTGCATGCAATCGGTAACTACACGCTAAGATGAGGAGGACAATAGTTAGCTGAGACGAAGGCGTTACGATACGAGCGTGGGAATTTTTACAGTTTACTTAACTCCTTTTCCTTATGTACAGTACAACCAAGATAGATATTCTTTATTGCACAAAACAAGGTTATACAGGCCACAACAAATCACAGTACCATAATAAGGCTGCGTTTCCACAGAAGTGGAACAGCGCGGAGTTGAGCGGAGACTTATAAAAAATGACCAATCACATTGCTCAAAATAGATGATTTGTGTATTTTGAGCAATGTGATTGGTTAATTTTTATAAGTCTCCGCTCAAATCCGCGCAGCTCCACTTCTATGGAAACGCAGCCTAAGGCGGTCTTATTGCTCATAGCTGTTTCTTTTAGATAGCTTTTAAGTACCTGAGAGAAAGAACTATCTTAGTAATAACTACGTCTTAGGGTTACTTTAGTTACAATGATATTTATTCGCATAGCATTTTTAGTAGGTAATGATGAAATGGAGGATACCGAACTAATGCTGTTTTTTCGGAAAGTGCAGTGTGACCAGAAAGTCTACAATGAAACACTCCCGTAACGAACGAAGAGAATACCTGTTGAATCCACAAAACGACAGAGACGCACAGCGCGTGTGAGAGACGGGTATATAGATTCGATAGTGTATTAATTTTCAGTGTAGGTTGCTATGACCCTACCAGGCGGCAATGTAGAAATCTATGGCTATGACTGAAAAATTACATTTACAGGGGGAGCGTTGTGCTGCAAAAAATCCTGGGAAGAAAGCATTAGTTTAAATTTTCATAGCTGTCAAAATAATGATTATATTAACAGTAAAGAAAATAACAATCGAACAACACTCTTTGAAAATATATTTTATGCTATCGAAAAAACCTCAATAAAACCGCTCTAAATAAGGATAGGAAGGATCAGACAAACAAAGAGCAAAGATAGCAAATCTTAGATTTTCATTATACAAAGTTTGTGTCGCTACACGAAGCGAGCTTACTTTAAATATACAATTCCACGGGTAATTGAACAGTTTTAAGAAGTGCCCGTCTGGACGCCCATCGACCCGTCTGGCGGACGCTCCGACGCTGTCGCCGGCACGCGACAACATCAAACCGATCTGAGGCCTTACCATGAGTTTGAAATACTGTCCTCGCTATCCAAAACTATTGCTCTGTCTCTTTCACATGCACCACAATGAAAGGGACAAAGCGATAGTTTTCGATAGCGAGAACAGTTTTTCAAACTTATGGTAAGGGTACAGAAGGGGCATAAATTTTTCGAAGAATCGTATCCTAAGTTATTTGTATGAAAACTGAAGAGCTCCCTCCCTATCGTACGTAAGAGTGGCTCTCTCACTCGGAATTAAAATGTGACAAAATATTGTGTTGGTACGGTACGAATTCCTTGAATGTTCGTGTTCGTGAGACCTCAACCTGCCGTAGCCAGACAGTATTAAATTAGATCGCTAGTGCTTTTGTACTACTTTCCAATCTCTATTCTAAACATATTTCGATTTCCATCTGGCCCGATGGTGCATTGGTTTGGTAGTAATTCAGCTATACGCCAACGTCGTTCGATCCCCACACTGGAGACACATTCGCGTGATAAACATTTTGATTGTTCTGTGTATTTTTTTTTATTATTTAGGTCAACGCTTGGCACAATCTCACCTGATGGAATGTGACGATGAGGTCTAGGATGTAGCGAATTTGCTTAGAATATGGCTGTTCACTCTTGCCTTAAAGATGTCCAGATTATTGTAGTCGGGAATCGGTAAGGAGATCAATTATTTAGCTGTGTCCGCATTATGAATGTGAAAGCAAATCGCTTCGTGCGGATAAATATACATATGTATGTATTTAAGTATTATTTTGTGTTTCCTCTGTTGTTTGATATCCGTAACACTACTTAGGACGGAATCAGGTCAATTCATGAGACGTTGTGTATTATTTGTTTACTTATTTAGATCAATATAAACGTAATTACATAAAGGCGCCATTTTATTCACACCCATCAGCTAGTATCAAACAAGCGCATTCACTGTACTAAAGTAAGCTCTGATGATAGTCGGAGGCATCTCCCAGCGCAACCATACCATACCCGAGTCAATTAGGAAAAGTTAGTTTTCACTATCCTCGCCGGGATTCGAACCTGGGACCTTTCGCCATAGCCTCTACGCCATCGCGGCCATCGTTGCGCCATTAATTGAAACACTTCTCATATCGAACCTCCGGTAATGACGACCAAACCTCAAGATTACGAAATTAGGATACGATAAGCTGACTAATACAAGTGCCCGTTAAACAGTCTTTAA
The DNA here is from genome assembly GCA_019059595.1 of Marasmia exigua. Classification (NCBI taxonomy): domain Eukaryota; kingdom Metazoa; phylum Arthropoda; class Insecta; order Lepidoptera; family Crambidae; genus Marasmia; species Marasmia exigua. Next base: position 5,465,685 of record CM032471.1, read on the forward strand.
AATGATTGCGCCATGCATTACACATTACGCGCTGCCTTCCGAGTGGAACCGGTTCCATACAGTATTAATTGGTCAATATATAATAAACTCCAAATTATATTGAAGTACTTACTACATTTATATTTATAGGTACTTACAGTCACACATCAAAGCATACATATTTGTCAAATTTCTTCATTCGATTCTCACCTTAATGTCAAACACGTTCGGCTCTAAATTAATTGAAGAATTTTGACAGATAGTAATAATCCTGATGTGTGGGTGTCAAATACATTACATGACTATAAAAGATTTTAAACTTTTGCGTTGCATTATACAAATAATAAATATACACGGGACAAAACGAGGTTATTTTTATATGTAAGTACATACTCGTAGAGCATCTAGTCACAGCTTAGACGTTTCCACTGGGTTACAGCGGTCGTGGTACAGATGACGCCGTGCACCTCTAGTCCGCTTGCGACCACGAGCGTTGTAACGCGGTCGGAACGTCAACACAGCTTGACGTTCCGAGCGCAATTTTTCCCGTGTACATTAATTATTTGTATTACATGACTACTACCCGTTTAGTGGGATAGCTTGAGCGCTGATTGATACGCAAGTTTCTTTTTAACCGACCAAAAAAAAGGGTTCTCAATGCGACATGTATATTTTATGTGATGGATTGGTGGCACACGAGCAGACTCACCTGATGGTAAGCGATTGCTGCCCATAGACACCAAAATGCAGTCATAAGGGCGCTGCTAAATGATTGGTATCTTCTGTTTCTGCTTTCCATAATACAAGGGAAAACCTTAACATGGAACCATGATAATGTACAACCTGTGCGGATAAAGAATGGGATCAGAAATGGCGGCGCATCTATTTACTTCTCGCTCGCACACTATTTGCGTCTATTGCGCCGCCATTTCTGATCCCATTCTTTATCCGCACATGTTGTATGTGATGTTGACTCGGTACATTTATTTTGTATATACAGCGTTTGCTTTACAATCTCCATACATTGGTTCGTGATACCGAACGTGACTATTCCCCGTTTGTTTTAGCCCATTAGCGATGAATGGCAATGTATGGCCGCTTTGGTTCAGATTAGGCATGCTTCAACAAATGGTAAAACTAAGAGACAATAGGGAAATGAAAACAAATAATATTGTTTTGATTGAGACGCCTTAGTGAAAAATTCAATTGGGATAACAACGTCATCCATACTTATATTAATGTAAATGTGTTTGTTTGATTGTCCGACTTTCACGGCAAAACTGATCGATGAATTAACGTGATTTTTTCATGAAGTGATGGAGCACTGGCATGGCTACGTAAACTACGTTGTGCCAAACCGAATTCCACGCGAACGAAGCTGAGAGCGACCACTACTAGTACATAAATAAAATCGTCTCACGTATCAAAAAATGTCAGCGTGTTAGTCAAAAATATTTGTAACTAGTCAAACGAGTTCGGTGACCTCTCAATATATCTAAAATTAGTTGACCAGCGGCCACTGTGAGCAAATTCTGAGATGAATGACTGAGATTAATTATAAAACGTACTAGGTTTCTAGGCTGGGGTTTTTTTCACCTAAATACAAATTTTCATAATTGATAATACAATCCTAGACATGTAATCAATATTGATTTAAAAACTATATGAATTAATATTATGTGATTTCATATTTATTTTAGGCGTTTTGTTGAAAGTCTAAGCCAAGTCATATAAATTGATAAATCACTTGGTCTCCTTGAGGAAGGATTTTTTTTTTCCGCCGAGAACTTGGTTCGAGATATTTATATTATCGCTCTGCGCAGCGGCCTGTCGCTCTTGTCTCCTACTGTCTGATACTGCGAATCAGCACGAAAGGCTACTTACTGGATGCATTTGCGTAAACACTGAATGCATTTCGATCCAGTCCAGTAGATTGGCTCGAAAGCCTAGCTTATAAATGTGTATTACGTATTTTAATTTATTTTACGTTGTTATTGCTTGATTTGTTATGGATTTAGTCAGATATAAACGACTTACTTGACCTTGTCAAAAACAGAAATATTCTCAATTCAGACTTTAGGTAACTTCTAGAACATTTACGTTTTGTAATAGCATACAACAAAACATACAGACAGTATCCGTGAGCACAAGATATGACGTGAAGGGCATGGCCAATCCAAGCTGTACGACAAATAAAATAAACAGACTGTTTCTTTAGTTTAACACTAATAAGGCAACAATGCAATCGATTATGTCCGGCAAGTCTCTTGCGACCCAATCAGTCACACTATGACACAATTACATTTACACTAGTTCTGTAAAGTGTGAGCGTGGTAAATGGCGGCATGAATGAGGCGTCTGAGTCACGTATGTCAACTACACCCAGTACCTATTACGGAAAGCAATGTCATTTAGTGTAAGTTATTTGAGAATAATCTATTTTTATTTTAATCCATGAGTCACGAATTTTAAAAGACTGAATAAACCTGGATTGTTCTTGAACTAATCATAAACGTTTTTAATATAGAAACGACTTATAACAACAACAGCACAAGTAGGTATACTAACATTATTGGCGCAAAAGATAGAATTCCCTTTTATGATGAGCAATCTGTATGTAAACTATGCACTCTTATTTTCTTTGAGGCTATATAATACAATAAAATATATTTTATTTGCTTAAAACATGGTTACATTTGCTGTTGACATTTTTTAAATACGCATATTCATCGTGTAACCGACACATCACAAGTTCTAATTATGCCCTGCTTAAATAATAGAACCAAACAATAGACCTATCTAGCTAGTCCGAACTAACGATTTCTCCAGTTTAACAAACCTAATATAATTTCCTACATATTCGCAACCCAATTCAAAGTTACCCAGAGAGCAATGGCTCTCCATTGCTGTCTGGGTGACTTTGCTCGGAGTCTCCCTGCGTGATCGTATCAGGAATGATGAGATCCGCAGGAGAACTAAGGTCACAGACGTAGCCCAAAGGATTGCATGCCTCAAGTGGCAATGGACAGGGCACATAGCGAGGAGAACAGACGGCCGTTGGGGCGAAAAGGTCCTCGAGTGGAGGCGCAGCCGTGGCAGGCCTCCTACAAGGTGGTTCGACGATCTGGTGAAGATCGCGGGAATCCATTGGATGCGGGCGGCACAGGACCGATCTGTGTGGAGAACATTGGGGGAGGCCTATGTCCAGCAGTGGACGTCTATTGGCTGAAATTATGATGACGATGATTCGCAACCACATTAGCGGAAAATCAAGTGTCACAGATATCAAATACGCGTAATGATGACGACCAAAGTTGTTGTGAACGAGTGGACTGGTCACCGCCAGTTGCCAAGACGGAAAAAGGAGCCAAAATACACAGCGCAGTAATAATATTTGTATATTGGCAATAGGAAACATAGAAAGCAAAAAAATAGCTCAGCGGAAACAAAAAACCACATGCAAATAAGATTAAAAGGAAGCTGTGAACAACAAGAGACTTAAAATAACAAGGTAAATGGGGCATCATGCATGGCTTGTACACGTGAATTAAGCAGTAATTAATGAGTGTGTTGGCAGAGTTTTGCTTTATACTACACTTTTCACGTATTTAATGTCACAGAGAATCGTGGTATCGTAATTTGCATAGTAGCCAAGTAAAGTGTAGGTGATGATGACGCATGGGTAAACCCGTAATAAAAAAACTGTACAGGATACTCAGTCGGATTTCGCTTACGGTATTCAATTTCAACAGTCAACAAGCTATGAAAGATGAAAATTGCAGAGTAAGTAAGCAAATTAAGTACGCTCTCTTTCCCTTGTCCTCATCCATCGGAACCAGCACAACAGAACACAGGAGCGCCAACCGCCAACTTCCAGATTTATTACATAAGTACAACTGATACAAAGAGTCTCAACTCGATCAACAGATGGAACCTTTAAAGTGCAGCTCGATACCCGCAGCGCTCCTGGAACGTTAAGTATACACGAACATATTTTTGGAGCGGATTCGCACGTAGTCCCGTTTGCTACGGCCAAAACTCGACGGCACCGAAGACAGGCATAGCGGGCACTCAGCGCCTCTCCCTAGTGACGTCACTCACCTGAAGGGTGCATGCTCTCGTGGCAGACGGGGCAGTTGACGGGCACTCGCGCCTCGAAGATCTCTATGGCGAGGTACTGCCGCAGGCACGGCTCGCAGCAGCGGTGCAGGCAGCCCGCCAGCCGCACCACCGTGCTCGACGGCACCGAAGACAGGCATAGCGGGCATTCTAGAGCGTCTCCCTGTAAATAACATTTTTTTTCTTACATCTCATTGTTATAGTATTTTAGCGTATGCAAAATCTTCCATAGTCACGGTTCATCATAGTAATAAATTTGACAATAATTTACCCATACTCGTAATATTGTCAATTTCTCTCCCTCACTGTATAAGGTATTAGTTAGAGCGATGCTGGTGTGACCGGGTTCGAATCCGAGCCTTTTTACAATCAGCTCAGCGGTGAGGGAAAATAGGAAGATTTTGCTTTTTTGGAAACGATTAGAACTTCAAACCATTGATTTAAGCCAGCATAGACAGACATTGTGATTAATAATTGAGAGGGGAAACATCTAATGTTAGAAATCTTCATGTGCATCAACCCACAACAGTCTAGGACAAGTACGAGACCATTTAATAATTGAAAAGAGGTTTGGGTAATAAGTCAAGGGGCGCGGCCTATAACCCGGTAAGGGTCAAACATGACGTTAGTACACAAGTAAGTTATTGATGGTCGGTGTCATGGCAATGGCATGCACCACAGACCGCATGTTATATATTTTTACTGAACCAATAAACATTGCGCTTCTATTACCTGCTAGCTTCACGCTAGGGTTGATAGAAACAATATGTTGAAGGTTTTACTTTCCTGGCCAAGTCGACCTATGCATTGTATTTATTTATCAGTTTTACAAGATTAAGAGCCGATTCGACCGATCTTATTCCGATAATAAATTTATCTTTTAGCCCTGTCATTCTATACAAATCTGATGTTATACCATAAATTTATCCACGGATAAAGATTGGTCGAATCCAGCCTAAGAGAGAAAAGATGTATAGGTTGACGTGGATAGATAGTTACCAGATCTGTCAATCGATCGTCGATCTATGGTAAAATCAATTAGTCGACGCCGACCGGTAGACTCTACCAGACCATTTCATCGGTTATAGCTAAATGGTCTGTTAGAGTCTACCGCTCTAGACTAGACTTATCGATCGACGTCGACCCATGGAATCAATCGATTGGTTAGTCGAACCGGTATCCGATCAACAAGCGATCGATTGGTCTGGTAAACTATTTACACATCATCGTCATCGTCAGCCCATTTAAGTCCCCACTGCTGGGGCACGGGCCTCCCTCAATCACATGAGGGGTAATTGCCATACTCACCACGCTTGGCAGTCGAGTTGGCGAGGGTTTTGATATAAATGCAGAGTTTTCCTTCTCTGGGTGCTGATGATCATGCCTGCAGCTTTACCTTAGTCGCCTTTTACGACACCTCGGTAAGAGTGAAGGGTGGCCTATTCTATTCTGCCGGGGACCATACTATTTACACATATGTAGGTGTAATACAAATACAATTTAAATCAGTGCCATGTGCCTCGATAAATACGTATGTAGGTTGTTATTTCAGTAATTGTTGTCTACTACTTCGTACGTTTAAAAGGTCCAATTTTATCACACATTTCAATGAGCGACAAAAACAAACGATGGTTTCGTGGTTGATGGTTCATTATAGAAGCAAAAATTGTCCGAGGCATTCACGTTCAAAAATATTTTTATATCCTCGCATCCTGCCTACAAACCATGACTTTTCCAACACAAAAGATTTAACTCTAAAAATGTGCGGGCCGCATGTGCATTTTTCTTTACTAAGTACCAGGGCAGCAAAAACGGTCGCAAATATATCATCATTGCGCTGAGAAAGTGCGGAATCTACTGCATTTTTAAATGTGCATTATATTTCCTAGAATTTTGCGGTACCTAAACACAAACAAAGCCTACGTAATTAATTTATTAATACAGTTTAATTTTTATTATTATAGCCTACGTAGCTATGACAGCATAAAATTGTTACGGCTGTCAAGATCCTAACACTCGAGTAGAAAGTAAATTATGTACCCATAACGGGTAAAACCTTAAGATACAAAAGAAACTGTCACTTACCATCAGATGATCGATCCATTTGCTACACCATCACCTATCGCATTAAAAACGCTTTTTTTTATAAAGAACTAGTAGTTGTGATGGAATCTGTACCAATCGATGGCGGTGGATGTGGATTGCATGGCACAAGTGTTTTGCCTTTGCTGGTAGCTATAATTTATTATAGATAAACCTCTCTATAAATTATTAATGTAGGTAAAAGCATGGAATAATTATATATATAGTCCATGGTAAAAGTAAGAAAATATAAGATGACTTCACTTACGGTTATTTCAGAATCGAAAGCACTTATTTTCATTTTAATATTAATCAGCAATAATACATTAACTACACCTAGACAATTATGTAAATATTCAAACGATTATACTATATCATTCATTATGCAAGTATACATTTATCCAATACATACTTAAAGAATATATCCACTTACGTCATTGGAATAATATCGGCGTCAAGACATAAAAAGGTAGGGGTAAATAACTTCAGCTTAATAACATCAGAAATCAAATAACTCACAAATTCAAATGTTTCAAAATTAATTATTGTTTGCGTGTTGGCAGTGCAGCAACACGAGTGCATCGGAGCTTATACAGTGCAACTAGAAATAGTAATACAACATGTCGTATCTCATTATCACACACAATAGGTACATAAGATTGAACAGCTGCTATCTCGCGCCTTAAAATATTCATATGTTCAGATAGATGAAAACGTTGAAAAGGTCCTTTCTGCGAACGGAAAAGTGTGAAGTAGCGGAATACTTTTCTTTTTATCACAGATACGTGGTTAGATAGAGTAATTGAGTAACATGCTTCATCATCATTCATTATATAGTTTTAAACTTTCATGGTCACTAACATTAGAATATCGGAAACTCAAAAACAAGGTACGTGGTAGGAATCTAGTAAGTTACTATTCTAATGCTACATCATTATCTACAGTTCGTTCTAAGTAGTGATACTAAATAAGTGATACTATTTCTACAAGATGTGATAAAACAAAAATAGCCAATAAAGTCATGCATGCAGAGTCAGACTGCTTGCAAGCTTAACTTGTATTTGAAGTTGTCAACCCTAGATGTGATGTGACCTATGCAGACTATAATTTTACTTCACTGTAACCATCTGTCTTATACCAAGTGTGTTGTAGAGGCGAAGGCGATGTTGTGTTGCGGTGCAGTGGTACGCTACGCGCGGTCACCGCACGAATTGGATCGGATCAATTGTTACCGATACGCTCCAACGCCGAGGGATTGTTGTAATTGCAATTAATTAATACATATTACAAACTATTTTCGACACAAATTCGAAGTAAAGAGGTTAAATCACTTCATAAATTGTGACTGTAAACGATAAACGTGTTACATTAGAATATTTCGTTGGCTTTATTCTTATGGTTGCAATGCACGTACAGGAAGTCGCAGCCGTGGCAGGCCCCCACAAGGTGGACCGACGATCTGGTGAATATCGTGGGAACCCATTGGATGCGGGCGGCACAGGACCGATCTGTGTGGAGAACATTGGGGGGGCCTATATCCAGCAGTGGACGTCTATTGGCTGAAATGATGATGATGATGTCATGCACAACCCTTTGAATTAAATAATAATATCAAGAACATATATATTTAATGTTTAATTATCTTAATGAGGCTTTTTGAAATTTAAGTTACAACTAACGTTAAAGTTTGTTATGTTGTCTCTATGTTTCACTCATCTTAGCGCGATTGTAGGCACAACAACGACGACATTAATGTTGTTTATCACATCTGTCTTAAATAAACCCAGCACTAACAATTCTTTTAAATGGGTGTAATGAACTCTGCTCATGTTAACGTAATTCTTTTAGAACAGGAACTGTCCGGTCAAAGACTTACTGTTTGGCCGGTCGCTAAACGCAAAAAGCTCTTCAAAGAATCGACTGTTGTTAGAAATACAATTTAATTCTAAACAAGTAGACTCCGCCTTTTAGTTGATTTGGAATTTAATAGTCGTGGTTAGCCTGGCGAAAGGGAATAACGTCCAATAATAGTATTACCAAGATAAGTAGTCACTTTATAGACAAAATGAAAAGATAGTGAATGCCAAATTAGATTGGGAATTTATTAATTCTCAAGTAATGAAATGTTAAAGTTTAATTGCTCCCTTAAAATATTGTACACGGTCATAAATATGAAGTGTGTAATTAGGGTCCGGTTCCCGAGTCGTTTATTTAGAGTGTTTGTATGCATCAGTCATCAATATCATACAATATCGACGTAGCTCCTAAAGTCAGAAACCAATAAAAACATCAGAGATCGGGCATAAACAAAGGGTTGAAGAGGGCAGTGCGGTAATATGATATAACCTCGGGTCGTAGATGTTGTAGATATAGAAACAATACTCGTAACTGTACAGAAATCCGAAACCGTTCTACATCAGATGTTTTTAACCCATATTCTTATGCTACGAGATGAGTGTCCGCTGAACTTGTATTGTTACCTTCACGTACAGTAATTACTACGGCCAGTTTAGTTACGGCTTTTAAGCATTTCGGTCAGGCGACCTTTACGAAATTAACCAAATGTTTGTTTAAAAGCTTATCATCACAACGACCCACGAGAAGTGTTGTGTTTCTAAAATTAATTCTCTTGGAACGACAAAAACTGGGCACAGCGATTGGTTTCTTGCATCATGCATGGCTTCAATTCCACTGCTGCATCTTGAGAAATTTTAAACACACATCTTATATATGTATATATTTCTATTTAGTATGCTATGTAAGTAATGTTTTACGTCGATCTATATTTGTCTACTTTTATTAAGTTAAAGTTGTTACTGCGGTGCCGTCACGCGCATCCCTCAGTACTGGCAATGAATGGCTGAAAATCAGTGGTTTGCTCGTTGAGTAGACAATTTACTGAGCCATTGCCATTTCGCACCACTGCTGCACACATGCCTCATTATAGTTTTATCGTTCTATCTATCTATCTAAGTAATCAAAATCCTTAATGTTGTTTGTACAGCGGTATTCCTCTATGCGAACCGCCGGGATGGCCTTATAAACACATTGAATGCATAGTGCTAAATTCGTCACGTAGATAAAGAAATAAGACAAGCCTTATCTGTCTGCACTTGTCTAGTCTATAAACGATGTCACGATGTGATTATATTCTTTTAAGAGTGCTTATGAAGTTACATTAATAATATAGCTCGTGTGCCCGCTATGAACATCAACATCCGGCGCCGGAGCAGCTTGCCCGGTGTGCACACCGTGCGTGACGTGACCTGAGGCGCGTTCTCCGTCCTCCATCGCTGAGAGTCACATTCAATAATTACTTTAGTTTTCACGCACCATCGCTATTACGCAAGTTCGCGTTCGACATCAAACGGATGTTATCAAATCAATTGTTCAATTTCACTCACAATCCAGCCCTTCATCAATTTTACTCAAATAAGAAGGTTCCTAACCAACCTATTCCAGAAACATAAAAGGAAAATGATTTACAAGTTCCAAGAAATTGTAAGGTTACGAAATTGTTTTCGAGGAGTCCGATGAAAAACTTGAACGAATGAAAACATTTCGCAATAAACTACATAAGTTAAGAACAAATAGTTTTTCGAGATTTATCACGATCACGCCCTGCCGACGATAGAACTAAAATATTTATAAAATGTTAATTCGCCAACAGTAGGTACAGTTTAAACTTTAAACTACACACGGATTTGTGGAAGAGAGACCTTCGTGAGCTTACGGTATCGTATTTCAGCCGAATCTATTCTGTAGAAATTCTTATTTGCTTAGAACTTCCTCTAACTTTCCTCGGGGAAATATAAATTATACGAAATCGTGGTCATAATTGATCACAAGTAACGGAACAAACAAATAAAACATTAAACGCTTCTCTGTCAGATCTCGTCCTGTTAAGGTTCATTCTGCAACTTTTGTAGAGGAATCCTTCCTCTCTTTAGGGTAGCCCTAGCTAGGGACACAATCCGTTTTTAATTGTTAGCTACTAAACCGGATCTATTTTAAACAATTTCGGGATTACAACCTCTTGGCAAACACTTACTATTTATTAAATAACCATTCACAAATGTTGGGGTCCGTTATTGTACGCGAAAAATTGATTCACGCCAAAAGTGGCCACTTTTGGCTGTAATCAATTTTTCGCGTTTCGCCGAGAGGTTGTAACCCCGAAATTGTTTAAAATAGATCCGATTTAGTAGCTATAAATTACAATCTATTGGCGTCGCTAGTGTGCCCTACCCGTCACCTTAACAATGTAAGGCTGTATGAACATCGTCAAGCCCTATTGTTACTTTATGATCCTCTTCGGAAGAAAAAAGCTTAGCTGATTTCAACAAATACTTTATGTTATTGCTGTATTTGTTTATCCTATCGTTTAAAAAAAGTGTACAAAGGTGGTAAGTTGGTAACCGTCATTCAATTGGTGCGTTGATGACTTGTTATAGCTCAAAATGTTTATTTAATTACATGAGTCATAAGAGCCGATAACGAGAAAACAAAAACAGTATTTTTTCCAAGGAATTGTTTATCTTCGTCTTGTAATGATGAGCTGTCAAACGAACCAGCACCCCACATGATTGTTTGTTTAATACGTTGAATATTTGATTGAGACAAATGTTATAAATATTTGTAGGATCTCCAAACATGACCACTGTGATTAGAAACTCGAAGATACGAGAGCAAGTAAAACAAGAACCGAGACGAATCGATTTATTTAATACGGATTAGTAATGTGATTGGTAGTGCTTTCATCTAATATATTTCGATTCCATCTCTACAATGTTTATACACATGTCTGAATTTGATATAAAAGAGACAGCTAACCGCAGCAGGGATAATATAAATGCTTGACGCTCAATTGAATTCATTACATTCAATATAACGTTTGGATGTAAAAACCAGCTGTTAAGTTTTATGTTTTATCTTATTAATATTGTGTTTGGGGCGTGTAATTAAAACCAAGTTTACTTTGTGATACCAAATCATTAAGGAATGATATATGAGAAGTTAAACTAACAACAGCTATATACCTAATGCGAAAATATAAACTCATCGTTTTTCCAAAATACAAAACGCAGCTTACGGAAACTGAATTCCAATACTGTCAGACAGACGTGGCAACATGCAGTTAAGGAAAAAGCTCCCAGTAACTAATGATTCATCGGGAAGAAACCTGCACGTTTCGGGTTTCTGAAAAGTGTAAAGGTTTACGATTGTCAGACGGCAGTCGCTTATTTGTAATTAAAGTCCTTAAATCCTAGTGGCCAACAATGAACGTGACGTTACGACCGAATTAGAGGTCCCTCCCTTTCGCAAGTAATGGGTCTCTTTTGTTTGAATGGGACAGGTATGTTATCTTTAGTTACGGGACAACTTCACTGTAAGCCACCTGGATCATGGTCAAAGCGTACCAAAGGCTCCGCAACGACAGATTTGAATGCAACAGGGAATAACATAACACGCTGAGATGAGTGATGTGTTTAAGGAAAAAGTTTACATCAATGATTCGTCGTTTGAGGAGTTATAACTGCACGTTTCCGAGAACGTTAAATAAGGTTGATAGCCAAAAAATATATTTATAATGGTTAACTGCGACCTACTTTCAGATATGTATATGGTCGGCATTTAGCTTTGATCGCATTTCCCGAATAGTTAAATAATAAACATTACCTACTTGCTTGATTTACGCTCTTCCATTGTTTCTCATTAAGTCATTTATTTGTTGTGCCATTACTTCTTATTATCATCCATACGCTGCCGTATTTAAGAAAACCAATAGGAATTGAATCTTGCGGAACACATTATACACATATCATCAAACAAGGGAGGGATGCGTTTAGGTTTGACGTAATTTGTATGAAAAATTGATACCGTCACAAAATAGAAATAGAAAACAGTAGTCATCGAGTGATGGTACTCGTTTTGAATTTCAACTTCTGTATTCAAGCGGGTCACAATTTATTAAGCATAAGTAGACAATTATGTACAATCTCGAGAGAAAGGCGGTTTTGTCAGCCAGTTACGACACACGTTAGAGGTAAGTAAGCAAGCTAGTCGATCGAGGCGGGGTGGCATTTTCTTCTTCGCTTCCCCGATAAACGTTACAATAACACAGTCAGGTCCAATTATGTACTTTAATACTAATAACATGGTAACCTCAGGTTGTTCTCAATGTACCTACATAGTTTTATTATGCATAATAAATTATACATATGATTTTTTGAAGCTGGTTCAACATCTATGCGCCTGTTTGCATCTTCTCCTGTAGCGGTATGTACGTACCGGTACGATATTTACATCTCAACGAGCCCAGTTCCACGCCTACAGCAAAAAATACAGAAATGAAAATCTAGTTTATTGTTATAGCGTTAATGATACAACATAAATAAAAAAATATCTACATATAGCCTACGCACGCCTCAGGCGCTTATCGGGGACAGAATACAGGTTAAAGTCAGAAACGCAATATTGCTTCACATACTAATTGATACTTACAGTCTACCACTTTACTTAACACGTACTCATGGTAACACACAGCTTTATCAAGTTTTCTAAGAGGCGGGCTATATCGAGTACATAATACTTGAGAGATTTCCCGCTCCTCCTTGTAGGGAAATGAAAGAAGAGAGTTCAAATACAAATCAAGTGATTTATTTCTAGTGGGTAAATAGCGGCTTTTGCAAATAATAAAAAACGAATTACGAATCATTTAGTAATTTAAAATACGTTCTTTCTTTTATTGTTTTTAGTTTTTTTTTGTATATTGGTTTTTTAATTGTGTAAATGCTGCTTCACTTTTATTTTGTACTTTTTTCCTTATTTTTCTTTTGTCGGCTCTGTATGCGTTTTGTTGCTTATATACACGTGTAGGTTTTTCTGTGTTTTGTTTGGTTTTCTGTAAGATTCATTGTCGGTTTTTTTTGTTGTTGTTTGCATGTTTTATTATTATGAGGCGTCGCTCAAAGGTACAGCCTGAAAATCAGCGCTGCCGCGCGGCTGCCTAGCGGCTGTTGTAGCACATGTTGAGGCTGTACCTTGTTGGCCGCAACAACCTTATAATGTTAGTCCTTATTTCATTTTGTATGTAAACATGTGTTGTGGTCAATAAATGATTTCTTATTCTTATTACCACACCATAATAGAAGATCAATTAAAGGCACTTGATGGATGCAAAAACAACAAAGTTAATTAATACCTGTATGTAATGCTTCTCTGTTTATATACGTCCAATGACTATATCTCTGACCTATTACAAGTTGAGGTCGATTATTTGCAGTTCATTATGATGTGCAGTGAAACCAGTGAAGCGCCAAGAAAAAATATTACGTATGTAATGTAATTTGTGTGCCTATAAAGTAATTGCTTCTTAATAAGATTTCATATTTAAGTAAGTGTCGATACCCACTGATTTGGTATTTCAAAAAATTTATTATGCTTGTCAAACTTAAGATTCCTCATCACGGAGATTGTGTCATAACAGCTGTGCATAACAGTGATTTCGTTTTACGGGACTTATTTGACGACATCGTGGTTGATCTCACACGTTTATGGTGCGCGCGCGCACTGTCTGTCTATAGGTTTACACTGTTACAACATTATTTGCTTTATTTAACTGTTTTTCGTAATAGGTTTATAAGGGCGGTCTTGTGATATACGTAATCAACTCAGGTGTTATTAATTCAATTTGACTAACACAAACAGGTTTATTCTGAGAGAACATGGTCAGCTAGACATTAGGTACATACCGGTATAAAATGAAATTATGTATGAGAAGGTAATGGGTATACCTTATTTAAGCAGAAAACAATGGATCACCCGCATATTATCTGAACTTCACCCGACTTAAAAGTTCATTACTTTGTTTGCAATTCATTCATTAAGTCACCTGTTAATTCTTCAGATGTTCGCGTTGGATTATACTACTAACATAACATATACATACTTAAAACAGACGGGGATCAACGCGATGATAATTTTTAAGTACATAATTTCATACAATAACATACTTCAGATTATCTCCAAATCCTTTGCCTATATTTCATTTCTCCGGTCTTTTAGTTTGTCTTGTTATAGTGGATGTATATTCAACACTTCAAATCTTCCTTGTTACGTTTGTTTACGTCGTATCTTGCAAGACACAAACAATGCCGATACTGATCAGGATTTTCCGTACTTTGTCCGGCTTGGGTTTAAACATCGTTTTTACCGTTAAATCCTTTTTTGCCGTAGCCAATTTAGACAATGCAAATCCGTAGTATCAATTATCTCCATGACTATCGGCGACATTGAACTGCGCTGTAGGTAAAAGGCTGAGGTGTGACGTGTCACAGTAACCTATTTATCTAATCAATAACCCGCAGCTCACGCTTAGCCGACTAATTCGAGATCCATGTCCAGTCTATTAAACAGAATGTTTAATCTGTTTACTCTGTTCTATGAATGCTGATATCTGAAATTAGAGTGAATGAAGTAAATAAGAAAATGAATATAGACAAATATATTTACGAACGAATTGAGTTTATTTTTAACAACAAGAGCTGTACTAGTTAGTCGTAGACTCTCGTAGTGTAAATAATAATATGCTGGGTTTGGATATTATAACATATTTTGTTACTTAAATTTTAAAAGGGAACAATACAAATAAAGGTTGAAAATAAAGATTCTTATTTAAATTAACAATGGCGTGAGTAATTAGGGTGACAGGGGTTAGTTGTTTTTTATGAGTAGGTCTACAAAAGGATAAACAGAATTAACTTTTGTTAAATTAACAATTCGTGTTTGTGGATTTAGATTTGAGCGTAGATTTACCCATTTTACGCAAAGCTATTTGCAGATTAGGCACTGTCAAGGGACCCCTTTAGATAAAATGGGTACCGGAGGCCCCATCCGGTGTTAAGGGGGGTTTACATGTTGGCAGCGCACTTGTGACTCCATTGGTGTAGCCGGTGTCCATGGGCGGCGGCAATCGCTTACCATCAGATGATCCGTCTGCACGTCTGCCACTTCCATCATTTCAGCCAATAGACGTCCACTGCTGAACATAGGCCTCCAATGTTCTCCACACAGACCTGTGCCGCCCGCATCCAATGGATTCCCGCGATCTTTACCAGATCGTCGGTCCACCTTGTGGGGGGCCTGCCACGGCTGCGACTTCCTGTACGTGGCCTCCACTCGAGGACCGAGGCCTGCCCATTGCCATTTGAGGCATGAATCCTTTGGGCTATGTCTGTGACCTTAGTTCTCCTGCGGATTTCATCATTTCTGATACGATCACGCAGGGAGATTCCGAGCATAGCTCTCTCCATTGCTCTCTGGGTGACTTTGAGCCTCCTTAATCGGCACATTGTAAGCGGCCACTTGCCGGTTCCGTATGTCATCACTGGCAACACACACGCATTGAAGACTTTCGACTTGAGACACTGCGGTAGATGGCCACTGTCTGCCACTTATCACATATAAAAAAAATGCACAAGTTGAGGGGAAAAGTGTATCTCAAAACGAATTAATTCTCCAAATGTATGAATATACAGTTTTTTAAATGGATTTCGTCTCGTTGGCAAAGTGTGATCAAATAGTGAATGATGTTGCAGAATTATGGCATCGTAAAGATCATTCTCTAGAGAAACGAAAAGCTGCAGTTTCTTGGTTTGAGAAGCAATTGAAACTATTACAAATTGCTGATTGAGGAAAGTACGACTGCAATTCTGGAGATTTTATCCAACGATCGCATGCATGGACACGCCAAACACGTGCGTCTAAGCTGGCTAAGAAATAATACGTAAATCTTATCTAACAAAATAATAAGTGAAATCAACCACTGAAGATGTGCGTTTACTGCATCTAGATTAGATGCAGCACATACATGGTATTTCGCGTATGTAAAACGAATACTCTATGAATGTATATTAGTTGACGAATTGAGTATATTATGCTAACTGGATGTTCAAAAACGACTGTACATTCTCCTTTCGTAACTATTGCATATAAAACTATTAGCATACACTTCGTTTATCGATAGAAAGTGTTTTTATTTTGTAGCAGCGCGCTTGAGGCATGCGGATTAAGGCATCTACAACGTGACCACCCAGCATTCTCTGAGTAGCCTTGTAAAGCAGTCCGCTTACACAATGTTATTTGTTTGCCAAGAGTTGGCGTCGCCATATCAAGGTCACAAAACGCGACAGATTAGCCAAACGCCTGTATCGATTCGATTTCCTTTACTTAGATGAGAGACGTTCGTGAGCTCGAGTCGCGAGTCGTCAAAAGTTTTATCGTTAGCGGGAACCGGAAAGTTGACTGCGCGGGCGAGAAGTGTCGGCTACTGACTCGCTGGGTCCAACGCCACCAGCTGTTGCGGACACTGCATGTTACGTACCTCCTCATCTTCGGCTATGAACTCGATTGTAGTTTGCTGCTTGCTCTGCTGCTGGTCGACTGTGCTCGACTTTGATGGTCGCGTATCGCCTTGGTCTAGAACTGCAACAATACAAAAATGACATATGTGGATGTGCGTACTCTAGTGAATAATGTATGAATGTTTAAACACATCATAATACATAGACAAACCAAAATACTAAATTTTACATTTTAAAACGTTAAATTTATCGCCACGATCATGGAATCACGGCTGCTTTTGGATATTTTACAACCCTATATGTATATAATAAATATAACGTTAATAAATATAAATTAGTAAGATATATTCCATCAATAAAGGCGTATATGAAGAAGACGTGAGATGTTATTGGGTCAATTATGCGTGCTTGCACTTGACCCAGTCAATAGCACGTAATCAGCCGCTCCGATTCAGCAGGCAGCCGCAAGCGAATTGGAAGGTGACGTTAATATTCTTCCACTGGTTTTGAAATATGTGTTTGACATTCATGTTACAAATGTTTGAGGTGATGTTACTGTCCTTGCTAAATTAGACGCTTTATAGGTACATCACTCGCAATCATCCTTACCGATTCTAAATAAGTTTGACATGTTTGGAAGTGACAGACGAATGGGCAGATCGTGCTCAAGATGTTAAGAGGGCAAGTGTGCCCATGACATAGCGCGTAGTGTCTGACACGTCTCCCCCCTCCCCCCTCTCCTCGCGTCCATCTCCGGAGAAGGCAGATTCAACATAAAAGATTAGCTTCTTGCTCTTTCCATTTACAAGCTTAGAACACTAACATAGAATGTTGGGTACACTCTCTCAGCGCTTACTACTTCCTACTAGATGTTTTCTATTTACACCTACTACGCCTTTTTCCTTCCCAACCCGTTTAGCGTTGTTTGCTTTGGTTATGTACGTGTGTCTAGCGTTAGCATTTACCATGAGCTAGATTAACTAAGTAACTATTGAAACAGCAGGTATCTACTCAGATGTTTACGTATATACACGGAAATGTACAGTATAAAATATTACGATAAAACCAACTATTGGTGTTACTAAACTTGATATAGAATGTACCAAATAAATAACACCTTATGCGAAAGTGATAATATTAGTGTGTTAATATCCGTTTATTTGTAAAATGTTATCGCTATACATCAAATTATCATGGATGATTTGCGGGCCATTTCGAACAAATAGCCGTGACAAATATGGCAAATCGACAATGTTTATATTTATCGTCACAGCTACGATAATTATTATGTTTTATGTGTATGAGATAATCCAATAAACCTGCACCAGTAATAACAAGAAGGGATTACTAAAAAAAATATTAAAAACAGGTTTATGCAGGGAAACGCGTTTGCGTACAGTAATTTCACCTTTTCAATTTTGCATGAATTCGTACAACAGAAAAGTTGATACTAAAAATATTTATGATATTATGAGAATTCAATAAACTCGATAACTATAAAGAATTAAATATATCCAAAAGACAAATGCTATATTTTCTACTATAGTAAAAGCCTAAATAACCTCAAATACATACGTAGGTAACGGCAGATGTATCTCAGACGTTTTTATTTACATAGACAGGAGATAAAATAGCTTATAGCCACATAGTGTTACACCCGACGTCAGAAGACGTGTGAGTCACTTCTACGTGACATTTAGTTATTACCAGCCCAGCATAAGGGGTACCGCAGTGAACCATGTTTAGGGAAAACACAGTGTTAATCATAATATTTACGTGTTCTTTGTCGACTCGGCAGTCGTAGAATGCAAACGCGATTTAAAATTATTCCTAGTAGAAACTTCAACTGAACGTGATACGATTTCAAACAGACATACCTACTTTGTATACTAAGCTATCGACTGACACGAGTTTAAAAATAAAAACTACACACATACATAATTATTTCATGAATGTCTATTACATGTAGCAATGTAAAAAACAATTCAGTTCGGATAACAATAGGAGGATTGCGATATCTTTAAGAATTAATGAATAAATAAAACAAAATCCGAAACTTTACAAGGTTTTCCCTTGTACTATGAAAACCAGGAACAACGACGATATCACACATACTAAAATAATAAATAAATATTATTATTTCTATTTGATTAAACCAACGAGAAGCCTAAAGTAAAAGCACAAAAGGGCTTTATTTTGTAAACCAAAATAGAAGGTCATCTCGGGATGCCTGTCTGTAATAAATACATATGATCTTGTCTCACAAAATTACCAAGAATTTACCTCGATATCCTTGCCAAATACCAACTATACAAGAATTTGTATAGTTATTATTATTGGTTTATTTGGAATTTATAAAGACAGCTGAATAGCTGTCTTTAATAAATTCCAAATAAACCGGTTACCTAATAGTACATTTTTTCATTTACCGTAAAATACAGTTCTTTATTTTGTGAATGTTAAAAATAAAGAACTTTTATATGGATTTTAAGCACTAAAGAAAGTAGTGTAACAAGGACAGTTTCTTGTATCCAACTAGTTAGAGACAATGTGTCTGGATCTCTGGAATCCGTGGTGATTGCAAATGAAAATGGAAACTATTTGATTTCTACTTCATCTGTTTATTTCTGCATCATCAATGAAAATTTATCTTAATAAAACACTATTATTTAAAAAGTTGTGAGTTCACGGAAAAAATACGAAAGGCATATAAAATTCTTAATGACTACGCAAATACGCAATAAATGGGCACTGCTATCTATATTTGCACTATAAAAAACAGATACATTTTCAGTGAAAATCTACAATCAAACATGGTAGATTCACTACTTATTATAAACAGACATACCTTCATTAATATTTTTCACGGAATGTAGGTACTTGTCGTAATTTAAATAAAATATTATCCAACAATAGTTGGCAAACAACAGGAGCCATTACGGCGTAAGATCTTTTGTGAAAAACTTGCACATTGGAATGGCCCCAACGGTCTGCGGTTTGAAAGATTTCTCACTCCGTTACGAATGCCCTTGTTATAGGAATGAGAAACATTTTAACATTCCTGGGAAGTCCGCTGCATCGGTGTATCTAATAAAATTGTGAGAATTACTCTTCAATACCTTTTACCGACAATGGATAAAACCCAACGTAGAAAGTGTGGACTTAACTACAAAATATCGGCAAAGGTTTGGAATTTTCCATCGCTATTTTTTAAAACATCGGTTACAATTAATTAATCATGTTTTAGTTCATTAACATTGCTTGCACTTATTACCATGCTTATATTCGTCATTAGTAAATAGATGTGTGTTAACGGAATTTCAGGTTGATTTTATGAATAGAACTTTGAACAGTATTTAACCTATATAAAATATATAAGAATTATTATTAAGTAAGTATTTTTAATGTTTCGATGCAGAAGGCAGCATTTTTAACAAATCTTAGTGGTTTATCAAATGCTGTATACATTGTTAATTACAATATTTTGTTTTTTATGTGGGTAAATAAATTAAAAAAAAAACATATCTGTCGCTGCCTGCCCCAACGAAGTCGTTATTCCCAGAATACAACAGTTAGTCTTTGCGTTAATTTGCTGACGAAAAATTTTCATTACATTGGAGACAAGAAGACGACCAAAACAACGGAAACGAATCAAATCACCACAAGCACTGCTATAGGGTAAAATCTTTGATTACAAAGGGTAAAATTATTTGTTCCTTACAGTTTACAATACATTTAATTTGATTTGAATAAAAGCGACAATGCCTACAGAAAAGAGGATTCATTATTGACTTCTTCGATATATTCTGCGTTTTACGAACAATAGTTTACTAACAATGCCACATTAAGTGAGGTAAAAGGCAAAGTCATAAATTTGTATTTAAAATGAAATTAACGAGCTATGAAACCTTGCCTTATAATTTATTTTTGCTTTATTATTATTATTATTCCATATCAGTAAATTAATCGTGAATTGAAAGCAAGAGTGCAGTTATGTTTCATTCAATATTTGTTTTAAATACTACACGAGGATCAATAAATTCTTGTATTGCTACTGTCTTGTCATCATTATCTACAAAAGAAATCAAGGACAAAGCTGTTTTAATCGCATATGTGTATACTTAATAAGTTAACATTCTATTTTTGTAACATACATAATGTACATAAATAACACGTAAGTTCCAGCTTTCTAAGATAATAGCATTTGTAAATGTATCAACAAATACATTTGAATATAAAGAAGGCTTGCAGCTAACAGAAGTGTCAGATCAGAACCAACTAGAATTGGTTTTCATTGGAATGGACGAGTATTTAATGTCTTATATTGAACGGTGTCGGAACAGTAATAGGTATCAATTAGCGAATTGATACATCAATAACGCCTGGAGCCGATACCGACGACGTTAAACAATGTTCACGTGTTCTGTGGTGGAAACTAATCGCCGATGATGGCACATCGCGAGGCCTCACCATTGACTACTGTTATTACACTTGATGTAATTTATATTTAGTCACGATCCATCTCAAGTAATGTATAAATGATAAGATAGTAATGATCGGCGTACGTTAGGTACTTGTGAAGATGTAGATAAAGATGTATGCACCATAAGTGACCCTTCCCACAGACAGAAAATATGAAGCTCGAATACCCACTTTTGTGTTGGTTGTATTTCGAAACACCGTTGCATTAATGTATTCTATGGCTAGACGCGTTATGATGCGAGGTATGATACAACGAATACTACACAAAAACAAAAGTGAGTACATATTTCCAAATGTATTTCTTCATGCGACAAGTCAACGAGTCGTCATATAATACTAAGTCCAGAATCACGCTTCCCATCTAAGAAAAGTTTTTTGCATACGTTTTACGTCCTGTGCGTACGTCTTTTGACTAAAAATTACAGAATTCTCGTACTTTGCCTGTATTCAATTAAAATACATCCGATTTGTTCCAATGCTTTAGATAAAATACCAATAGGCTTTAAAACAAATAATTGTACGTGATTGCTGGCACTGGATAGCATTCAGAACGACCAAGTGTTGGCTATCTGCGGCTTAGCCTAGCCTAGTACAGAGCAGCGGGCGCAAATTACATGCAGCCACCACATCAGACTCAGACAACAAAGCTAGACAGAAACAACATTGTCAACATGATCCCAGCTGTATTTAACGACTGAACTAAACTTCCTTCTTTTTTTATTTACTCCCCGAGTTTATTACAATGCGGAGGATGATGTAGTATGTACCCGTTCACATTCGCGTACCTACATCACTGCAAATGGCATTCAATTTATTTGAGAACTTTAGAAGCAAGAATATTTTGAATTCATAGTAAAAATAAGTTTTACTCTTCGTTAAAACATTGTGCATTGGGTACGAATTGGAAATTCCTACTCTGCAATGTTGTAATTTTCTAAAGAACACACAGCGCATCAAAAACAATAAAATTCGATGGACATGAGAAGTCGATGGACTCGCTTACAAAACAAAAACATGTCCCAGTTACGAAATTCACAATAGCTTACTTAAAGTGCTCAGGAGTATGTTATTTATTGCATTCTCAGCTGCTTTCTGCTGATCAATTTTAAGCGATATATCCGATACAAAAACAATGATGGTAGTTTTAAGTTCTGGCAGCATTGAATGCACAATGCCGTACCAACTGAAACATGTTTATAAACGACTCTTAGTTAGGAAAGAGATTTTATTAAAACCAGTCTCTAGGAATGCCTGCACGAGGCAAATCCACATGTTCTTGTATTACCTACCTACTAAACTAGATATGTAATGAAATAATAACATTATCATATAGTACATATAACATTGTTTATTGCAAATACAATATCTGCGGTATCTTATTTAATCGTAGTTCTATATTACATTGAATTGATTAGGTAATCAAGAAAATTACATTGCTAAAGTAACTTGGCGCTCTTAAAAATTCTTGTAGTTTTCTATTTTAAGTGCCTTTCATTTCTAATTTTCTTATAAATCAAGAGAAAGGGTTTAGCTAGGCTAAATCATTCATTAAAAATCCTACACATGAAAGAACCTTGGCTAGCACAAATTTGTACAAACCAAGGTTCTAGCACCTTGTCAGCCAAAAATAACTTTTAAAGACCATTAAGCAACACTATTTGTAAATTTCATTTATCTACTTACTGTTATTTAGTATTAACTAGAATGAAGTCATGTAGGTATTCTATTACATACTTAGCAGAGAAAGATATGTATGTATTGCTTTGAACTCATAAGTCATTAGAACTTTGCCATCACTATCGATTTTTGAGTAATTTTTGCTAAATGGAAAGTTTGCCTGATTAGAAAAGGCAGCAAGAATCTTTCACGTCGTAACGATACGTAAAAATATTTATATATTTGAATACCCACAAAACTTTAAATGTCTAAATAAAAAGACAAAGGCCATTGTCTAATTATGAGTTTTGTACTAGTCTTAATAGCTATCAATGAGTTCGCGTGGCCGTCGGCAGCGAGGCCTAGCGCTGGCGGCCAACCTTGCGGCTTATTGATCACAGGTGAGCTCAGAGCTGCTCATATTAATGTGTCATTAATATTCCGTACGTAGATTTCCTCTTTGCATCGTATTATTTAGATCAACAAAGTATCATCAATACACAGTCTTGACAGACGGAAAGCAATCTGTAATACCACTTTGAATTTGCGCCAAGAACCATAATACCACATTATAGGAGATCCTTGTTGTCATGAATCTCGTGTTTTTAGCCGCATACCTACTTGCTTATCAGGACCTTGTCGAGGGTATATAGGGTAGGGCCTTTTCTATGACATTGAAGAAAGTAACATTGAACTCGAATTTAGAGATTTCATACATCCATACAAATATCCAACTCGACTTTAATGTAGAGGTGTCGAGAATAGGCCCTCAAATCGCAGAGATAAACGGCATGCAACTTGCACATAATTACAGTTTACTTGAAAAGATGAGCAACAATAATCCAATCCTGAGTCCAACAAGCTACAAATATTGTCTTTGCTATTAACTTTTCCACCTGAGTTTTTTATGTCACTGTCCACATGTGTTAATGACACGGTTTGAAATTATCAAGATAAATATGTCCTTTGATAATTATCGAGATAATTATCAAGATAATTATCAGATAATTATCCGATAATTATCAAACAGATATAAGCCTAGTAATCCTTTTTTAACTGATATTACATATCAATATTTTACGTTAGAATCAAGTGATTTAAATAAATAGGGTATATGACTAAGCTCAAGGTTTTACAAAATATAAATATTTTATCAAAATATAGGTCAATATGTGCCAATAGCAAAAATTCTCAATTAAAAATATTACGTCTAGCCGGTTTTATGGTCATTCAAAGATTCATGGGCAAGTCCATTTTAAAACTATGAAATTATTAAAAAATAATTATACCATTTAATAACCCATACAATTTGCACCAATTATTATAATAGAACCATTGACATAAACGAAACATTTGATATAGCTACCATACAAAATTCAAATGAAATGCATACAAAATACTTAGGTGTGACGTCACATCTTAGTAGCCATTTGTATGGAGCGTTTTGGGTTTGCCCAAAATAAAGTGATTTTAAAGTTGTGATATCTCAGGTGGTTTAAATGAGAATCAAGTGATTTTTTCAACGATGTTTCTATCATTGAGAGGTCTTTTGATTGCAAAAATAAAAAAAAAATAGTCATTTACCGTATTAGAGACATTTTACAATTAAGGTCAACTTTTATTTTTTTATTTTTATAATTTCGTGTATAATAACTTGCAACCCAAAATACGAGCAGTTAATCAACTAATTATATAATACTTTTACAACGATAATACTTGTACTTATTTAATTAAAATAAATTGATGAATGGAATATCATCTTCATCAACCTCAACTGCGTTAACTGGACGGGGGTTTTCTGTATCTGAATAACAAATGGCAAATATTTTCGATTATACTTATCAAGATATTTATCAACCAATATTTATCTTGATAATTATCTTGATAATTATCAAAGATAATTATCAATGATAATTATCGCTTCAAACCCTGGTTAATGTTATGTTAATTCAGCTCTTGCGATAAAATCAATATTTGACCACTGTTCTACTACATAAATACATGCAATGGAATAGAAATATGAATATTTTTACTTGGTATTTTTTCCATATGTTTTACACACATTCAACTCATCATCGTTTGTCCCGGTTGCGTCCCAAGCTTGTTGCTTCGGAACCCGGGTTCCTCCACTTCGCACATGGTCTTGTGCATCCATTATGGATAGTTTTATAGCACACATTTCATCCCTTACTACGTCTAGCCACACCTTTGGGTCTTCCCCTTCTGCCGGGACCCGGCGGTGATTAACCACACATTCAACTACAACAATACAAATTGTTATAATAATAATAATAATAAAAAAATGGAGAAATATATAAATATTTGGGGTACAATCAAGGCAGACTACTAGAACATAAAACGATTAAAGAAAAATTAAAACTTGAATATTTCCAAAGATTACATTCTCTGTGCAATAAGTATCTTTCCAGTAAAAATTTGTTTAAAGCCGTCAATACATTCGCAATACCTGTACTTACCTATTCTTTTGGTGTTATCAAATGGGGAAAAACAGAATTACTGCAGTTAGAAACCAAGACAAGAACAATCCTTACACAGCATAGGCATCATCACCCGAAATCTGCTATTGAAAGAATAACTCTACCGAGAAAAGAAGGCGGGAGAGGCCTTATAGAAATCTCGCGATTGCATGACGGACAGATTGCAAACTTGAGACATTTTTTTATGCAAAAGAAAATAGACAGCCCGCTCCATAATGTAATAACTAAAATAGATAAAAAATGTACCCCCCTTAACTTAAATGAAGAAAATATAGAATCGACTGACAGACACAAAAGTATAGAAGGAAAACATAGACGTTGGAGAGAAAAAGAGTTGCATGGTAGGCACCCTCACGATTTAGATCAAACACACATTGATAAAGAGGCTTCCAACAGATGGCTAGAAGCAGGTATGCTGTTTCCTGAAAGTGAGGGTTTCATGCTAGCTATACAAGACCAAGTGATAAGCACTAAAAACTATCGGAAATTCATACTAAAAGACACATCTATTAGAAATGACCTATGCAGAAAATGCAATAATAAACCGGAAACCATCCAACATATCACAGGAGCATGCGTCAGTCTCACTCAAAACGATTACACCCACAGACATAACCAACTTGCTAACATAATTCATCAGAAACTAGTTCAGAAATATCATCTCACAAATGACCCTCACACTCCTTATTACAAGTACACCCCCAAACACGTCATCGAAAACACAAATTACAAACTCTACTACGATCGCACCATTCTGACAGATAACACAATTTACAACAACAGACCAGACATAACATTCGTAGACAAGCAAAATAAACATGCATATATAATTGACATTGCCGTTCCTAATACTAATAATATACAATCAACTATAACAGAAAAAGTAAGAAAATACACAGAACTACAGGACCAAATAAAAAGAGTATGGAAGATGGATCGCGTAACCATAGTGCCAATAGTAGTGTCTACCACTGGCGTCATACCTAAACAGTTGCATATTAGTCTCAACAATTTACAGTTGCCAAAATTCACCTATCTAACTCTCCAAAAAGCAGCGATTCTTAACACTTGCAGGATAGTCCGCAAATTTTTACAGCTTGAATCGGATTCTGACATCATAACAACATAATACTTTTCCTCTACAACTTTGCTTGGCCAAAAGCCCGCAATTTTGTTAGCGTACCCCAAAATGGGAGAATATATTTATATATTTCAAACACAATAATAATAATAATTAATAATAATTCTCACAACATCTCATACGTTGACCTGATTCCGTACTAAGTAGCTTAAGCACTTGTGTTACAGATATCAGACAACAGAGGAACACAAATATATACTTAAATACATATATTACACCCAGACACTGAACAAACACAAGTGTTTATCGCACGAATGTTTGTCCAGGGTGGGGATCGAACCCACAACCTTTGGCGAAAGAGGCAGGGTCACTACCAATAGGGTATTTGACTTAGCTCGAGATTTTACAAAATATAAATATTTTATCAAAATATAGGTAAATATGTGCGAATAGCAACAATTCTCAATTAAAAATATAACGTCTAGCCGGTTTTATGGTCTTTCAAAGATACATGGGCAAGTCCATTTTAAAAGTATGAAATTTTTTAAAAATAATTATACCATTGAATAACCCATATAATTTACACCAACTATTATAATGAAACCATTGACATAAACGAAACATTTGATATAGCTACCATACAAAATTCAAATGAAATGCATACAAAATACTGTCGTGTGACGTCACATGCCTGTAGCCATTTGTATGGAGCGTTTTGGGTTTGCCCAAAATAATGTGATTTTAAAGTTGTGATATCTCAGGTAGTTTAAATGAGAATCAAGTAATTCTTTCAACGATGTTTTTTTCATAGAGAGGTCTTTCGATTACACAAATGAAAAAAAATTGTCAAATACCGTATTGCGCTATCCGGTCAGTTATGGTCAATCGTTTCCACTAGATTTTTAACTGCTGTTTGAATGAACACTGTTCAGGGATCATTGAAAAAAAATCAGATTCGGACAAACAGATATTGTTGAAAATACATTTTGTTGTTAATATTTTGAAAAAAAAAAGGTGGAATAGAAAATGTGCAGTAAAATTGTCACAAGTGTTTTTATACCAAAACATAGCGAATACGATAAATGATCTACTACTTCAGCTGTTATGTCGCTGCTCTATCTCGAGTGCGCGGAGCGAGACTTTTTATAGAAAGCAATTAATCGGACGTCATAGAACGTACACGCTAAGCTAAATACATCGCCGCAACTGGGCCGCAGCCGCAGCCGGGTCATGCAGCACGCGGTTAGTCGCCGCCTTGCTAACACAGCTCATCGAAAAAATATAACAAGCTGATAGTACGAGAGCCCACGACCAAAACCATGTCTCATAGCAATACGGCAAAAACCCTATAAAATCGTTAGATTGTATGATTCTGAACTCGACTAGGCGTGTAGTAACGGTCGAAAGTGTAGCAACTGCGTGGGAGGCCATTTCTGCTGTGTCAATAAAAAAAGACAGTCGGTATTATAGCAATACGTCTGATAGTGAAAATGTACATAGATTTTATAATTGTATTACGAAAAAGTTTGTTTTCAGACATTTTGCGCGTAGCATATAGCCTGAGCGCATTTTTGAAAATGTCAAAAAATTTAGCCGACCTGTATCATAGCAATACGGATAAATTTTTTTTTCAACTTTTTGTATTGCTGCCAGGATTACCAAAAACCTGTTTTCAGACACTTTCAGTGTAGCATATACTCCCAAGAACGAAAATAACGTTTCGGAGTCGCCTGACCGACGCACACTGGGGCAAGATACCCTTTTTCTGGCATTAAATCAGTTTACTGGCTAAATGGCTTTTGTAGTCACTAAATTGAAATAAAATAATGTTTTCGATGATTTAGAATCATTTATATGACTTTAAATACATAAATGTATGTTTTTAGGTAATTTAACACAAATAATGAAACAAAAAGACGTAAACAATCGCTTATATTTTATTAAAATTATTCTGAACCTACTATTCTAAAGATATGCTAGCGCATCATCATCATCTTCATCAACATCATCTTCATCATCATCATCTTCGTCATCGATATGCGTTACTTTATCGGAATTTATGTTTGAAGATGGATCTTTTAATAAATTTAAGATTTCTTTTGGAAGAGTCTGAGGATTTCTTTTCTTAGATTTCTGCTTGCTGGTAATCACGGGATCTGATCTCAATAAAAAAAAATCTCTATTTGATTATTCTCGGCCAAATTTTCTGGAATTGTTACCCTGTATCTTTTGAAGTCCTTATTCCTGGCCTCTTGAGATTCTTCCGTCAACTGATTTTTGGAGTTGATTGAGTGGTAAAAGTGCGGAGGCTATGATCTCCGGTCCACGAATTACGATTCCGAATCCGACAGCGATTGAATACGATAATATTTTGTAACTTTAAATAAACCGTTTTTTTTTTTCAACTTCATCCTAGTTTCCTTTTGTGCGATTTATTTCAGTCCTTCAACTTCAATGTTACGGTTTCGGGTAAATTCTGTGTTAATTATCATCTAATAAATTCAGGGTCGCAACGTATTCATTGATTTGTAACAGAAAATTCAAGATGCCTCAATACGATTTTTAAATGATATCTGGGTATCGAAAAGTTGTCTGATAGAGAAGGTACTACACTTAATTTGTCTGATATACATTTTTTGCACATGTGGACAACTTATTTTATCATGTCCAACAATTTTCAGACATATTGCTATGATACCGATCGGTCAAATTTGTTAACATTTTCAAAACGGTCTCAAAATTTAATGCGTTCACATTTCCGTCTGAAAATTGTTTTGTTCGCATCAAACAACCAAAATTTACTAATAAAAAAGATTTTCAGACGTATTGCTATGAGACATTTTTTTTGTCTCATTTTTTATTTTTGTTAGTGATTTTACGGGTTTGCGCTACACCACTAACGTCTGAAAAATATGTTTCCGGTATCTCAAAACTACCATTCAACTACAGTCTGCAAATCAGACATATTGCTATGATGCAGTTCGGCAAAATTCTTTGACAATTTTGAAAATTCGGTCAGATCAAACGCTACGCGGAAAATGTCTGATATTGGTATTTTCGAGTTCAAGATAATCGTATCTATCGATTTGATGCGGTTTTGGCCGTATTGCTATGAGACAAAAATTTTGGTCGTGGGCTCTCGTACTATGAGTGAAAACACTCAAAAATAAACACGACCTCGTTAAAAATATTTTGGACAAAAGTTGACTTATAAATGGTAGAAAATGTATATTCAAATTTCTCGTTTCCATCTGAACGCCATCCGGGCAGTCTGTTTTTGTTCAATCCATAAAAAGGTACGAGAAGATTTTAATAATGCTATCCAATATTTCTATTTCTCCTAATTAGGTCATGTCATAATTACAAGCTTAAGTCCAAAAAACGTATTGATATAAACACCTAACCCGGCAATTGACGTAATGCTAGCGAATGGCGGCACATTATGTGGTGTCTTACTGGCGCACCCTATGTTTGGGTTCGCTCCACAGTTGAAAGTTCCTGTCCCGCCTGAAGTCTACACACATTACTCGCCGCCTCTCCCGCCAATATAATCTCTGCTGACACCGCGCTCAACTCACTGGCGGACCATAATCCCCTGTTATGATGCCCAAATTGTTTGTTCGCCTGCGAAACGAAAACGACGAGAATTGTTCTTTTTGCACATTTTGTGCTAACGCTACAAGGTGGGAACGGATGAAATTGTTTTGGTTTCAGAATGCTTATTCAAGGATCAGGTAAAATTGCAGTAAACATTTCGTGTGAAAGATTATTTTGTTCTTCTAAAGGGTGCCGTTATTTTCAGGTGAAGCTAAACAAGTCTAATGTAGCGTCTAATATCTATTAATCACGTTTCCAAACGTAAAATACAGCATTCACATAAGAGTAAATTAGATTAGTTATGCTAAATAAGGTACGAAACAACTATAATGCCTACTTATAGCAAATGACATCAAAACGTGCAGTCACTTGCTCTTAACAAAACCGATGCTCCTCATAACATATCTTATAATAGTATGACACAAGTACATAGAATCGATAAAATTCGTTTGTTATCTATATCCGTATATATCCCTGCGACAAGATGGGATGATGACATTCGAAGGCTGGCTGGTGTGGGCTGGATGAGAGTGGCCGAAAATCGGGAGCAGTGGCGTGCATTAGGGGAGACCTATGTCCAGCAGTGGACGAGTGTGGGTTGCTGATGATGATGATGATCCGTATGTATACATTTCAATATTAAGATTGATTAGAGATATATTACTAATGATAAAAATGTAGGCGATGATTGTGAAAGTAGGTAATTGATTAAATAGATAAATATGTACATTATATTTTGCAAAGCGTCTAGTCCACCGATTGATGACACACAAATAAGGAAACATTCTAGTAGAAGATTAATAGTCTGAAGGACTAGTTTCTGACAGTTCGTGCGTGACCTAATGCAGTTAGAGAATGCAAAAATATCATGCAAATCTGAATGCGACTTAAAAAACATATGAGACGGTCAATATTTTCCTCCAAGCAAACTGCAATTCGCCAAGGTCTTTTATAACTTATTTATCAATAATTAAAAATATACGTAGATGGTTTTAAATGATCATTTGAATTCAATGTTATTTTTCGTCTTTGTTTATTATGTTACAGGTTTCGTGTATGCTAATTGATACCAGCACGATATTTTAAAAGTAACTGCCTTATTATAATAGTTAACCATACTATTAGTACCGATTTGAATGAATAAAATTCTTCCTTAGGTAATAAAAATTGCACATACATAAGAAAGTACACATGAAAAAATTAAAGAACAAAATCGCATCTACAAAAATTTGAATGCTACCCAAATACTTCAAACGAAATAATCAAGTACTAGTTAATCGATAGGAAAGTAAAAATACTGTGCACGCATTCAGGCAGAATGCACTACTTTTATTTCAAAATTGGTACGAAGGTATTGTGATTATTACTAAACATATGTAGATATTGAGATCCGACGAGTTGTTGCAGGTAAAAGAAACCGTGAAGTCATATTATGTATTAGCTTATCACATCGTTCATCATCTCACTCTTACCGAGGTGTCGTAAAAGGCGTCTAAGGTAAAGCTGCTGGCATGATCATCAGCACCCAGAGAAGGAAAACTCTGCATTTATATCAAAACCCTCGCCAACCCGTCTGCCAAGCGTGGTGCGTATGGCAATTACCCCTCATATGATTGAGGGAGGCCCGTGCCCCAGCAGTGGGGATTTAAATGGGCTGACGATGATGATGATTATCACATCGTTTGTGTAAAAAACCAAATACAGTTATTATAATGTGCAAACAAAATCCCATTAAGATCATTTTCCTACAGTGATTATTTAGTAGATTATGAATGCAAAGCCTTTCAAAATCTGTTTATAGATATATAGACAGTGGCGCCAACGATATCGATGGTAGGGAACAATCAATTATATGGTCTCGCTGCACGGAATGCGTTATGTTCTGCATACAGAGCGAGCAGTTTCACTGTTGCTATCGTATTGCGATGTTGTTTCGTCCGAGCACAGCTGCGAGCGTGCAACTCGCCCTTGTGGCCGGAGTGCACACATCGCATTAGTTAACTTTACTCGACGTCAATGTAAATCAGCTGAAGATGCTCACTAAATACACGAATGAAACCAAGTTCGAATACATTGTAATATTTACGATATTTTGATTAACTGTCTACATATTCCCCTTGACAAAGAGCAGTTTTGATGTCGGTTGGTAACAGTGCATTGTGTCGAATTGTCGATATCGGGTCAGATATGACCGTTTCGAAAATCTATCCATCAATCTATAAAATGTAAACAGTTTTTAAAAGCCTTTCTCACGTCAATGACAACAATGTCAGCTGAGACAAGCCCAGAGTAACGTCATGACGCGGGCCCCGACACTTAACAAAATATTCTGAAACAGGAAAGTGTAAACGACGACAAAGTCGCTAGAACTTTGATCTCAAAGTTTAAGGAGGCATCTCCTTTGTAAAGGCTAAAATATAAAACTAACATACAATGTAATAGCTAGTTTTAACTATCTGCATCGTCATTACTTTTTTATATTGCAAACATTTTAATTGGCGCACAAAAGTGAAAAGGAAATGCCAGTCCATGCATTCCGTTTAAAAAAATACTTCACCTAAATATAGCTCCGCTAAGTAAAATGTAGATTAAGGTCAAAATACGGCTAATATTACAGCCTTGGGTTCTGTTTGAAGATGTCCTCGTTTCAGCGAGGACGTTACTGGGACGTGTTCGCAGTCGCTGCTCAGCACAAATTAAGGTTACCTAGATGAGAACCGAGACAGACATTTTTAAAGAGCAATTGTCACTTTCACCGTTTCAGTTGCGAGCTGACGACATTGAGTCCGTGATATTGTTAAAAGACTCGTTCAAGCTCAAACTTCATTTGAGAAATGAAAACTTAAGAGCATTCAATTATCACTTATTTTTAGTACATCATTTAGGATTAGATTATTGCACATGTAGATCGCGAATTTCAATAATAATTTAGAAACGATGGAAGATCATATTCCGTAACACAGAAAAAGTGAACTCGATATGGTGCTAAGAGGTTGGCGTCTTGGCGAATCGCAATCAGTGATGATGGTGTAACGTAGCATGGTTTGGCGAATGCGGAAATTACTTGCCGACACACAAACAGATAGTTGGTGCTGCTATAGAATAACTTACTCGAGTTGGTTATGCTGCTGCTTCATATAATTTTAACGAGTGTTACAGAGGCATGTCATGGTGTGGCACAGTTTGCTCTTGATAATATTTTAATTACAAACTCATACATGCATATACAAACAAACAACATATACCTACAACTAACTTTAGACCCAGAGATGGATTAGAAAGAAAATGTATGAAATGTCTATGCACGTCACACCAAAGATCCAAACCTAAAAATGGACTGACCCACATCGCGACATTCCATATTTATCGCCTAAGGATTATAATTGGCAAAATGGTCTAAATTTTATCATTTCGTCAGAAATGAGTTAAGTCTCGTCGTAACGGCAGTATTTTTTTAAACTTTTGACGACAGAGGCCTGCTACATACTAGTAAAAGATAGTCGAATTGTAATATGTATGAGTGTACAGCGCTTATAATATTAATTTCATATTTTTATGAAACATGCTCCAAGGCTTAAAAACGCACACTATAAGAAAGAAAGAGTAAATTAATTATAAAAAGACTAGATTATCTACAGCAAATTTTGCTCAAAAAACCATTTTAATACTTTCAGTTGTGTACGTGTATTTCTCCGTTGTGTACGAACTCCCGAGGAGGCTATGAGAAAGATCTCTTTGTGTAAAACTAGTTGAAGCTCTGCCCATACGGCGAATGTCTCACAGAGTAGGTAAGTAAGTTGTTAATGTAATTTTACAGAATTAAAGGTGTAACGCAAAGTAAATGTACATTAAATCATAAGTTGATCATCACCGAAGGCAAATAAAGCCTTTATTTTATGTGTGTGTAAAGCGTCTTCGCTTACACAAACACACAAATCTGTCAAATGTCTTAATCGATTCTCAACATAATGTCAAACACGTTTGCTTTGAGGTCAGGCATCACGGTGAAGCGGAGCAGAACGGTTTGCAAATTTGATGAGTTTACTTAGAGATAACTTATCAATTAAAAAAAAAAATTACACATTATTCTAACGGACGTTGGAGGTTTTCATAACCTATAAAATAACCGAGATGGTCACTTATATAATAGATAATGCTGAAGAATGATTACAATCGATTCACTTCCCGTGTAGGAGGATGCAGCACACGAAACAGCTATCATTTTACAAAAGAACCTTGTTCTCTTCCTCTAGCCTGTGCGCCCGCGCTGCGCACCTGACACGGAACAATAGTGTGAAGGATACTGGAATTTCATTATTATGTTGCTTTAACTTTGTTGATAATTATTTACATCTCAGCAACAATAATATTAAACCGCAATTTTTTTACAACTACGATTTTTAAGTCAACTACGTAATCTTTTCGTCAGAATCAACTTTCCGATTCCGGTGGTAGAATCACATTAAACATGTTTATTCATTCTTAGTATATTTTATGTATCGACATATATGAGTAATTACATGTGTATTATACTTACAAATAAATAGTTGTAATTTTTTATGTATGACGATTTGAAAGTACTGTATGTATACAAGCCTATGCAAATAAAGATATTTTGAATTTTTTTTAAAGTTATTATTAATGGGATCAATTTTGTGAATACTTTGGTTCTAGTAAATTTAATTGAAAAAAAAAGAATTATTTTTTCAAAAGTTCTACTTACTTGGAAACGGATATTAGACACGTTCGAAAGTTTACGTAATCAATATTATGTACAATAAATAGAAACTATTTACAATAGAACGTTATACTCTCTTAGGGATATTAGGACTCGAAATCTAAAATATCAAACGTTCATAATGATGATATCTCAAGTCCAAATAATTTATCTTATAATATTTCACACTCATTGTAGGTAATGGTGAAAGAAGTTTTAAAATCGGCTAGTAGTGTTTGAGATTATTCGTTACATATTTACGTTACGGATAAACAATCTTTCCTTCGTTAAAATATTAGTTAGATATTTATATACATATTGAGCATTATGATGTTAATGTGTCCCAAATAAATCTCAGCCACAACTTCCTTAGTAACATTGTATCGGCAGACATTGCAAAATTCCATGTGCCGACATAAGCATCGATACATCGTGACATGTGCTCAATAAACTGCTTGCGTATACTAGTTCACCAGCACACTCCACTAAATACAAAAAGCAAATATTCGATTCGAGTAGTATGTAGGATCAAACTCTTAATGTCAGGAGCCCAATTCACGGGATTTTCATCGTCATCGTCATCGTCAGCCCATTTAAGTCCCCACTGCTGGGGCACGGGCCTCCCTCAATCACATGAGGGGTAATTGCCATACTCACCACGCTTGGCAGACGGGTTGGCGAGGGTTTTGATATAAATGCAGAGTTTTCCTTCTCTGGGTGCTGATGATCATCCCAGCAGCCTTACCTTAGTCGCCTTTTACGACACCTCGGTAAGAATGAGGGTGGCCTATTCTACTCTGCCGGGGACCACGCGGCTGATTCTCGGGATTTTAGATATGAAAAAATATGGCGGATGTCGCATGAAAACCATACAAAAAAACTATGTCTTTGCTATGTATATCATTATTTGATAAATAAACAAGCAAGAGAATTGGGCTCGAGGTGTATTATTCAACTACAAAAATATACATACCTATCGAACTTACACAAGGTTGAAAATAAATGATGATTGAATCTTACAACCTTGCACCTGTCTGTCGTAAGCGCTTTGGAAATTCCACCGTAACTCAGAATGATTCCTAGATTACCTATATATCAAAAGGAAAATGCGTTAAGCCCGTAAGTAGTAGGAGTAAATATTAAAATTAGTACTTTTTGTAAATTAAGCAGGTTTGTACGTACGTCGCTATTCCCTTTCCGCAGTTATAATTATAATTGCGTTGCAACATAAATTTTACGAATGTTTTATCATTAAAGAGATCAGTTTACTTACATAAATATTACGTAAAAGAACTCGTTCGGCGCGGTTGACTTAGACAACTAATTTAGTATCAAAATTAACGTTGAGGAAAACGAATAACATCTATGTGATGCCGCGGAATAGGACCTTTACGATTAAACCCTTAGGACTGCTCCACGTGCGCATGGAGAGAGTGAGGCGTATGTGAGGTGCTCGGCACCCGTAGTTTGTGAGAGGCTGGACTCAGAGCCAGAGCCTTAATTGTGGCGAATTTATCCTAATTTGGGGCATCGGACCGTAAGGGTGCCCCTCTTCCACCCGCTTGCCTTAACCGGCCGTGGATTAAGGTCGTGTAAACGTAATTCCGGAGGATCACCACGACATCACCGGTCAAGGGGCGCGGGGGACTCGTCCTTCCACCCATGACACTTTACCTTACATGGAGTCTCCGAACCGCAAGGCCACGGGACTTCATGCGAAAGCGCCGAGCTCCCTGTTTGCTCGAGTCCTTATGGGAAGCCTGAACCAGTGGCAGCTGGTGGAATATCGGACCACTGAGGGCTTCAGTGCCCAGTCCAGGCCCTCCAGACAGGCCACGCCTTGTTTAGGTCTCCCCTCCACAGAAATTTTGGGGTGACGCGGCTTCGGGCCCTGTTCTCACATTCATGTGGGGGCCAATTGTACAGGTCGCGCTGCGTCCCACAATCCAGTGGGACGCGGCGACGTCCTTGGAAACCCCATCTTTCCTCGTCCGACTACCGCCTCCGCATCCATCGGATTTATTCGTCCGGACACGTTTTTCGAGGCTCTCCCTCTCCACCCAGCCCTGCAGTCAGCAGGATGCGGGTCTGCGAGGGAGCCCTGCGGGGAACCTTCAGAGAACGTCTGCGCCGCAACCCAGTAGCGTGGGTGTTCCCCGGGAAGTTTCATGTGGTGGGCCATGGGGATGGTGGTTTAAAACCACTCTTTGTGGGAGGAGGCCGTTCTGGCGAGACTCGCTAACCGTGAGGTGCCAGGGTTCGTCCGGTGAGCCCGTATTCTGTCTCGGTGCCTGGATATGCCGGGAACTGGATAGGACGGTCTCTGACTAGCAGAGATCCAGTACAGAGGGTTGGATTGATGATTATTTAAATGATAAGGATTCCTGAACATGTTTATCTCTTCGCCTGTCATCTAATGACAAATAATATTTCCCTGGTTATGTATCTATCAATCCAATAAACTGTTAGTATGTATGTTTATTTGTTTTTTAATTTACTAGTATGTATTAGTATTTATAGCTAGTATATATTTATTTAATATAATGTATGTATGTATATACCATACTCATATTTATACAATGTCTTTTTTTTTCTCTTTTTCTGACTTGCACTGCCTTACCCTTTTTCTTAATTCGCTATACTTTTCCTCTACCCTGAGGTTGTCTGGAAGAGATCACTATTAGCAATAAGACCGCCTACATTGTTTTAGTATAATAACTTAGACTAAGATCTGTAAATTTTGTGCAATAAAGTGTATCTATCTATTTATCTAATGTATAATTCATTTCATAATTTTTCTTTGATGATTTATCTAAACCATATTGATTATAAGCATTGTATATGATAATACTACTGTATAGCACTGTAAATATAATCTGTATAAGAATGAATATTGTAATTACCATTTTATTTGAAAAGAGTACTAGAAACTACTGAGTTTCTTGCTGATTCTTCTCGGTAGAATTTGACATTCCGAATCAGCGGTAGATTACATAATATTTGATATTCATAAATTTTCTGTATGGACTTAAATTGAATAAAGACATTTTTGATTTTGATTTGGATTTTAGGAGACACACTACCCATCGGTCGCCCAGCCGCCGGGTGTGCATAAGTGCATAAGGCGCGGCGCCGACGTTGGCCCATTGCACATCGGGCAGGCGGCATTTCCCCTTCGTTAAAAAAAACTGGTTTTGCTTTATGTTCGCTGTTTTGTAAAAAAAAAACGATTCACACTAATGATGCTAGCATTGTATATAATAATTATGTACTTATTTATTTATAACTAGTGGCTCCCGGCAAACTTCATCTAGTCTTTTTTTAATATTACACAAACCTTGTCCTAACAATAACGAATTACGTCAGAAAACCAAGAATCATCCAATTTTCGTGGCAGTTGTTCGAAAGTTATGGTTGTACAAAAAATCCTGTTTTTGATCAAAATTATATTATAATTTGTTCTTTATCTTACAAACACAAAAAAATGTTGAAATCTTATTTTGTTTGTTATTTGATGATAAACCAGAGGAAGTGATTATTTTTGGACCTACATGTTCCCAAACAATAATTTTTTATGTTCCTCATCTTAGCGTGTAATTCCCGGTTGCGACCAAAGCTTTCGCTCTGCAGCCTGGGGTACGCTTGGACCATGATATAGAATTTGGGGAGTCTGGAAGCAACTGCCGTCTGACATTCGCAACACTTTAACAGGGGAACCAGATTTACTGAATCATGGTTACATGTTTCAGAAATTATCCGAAACTTACTGTCGTGCTAATGGTAGAAATACGCACATAGACTTGAAAAACCCAAAAGTGCATGCTCAGATTCGAACCACGACCCCCCCCCGCATGGAAGGCGCGTTCTGGACCACTGAGCTACCATCGCCCATCTTCAACCATTTTTTATGTTATTAGAATAAATTCCAGTATGGATTAGATAGATCAATTTTAGTAGAAACACTTTTTCCTTTTAAAACAATTACCTCATAATATCCCTGTCCTTCTCATGTTACCATACTCATGATCCTACGAAATACAATTGAATGAATGGGTACAATATAATTTCTCATACCTAGATCTAATGGTACTTTACCTATGTTGAGACATTATAACAATGACCAATCTCTGTTATACACTGTGTGCGAAACAATAACATTTCACACCCTGAGATGACACATAACCCACAGCTGACACAGTAATCTTCTCATTTGGCCTATACAGTAACATCAGACTTGCATGATCTCGTATTTATAAACTATTCTGTATCTGTAAAACAATTGATGCTAATCACATCATTTGTTTTAAGAGATTTGCAAAAACAGGAATAAAATAGAAAGTCTTATAAAACATGCACAGAACTTACTGTTGAAGTATATTATTATCAGAAAACTTCTAGGAAGACTAATCAAAATTACAGATATGAAAAGGGGCTTCCCCTTCGATTGTGATCATACAACATATCCAGATCTTTTTTGTCATTCAGTTTACATTAAGTAGTCCAAAAAAATAAAAAAGTGCTTGTTAGTGGTCAGGTCATCAGCTGCATTTGTTTTTTACCATAACTGCTGTCCGCTAACTAATAGCTCCCTGTGGTTGATGCTGAAGTTGATGGTTTATTATCCTTATACCAAGTCAAACAGTCTAATGCAACACAAAATAAAATGAAGCAAATAAAAACCTTAATTTGAGGTAAACAAAAGCAGACATATTGATTAATTTTATTATTATCTTTAGGCTAAAGCAAATACAGTGGCGATATACTTTAAGTTGTAATAAGGCCAATTCACTTTTTTATTAGGTGGTTCATTTGACTGTGTTAACAGATGATATGGGTTGGATAACTGTTTTTAAAAATTCCTTTTTTTTTGTGATTGGTGTTGTCATTTGCTCTAAATAAAAAGATACATATAGCTGGAATTGGGTTGCAACCCAATTCCAGCTGTTTCCAATCCAATTTCAAATCTATGAATAGTGGAACTGGAATGAAGGAAGCGCAAATAAGGAGCTTTTACTGTACCTAAAAAATGTGTGAAAGTTAAGTCGTCATTCTCAGTCCCAGCTTGTCAACTGAGAATTTATTAACACACAAATGAGAGATTATATTGATCCAACACACATTTTAGACAATTTAACAACATTTAAGTCCTACTCATTAGGCTGACATCATCACAAACATGCAAGAAAGATAATCTAGCTATAGGTACTTCATTGCAACTTATTGTTACAACAAAATAGCTAAGTAACAATGTGATATTTGCAGTCGTAGTGCAAATTTAACATTGAAAACTATTATGCGCCCACTTCACAAAACAATGATAAATGTTATCTAATCACATCCAGGAAGTGTTATGATGTTATGCATTAAAGCATGTCAAATAGGTCAGTTGCACTATTTAATAGATTTAACTGTAATTTTGTAATTTTTATGCAATATGTAATGGGTCACAGGTCTATAATTAGGCAAGCAATGACATTGACCCGTATGATTGGGGAGCTGATGTCTAACTAAATGTCTCACAATTGGTTGGGTTGTTAAATTGCATCTGTGTTGTGTAGCACTAAATACAGAATTATTGCGAGTTAACAGATGTTCATATATGATTTGAAAACTTGTTTCTAGATTGAGTTGGCACTTATACAAAAAAGAAAAAATTTGGCAGATCATTGAGTTTGTATTAGAGGTAAGATAATAATATGATTAATTTTGTTATTTCATATACTAGAAAACTCTGTTTATTAAACTAGTTAAATTATAAAATATATTTTCATCAGTGACCACTTTTATTCATTGTGATTTATTGTATTATTCTAATGAAAATTGGCTCAAAGGGAGCATTTGAACACAAGGCAAAACTAGCGAGAATCATAGATTTATTACGAATACAGAAATGAAATGCGAAATCTCATGTTGGAGGCCAAGATCCACTCCGGGTCGCTGAGCAAGCATAGCTTAAGTACTAATTTTCACATGCCAACAAATAATTTATATACAATTATTATCAGTAGCATTATGATAGTTAAGAACATAAACTTGAAAAATAAATAGTGCATAATACTAATAGAATTCCAAGAATTAGGTGCTTGTGTTAAAAAAAGATTAAATCGGCCAATGGAATATAAATAATCTTATTGGAGATTAAATGTCATGGTTACCTGTATGAGCTAGTCTTCTGCCCACCAGTGGGCTGTCCAGCAGCAGCCTCCTCAGCGACCAGCGGCCTAGCACGCCGCTGCCCCAGCCACAGCCGCCGCCGCTGCCACGCCGCATACCTTCCCGCTCCACCATCACAACACTATGACTACGATGCACATTACACTCTACACTCCGCGATCTCACAAGCTTACGCCCGACACTGGCCCTCGCAGCTTACACACTACCGTTAGTAGGAAACATTGGCGTGTCGCGGACAAGTCTTTGCACAACGGCGTGTTGAGTAACAGACTCGCAACGCATCAGCGAGAGAAAGTGCCGATGGCCAGACGGATTGTACGTGCCGCGACCGCGTTAACACAGATGCAGCCTCAGGTGGGGAAGATAGCTGTTTATCGGGCTTCCATTGTGTGGAACTAGCAAACTTCAATATGATTGCGAACTGGATGCACCAATTCAATAACGAATATGCGCTGGTTTTACAATTCACGCAAAACAACCTTTGATTACAAATGCTACTTCTTCTGTACTTAACAAAATAAAATTACAAAATTCAGTGAAGTGGCGATGAAAGGAAAACGAACGCAAAGTCGCAAACGCAAACGAACGGAATTTACGATAGTGATGGCCCATCAATTCGAAGTTCGAATTTCGAACGGTATAAATAATCGAACTATTCGATTGTAGGAGGAGAAAGGCAATCGGTATATTCGAATACCTACAAATAGTTATAAAGTATACATTAATAATTAAAATGCTGTTTGTTTTCCATTAAAAAATAAATGAACATTTCGATCGAAAAAAATAATATATTCGAACGATTTCTCATCATTGTAATGAATACGTACTCGGTTTTTACAAACTGTACACTATAGAACTATTATTTGATTAACAAGCAACTAATTTTACTTCAAAAACAAAAAACATGGATGAAATAAACGTGACGGTCGTCTTATTTCAAACAAAAACCATAAATTAAATATAGGTCAACAAAAATAGTCCGAATTATTCATTACAATTTTTTATTCAATTTACTTATTTCGATTAAAACTTATTCAAATTAACATTCGAATTTATAAAAATCATTTGAATGACAAATGATCTTATGAATACCACTTACAGCATAGTTCGAATAATTCCATTGTTAATTCTTGGAATGTACAATCGCCCATCACTAATTTACGGAATCAACGAGACGAGCAGTGTTACCAGCTCCCAATGATATTTACCCCTAAGGAAAAGTAAAAAACCACAAAATGCCCGTATTGTTTTCGCAAGGCAAAGATTATGCGCGCACCCCTAGCGGCGAAAGTTGGAAGCTCTCTTAAAGAACGAACACATGAAGCGTTTTCCAAAAAAAAAAAGTTCTTTATTCCAAGTTCCGTGAAAGTAACAAAAATTTTACTGTCAAATTAATGGGTGTAGTCGCGTTCCCGATTCCCAAATTTTCGGGAAAATTTGTCTGTTAATAAAAACCGTGATAATATAAAATAAATTATATGTATTGTTCTTTTTATTTGTAATTGATTAGTATTGATTAATCAAACAATTGACAAGATGCTAACCACCTACTATTGTACACCTCGTCCTGCAGTTTATTAGTATTGGATTAAGTACTCTGTGACCTATGAGGGGAACCTAAGTAGTCATGCTCACTCAAATGTCTCTGAGGTGGTGGCGTTATGTGGCGGGTCATTACATTCCCTCTAATATGGTTGAGTGAAATGATGGCTGACACATACGTCATACTTGTGAACAGGTGCCACCTTTGGGGACTGGTCCGCTTCAGTTTACCAAATATTTAGCTTTTAATTTGCTTCATTCTATTTTGTGTTGCATTAGACTGTATGACTTGGTATGAGGATAATAAACCATTGTAAAAAAGTTGGCGATTAAAAAGAGTAACTGGCGAGTTTCTTGCCGGATCTTCTCGACCAGAAACAACTTTCCGAGCCGGTGGTAGAATCGCATTATGTTTATTTACTTTTTTAGTATATTTTATGTATCAACATATATATGTATTAACATGTAAATTATTACATAAGTACTTATAAATAGTTTTAAATCATTCAAATGTATGACGATTTGTAAGTGCTGTGTACAAGCCTATGCAAATAAAGAATTATTTGATTTGATTTGATTTAGGAATAAACGTACGTACTTTGTAGGTATTCATTTAAGTGTAATACAGTAAAAAAAAATGTTGTCCCATTTATTGGTACTTAATAATTATTTTTTCCTACCCTAAAGCGACAGTGGATTAAAACCACCAGAATCAAACCACCATCGAAAAATTGGATGGCATCTACGGAAATATTTATGTGTTTGTTCGGATCATTTCACCCCAAACGATTTTGAGACCCGCTAAGTAGGTACATAGTTTGTTTTTACCGAAACCAGTTGAAGAAAAATAGCAAAAAAGCAACAAACACATTAATTAATGATGAATGCTTGTGTGCTTGGTATGGTATGACACTATTTTTTACACTATTTATAAAAAAAAGGACCTATAGTTGAATTTTTAATTAAACAAAGTGATTTGACAGTTACAAATGTCAAATTCCCATACATTTTGACATTTTGCAAGTGTATGGGAATAACACATTGACATCTTTTAGTTTACTTTGTCTAATTAAAAATAAGACGGATTCGGCGGGTAGGGCTAAAACAAGCCGCGTGAGCTGATGCAATTCAATTTAGTGTCTAGTGGTTTTTAGCGTGCAAATTTGGTGTTTATTTGTGCAGTGAAGTGCCGCAAAGTGATCCTAATAATAAGAATCGTTGGATTGTATCGTTTGTATTTATATTGTAGTCAATGGAATTGACATTGACAGAACTTTTTTTGCCAGCTTAGTGCCATCTAAGACTCCAAAAGTTCCCTTCTGGCAATATCGAATAACTGCTTCAAATCAAAATCAATTTCCCCTATTATTTTTTTAAATTCAAGAGGCCCCTTTTAAATGTAACATCAAGAATATTCAAATTTAATAAATCTGGATCCCAAGCCACTGTGGGATAAGTGGTAACGAACAAGTAGACACATGGGCAAAAGAAGCTGTCGCGAATGGATCGCCCGTTAACTCAGTAGGTATATGCGTGTGATGTCTCACCTCTTGCTACGAAGGATTTAGCAGAACAATGGCAAATCAGTTTTGACGAGACGTCCAGAACCAAAGGCCGCTTGAACAAGAGTGTTCAACCATCGATTCCTAGGAGGCCGAGGTTTTTTAACACAAAATACACGCTGTACCTATGATACGCTTGTTATATCTACGATATGTCGTTTTCCTTAATTGAGGGAGGCCCGTGCCCCAGCAGTGGGGACTTAAATGGGCTGATGATGATGTCGCCTTCGCATAGGTCACGTGTGTACTCCAGTTTTTTTAAACAAAATTCACGTAAGAGACAGTTCTATATGCGAATGCGGCATAGACGAAGGTACCACAGATCATATATTTTTTAAAATACCCATTTATGACATATTACCAC
Organism: Marasmia exigua; assembly: GCA_019059595.1. Classification (NCBI taxonomy): domain Eukaryota; kingdom Metazoa; phylum Arthropoda; class Insecta; order Lepidoptera; family Crambidae; genus Marasmia; species Marasmia exigua. The sequence continues at coordinate 5,509,902 of CM032471.1, forward strand.
CCAAAATCCCCCGCCCTTTAAATTTCCAATATCTATTAACCCTCCATGTTTCCCAGTATTTAAAATATTTATGTAAATATATAAGTGTATATGATATAAAATTATAATCTTATTTCCATCCCTATATTATTATTGTTAAATGTTGTTTTGTCTCTTTCGTTAGTGCTGTTGTCTGTGTCGTCTATATATTGCTGTTGTGTTGTCTATATGTGCTGCTTTTTATTTGTTTTAGATGCTGGCCCTAACAAAAGAAGAACTCAAAATAGATCGGAAATCTAAAATCATAAACTGGTCAATATCTAAATATAACGTGTCTCCCTAAATAACAAGACTAGAAGCCTAGTCTGTGCCCAGAATTTGAAGAAACGCAAACGGAGCCGTATGGCTCCAAACGCCCGGACCGCTCGCTCCGCAGTCGTCAATGTCAATGCCTGTCGAAAGCATCTCGCGAAAATCAATTTACTATGACGATTTGTGCTGTTAAATTTTGTCATAATGATTCGGAACAGCAAAATAAGTGTAATAACATCACTTTTCACAGGAAAACATCCAATATTTCATAGTATTTTGTGTTTTATAAGCTAAAAATAAAAACGATTTATTATGCTTTATTATGCTCAGTGTTGCCTGATAATGAAAAAAAATATTTTCCCCATTTCAACTTTATTGTAAGATTTGATTGTTCCGACTGATTAATTTAATCGGTTGCTAATGATGTTTACAGCGTGAAACAGTGTCTCTACAGTATATTGAAGCATCAACCATTGCTTTGTCTTGTTTAATTTAGAATTATTCAATAAAAACCAAAGGTGTTTCCCAATGGTATCAAGGTTACTTGCACACGCCATTCTTGAAACAATCATCTCTAGTATGATTTCAAAAATGACCATACAAAACTTAATTCATTCTAGAGATACATAATTGTGACATGAATAAAATGGCGAACTCAAAATAAACTTGAAAAATCACAAATCCTTTTTTTATATGTCTTGAACATTTTTTACTACCTTAATTTCATTTTAATTACTTGCCGACTAATTTTATAATGGACAACATTTCAAAATTACTAAGCTCTGAAACAAAAAATACCAATTCTTTGTTTACTTTTCCGCTGCTCGAATATATATTTATTCATTTTTTATATTGCTTATTTACTGAGAAAAAAATTAAAAACTAAAAAACGTAAGATGACGTCATCGGACGGCAGAATGTAAAATATTTCTTTGCTTAGCACATTATAGTTTTAAATTTACGTAATGCCAAACTCATGACATATAACTGTAAAAAAAAAAGACAACTTGTCAATGTTGAATGTATGAATGACGTTGACAATGTTGACACTAGTATTATTTACCTTTGACAGTAGTACCTTTTTTTTATTAAAACAATGATAAGCAAAGGAATATCGCTGTATTCAGCCGTCCGATGACGTCATTTGGCGCTTACGTCTATTTAGAATAAAAAGAATTTCAATAATTATTTTATGCATGAAAATGGACAAATTTTGAAAAAAGAAAAAATATGGGTCTGTTCATTTTAAGTCTACTTTCATATAAAAAAACAATATGGACATGTTAAAAATATGAAATGTTGTCCAATGGACAACATTTCAAAATTACTAAGCTCTGAAACAAAAAATACCAATTCTTTGTTTACTTTTCCGCTGCTCGAATATATATTTATTCATTTTTTATATTGCTTATTTACTGAGAAAAAAATTAAAAACTAAAAAACGTAAGATGACGTCATCGGACGGCAGAATGTAAAATATTTCTTTGCTTAGCACATTATAGTTTTAAATTTACGTAATGCCAAACTCATGACATATAACTGTAAAAAAAAAAGACAACTTGTCAATGTTGAATGTATGAATGACGTTGACAATGTTGACACTAGTATTATTTACCTTTGACAGTAGTACCTTTTTTTTATTAAAACAATGATAAGCAAAGGAATATCGCTGTATTCAGCCGTCCGATGACGTCATTTGGCGCTTACGTCTATTTAGAATAAAAAGAATTTCAATAATTATTTTATGCATGAAAATGGACAAATTTTGAAAAAAGAAAAAATATGGGTCTGTTCATTTTAAGTCTACTTTCATATAAAAAAACAATATGGACATGTTAAAAATATGAAATGTTGTCCATTACAGTTAGGTAGATACTTGTAAGCTTTGTTCTAGGTACTATTATAACCAGTACAATTACTACAATAAAAATTTCCCATGTTTAAGGGAAATAGGTTGTGACTGGTAACATTAATTAGATTTTTATGTTGATACTACGTACGTAGTACCAACTTGAAAAACCAAATTTGTGCTTCAAATTTGAGGTGACAGATGGAAACCCTTTGGTTTCCATCTGTCACCTCAAATTTGAAACACCATACCATTTGGATAGTTTCCATTACTACTCTTTAGTAGTAATGGAAACTAACCTTCTAGTCTTGTTATAATTCTATGCCTATCTCAAACTAGTAAGAGTAAGCTTCAAATAACGTTCAAGGATTTAATAGTACTTAACATTTTTATGCCAATCATCAGGACACTGGCACTGAGTTTTAATCATTGATTCACCAAGTAGAATACATTGTTTAAGACAATAAATTCTCTTAACAAAAGCTAAATAAAGAGCGAAGGTCGTATTCACGATATGGCAAAATTTATTGACAAGGGAACGAGGTACGTAACGCCATATGCAATTAAAAGTGCCCGGCCGCCGGCCCCATTAGAAAAATAAGGATGAAAGCACGGTGCGTTTTCGTGCAAAGCTTAAGTGGAAGATCGAATCCTACTTTTTCAACTGTTTGCATTTTTCTGATTACTTATCTAAATACTTTTTTCTAAATCACAATAAATTAATCAACAATATTCTGCAATATATTTTTTTAATTAGAAAAGAAACAACATTGGCATGGCATCTAGGTAGGTAACTGGTGCTGATAGAGATAAAGATATTTATTACGAATACGATTACTGAGTAACAGAGAAAGAAATCATTATTTTTGACATTCGCCGCTGAAATTATGTACTTCAAAAAATCCCATTTCAAATTCCCCCCCTCCTCCATATTTAGGAGAAAAACCCCTATGTTGAGAACACTAAGAGGAGCCGATTCGATTGGAATGAACGAACGAACGAACAGCCACCTTTGGGCACCACAGTTTTGAAAAGTCCTGCATTTTTTTCTAAACAATCAACTGCAATCTGCTTACTGTCCAATCTGCATGAATGCCATGCATTCAAATTTGAGCTTTATTTGGTTTGGTTAGGTTAGGTTAGGTTTAGTTCCGTAATCCGTGCATAGTGCAAGATAATTAAGTTCCGTGTTTTTCCACGCGACTTCTTTCGTGGCGCGAACTCTATTGAAAAATGGAGCAAAGTTTAATTTAGTTTAATTCGAGAGCATAGAATAATAACAAGACTTGTCTTGTTATTATTCTTTGTTCGAGAGATAGCAAAATAAATAGCTAAAATAGAGTCCGTAACATTAACATTTTAGATATTGCCAGAGTATTATACCTTACTATATTTTTAATTCAGACAGATACACTTTACTAGTTTTTGACACCTGCCGTGAATGAATGTGATTGTTCGTCAAATGATGATTTGTCAATGTCAAAAATTATTGTAGTAGTGTAATGAAATACAAAATTATTGCAATTTTCTTTGCCGGGCTGATGTGTGGTGTGATTTAATTGATTCGAATCACTCACTAATTCATTTAATTGTTATCTGTTTAACAAAAATGAAAATGTTACTTTACCAAATAAGATTAACTTTTATCTGCACACTGTTATTTACTGTGGTACTATGTGAAAATAAATATACCCGAAGTGCAAATGAAAAAAAGGAGAAGCCGAAAGTAGAGGGCGTCAATTTTAGGACTCTAGAGAAACCATTTAGAATGAATAAGCTAAATCTTCTATGGGTGAAGGCCCAGCAGGTAAAACGGACTTACTCATGTTTGTGTTATTTATTATTGACTGAACAGAGGAAAGATTTAAAAAAGAAAGATAAATGTTTTCTAATTATTTACAGCGATTAACAGAACCCAAACTGAAGTCATTGTACAGTGATCTGATGATACAAGATAAGGAAGAGATTACATTCAAGAGATTTAAAAGTGAAGGTGGGGATAAAGAAGGCCTGAAAGAGGCAGAGTTACGGCGCAAGCTCGCCAACATCATGCAAGTTTATGGACTGCGTGAACATTTTGGAGATTCCTCTGCAAGACAAAAAGAACATGATGTAAGTTTTTATCCCATAAATAAACTTTTATATGATAGTCACATCTGATCATCCTGCATAGGTGATATAATCTTACGGTCCTATTTTAAATGCATATAAATAGTAATGATCTGAATTAGGCCTACTACAACTTAAATGTGAATCACATTGTTATGTGTCGTTCACAGTTGTGTATCATGGCAAATAAATCTTATGTTTCAGTCTTACAACTCTGCAGTGGATGACCACATTAACAAGAGCCTCTTCAAAGACAAGAAACTTAACATGTTGTGGGAAAAAGCCGAGATGTCTGGATTTACCAGTGAAGAACTGGCAGCTTTGCGAGAGGAATTCAATCATCACCAAGACAAAATCGACCAATATTACAACTTGCTCAATGATGTTGAAAGTGGCAAAAAAGATGGCTACAAAAGTATGAAATAACATGTTTATCTATAATGCCAATTTTATATAAAATTTGTTTTACAATGTATAAACAAAGCAAGTTATCTATGACTTGCAATATCTATAGTGACTGAATGTTACATAAATAGTACAAAAAACATTTACTTTTATAATCATAATTTTCCATTCAATTATGAACACAACTGTATTGAAACCTAATATCTTAAAAATTTGCATTACTCATAAAATATTATTTTTCCAGATGCTGTGGATGATGAAGAAATAGACAAGTACAATGAGATTGATGACCGCCTTGAAACAAATGAGATTAACAAAGAGTTTATTGACAAGGCAAATTTGGTACGAGAAAAGCACAGGGGGTTGAGGGATGGATATGACAGATTGCAAAGGATTGCTGCTAAGGGTGAGGATCTTAGAAAATTTATTATTTGTTGTAAAACTTGATTTTAGTGGCAGCTGTTTATTTGATTATAGCAAGTAAAACATCTTTGTAGATGTAAAATGCATGTAAAAATCAGGCAGTGAAATAAAATAACAGACTGATTTTCTATTTACTGCTGTTGTATTTTACCCCATCTATTCAACATAATTTTAAGTTTAGTTTAATTTAATTCATTGTGCGTTATCTTTAATTTAATTTGCTACATACTGTTCATAATTGATTTGAAGCTTCTTTGTCTGTGTTCTTGCTCTTTGCAGTAACTGTATCAATATTTTGAATTGTATCCAGTAGTTTTATTAAATAAAACTACTGGATACCTTGTTGTGAAATAAATTGTATTAATAATTAAAAACTGTCCATTAAAAGGGGTAGAGGGTTAACAACCTTGAGATACAGGATATTCCTAATTCAGGTGTTAACCCGCCATAGTCCTTACTGTGAGTTCTTACCTTACTGTACTGTAACTTTTACGAACTTAAGATTTTTGTTACCTACCCTACATATACAGTATAACATGTTTGGTGTTGTTGTTATAATACCTAATGATATAAAAATATATGTAAATCCATACATTTTTATATGCCTAATCATAATTACTTATTATTTTTTGCAGGTCCAAAAAACAAAGAATTTATTGAACCCAAAGTCCAGGGTTTATGGAGAATGGCAGCTGCTGCCAACTTTACAGTTGATGAGCTGGCTTCATTGAAGGTAATTTTTGTTTTATAATCATTGATTTATGTGAATTTTGAATGAATTCTACTAGTAGCTTCATGGACACATAGATTGTTGGGCACATATTCAATGAGTTTTTAATCTATTACCAGGTGGAGCTGCAACACTACGAATCCCGTTTATTAAAGTTGCGCCATTTACAAGCTGATCATGTAAGCAACGTTGAAAAACATCATAGCAAGGTTTTTCTTTTGTTTTTTTTTATTTTATAATTTGGTTTCTTTTTTATGATATCACACAAAAAAGGAATTACAAATATACAATATGTACATAAATACATATACGAGTATTAGGCTGCCTGTGGTGCACCGATGCAGAGAGAGGTAAAATCCACAAATATTATTGCATAAAATCTCTGCTCTTCGGCGACTAAGATTCTTCTTTTGGTGGATTTTAGGACAAGCAGCCTTACACCCACACACTGAACAGACACTTGGACGCTATGGTTTTTTTTTAGTTCGAAAATATAGGCCAATATAAGTTGGTGAATATTTTATTTTTTGGTTAATTATTTTATTAGTAATGACTTTTTTTAAAGTTTTACCGAAAGTGACGCATTTGCTGACGACAGCCAGACATTTGAATTTTTCATAAATTACCTAGTTAGATTGCAGCTATAACAACAACTAATAACCAAACAAAACAAATATTTAAAGAGGTACCCATAAATAATTAAAAAAACAGAATTATGGTTTTTTAAAGTTTTATATCTCTAATTTTTTTAAGTTTTATCGGAAGTGACGCATTTGCTGGCATACTTCTAAGGTTACGTACCGAAAGGGAAAAAACGGGCCCCTTTTACTTAGACTCCGGTATTGGTCTGTCCGTAAAAAATGTATGATGTATTTTTGTTGCCGCTATAACAGCAAACAATACAAGCAAAATAAAATCAATATTTTAGGAAGGCCCCCTGTCAAAATTCTGACATATTTGCTCAATTTAGGTCTGTTGCTTTCGAGGCTGTATCTCATGAACGGTCATGGCTAGACAGTTGAATTTTTCACAAATTACGTAGGTATGTACCTTGATTCTAGCTTAAACAACAACAGATAATAACCAAATAAAACAAAACACAATAGTGTTTTTTATTAAGGTGACTGGTAGGGCACACTAGCGACGCCAATCGATTTTAATTTTTAGCTACTAAACCGGATCTATTTTAAACAATTTCGGGGTTACACTCTCTCGGCAAACACTTATAAGGTACTATTTATTAAATAACCATGCACAAATGTTGGGTCCGTGCACAAACGCGAAAAATTGATTCACGCCAAAAGTGGCCGCTTTTGGCGGTAATCAATTGTTAGGGACCAAAAACTTCTTAGAAATAGATACAACTTCATGCTTCATCATTGTTAAACTTTGCAAGGCACTTTTTAGCGACATCTGTTGATCAATTCACGGATGACAACTTTTGAAAAATACTGTAAAACCTTATTACTATTATAACCTCTATTAACAAAATATGACAACTCTCTGTTTGCAGTCTTAAGATTTTAGTATTTGCAAATTCATTCAGAGGCCAAAAAATGTGGCACAAAAGTTCAAACAAAGCCTTTTTTAAATTTGGCATATGAGCTATCCGGCCAGTCATGACATAACATACATACTCACCCATTTCAACTTTCGTTTTTACTTAGTAACTTAGGGTTTTTATTTACCTCTAAATACTTAACCGTATGTAACATATTGTCTTCTTTCCGCAGGTGGCAGCGACAGGCGACAAGATGGACCACTTCGATCACCAGCAGCAGATGATCAAAAAACACACTCGCAAAGTGGAGAAGATGCACGACGACATTGAGAGCAGAATCCTTCAGCGGCATTCGGAATTGTGAGATCCCCGCTGATACTCACATGAAGTAGCATGCCAAAGTTTTTATCATTGATTTTAAACTACAGAGCCATGTTACAAATTTTCAATAAGTTATTGGAAGACCATTGCCAGCCTAATCAATTGATGACTTATATACCTAGTTATCCTTAAGGTAGTGGGGAAAGGGCAGCGTAATCCCGAGAGGGTACACTGTACATTGTGTGCGAGTTGCACAAGTAATCATAAATTTAATTATGCTTATTGAGTTACAAAGGTCAAGATGTACATAACTGCGTGTTCATGACCTTTACTGAACATAATAATTTGCCTGCACTGTCCTCGCTAGTGACTGTTGTTTTTGTTTACTTACTTAAATCTTTCCAGTAAAAATACTGGAAACATGTTGATAATGTAAAATGGTCAACATACATATTGTGTAAACAAAAGCAGTCCTATATTATCATTGTAAGAGTCCATCATAACCAGTTATGAAAGTGAAAAGAAGGGCCCTGTAGATTGCAATTATGATTGGTTAACTGACTGTACTAAATGAAATTGAATTTCTTAAACTGATACCTGTTGTATCATCTTCTGCTTACATATTAGTAATAAAATTAAGAGATTCCATATCAGTAAATTGCATTTATATCTCAAGTTTGAGATATTCAAAAACATTCAGTAATTTATATGGTATAAGGTAGACTAATATATTTAGAAAGTTAATTTAAATATCGTTAAAAAGGAAAACAAACATACAGAATCTCCACTAATATACATGAGCATTCTATAAAAGTTTATGTCTTGTAAGCAATTTTTACATGTGTTTTGTAGTAAGTAAGTTACTTCATTAATATATTTTTATTATTTTCCTGAAAGTGGGTATTTATTTTATTTTAGAGAGATCTTTCCCTAATCAAGAACACACGCATAATATTTGACAACGGTTTATTTGCCTAGAACTTACCGCATATCCTGCTATAATATTCGAGACAAAGTCCTCAATAATAATTTACTTATAAATATACAAATTACCCAAATAAACCTATTAAAAAAGAATTATTTGAAAAAACAGGTGGTATTATTAAAAACACCAGTGGATACAGTGCATCAATATATGATATTTAATCTTCATGTACAAGCAAATTTTATTAATACACGTTTAATAATCCGCCTCGGTCTGCGAGCATATTAATCATTCAATTCAATATCGTATCATGCCGTCATGTGAAGTATGTATGTATGGCGACACGTGGACACGCGGACACGCGGACACGTCGGCACGGCGCGGGCGCAGACCGGGAGGGAATCTCATTCCAAGCGGCTACGCGTGTCGCAGCGCTAGGCCTAGGCGCGACGCCGACTAACATAACTATAATTTGTCTAACGCGGTCGGCGAGCGCGAGCACGAGCGGCAGTAACAAATAAAACTACATCCGGCTCCCCTCACGAGTTTCATTATAATGAATCGTTTAATGCTCACTTCAGTCGATCGTACAGTATAAGTAGTTCTCTTCTCGATAGGACATTTTCTCTATTATGTATATAGATAATCTGTATAATATAATTCTTTCTCACTAATATCTACACCGTTTCCAAGGGTTACAATTTATATATAATCCTCGTCGGATAGTTGACGCGGGTCGCGCGGTCGACGAGAGGCGAACGTGCGACCGATCACGGAGTCGTCGTGTGCGCGCTCCAAGTAAGGCAGTACTCGTCTGTGCCGGGGGGGACTCTAGTGGGTCCACTTGCTCCAAGTCTAGGGGAACGAAAAAACTCATTTTCATTTTTGGAATAGAACAGCATACACGTTTTAAAGCATTGCTTGTATCTGTCGCAGTCGGATTATATAATCCGCCGTAGTACATTACGGCTAGCTGTTATCAAAAACAGGGCAGTTTTGAAATGCAGCACGATTGTCCTTCTTCAATAAGGCGGCCCACGTTTAAACGACATTTCAAAACGACCCTGTTTTTGATGACAGCTAGCCGTAATGAAATACGGCGGATTATAGGTACAATCCGACTGCGACATATCCACAAGTACGAGTGTATCAAAAATATCATCACCTCATGTACAGACAGCCACATATAATATTATTACAAACTGTTTCTTAAAAATTCCTTAATTGATATTGAACCGATCGTATGTGACATTAAGGTAACTATCGAATGAAGAAATTTGACAGTTTAGTATACTTGATGTGTGTAAAAGTAGCCAATCTTATGAATAAAATTAATTTCAAAAACAAAGTTGATCGGGTTGATATGTCGTTTTTCAAGGCCCATTCAATATTAAATCGCGACCTAGAGTTTAGGATACACTGGATTAGCTGATACAATCTCTCTACAATCATTGAACATTTGTAATTTGAAGGTGTGAAGGTGTATTGTAAAATATGTGTCCCTTCTGAAAGAGTAATTTAATGTAGTCCCCATGCCATGTGAAAAATCTGCTAAATGGCATACTACAGGTCCTATAGTATAGGACATGAGGTGATTGGTGATTTTGAACGTGATATCTGATGTCAATTCGACGAACGTAACAACCAACGCTGTTGAAGTTGAACAGTAGGCAACCTAGCGGATTGTTGGCACGCACCTGTTTGTCCGGGTGGTGGTGCGGCTGGTCCCAGTGGTGGTGGTCGGGCGCGTGCGGCGGCGGCGCGGCGGGCAGGTACTGCAGCGGCAGCGCGTGCATCAGCGACAGCGCCGCCGCCGTGGCGCCCGCGCCGCCCGCGCCCGCGCCCGCGCCGTACGCGCCCTCCAGCCCGTGGTGCCCGCCCACGTGCCCGCTCATCCCGCCCACTCCGCTCACTCCCTGCAACACGACACCAGACACCTTACCATTAGTTTGAAATACTATCCTCGCTAGCCGTGTGCTCCCGGCAGAGTAGAATAGGCCACCCTCACTCTTACCTACACAACACTAGCCTTCGCGTCTTACCTATTATTTATAAATTAATCGGCAGATTACAGCCCCTATTTAATCTACAGTCCGCTTTTTATTTATATCTCGATCCCCAATCGTTAGGACAATAACAATAACAAGAGTACAGGCGGCAAGATCAAACGCCAACGCTTAACTTGCACAAGAGACAGCAGGAAGTATTAGTGAAATAAAAAGACTTGCCGTGTGGTCCCGGCAGAGAAGAATAGGCCACCCTCACTCATACCGAGGTGTCGTAAAAGGCGACTAAGGTAAAGCTGCTGGCATGATTATCAGCACCCCCCAGCAGAAGAAAAACTCTGCATTTATATCAAAACCCTCACCAACCCGTCTGCCAAAGCGTGGTGAGTATGGCAATTACCCCTCATGTGATTGAGGGAGGCCCGTGCCCCAGCAGTGGGGACTTAAATGGGCTGACGATGAAACTATCCTCGCTATCCAAAACTATTGCTCTGACTCTTTCACATGCACTACAATGAAAATGGAAAAGCGAGTTTTCGATAGCGAGAACAGTTTTTAAAACTCATGGTAAGGGTAAAAAACTCGCTATAACATTAAGAAATCGACGATGAACTCTTAATACACACTTATACCTAATCGTACCAACAACCAACGTAGTACAAGGTGGACCGATGATCTGGTAAAGATCGCGAGAATTCATTGGATGCGGGCGGCACAGGACCGATCTGTGTGGGAATATTGGGGAAGCCCTATGTCCAGCAGTGGACGTCTATTGGCTGAAATTATGATGATGATGACCTAATTGTAAAGGTCGAAAAGGTTAGCATTGCTTATATTTTCGTAAAGGTAATATGAGCGTGGCACCTAAATAAAGAAAAGCTGAAGGGAAATCGTCTTTCCACCAGGCCTTACCAATGGCTACAATATAATAAGATATGTATGTGATCGAAAAAGTGATGGGCACGAATTTAAATGGATGAAGGAACAAAGAGGTGGATGGATTGTGTGAAGAACATACATATTTGAAAAAAAAAATGAGCATGATTCGAAGAAGAATGACAACGGCCTTTGAAAGAATGTGATATACTTATACTGCGTCAAGAAAGTCATGACAACGGATTTTGAGGAACTAACATAGTTCCCATGTTTATACCACAATGTAAGTGGCAGTGGAGCTATTAATTACTTTCACGACTTAATTGGCAAAGTATACAAGAACCAAGAAACTGCACAAAAGGATTATGAAACAATATTTTATATGATAAACGGGGAGGAGGGGAGGTGTGGAGGTGGATAGTGACGTCCTGGGCGGACCAGGCTCAAGATGTCGGCGTCTTTACGCCGGCATCTTGCTTTCCATGGCGCTCTACAGGGGCGTAGTCAGTCTGGTCTGACTCCCTAGTGGGACTGGACAACAGACACAGACTGATGGCGCAGCGGGTCGCTCGAAACTACCGGACGGTAGGCGGCGACGTCGGCCATTGCACATGGGCCGGCGGTATTCCCCAGCGACAACAAAAAAAAGGTGGTTGTGGCTGACCTGGTAGCGGTCGTGGTCCTGCAGGTGCGCGTGGTGCCTGTGGGGTGTGGAGGTGGGTAGTGACGTGGCTGACCTGGTAGCGGTCGTGGTCCTGCAGGTGCGCGTGGTGCCTGTGGGGTGTGGAGGTGGGTAGTGACGTGGCTGACCTGGTAGCGGTCGTGGTCCTGCAGGTGCGCGTGGTGCCTGTGGGGTGTGGAGGTGGGTAGTGACGTGGCTGACCTGGTAGCGTCGTGGACCTGCAGGTGCGGGTGGTGCCTGTGGGGTGTGGAGGTGGGTAGTGACGTGGCTGACCTGGTAGCGGTCGTGGTCCTGCAGGTGCGCGTGGTGCCTGTGGGGTGTGGAGGTGGGTAGTGACGTGGCTGACCTGGTAGCGGTCGTGGTCCTGCAGGTGCGGGTGGTGCCTGTGGGGTGTGGAGGTGGGTAGTGACGTGGCTGACCTGGTAGCGGTCGTGGTCCTGCAGGTGCGCGTGGTGCCTGTGGGGTGTGGAGGTGGGTAGTGACGTGGCCGGACCTGGTAGCGGTCGTGGTCCTGCAGGTGCGCGTGGTGCCTGTGGGGTGTGAGGGTGGGTAGTGACGTGGCTGACCTGGTAGCGGTCCGTGGTCCTGCAGGGGCGGGTGGTGCCTGTGGGGTGTGGAGGTGGGTAGTGACGTGCTGACCTGGTGCGGTCGGGTCCTGCAGGTGCCGTGGTGCCTGTGGGTGTGGAGTGGGTAGGAGTTGTAGTGACGTCTGTGGGGGTGTGGAGGTGGGTAGTGACGTGGCTGACCTGGTAGCGGTCGTGGTCCTGCAGGTGCGCGTGGTGCCTGTGGGGTGTGGAGGTGGGTAGTGACGTGGCTGTACCTGGTAGCGGTCGTGGTCCTGCAGGTGCGCGTGGTGCCTGTGGGGTGTGGAGGTGGGTAGTGACGTGGCTGACCTGGTAGCGGTCGTGGTCCTGCAGGTGCGGGTGCGGCGGCAGGTGCGCGTGGTGCCAGTCGTCGGCGGCGGTGAGCTTCCAGGCGCGCTCGGTGCCGATGGGCCGCGGCTTGCGCTCCTCCTCCTCGCCCCAGCCCACGCCGCCCACTCCGCCCACTCCGCCCCCCCCGCCTCGCTCCAGGAGCGACTGTCGAGTGTAATTACACAGTCTTACAATCGGTACTTTCACTGATGTGATTCCCTAAGGAGAAACCTAATTTAAATTTTTGCATAGCTGCATAGGGCTTAAATCAGACTCATTGCCCTGTGTACACTTGAACACAGCACTGCGAGTGCGTGCTAGTCGCCCCAATCTTCTGACAATGACAAAACCATAAAAAAAAGATCTTTTTCAAAATATACTACGTGTTTCTTTTAGGATGTTCAGGCAGGACAATGACCAAAAAGCACCCTTTGGCACCCTGAAATACCTCTACCTATGTATTCTAAAAAATTTTGTAATTGTGTAGAATTGTGATTTTTTTTCCAAATTTTGGATAGTTCCCTACTTCCCAGGCTTTAAAAAAAACCTAAGAGATATTTTAACGTTTCTATTTTGCAAATGAATAGAATAGCATAGCTAATCAATTTCGTAATTTTAATAAATATAATCATGAAAATCTTGGTATGCTAAATGAAAACCACAAATTAGGATTTCAATCTTCATATTCTTTAGAAAAAAAAAATGGTTACTTTCAGCAGTATAATGCTATCGAAAAGTTTACAAGATGGTTAAAACATCGCGGTATAAATAGTATTTACGTAGACTTGTTGACGTACAAGATTGGGTACCTGGTAGGGGTGGTGCGGCTGCGGCGTGTGCGGCAGCGGCTTGGGCGCGGGCTGCTGGTACGACATCAGCAGCGTGCTCAGGTTGCCGGCGTTGTTGGCTCCGCTGAACAACTGCGCACCGACAAAAATAAAGTATAAAATTTAAAAAAAGATTGTCAAACATCAATCTTTTTATACGGGGGGTCGCAGTTTGAATCTGAGCATGCACCTCTGGTTTCAAATCTATGTCTATGTCTAGAGATAAACTCTCTACCACAATCTCGGCGGTTAGGGAAAACATCGAGAGGAAACCTGCACGTCTCGGATAGTTTCTGGAACGTGCAACTATATGATTCAGTTGGTCTGGTCCCCCTGTTAAAGGGTTGCAAAGGTCAGACGACAACCGCTTCATTGTAATGGGTTATGCGAAAAATCCGCAAGATGGCGTACTATAGGACTCAGGTTCATATCTACAAGGTGTTGGGTATTTTTAGACGTGATATGTCAAGTTGTGATTTTACGAATAAATCAGTCAATGATGTTGAAGTTGGACCTCGGTTCTTAAACACGCCGTCTAGCAGATATTTCACACGTGATAGCCCCCATTATCAGACTCCTTGAATCCTGGCCATGCGTCAAAGCATACCCCGGGCTCCGAAGCGACAGCTTTGGACGTAACAGGGAATTACAGGCTAAGATGAGGAAGAATCTTTTTTTATATGACTAATACAGTTTATGCAGTAAACGGACCTCAAAAGGATATAAAACGGAACCCCTAAGTTACCTGCTTATGCTGCATCAGCGGGTGCCGCTGGGCGAAGTCGGGCGCGCGCGGGTTGAGGCGCGAGCCCGTCTCCACGCCCACCGACCCCACTGACCCCACCGAGCCCACGTAGCCCAGGCCCAGCGCCGTGCCGCTCATGCTCACGCCGCTCGACATCGATACCTGACCAATATAACATACTGAATCGTGCTACGGTGCCTCACATAATAATTAAATGTATAAATTGATGCGTTGGGTTTCTGTTCAATTTTGTCGATTGATATTGTACCAAATTTCTTTAACATTAAAATGAGGAGCGGATGAAAATAACCGTCACATTTCAATATAGTCAGAGGTCTCAAAAAAATAAGGTCTGCAATAATATTAAATTAAAATTATTATTAGTTCTAATACCATTAATTTATTTATCAGAATACATACCATCATGTTGTGTCCATTTCGGGAGTTGTCCTGGTAAATAGTTCCATTTCGGGATAGTCCACTCATGTCCATAGCATTGACGCTGTTGCCTACGAACAGACAATCGATCTGTAATGCGTGTAACTTTACCTATTTTAAAGAAGGTATTTTATCGATTGAAAAAGTAAAAAACTGATTTTAAATTAAAATAAAAAGTATTAAAAAGACATTTATCTTGTCAAAAATTACTAACTAGAAATTTTGATAACAAAGAGTATTATGTAAAAGACGTAGATGTAGGACTCTCTGTGGTCATGTGATGCGGAAGCAAGTTAAGTGATAATTGAAGTAGAGCGATAATAGCCAAGCCTGTACAGAATATTGAGAAGATCAGGTGGACGTATCAATGTAATTTATCAGACTCGTCAAATTCTGGATCGTGGCGCACCACGTGCACACTTTTAATGTCGGTCGGTCCGTTATGTTAATCTACTAAGTGTAAACGCTTTGATTGTGAACATAGCCATGAGGCTTGCGGGGGGCAGACTGCCGATGTGCACTCGTCACGCACTTAACTTCCCGACACGGAGAGCTCTAGAATTGCTCAACAAACTATTAATCAAGCGTCCCCAAGTAGACTTATTCGCAAATACACAAACATTTTTTTCTGATGAGGCAGAATTGTTATTGATGTTCCATTTAAGTGAGGTGGAGTAGAGGTTGATGTTTCCTGTTATATAATCTATGTTTTAGTATTTTCCTTCTTTTTTATGGTTCACAAGCGTTGTTGTATAAGTATACAACAACGTTTGTGAACCATTTTAAGTAGAATAAGGCATACATATATAGGCTATGTTTTATAGTAATAGTGTACTAATTCAATTATTAATGCAGGCCACTTGGCTTAAACTGTAAGCCCTCAGTGGAGCATGTAAAGAAATAAATGCACCCCGCGTACACTGTAGGAGGGACCAGGGCAGGTGGGCGGGCGGGCGGACTCACCGATGGGCGGCGGCTGGTGGTAGGCGGGCTGCGGGTGGTGCTGGATGGCGTGCGTGTGCGGCGGCTGGAACGCGGGCGGCGGCGTGGAGCCGTGCGACGACGCGCGCGAGCACGGCGAGCAACCGCCGCCCGCGCCTCCCGCGCCCCCTGCGCCGCCCGCGCCGCGGTAGCCCGGCGCCTTGCTGGCGTCCACCTGCGCAATGACATTCCAATGGACAACATTTCAAATTTTTAACATGTCCATATTGTTTTTTTATATGAAAGTAGACATAAAATGAACAGACCCATATTTTTTCTTTTTTCAAAATTTGTCCATTTTCATGCATAAAATAATTATTGAAATTCTTTTTATTCTAAATAGACGTAAGCGCCAAATGACGTCATCGGACGGCTGAATACAGCGATATTCCTTTGCTTATCATTGTTTTAATAAAAAAAAGGTACTACTGTCAAAGGTAAACAATACTAGCGTCAACATTGTCAACGTCATTCATACATTCAACGTTGACAAGTTGTCTTTTTTTTTTGACAGTTACATGTCATGAGTTTGGCATTACGTAAATTTATAACTATAATGTGCTAAGCAAAGAAATATTTTACATTCTGCCGTCCGATGACGTCATCTTACGTTTTTTAGTTTTTAATTTTTTTCTCAGTAAATAAGCAATATAAAAAATGAATAAATATATATTCGAGCAGCGGAAAAGTAAACAAAGAATTGGTATTTTTTGTTTCAGAGCTTAGCAATTTTGAAATGTTGTCCATTAGATCCTTATACCGAATGACCAGGACTACTCGGCGCTAGAGGGCGCCATCTGTGATGTGGCGTCTGGGGCCCCAGAAGGGGGAGAAACGCTAAACTGACAAGGATATAGATTGATAAGTTATAGAATTGACAGCATTACATCGAACATAGGAGTCAAGAATTGACAACATTACATCGAAAAAATTATATAAAAATTAGAACTCCATTCAGTGTTTTTAGGCTTTCTGAACATGATTTATACTTCTCTCGGTATTTATTACTCTCAAAATTACGACAATACAAAAAAATAATATTATAGGATTAAGAGCCTATAATTCTATTTACCACAACTTTTTTATTTTTTTATTTATTTCGGAACGTTAATAGTACCTACGACATAAAAATAATAACAGATGGCAGATGACATTTCGACTCACGTCGTTTTAGAATAAGCAAATTTTAAATTATTATTTTTTTACATTAAACATTGAAATTATCTAAAATAAACAAACACGTATTTTATATTTTAATAATCAAAACGAAGAAATTATACCTATTTAATGTTGTTCAATTGTGCGTATTGGAGTGCAGAAAATTATAAAATCGCACTGGCCGCAACCTCATTAGCTCCGGTAACAACCGCACAAACGGCAGTCTCGGGTGCGGGTCTTTGAAATACAGTAGCGTATTTTGGCTAGATATGTTCCGGATATACGCAAACTATGACGTCGGCGAGATTAACGGGATCTTACCTAATGCTGTACCCTTATATTCACGTTGATGCATTTAGAAAGATATACAAAATAATAATTTCCCCCACCGACCTGTTACTAAAATTACCAGGACAACAGGAACCAGCAAAAGATAGCCGTTTAGAACATTTGGGCGTCGGAGAATACACTAGCTGTCCCACCCCGTCTGAGATACAACCACGGAAGGCGTTGACTAAGTAAAATAATTTATTTTATTACAGTCGTAACCCGATCTTACATAATTAATGCAAATGTATTGTTTGTTACTGAAACGACAACTACTTTACTATACTAAAATATTTAATATAAGCAAAAATGTACGTAAGTCGAGTTCCAATTGTAACAGTAAAATAGATAAAAGTTACATACGCTGAGGGTGCTGCGACTGACCTGTGGCGGAGGGGGTTCTACGTTATGGTGGGAGTCCGTCCCCCACATTCCGCCGCCGCCCCCCGCCGACAAGTCCTTGAACAATGAGTATTCCTGGGTGCCACCGCCACCCGAGCTTGTAGCCTGAGTAAAAAGTATGACAATATAAATAACTAATCCTACTGACATATGATTTAAGTATTTTTGGGGTAAAAAAACATACCTGTGGCGTGGTATTAATGTGTAGGGCTGTAGAGGGATTCGATGTGTTTTCTTCATTAGCGCTCCAAGAGCTCGAATTATCTGGGCTTAGCTGAAACGGAAATATTCAAAATTAAAGTCCAAACTGTTTTTTCTCGGGAATTTACAGTAGTTTTAACAAAAAGGCAGCATGTTTCGAAGTTGTTTCTCGCATGTTGCTTGACCATTCTTTTGTCTGTGCTAATTATATAAATAAAAAAATATGTACTTAATGATAAGGATTACAGGTAAATCGAAAAGGCGACACACTTGCGCGATGCAATCAACACCCAGCGTCTACTATTGGTACAGTTTAGAACTGATACAAAAAAGGAGCTGGGTATCGAAAAAATGAAGTCCCAAAACTAAGTGAGGGTGGGCTACTAGCAGTCTACAAGTAAAAAAAATTTTTCTAGGATTGCTCTGTTAAGTCGAAAAAGATAAAGAAAATGGTTGCGAAGGTTAGACGGCAGTCGCTTCATTGTAACGTGGGCTATCGCGTGTGAAATATCCGCTAGAAGGCGTGCCTGTGAACCGAGGTCCAATTTCAACATCATTGGCTGGAATTTTATTTTTATTTTCTTTATTGTAAGGAAACATACGGTACTTAAAATATAACACACAAAAACATAATCTTAAACCAATTAAGTTTCCACTAATAACTAATATTATAAAAACCGCAACATGTATAAACCAGCCAATGATGTTGAAATTGGACCTGGGTATTTTTAGACGTGATATGTCAAATTGCCAATTAACGATTATTCGTTAATTGTAATTCGACATATCACGTCTAAAAATACCCAGTCACTTGACCTCAGGCCTATAGTACTCCATCTTGCGGATTTCTCACACGCGATAGGCCCCATTACCAGGCATCCCGAATCACGGTTCAAGCGCACTCCGGGCTCCGTAGCGACAGCTTAAGGTGACGGGTAGGACACACTAGCGACGCCAATTTATTTAAATTGTTTGCAACTAAATCGGATATCTTTTTAACAATTTCGAGCCTCTCGGAAAACACTTATACTATTTATTTAATACTTTTGGTCTGCTTTTGTACTCGAAATTTGAATTACCGCTAAAAACGGCCACTATTAGGCGTTAATAAAAATTTCGAGTGCAAAAAAAAAAACATATCAATAAGTAGTGCACAATTATTAAATAAATAGTAAAAATGTCTGCTTAGAGACTGCCGCTCAAAAATTGTTTAAAATAGATTCGGTTTAGTAGCTAACAATTTAAATACATTGGTGACGCTAGTTAGGGCTACTACTCGCCTTAACGTACAATTGACAAGTTCCCGGTAGACCACTTTTCGACCTTAAAGTATTGGAATAAGGTCGCAAAGTGGTCTATCGGGAACTTTGTCGATGTTGTAGGTTGCTGGGAAAGGAGGAGGGTTGTAGTAAGGAGCCAGCGGTCACCTGCAGGGCGCGGTCGGGCGTGCGCGCGGGCGCGTCGGGCTCGGCGTCGTCGAGGCGCGGCGCGGGCGAGGCGTCGCGCGCGCCCTTCAGCGGCGACGGCCCGCCCGAGCTACCCGCCGGGCTGTTCAGCTGCACACACACGTTCACCTTACTCTCTATTGCACACGCTTCACCACATCAATAAATAAGAGGAACAGACCGCCTATCCTTCCCTACCGGACTAGTCCCGAACGCCTGGAAACTAGCTAATGTCCAACCCATTTCAAAAAAAGGTAGCCTTCTATCTATCGCCCAATCGCAATCACCTCCATACTCTGTAAGACTATGAAGCGTGTATTGAACAACCGTCTCCTTTTATATTTAGAGGACAATGATCTACTCAGTGATCGTCAATTTGGCTTCCGCCGTGGGCGTAGACCGCTCACGGGGACCGCCCATGGGGACCTTCTAGTCTATGCAACCCACTTATGGAGCGAAGCCATCGAGAAGCACGGCGAGGCTCTCGCTGCTTCCCTCGACATTTCTAAGGCGTTCGATAGGGTTTGGCATTACGTGCCTCATTAGCAAGATGTCGTCGTACGGAATTACCACTGATCTCTGCACGTGGATTGAGGACTCCTGACTCCTTGAGGGGCAGATCAATTAGGGTATTAATTGCTGGCTACTCTTCTGATTTGGTAATCAGAAGCATCATGCATCAAGCATGGCATCAATGCTAGTGTCCCTCAAGGATCTGTTCTTTCTGCAACTCTATTTCTGCTGCACATCAACAACTTGCTTTTAGCACCCGGAATCTTTGGGTACGCTGATGACAGCACAGTTACGGAGAGATTCGAAGTCCAGTGCACACATCGGTTCAATGAGGGAAACGAAGGTAGAGAGTATGAATGCACTCCTGAATACTGTCTCCATTTGGGGAGATGCTAACTTGTTTGGGTTCTGGCCTAATAAAACACAGGCCTGGGTGTTTTCGGCAAAGCGGAGTTTATTCCACCTGACTCCGACCTTCCGAAATGTTCCGGTACCGGTGACGGATCACCTAAAGCACCTGGGCTTGGATCTGTCGGCCAGTCTCAATTCCGGTAGCTACTCCATAAGTAAGTCCATAGCAAAAACAGCTGCAAATAACCTAGGCATTCTTTGGATGGTCAGGCGGTACTTTAAACCTGAGCAGCTCTTAAATCTTTATAGAGCCCAGGTTCGCTCCTGTTTAGAGTACTGCTGTCACCTCTGGGACGGATCTGCCCGGTATCAGATGGATGCTTTGGACTCAATAGAGCACCGTGCGAAGAGATTCATCGGTGATGACATACTCTCAGAGGCTGGGTTACAGAGTCTTGACCACCGCAGACGTGTGGCACGTCTCTCAGTCTTCTACCGGATCCATTTCGGAGAGTATGCGGAGGTTCTGCATAATTTGATCCCCCCTAGCCCATTCCACCATCGGACAACAAGGCGCGGCGAGGGGTTTTTAGCTGGCTTCCCCCTTATCCGCACGAAGCGATTTGCTTCCACGTTTATAATGCGAACAACAGAACTCCTTGCCAAGGTCTGTTTTTCCAGACCACTACAATCTGGACATCTTTAAGGTAAGAGTGAACCGGCATCTTCTAGGCAAACGCGTTACATCCTAGACCTCACTGTCACTTTCCAGTAGGTGTGATTGTGATAAGCTCTAAAGAATATTCAATGGATAATGGGCAAATGTGTATAGAGCTTGGTCCAAGAGCCTCCACGATTGAGACATATGCCAAATTAAAGGTCCATATACTTACTTCAATGTAGGAGGAATTAATGACATAATTTTGTCTCAAAAAAATCTTAATACTTTCCTATATGGATTCACTGTTGTACTTTTAAAAAATATCTATATCTTTATAAATATCATAATCACCACAATGGACAACATTTCATATTTTTAACATGTCCATATTGTTTTTTTATATGAAAATAGACATAAAATGAACGGACCCATATTTTTTCTTTTTTCAAAATTTGTCCATTTTCATGCATAAAATAATTATTAAAATTCTTTATATTCTAAATAGACGTAAGCGCCAAATGACGTCATCGGACGGCTGAATACAGCGATAATCCTTTGCTTATCATTGTTTTAATAAAAAAAAAGGAACTACTGTCAAAGGTAAATAATACTAGTGTCAACATTGTCAACGTCATTCATACATTCAACGTTGACAAGTTGTCTTTTTTTTGACAGTTGCATGTCATGGGTTTGGCATTTCGTAACTTTAAAACTATAATGTGCTAAGCAAAGAAATATTTTACATTCTGCCGTCCGATGACGTCATCTTACGTTTTTTAGTTTTTAATTTTTTTCTCAGTAAATAAACAATATAAAAAATTAATAAATATATATTCGCGCAGCGGAAAAGTAAATAAAGAAATGGTATTTTTTGTTTCAGAGCTTAGCAATTTTGAAATGTTGTCCATTATTACAAATGTATTGGCGGCGCTAGTTTCGTCGATGCGTCACCTTAAGAGTCCCCGAGAGCAGACTACAGACTTAATATCGGCCGATAAGTTTAGTCGAGTTGGCCGGTTCGTGCGCACAATGCGTCAACATGCGTCAACATAATAGTTGGGTTGGTCGTGAGTGCGCAGACAAGCCAACAAATGGTTTGACCAAATTATTAAATTTACTACAGCTAGTGAAGGGGTCTACTTTTTACTGCCAAACTTTTTATGTCAAAATATTGAATTGCATAATATCTAATGGCAGAAACTTCATTTCGCCGAAAATCTTTTGGCACGTGGCACGTAAGCATATACTCAAAACGCATAATTTTGTAAGGCTGAATCATCTTTAGGCATAAGTTCAATATCCATAATAATGAAAAGGCAGAACTTTTATACGCAGAAAGTTTACATATAGAATCATCCTAAGGCATACTTTTCTTATCCATAATATGAAAAAGCAGAAACATCATAGGTCATATTATTATGATTAGATACAATAAATCAGTTAATTGTGAACATAATGTGGTTTTTATTTCTATGGAAGCAATACCATAGTTGAAAGAGATAAATATGGTGTCTTAATACTGCGTATTGAGCAAAGACTCTTGTCTCTCTCTACTTTGGCAATGCAAGCATGATTTTTGTCACGGCTCCGGCACTGCGAGGCTACGGCGGTCCCACGCGAGGTAATCGCCGCACATGGTTTTCGCTCATCACCAACGAGCTTACAAACCACCTGCTCTCAGCTCGCGGGCCGCCTCGCACCTCCGCGCCTACGCGGGCTTGAATTTCACTCTAGGGGTAGGGCAGACAAGACTACGTGGAGTCGGTTTTGCAGCGATTCGTTTTTGACACTACAGTTAAGTACATGTACAGTTAAGTAGTACAAACCAGTAATTTTCAATTTAATTTAGAATTAAAAGTATACTATTGTAAAGAGGGATATGCTATTAAAAATTATCGTAAATGAAATTCTACCATTCATAGTATGGCAAGTGAAATTCTACCAAATAACATTTCGACTAAATAAACGTTATGCTAAACGAAAATATGCGAAATGAAAATATGGATAAGAAAATTATGCTAAACAAAATTCTACATACAGTAAATTCGGCCTAACAACAATTATCCTAAACAATTTTTATGCGTTAAAAATATTCGACTAAATAAAAATATGCCAAGTGTGTTCTGCCAAGTGAAATTCGGAACAACGAAATTCGGCCAGATAGAAGGAACGCCTGGTGAAGTGTGAACCCCTGGTGGTTGAAATGTTACTTAAAAATATTATTATTATTGCTTTATACTTGATACAAAGGAGAAAAATAATGAAGAATGTTGCCCAAAAATATTATCATGGCTTTATACTTGATACAACGAAGAATAAGAATCAAATTTTCTACATAAGTTTCGAGAAACAGAGACGAGGCGGAATTCATCATGAGCATAAAATACTACCCCCGACTGTCCCCTCATCATGATGGATTCTGCCTCGTCTCTGCTAAAAGTAAATTTAATAAATCGGCCAAACCGTTTGTTGGCTTATCTGCGCACTCGCAACTAACTCAACTATTTTGTTGCACACATTGTGCGCACGAACCGGCCATCTCGACTAAACTATCGGCCTCAAGTAAGTCTGTCTGTAGTCTGCGGGTACTCTAAACGTAGTTGTTAGGTGATGGTAGGTACCTGCGCGGGCGGGCGGGGCTTGAGGTCGGCGATGGGCGCGACCGGCGCGGGCGGCGCGGCGGCGTGCGGCGCGGGCGCGGCGGTGAGCTTGGCCGCGAAGGTGTGTGAGCGCGCGCCCACGATGGCGCCCGTGTACGACAGCGTCGGCTTGGCGCCCCCGGCGCTGGGGGCCGCCGGCGCTGACGACGACGCCCGCTTCTCGCCCACCGCCACTGTGCAGCAAACAGATCGGTGTGAAGAGGCTTGTTGTGTCAATGTCAATGTATTTATTTAGAGGAATGCTAACAAAACTTACACTTTAAAATTAATTAAAAAAATTAAAATGCATTTATTTCAGGCTTTGCCCATAATATTATTAGTATACAAAAATACTTAAAAATTATGTTAGTAGAACCACAACCACAACCAATTAATTTAGGTATCTGCCGCGCGCTGCGACCCCGGGCAAGCGCACATGCACTTGGACCCAGTGCCGCAGAAAGGGGCTGTCCGGCTTCTGGCTGAACACGTTCAGGATGGTGTTGGGGCTCCCGCGCGTGCGGTGCATCAGCGACGCGATGCGGCGCCGCACCACGGTGTGGAAGCCGTCAGTGTGCGCGTGAGCAAACATCGCAGATGCACTACAGTAGCGCGGGAGCCCCACCAATACCCTGAACGCATTATTATATTGGATTCGGAGTGCGTTGATGGCCCGCTGCGTATAGTTAATTCACAAAAGAACATCTAAGTGCAGATTCACTTACAGGCAAAAGAAAAGTATTATACATATATATTTGTGTGCATGAACATGTCTGTTTGTATTGATCTGGATGTTTTGTATATATTATTAGTACCTATGTATTTACAAAAGAAAAGTATTATAATGTATATATTTGTAATTCCGCTGTTGGTTCTGATATCCGTAACACAGGTGCTTGAGCTACCTATGCCTGAGTCAGATCTATGTATGTATGTTGTAAAATATTTATTTATTTAGTTTTTTTCCACACAAATCCTCAGTGATAATGTTGCTAGTATACAACGATTATATGCTAGAGTTGACAAACGAGCAAGCGGGTCTAATGAAAAGTAATCAACGCCGCCCATGAACATCCGCGAAATCAAAGACATCATTATGTGTTGCCGGCCTTTTTAAAAGAGTTGGCTCTTCTTTTAAGCTTCCCTAAGCCGTAACCGTCGGGAATGCTCCTGCAGGCAAACCGTTCCACAGAAATGTGTTGTTGGCCTAAATGTAGCGTAACATTGAGGTAAACACAAATAATGCTTTTAAAAAATATATCTTTTTTTTTATGTGATAGGTAACAGACGAGCAGACGGATCGCCTGATGGTAAGCGATTGCCCCCGCCCATAGACACCCGCGACAACAGTGGAGTCACTAGTGCGTTGCCAACCTTTAACTACCCCTTTCCCCCGGATTGTACCCTTACTCGCGCAGCGAAACACAGCACAGTGCTGCTTCACGCCGGTTTTCTGTGAGGCAATGGTATCACTCCCGTCGAGCCGGACCATTAATACCGAAATGTGGCTCTCCCACGGTGTAGAATGAAGAAGAGGTGTAGGAAATATACAAAACATGATATTGAAAATCTGTAATAGAAGAGGATGGAGCGATTTTAAAACAAAAAACATGTACTCACCATGCAGACGCGGTTGCGGCGGGCGTACAGTGGCGGCGTGGTGCTTGGGCGCGGGCGCCGCGCGCGCCGTGGGTGTACTGCGGCTGCTCGCGCTCGCCGCGCCTGCCGCGCCCTGCTGCGTACACGCAAACAACATACGGTATTATCATAACAAATCTCATCTACAGGCCTCGGCACGAAGTGTAGCGGGGACCTTGAGTGTGCATACATCATTTTTAGTATAAAGTGCGCTATTTTACAAGTGCGCAATATACACTTGACATTGGCGGAATCACACGCGCGGCTGTAACCGTGCGCGGGATAACGCCATAAAAAAAACAAGTGCGCAACGCAAACCGACACCCTGTTGGTCCAGTGGTTTAAGTACCAGGCCGTGATCTCGGGGTCCTAGGTTCGATTCCCGGGTCGAACAAAAAATATGTTGCGAATTTTTCGAACATTGCTCGGGTTTGTGATCATCAATTCGCATTAGACAAGCGTGGTGATTAAGAGACGAGTATGTACGTATGTATGAGTATTACCAGTGATGACATACGGAACCGAAACGTGGCCGCTTACAATGAGCCGCTTATTATGTGTCAGACTTCACAGAGTAATGAAAAGAGCCACGCTCGGAATCGTTTGCGTGATCGTATCGTGAACTTATTTTTTTTCTTTTTTTATGTGATACGTGGCAGACGAGCAGTCGGATCACCTGATGGTAAGCGATTGCCGCCGCCCATGGACACCTTCGACACCAGTGGAGTCACAAGTGCGCTGCCAACGTTCAAACCTCCCTTTCCCTCGGATTGGGCCTCCGGTACCCTCACTCACGCAACAAAACACACCACAGGTGCTTCACGCCGGTTTTCTGTGAGGCCGTGGATTATTTTTATAAATAGGAGAAGAATAACCAAGACTTATCGACTATTTTGAACGCTGCCTTTGGTCCAAGGCTTGGGCTCGATCCCCGCACAACACAAACATTTGTGTGCATTAACATGTTTGTTTGTATTGGTCTGGGTGTTTTCCTATGTATTATAAGTATGTATTTACAAAAGAAAAGTAGTATATGTATATATTTGTAATCCCACTGTTGATTCTGATATGCGTAACACAGGTGCTTGAGTTACCTATCTTGGAGTTAGATCAATGTACAACCTGTGCGGATAAAGAATGGAATCAGAAATGGCGGCGCATCTATTCACTTCTCTCTCGCACACCCACGAGTGCGAGTATAGACGCAAATAGTGTGCGAGCGAGAAGTGAATAGATGCGCCGCCATTTCTGATCCCATTCTTTATCCGCACAGGTTGTATGTGATGTTGTGAAATATTTATTTCATTTATTTTTTTTTTGTTGACAAGGTAAGACGAAGTGAATTTTCCAAAAAATGTGCATACACAAGACTCGAACCGGTGTAATTTATGTAGGTCGTACCTTGGGCATGGGCTGCTTGGGCGGCTTGGGCAGGGGCGGCGCGGGCGCGGGCTGCGCGGGCTTGGGCGCGGCGCGCGGCAGCAGCGCGGCGATGTCGGCGTCGGGGTCGCGGATCATGGCCGCGATCAGCGCGCCCGCCTGCTTCGTCGCCTCCGCCGAGCCCCTGTAGAAACACAACTCATTCGTTACCGCACTACCGACCACCACTTGCGACCACTTACACGTGCTACTTGAAGAGGATAAAGGTGGATTTATATTTATCTGACGTGTCGTGACGTGTCGTGTCGTGACGTGATGGCTAGTGTTCACATTTATATGTCATGTTCTGACGCCTTCTGACGATATTTTGAATCAGTACAGCTGTAGCTCTAGGAAAGGTAACACGTTGTCAATGTTCTCCCATGAGTTATCTGATTCTGATTCAGATTATGAAGAAGATACTCAATTTATGATATTGGCAACTTTGTTAAAAAAAGAAAGAACGAGAAGAAGATATTGGATTCATCCACTCAATAGAAAAAGAGAAATAAATGGCGAGTTTCATTGTCTCATTAAAGAGCTTGAAAACGATGATGAAAAATTTCATCAGTATTTCAGATTGTCGAAAGCACAGTTTGAACTCTGACGCGTCCCAACACAACACTGGCGCTTGCACACTTGTCTGACGTGCATGACGTCGTCGTTCCCCCGCCCCACCGCTCTGACGCAACCGGGATCGTTTCTGATACGACACGACAGAAGCCATCACAACACATTACGCATTACTAGTGTGAACGCTACCATACTAAATGTATGAAACCGATACCGTTCTGACGCATCACGTCACGACACGTCAGATAAATATAAATCCACCTTAAATATTCAGCCCTCATATTTAACTCTTTAGCAAGGTAGTTTAAAAGCTAGTGGCGCCCTCTCTTAGCTCTCTGTTAGAATCCTGCGAGCGCCTCAGAACCCACAGAGCTAGTATACTATAGACCACATAACATCTCGAGTCTAAGGGTTACAATGCTAACTTGATTAGGAGCGAGATAGGACCAGTATAGCATCGAGAGATGGTCATTTCTGAGCGAGCTTTTCGATGGTTGCGTACGTTTGCACACAAATGGCTTGACACTTATGTCAATCAAATCAATCAATGTCAATCAATCAAACTCCTTACTAAGGAAGGAGTGGAACTGCCCGAATGTGTCGCTTGTACTGTGATGTTTCACGCCCCATTTGGTGTGAAGTGACATTGAGATGGGACAGGACAGACACTTTGTAGGAAGTCAAGAAACGCACCGGGGAAAGAGCCCTTAGCAAGTACCTGGAAAGCGTCTCCCAAGATTTGGTCTGTATATCGAGACGGTGAGAAGGACAATAACCAGGTGCAAGTTTGTGTTCTCGCGATCCGCATAAAATGGGTCAGCAGTCCGAATGTGCCATTTGGCGAGCCCTGCTCGTTAGCGTGTAATTTTGCTTTGGAGCCTGGGGTACTCAGGGTCCATTATCCAGAATTCAGTATGTAAGTCTGGTAATTAAATTAAATTTGGCGACCCTTGCTGTAGGATATAAAGTAATAATAATGTATCCTAATCTTATACTGCGCTTTGGATTAATGTCTGTTAGCTTGTAAGGTATCTCAATCATGAATAAAGTAATCGACTAACTTGATAGTGATGATCCTCTCGCCCTGGCCCTTGCTCTGCTTGTCGACCTCGATGTGCGCGCCGGTGGCGGCGCGGATGGCGTTGATGTTGCTGCCGGCGCGCCCGATCACCCGCGAGATCGCGTGCGACGCCACAGACACTTTCTTGCATCTGCATATCAAACAAATAGGATAATTCTTTATTCAATTTAGGTGCATACAGAACACTTCTGAATGTCAAAATTAGTTCACCAAATAATCTAATTCTGGTTCGGAATGTCGCTTTTTACTGAGAAGAGACAAGGTCTCGCTGTCTCCACTGAGAAGACTTGTGTTCTTACTTGTGTAAGAAACTCAGTAATTCCTCTTTTCAAATAATGATAATATATTGCAATGTTACAAAATTGACCTGCTTGCATCATCAATGTATGGAACTCAAAATTGTCTAGTTGTATGCATAGCAATAACATAGAGAATGTCATGTCTCACCCGGGCTCGACGGTGGAGAGCGTCTGCACGCTGGACTTGCGCACGACCTCCTTCCAGCCGTCCTCGCGGCGGCCGCCCACGCACCCGCCTTTCGGCGACGTGCTCTTGCCGTCCGCCTCCAACCTGCCGGGACATACTCGAATTTAACTGGGGAACTCACACACACACACATCAAACGTCCATTTTTCATCAATGTTAAGAACCAGGCAAATCCATTTTGAACATAATGTAGGTAGATTTTGATTCCTATTTTGCGTTGTCCTTTCATGCGAACAGATGGTCTTGGTTCTTAAAATTTGACTTTTTAAAATGTCCATACAGTATTTTCATCATGATGGTTACTTCATGTTTAAAATAGTGTTGTAAAATGCAGTTTTCATCTAAGCATACTTGAAAAGAATATAGTTTGTGCAGTAGTATCAATGTTATAATTTATAATGTTTAATGCAGGGTTATAAATAAATATTAATAAAAAAAGCATTTGTAAATGAGTTAAACAATACCATATTATGCGCCCTAGGAACCAAAGCTTTGGAGTTCAAACAAAAACTCAATAATAGTAATCATGCAAGGAAAGCATAATACATATATAAATAAGGTCGTGTTTGATGTGAAGTATCACAAATAGGTACGGCATGCACTTCCGTACAGAGGTCGCGACTCGAATGTTCAGTACACATCGTGAGGACGCACAAACTTCGACCGAGTATATGTCCGCGGCATGATGTCTCGTGAAGTAGACAAAAGGAAGCTCAACTTACTGATACTTGTGCGACTTTTTATTTTTGTCGGTCGCGTCATACTCGTCCTTGTCCATATTGTGCCTAGTGGATTCGAACACTTGACTCTTTCTAGAGTTATTTCCATATTTATTTACATTCTGTACTGTAATGCTCTTAGGGATATCCTCTTCGGGTTTTCTGCAAGAACAATAATTTTATTCCTAAACCCCTCTGTTAAACCTATGATTTCTTACTAACTGCACCTACACATTGTAGAAAAGTTATTAAAAATTAAGCATTACCCACATAATAATAAGCATGCATTCTAATCAAGGAGGGTTACATTCTGTAGTCTGACCCACCAACTACTATACAAATGCAAATTAGATTAGCTACGTGTGTTATATCGATAGCATATGAGAATAATTTCCCAAATTCTTAAATATTTGCGCAGCAATATTGTTAACTTCGAAAACCCAATAATACTTCCCTTTAGTTTTACCTAGCTTTGGGAAATTATAATCTTAAATCAGAAATAAATTCTAAGCAAACACGACACATCTATTCCAAATTAAATTCGGCTATTGTATGAGACTTTCCTTAGAATTGGTTTCTGAGTTTGGCTATAATCGTAACACAAACAGGGTCGTTACAATGTATTAATCAAAGTTATACTATTTACAAAAGAAGCATTTCACTACTAGTTGTCCTTTTAGGTCAGAACCAAGGTTACAACATACGAGAACTACTTAAATGTTAGAGTATAAAACTACACATTTATTAAATTATTTACTAGAATATTGAAGGGAAATTGTAGTAGTATCTTTATGTCACCATCAGTCAACAAGAGACAACAAAGAATTATATGATTTCTAAAAGTAAATATTTTTACAATGTTGGTTTATAAATTAAATTACTCTTTGTAAGTACTAAATCTTGGTTTCATTTTTAAGAGTTAGTTGGATTTTAGAAGAAATGAATATTTTTGATTGTATACAGGGCCAAACGCCCTGTTGCTCTAGTGGTTTAAGTACTGGGCCTAGTCCTAGGTTCGATTCCCGGGTCCAGCGAAAAGTATGTTTCGAATTTTTCGAACATAGCTCGGGTTTGTGATCACCAATCCGCATTGGGCAAGCGTGGTGATTAATCCTAATCGCATCATAGTAGCGATGTCTTGATTTCTATGATGGAGGCCTTTGCCCTGCAGTGGAACAGTATATAGGCTGATACTACTACAGGGCCAAAAAAATGGACTAGTTTAATAATGATCATAAGTGAGTCGAGTGCATCGTCCCAATAACATATCGCTCTATTCTTGACCTAGGTCAGTTGGCCTAACATTCGCACCGCGACATATTTTCTCTACCCCGTTATCTCGTGTTTTATTCGTTTATGTCTATATGTCTTCCGACGCTAACATGGCTGCACTTAGAACTCGACTCTTTACGATCGTGATGCGCATGTTAGAGAAAACGACATATTAGTCGATATCGACAAATTTCTCGTATCTCTTCCGTGACATATCTCGCGATGGCATGTTAGCCCGACTGGTGTCAAGGCTATTATTTTGTTAATGAGGGTTTTAGTGTGTGAAAAATCCGCTAGATGGAGTACTTTAGGAGTGAGGTGGATATACAAGGTGATTGGTTATTTTTAAACGTGATCTGTCAAAATGTCAATTTGACAAATGAAGCAACCAATGCGGTTGATGTTGCACCTCAGTCCAACAGTAAGCCATTTAGCGGATTATTCACACGCGAAAACCCCCCATTTCAATGGTTTAATTATTAGAAGTGTGGTGTGGTGGTGTGGTGGTGTGGTGGTGTGGTGGTGTGGTGGTGTGGTGGTGTGGCGTCGCACGTACTTGTCGCGCTTGTCGTGGGCGCGGGGCGGCGGCGCGGCGGGGCGCGCGGGCGTGGCGGGCGGGGAGGCGGGCGCGACGTTCTCCTTCTCCTTCTTGTCCGCTTTCGGGGTGCTCTCCTTCTCCGCTTTCGTCTCTAGTTTGCTTTTGTTCTGGGGAACGAGTGGTCTCGTTAACATGTATAAGATTATGTCTAAGCTGACCGTTACGGTTTGTAATAATTACACCGGGCTTTTTCAAAGTCTTACAATCTTTTCAAGTGCATTATAATGCTGGGAATAAAAAAATATACCCTAAGATCATACACGTGAAATCTCAAAACAGCTGAAGGAATTGATCAAATTTGGCCATAATGCTATAAACATTTAAAACTTACACAAGAGTAGTGACCTGAAAAAGTCATAGATCAGTTAAAACAATGTGAATCTATAGCTTTACCGCTACAAAATCGACCTTCCCATGGTTCGCTAGACATGAGAGGGCGGAGTGCGCTTGACCAACCGAAAAAGTATTATCTTTGGGTCAATCAGTGGGAGACGGAGTATGCTTGATCAAATGAAAGCTACAACCTTGCGACTGGGCGAGCTTCAAAGATAACTTTTTCGATTGGTGAAGCACACTTCGCCCCCCACTGATTGGCCCAAAGAAAAAATAAACTACTCCGATTGGTCAAGCGAACTCTCTATCGGTATAGTAGGTATTCCTGCAAGTGTGACTATCTTACTTTGTCAGGTTGTTTCTTGTTAACGGAGGCGACGGGTGGGGGCGCGCTCTTCTCTTCCTTTTTCTTCTTTTTGCACTTGGTGCTCTGCGCCGGGGGCGCCTTCACGTCGGAGGAAGAGCACGAGCCCTGATTGTAAAAGGTAACATATGTTTTACGTAATTAATTTTGCATGTAATTCTGTACAAACCAATCGCAAGATAAAGTGATGGTTGATGATTGAACTGGGAGTGGAAGATTCGATGACATATGACAGGGACATATCGAAGAAAAAGACATACCTAGGAAGGGATGGAAAATGATGATTCGCATTTAAAAATGCAACCCCTCACAGCTGCAGTTGCATAATCTTAATAAATATAAGTAATGGAAACTTGTAACCGAAAAAAAAAATGATTATACATCTGTAAATTTATGAAATAAAATTACTTTTAATGACCTGTAAGATGGCTATTAAAATACCTACTACCATAGGCATCTGTCTCACACGAAAGTTATGTCTGTATCCTGAACGTAATTTTATTGTTTTATGACGAGAAAATAAAAAAAATGTTACTATTGCTACATCCGTGTCCTCCAGAGGGCTTACAACGAAACACTAGCGTAACGAATGAGAACATAATGTCCTATCCAAACAAAAGAGACACACGACCCGTGTGAAATTATGGGGGTAAAGATTTGGTCAAAACTTCTGTTACATTGTAGGGTTTGTAGGTCTTCTGATCCTTCATATCATCTTCGTAAGTTTGTCGTGCCCTGCAGTAAAGTAAAAGTAACCTGTGAGTTGGCGTCGATGCCGGAGTCGCCCTCCTCCTTGGCCTGCGGCTCGTCGTCGGGCTCGCCGCCCTCGGAGCACTCGCCCAGCGCCTTCTCGCTGTACATCGAGTTCTTGTCGTTCTCCGCCTGCAGCTTGCGCCGCTCCTCCTGCAATACACACCACCGGTTGACTATCGACACACTGATTTACACGACCAGGCTCACTGTTCACGGAGCCTGCTCCAGTAAAGTACGCCAACATTGAAGTCCCTTGAAAACCGCGCTTCAATCGCGATTCACAAGAAAACTAAAATTTTAGTTCAGAGTAATGCTGCGAGACTTCTTTCGAGGCGCGGATTCTACTTTTGTATATGCGTACAGAGCACGTGGCAAAATTGGAACTAATAAACGCTTTCCTAGCAAATGTCACATAGGCGACAGGCGATCCGGGGAAATCCTCGGAAGACCAGCGTCGAGGTGTCCATCAGGCTCTTTGAAAATATTCTGACAGACCTTTTTATTGTCACTCAATAATGTCTTATATTTCTGACACATTTCTATACATTTTTTAGTACAACGCCCCTCTGCCAATGTCACTTTTGTGCCGAATAAGCCTTGTCGCACTGTATGCGCCACAGTATGGTCAACAACTTTAATCTAAGTTGAGCCAATTTGAATATACAAGGAATCAACGAAAATACATAAGATCAAAGTAATTAAACTTTTTAAGTTCTTAAGAGTCCTTGCCATTTTGTGATTGTGAGGTTATTTACGTTTTATGCGCCACGCCTTCACCGAGTTATTTACGTCATAGTTAAGCATTGCTTAACAAACTTCACAGGCGTATAATAGACTCGTGTACTGTGTAAATGCCGATAAAATATGCGTATAACGTTAAACCGCCTTCTTCAACTATTTTGTGGCCCAGCTTGATAAATATATTATAGTGAATTGTAACATAAGCATTTTTTGGAAATATTTGGTGTTGCAACAGCACAAATCGGCATTTCAAAATACGGTAAATCTACATCTACTGGCGTTTTCAATCTAAAAAGCGTGTACAAATAATCATTAATATAATTCAAGCAAGTGGTCAAATACTATACAGCCAGGAAAACACCAGTGTACGCATGTTTTCTAGACTTGTCCAAGGCATTCGACCTAGTTTCATACAATGTTCTTTGGGAAAAGCTGAGAAGTGAGACAAGTGTACCTTGCGAAGTAGTATCTTTGTTCCGCTACTGGTACAGCCATCAAAAAAACAGTGTGAGGTGGGCTTGGCGCTTACTCGGATAATGTATGGGTTGGAGTGTGGAGTAAGACAGGGCGGGGTTACGTCTCCTCGACTCTTCAACCTTTACATAAACCGACTGATCGCGGAGCTCACCAGCACCAATGTCGGCTGTCATATTGACGGCGTTTCAGTCAATAATATCAGTTACGCGGACGACATGGTGCTGCTGAGCCCCTCGATAGGTGCGTTGCGTAAAGTAATACGTATTTGTGAGTCCTATGCCGTGACCCATGGACTCAGGTACAACGTGGTTAAGAGTGAGTTTATGGTATTTAAAGCTGGTACAAAGTGTCCTCAATCAGTGCCTCCTTTAACTCTAAATGGTTCTCCTCTTACCGTGTATCACACTTTAAGTATCTGGGGCACTGGGTTACGGAGGACCTATCTGATAATATGGACATTGAGAGGGAGCGCAGGGCGCTGGCCGTCCGCTGCAATATGGTAGCCCGTAGGTTTGCTCGCTGCACTCGGCATGTTAAAAAGACCCTTTTCAGGGCATATTGCCAGTCTTTTTATACGAGCAGCTTATGGGTGGTCTATACACAGCGGGCGTATAGCGCGTTGCGAGTCCAACATAACAATGGGTTTAGGATGCTGATGGGACTTCCACGATTTTGTAGCGCGTCCGGCATGTTTGCCGAGACATATACTGATGGATTTCACGCCATAATAAGGGAAGCGGTCCGCGTCACTTTTACATCGCTTGCGTGAGAGCACCAACACCATCCTTAAAAACTCTGGTGGACAGGTGGGACTCGCCATTGCTGCAATTGCGGCATCCGCTGCGATCTTAGTCGATTAATTACTGTAAGTATATAAACTATACACAGATACATACATACATTATATTTCACTGTATAGAATGCTCGACATTATTTTAACAGTTTCAAGAGTTTTAAGACCCACTATGTAATCAATTTTGTAAAAGAACATCTAGCGATTTAGGAACGTATCATATAAAATTTCTTGCAGTTATGTTTGCTCCTCATAAAATTGAGCAACTCGGGATTTCAGAACAGTGTAAAATTAAAATAATATTTAAAGGCTCGATTACACGCAATGAGCAAGATGAATTTAGATGTTGAGCTTTACTTCGCGAATGAATATCATAGAAACACATCAAACGTATATAAATCTGTCTTTCTTCAATGGGGGCTACCGCGTGTGAAATATCCGCTAGATGGCGTGCCTGTGAACCGAGTTCCAACTTCAACATCATTGGCCGATTTATTCGTTAATTGATATTTTGACATATCACGTCTAAAAATACCCAATCACTTTGTAGATTTTCCGCACGCGATAGCCCCCATTGGCTATCACCTAATGCAGCAATTTATTAACTGAAGATATTTGGGTCGTTCTTCTTTTTTATCGACAATGAGCCCGTCCTCAATAACCTATGAAGTAATTAATTATATAAAAAATATAAGTTACACCATCAAAATATTCCTAATTTACCATGAAATAATGACATTGTTTTATCACCTCGTAGATACTTTAGCATGATTTAACTTTGTAAAAAAATATGTAAAGCGTGACAGAGGTGTATATGGCACTAATTTCGGGGGACGTGACGGAGGTGTTCATTTCAATCTAAAAGTTTTCTTTATCAATTAGATTTTATATCATGTATTAGTCTATATATAAAGTAGTACATTAACGAATATTTAGGACATACTATTTATCATTTGTAGTCTGTTATATAAAAGTTAAATGTTGATTTGTAAGTTTGGCTCATTGTCGATAAAAAAGAAGAACGACCCATTTGACGGATTGTAATAAGCTGATGTGCGAGTGTTAAGGAGTAAGTATAGCTCAGTGCGTGTGATGGTGTGGGCCAACCTCGGTGTCGGCGCTAGGGCTAGACGGCGCGGCGGCGGCGCAGGCGGAGGCGGCGGCGGCGGCCGTGCTGACCTTCTTCTCCATCTTCTTCTTCTTCTTGCGCTCGCGGCGGCGCGCGGCGGCCTGGCGGCGCGTCTCCTCGCGGCAGCGCTCGGCGTCGAGCTCCTCGAGCAGGATGGTCGCGTTCTGGTTGGCGCGCGCCGCCTGCGTCTCCTTGGCCGCGCGGATCACGCGCACGCACTCCTGGCACTTCTCCAGCAGCTCCTTGTCCGATATCGTACATATGTACCTACGGAAATGCGACAGCTGTAGATTACGAGGTTTCTTTTTCACAGTCTTTTGACCGTGGGGGAGCCACGCTTCGGCATGAATGGGCCGGCTCGACCGGAGTGATACCACGGCCTCACAGAAAACTGGCGGGAAGCAGCAAGAGGCAAAGGTTGGCAGCGCACTTGTGACTCCACTGGTGTCGCGGGTGTCCATGGGTGGCGGCAATCGCCTACCATCAGGTGATCCGTCTGCTCATCTGCCACCTATCACATAAAAAAAACCTTTCTATCGAGTTATCAAAATTCTAAATTTGCAAAGCACGTGTTGCTCGTCACACCTCATCACCTATACTCGAGCCAAAGACCCGTGGCAGACTGTGCCATACAATGCTATATGACACCGACTGCCACGAGTCTGCGTTTAGTATTGTAGCGTTCGGTACTTGATGCCAGACGTAACCGAGATGTCAGACAGCGACGCCCTATCAACCGCTGATAGGATTTAATAATACGACGTGTATTGCTACCGAATGCGTTTATTACACTTATTTTAATTATTCGATTTTATCAGTTATATCAGTTAAGGATCACTGCTCAAGTCAAAAATTTTTTTTATCGATAACTGTCAAAAGAAATGCCAACTGAACATTCAACGTACCGTACGTACCTTGTCATTTCCTGGTCAGAGGGGAATTGCGTAACTACGCCAACCATCCATTTCACTACTTTAGTATGGCCCTTTCTAAAAGCAGCCATTAGGCACGAAACCTGAAAAAAAAAATAGACACACATAAAAAAAACCTTGAGCATTTATTTACTTTCGTTTACAGTATCAACATAGTGTTCGTAGATAGATGAGATTAGCGATCAGCGTGTCATTCCTGGTTGTTCCCGAAGCCGCCGCTATGGAACCCGTACGTTTAGACCATGGTTTGGTGATTAAATTGAAGCGACTCTCCTCTGATCTCAGAACAGGGAACCTGACAAACTGGACCATTTTTACACGTTCAGAATCATTATATCAATAACTTTCGGTGTCCAAGTAATAATTAGTTACCTTTCTATTGTCTTGTGAGTCAATGTCGGCACCGGCGGCGTAGAGCATCTCCACGACCGTGAGATGTCCACCGTTCGCCGCCAGCCATAAGGGGGAGTTGCCTTTTTTGTTTTTCACCTCCACTGCCGCTCGCCTGCACGGGAAAAAAATAGATAATTACATGCGTTTACTGTTCAACTAAACTGACAGATGTCAATGTGTCATTCTCATACGTTATTGTATTTTTTTAAAGACGTTAAATGATTTTGACATTTGCATCAGCCAATTTAGTTGACGTAATATAACATCTGAGGGATTCAGCGGGTAGGGCTAAAACAAGCCGCGTGGCTGATGCAATTCAAAGGTTTTAAATTAGTGTCTAGTAGTTTTTAGTGTACAAATTTTGTGTTTATTTGTGCATTAAAGTGCCGAAAAGTGATCCTAATAATAAGAATAGTTGGATTGTATCTTTTTTAACACTGATATTGTGTGTCGAGTGCGTTGTCTCGTCACAACTTGCTTGGACCTAATAGTCTTAAAACCAGCGATTGCTTTTAGAGTGATATCCGCTGAATCCGTAGGTCGATAAAACACCGGCGTTTTATTGGGTGACTTTGACTGACTTCGACTGTTGACTACTTACTTATTCTCAATAAGTTACTTGACATTGGCGAATTTTCTTCGGGTAGAGCCATATTAAAAAAAAAACGAATAACCTAGAAGTGGCGTTTGACGTTTTGTTGTTTATAATAATGGTGACGTAGAACCATGGCCGACGGGGTTTTCAATCAACAAAAAAAAAGTAAAAATATAACGGGTTTAAGTTGTATTTTTACAGTAATCCCTTATTTATATTTATTGAAGTTTATATATTTCGGACAATTGTACGCAACATTATTTGAATTAAAAGTTATTTTTATAAATGGTGACATGAGGCAACTTACCTATTATGCGCACTAAACTGACAGATGTCATTGTGTCATTCCCATACGTTTTGGCTTTTTATTTGAAGACGCAAAATGATTTTGACATTTGCATCTGTCTGTTTAGTTGGCATAGTATAACATCAGAGTCGAGTGAGCGTGGGTGGGTAGCGCGTAGAGGGTAGTGTGGGTAGGTACCTCTGCAGCAGCAGCTCGACGAACTTGGTGTGCCCCTTGTCGGCGGCGATGGTGAGCGCGGTGTCGCGCGAGGAGGGCACGGGCGGCGCGTTGACGTCGGCGCCCTTGTCCAGCAGCACGCGGCCCACCTCCACGTAGCCGCCGCTGGCCGCCTCCATCAGCGGCGTGAGGCCCGTCTTCGCGCGGTGCTCCACGTTCGCCTTGCGGTCGAGGAGCAGGCTCACCACCTCGTGCCGGCCTGGGGAATGGTACGTTTTCATTTACTCTTCGATTGGACGATATACATTATAGAGTGTATCGGTAAACAGTTATATCCTGATGGCCTACAACAAACCGAAATTTAAAATTGAATCGGGGTTCCCCTCCCTTTCAGGAGGAGCTGAATGCCAGCAACTTTATGCAAAACAACAGTGACCAAAGAACGATCGGAGTTGCGAATATTTGGAGCCACTCCAGCAGTGAAATCAGAACAGGTAATGGACAACATTTCATATTTTTAACATGTCCATATTGTTTTTTTATATGAAAATAGACATAAAATGAACGGACCCATATTTTTTCTTTTTTCAAAATTTGGCCATTTTCATGCATAAAATAATTATTAAAGTTCTTTTTATTCTAAATAGACGTAAGCGCCAAATGACGTCATCAGACGGCTGAATACAGCGATATTCCTTTGCTTATCATTGTTTTAATAAAAAAAAGGTACTACTGTCAAAGGTAAATAATACTAGTGTCAACATTGTCAACGTCATTCATACATTCAACGTTGACAAGTTGTCTTTTTTTGACAGTTGCATGTCATGGGTTTGGCATTTCGTAAATTTAAAACTATAATGTGCTAAGCAAGCAATATTTTACATTCTGCCGTCCGATGACGTCATCTTACGTTTTTTAGTTTTTAATTTTTTTCTCAGTAAATAAGCAATATAAAAAAATAATAAATATATATTCGCGCAGCGGAAAAGTAAATAAAGAAATGGTATTTTTTGTTTCAGAGCTTAGCAATTTTGAAATGTTGTCCATTAATTGTGTCTCGGGGATGGCAGATGCACGGTAGAGAAAAGATATCAGTCTTCCTGTCCACTCACTGCATGCTATTATTATACAATTCACACTATAGTAAGTGACGGTACCTTGGAAGCAAGCGAGCGTGAGGGCCGTGTTCCGGTTGGTCTCGATCTGCGCGTTGATGTCGGAGCCGCAGTCCAGCAGCAGGCGCACGGCCGCCGTGTGCCCGTTCATGGCCGCCAGCATCAGCGGCGAGATGCCCAGCTTCGAGCCCGTGCGGGAGTTGATCTCAGCCTATACATTAATAACACGCAGTTAAAACCTCGACCTTGAGGGAAATTCAAGAAAATTGTTTCATAGCCAATCGCCCCCGCATGCTGAATCCGCATACGGACATAAAGCGAGTTTAGCGAGTGCAGGTAAGTTGAAAGTTCAGATCAGATCAATGTTAAAGCATCTTCAACTTCAAGTTGAAGCATCTTCCGGATGATGTTAACGCCCTTGGAGACGGCGATGGTAAAAGTCGTATCTTCTTAGAACCTTCTCCATGGGATAGAATGAGGCTACATTCCTATGCTAACCTGCTTGTGCGCGCTTCGGCTGAGGATGAGCTCGTCGGCCTAGTAGCGGCCGCCGTTTGGACTTGGTACAAGTAGGAGGGTTTAGTAGAGAGTCCTAAAGGCCTGGTGTTGTAACAGTAACTGGATGATGTTAACATAGCCCCCTGAAGCGGCTAGCGAGAGGGGCGTGTAGTCCGGAGACGTTCTTATGCTCCTTATTCGTTCCCCGGCTGAGGATGAGTTTGACGACCTCGTAGCGGCCGCCGCATTGACTCAGTATACGACGAAAGGGTTTACTTGGTGGGGTAACAGCACCCGCATGGTGTTGCCTAATCCCCCAAGTGGCGAGCTAGAGGGGCGTATAGTCGGAGACACTCTTATTCGCCCCTCGGCTGAGGATGAGCTCGACGTAGAACGAGACAAACAAAGAAGTGTTTACCTGGTGGTGTAATAGCAGCCGGATGATGTTGACATATCCCCCAGAAGCGGCGAGCGAGAGGGGCGTATAGTCGGAGACGTTCCTGTGCTCCTTGTTCGCTCCCCGGCTGAGGATGAGTTCGACGACCTCGTAGCGGCCGCCGCTGCAGGCCAGCGACAGCGGCGTGTCCTTGGTCCGCTCGGACTGCGCCTCGATGTCCGCGCCGTGGTTCAGGAGGATCTCCACGATCTTCTCGTGGCCTGCCGTCGCCGCTAGTATTAGCGGGGTGAAACCCTGTAACGGATTCTTTAGTTGATATTACGAGTATTAAGCGATGAGATAGGTACATACATACTTTTTCTGTAATGTATATATTCATACAACATCTTACACATTGATCGAATTCCATAATGAGTTTAAGCACTCATTGTGATGGATATCAAACAACAGATTGACTACTGTGACACCCAGACTTTTGAACAAACACGAGTGTGTTTTGGCGCGTGAGGCAGGGTTTTTCTATGTAATAAGTGTCAGACTAATTACCTAATGGTAAGCGATTCCGCAATCGCCGCCCATGTACACTTTCAACGCCAGTGGATTCACGAGTGCACTGCACCTTTAAACCTCTTTTCCCCAGATTGGATTTCTGAAACCCTCATTCACTCGGCGAAACACAGCATACACGACACGTTGTTTCACGATGTTTTTTGCGAGGTCGTCGTATCACCTCGGCCAAGCTGGCCTATTCATAGATTACTATATTTTGTTCATTTTAGCGTCATATGGATGGCAGATGTCAAAGTAATTTTTCACATACAAGCTGTGCGGATAAAGAATGGGATCAGAAATGGCGGCGCATCTATTCACTTCTCGCTCGCACACTATTTGCGTCTATACTCGCACTCGTGGGGTGTGAGTATAGACGCAAGTAGTGTGCGAGCGAGAAGTGAATAGATGCGCCGCCATTTCTGATCCCATTCTTTATCCGCACAGGTAGTAAGTCTTTTTCTAACGTATGAGTATGAGTCATGCACGACTTGGCCCTGGTGTCTGGCTGGACAGACAAAGGCGGTTACCTTCTTGTCCCGGTGCTCGATGTCGGCGCCGCGGCTGAGCAGCAGCTCGACGAGGTCCTCGTGGCCGCCGGCGCAGGCCAGCGTGAGCGCGGTGTCGTGGTTGGAGTCGGTCTCGCCGTCCACGT
Organism: Marasmia exigua; assembly: GCA_019059595.1. Lineage (NCBI taxonomy): Eukaryota > Metazoa > Arthropoda > Insecta > Lepidoptera > Crambidae > Marasmia > Marasmia exigua. The sequence goes on from CM032471.1 coordinate 5,551,595, forward strand.
CCATGGCGGAGTAGGCGGCCGGCGCGCCCTCGGCGCCGCGCGCGCGCGCCGCCGCCGCCCCGCCCGCGCCCGCGCCCGCCGTCGCGCCCGCGCCGTACCGCGCGCCCGCGCACCGCCCCTGCGGGAACATAAGCATTACTAAGCGTTTCTATCAAAACATACTACCTGTTGTGATTAATTTACCTAAATTATATTTCTAAACTGCATATTCACCGACCTAACGTACGTACGTACATAAGTACAGTCAGAATCAAAAGTAGCTGAACATTTTAGAACTTTGTCACACTAACTATTGCGCAGTTTTAATAAGTGTTTGACTTACTCAAGCTGCGCAAAACTTAGTGTGACAAAGTTCTATAATGTTCAGCTACTTTTGATTCTGACCGTACCTAGTACATAAGTACCTATGATCTAAGAAATCTTTAAAGAACTTTGCGTTTATATACTTACTTGCCGTTATGCTTTGAATAAGGTGTTTTTAAAAGGACCTCCAGTCCTTTTGGTGGGCGGTATGTTGTGATTAATTTACCTAAATTATATTTCTAAACTGCATATTCACCGACCTAACGTACGTACGTACATAAGTACCTAGCTATAGATCAACATCATCTATGCGACACCATAGCACGCGTATTTAAAAGTGTCTTAGAAATTATTTTTTAGTCGCCAATAAAATTGCTACAAGACACACGTATTTCTCTTCCTCCACCCCTTCAAGCAAAAGTGCATCTTATTACATTCAACACTACCTAAACTCTCATTTATCATTATCCTTATCATTTTCCTTCTTTTTCAAAAAAGCAGATTTACGAGAGGATATAAAAGAATCGGCTTCCAATGGAGTAAAGGATTTTTTGAGATGGGAGGGGAGTCTGGATCGGGAGGTTCAATGTTCATTTTGGACCAACTAAAGTAAAATATTTATAAACTTACCAATATACAAAGAATACACACACAAAATATATAAATAATTAAGTATTTACAATAAATACAATGAGATTTAAAATTAAATATTGATATCCTCCAACCGATTACGGCTACGGCGGCCAATCTCAACGATCAGCCACGTACGCAGGATATATTATAGTACTCAAGTGTGTGCGCAAACACAAGTGCACTCTCTATTCCCTTACCCTCATATTCCGATGGGACACTACTGTGACACGACCAGAGAGGGATTGGGCGCAGGACCAACGGCTTAACGTGCTTTCCGAGGCACGGGGGTACAAGACCGCCAATTTCCAGACTCCGGGCTGCCACTAAGAATTTCTTACCGAAAACTTAGGTACAAATTTTTGGCCCGACCCGGGGATCGAACCCGGGACCTCTTGCGCAGCCGTCGCTTTAAAGTGCGACCCACTGACCACTGCGCCACCGAGGCAGTCAAAAAAAATTAAATATATAAAATAAATGAAAACCAAGACCGCCCTTTTCAACTTCCCGCCAAACCTCAAACTCTCATTTTTAATTCGGCGAACTAATATGACCAGTGTCAATGTGTCATTCCCATAAATTTTTGTTACTTTTGACAGATGCAAAGTGTCAAAATGTATGATGGGAACTTGATGTTTGCTGTCAACCGTCAGTTACAGTAAAAATCTGAGTTTGGTAATTTTTGGTAATTGCTATAGTTAATTATTAACTAGTGGCAGAATATACAGAAACTAAGCTTTATTGTTAAACATTAATGATACTATATTTTAAGAAATAAATAATTTCAATTAAATTATTCGAATGATTCTGTAAGTAGTATTCGAAAGATCATTCGAATTTGAATAAAAAAGTCTTAATTCGGATGACTTTTTGTTAAATTAACATTTTGTTTTGGTGGGGCATCGTTACATTTTTTGTTGTTGAAGTTAAATTAAAGTGTCAATCAAACAATACTTTTAATTGTAAATTTGTAGAACCGCGTACACATTCATTCGTATAATAAGATACCAATGTATTTTAAACGTATCAACTAAGGGGCGGGCTTGTGCTTATGCTTTTATGGGATGTTACAACATGCTTTCGCTTGCGTGGTAGCATAGGCGCAAGCCTACCTTAGCGCCTCCTTTTGAGGCACTAAGGGGGCGTGGTCTTGGGGGTAGCGCAACAGTCGTGATGATCCCCAAGGCAAGTGTGGTGGACTAACCTGTTCGAGGTTGCCGGCCCTACTATTGGTCTGATCAGGTCGGGGTCAGACGTAACCGAAACCACCATGCGCTTTAATGCAGAGATGGCGAGGTCATGTCTCTGCGTGTCCATCATCAAACAAGAGCAGATGGTGGATAGCAATGACCTCCCGCGTGTTTGTGCCGTGCGCGGGGACCCGTACGAGGGGATGAAGGAGTCCTGGTGGCTGAGTGGGCAACGAGCCGGCGGTTGTTGCACGCTGCCCGCAACACTCCACTTTGGTCCGGAGTTCCCTTTACACGGGCGGCCATGGAGTAGCTAACCATGGCCAATCGGCTGCGACACCCCGTAAGAGGGCTGTCAAGCGAGGTGTGGGCGTTGGGGGGGGGCCGCCGGTGTGGCACGTGCCCCGGGGTGGGCCATGACATAGTCTCGTGACATGGTAGCTCTGGGGACTTCATGCCGCATGCAGGCGCGTCTCTATCCCAACATCTCAGACCTATACCGGAGGAGTAGCCCTGGCGATCGCTCGCGGAAACGAGCGACGTCCCCGACTTGCGGACTCCAAGGTGGGTGGGGAGCTCCAAAGGTGAAACCTTTAAAGAACACGTAATGGAGAAAGAGACCAAGAAACACGCCAACCAGCAACCGAAGAGGAGCGAAGCTGCGTCAAAAGATGCGCCCTCCAACAAGACGAAACAAGTGGCAGCGTCAACAGATGCGCCAAAGAAACACAGAACAATTGCGGCTGCGTTCATGGATGCGCCCTCAACATCAAGTGGTAAGAACACCTCCAAAACGGTAGCGTCCGTGGCTCAGGGGAGGAGAGCAACCGACAAGAACACGCCAATCCCGGCTACTTTCAAGTCACAGCTCTCTTTCTCCAACACCACGGAAGCAACCAACCAAACACACACTGAGACGCCAGGGACAGCTCACTCTACTGCTTTACCAAGGACAGTACCGCCAGAAGATGTAGCTAACAAAACTACGTCGGACAGCGGGAAATCCAAGGGGCACGAAGGTGGGCTGTCCAGGGCCGCCTCAGTGGACGAAATCTCAGACCCAAATAACACCACAATAATAGATATGTCTTCACTTACAGAAGCAATCAACGACAACAACCCATGGAGAACCGTCTCCCGACAAAATGCAGCCAAAAACCAGCGAAACAAGGAAACAGTCGTGGCATCTTTATGTACCGCCGGGAATGTGCCAACGGGACGAGCGCGACCCGAAACCCAACCAACGGCAGTGCACCCAGAGGGAGCAACCGCTGGGGGAATCGGGACTGCGCAACCCGTGAAGCGCAGCATGAGACCCAGGGGTCGTAAGAAGCCACGACACCGTAGCCTACAAGAAACCAAAGAACAACCACAACAACAACAAAAGATACCCCAAAAAAGAGCCAGACCCGAGGACACGGTGACCCCAACCGGAGAGGGCAAAAAGGCAAAAGCCAGCTGGCCTCGACCAAGAGGAGCTTTCAGCTATGCGGAGGCAGCGGCTTATAAAGACAACCACCTTTGTACTGCGGTCATGACACAACCCTTCATGGACATGTCGCAGGAACAAGCAGAAACAGTAAGAAGAACAATTGAAAAGAAACTGCGAGCTGTGATGATGGCAAACCCAGCCACTCCCGCCGACATCAACCTAGGAATCCTACGATTCAGGGGAAGGGCACATTTCGCTGATGGTGTACTCAAGACCTGGTGCGAAAATGAGTACACTCTGGCGTGGCTCACGCAGGCCGTAGGGGAACTTGAGTCACCCATCAGCGACACCAAGCTAGTCGTCCGCCCCCAGTCGGAGATTCCACAAAAAACACCAGTCTCGCTCTTCGTACCAGGACACGAGGAGACGGACTCAATTAAGGACCTGATAACACTTCTGGACAGACAGAACAGCCACCTTAAAATCAGCACATGGGCGCTCACTCACACACGCCAAAGGAAAGAACCGGAAGGCATCAATCTGTTCTTCCGGGTACCGGAGTCGGATGTGGAGACGCTCAAAGCAAACGAACGCAGGATATACTACTTGCTGGGGAATATCTATGTACGATTCATAGACATAGAGACTCCCCAGGAAGCGGACACCGCAAAACAAGAACCGCCAAAGGAACAAGAAAATACCCCCACCGTACCAAAGCCAAAAGCTGCAATGGACGCGGAGCGCACCCCAACTCCTACAGAGATGGAGCCAGCGCCCTCCTTCCAAGCAGCGACAGAAACAGAGGATGCAGAGGAAGCAACTGAAATGGAGGTGGAAAATCCGAGGACATGCAATTTGACCTCGGATGACGACTACTTTCCCGAGAGGGGGGGGAGTGACAGCGAAAGCTGCCTCAACTCCTCCCCTCTGCGGGAGAGCTAACGTCCTCCAAACAAACCTCCAGCACAGCCAAACTGCAACGGCTACCCTACGCAGAGTGCTGGAGACAAGCCCCCAAACAATCGTTCTGATCCAGGAGCCGTGGATCAGAAAAAACAACATATGCGGACTGAATAACTTCGGAGGAAAACTAATGGTGGATTCCTCAGTAAGTAACCCCAGAACTTGCATACTTGTACCAAAACATGTACCCAACCTACTGATAAATGAATTCTGCTCAAGGAACTTAACAGCTATCAAACTCACCAGATCAGAACAGCAACTCCCTGACGTCGTCCTAGCCTCGGCGTACCTGCCAGGCGACGAAGACGTCCCACCGCCTGAGCTCGCCTCCTTGGCTGAGCATTGCGAGAGGGAGAAGCTAGAGCTTATCATCGGGATGGACTCCAACGCTCATCACACCTTATGGGGTAACAAAAAAACCAACAGCCGAGGTGAGGAACTACTTAACTTTATTTTTAACAACAATCTCTGCTTAATCAACAAAGGCTCAGAGCCGACATTCATAAACTCACGCTCACAAACAATTATAGACCTAACTGTAACAACAATACAAACCTCACAGTACATTAGTGACTGGCATGTTTCAAAAGAAATATCATGTTCGGACCACCGGTGGATCCGTTTCACAATAAATATGAAATTACCAAAACCACAACCTAGAAGGGTACCACACAAGACTGATCAGGCTAAATTTACAAGACTGGTCAGATCGGCGATAGGCACCCAAAACAAAACAATAAATGAACTAAATATAAACGACATTGACAAACATGTAAACCAACTAACATCTATACTCACAGATAGCTATGAACAATCCTGCCCCCTAACAATGCCCAAACTAGAAGGGAGACAACACTGGTGGTGTACTGAACTTGAAAGGCACCGCCAGAAAATCAGAAAACTTTTCAACACAGCAGCAAACAAACTTCAACAAGTATATTGGGATAAATACGCCACAGCCAGAAGAACATACAAAAAACTCATACGCAATAGGAAACAAGAATGCTGGAGGAACTTCTGCACCAGCATTGAAAACAACAACCAAGCAATCAGAGTCAAATCGTGCCTCGCTAAAGACACGAGCCACTCAATTGGCTGCCTCAAAAAACAAGACAACACCTACACTAAAACAGACTCAGAAACCAGTGAAGTACTGCTGACAACCCACTTTCCTGGCTGTCTAATTGAGAACTGTAAACAATGGCAACCATATACAGAAAGAAATGCTAACCAGCAAGATTGGGAAGTCGCAAAACGTATTATCAACAAAGAAAAGGTAATATGGGCCATAAACTCATTCCTCCCATTTAAATCCGCAGGCCTAGACGGAATCTTCCCGGGGCTTCTAAAATGGTGCAGTGGCATCATAGCTGATCATCTTGTGACAGTGTTCCAAGCATGCATAGCTCACCGCTACATACCATTAAAATGGAGAGAAGTAAAAATAATATTTATCCCCAAACCAGGTAGGGGTGACTATACTCAGGCTAAATCTTTCAGACCCATCAGCCTCACCTCGTTTCTCCTGAAAACCCTGGAGAGACTCGGAGAAAGAGAGATAAGAAGCCACCTAGCAGTATATAAACCCCTACACCCCAACCAACACGCCTACAGCGCAGGCAAATCAACAGAATCAGCTCTGCACAGCGTAGTCGCTTGCATAGGAAGTTCGCTGAAAATAAAGCAAATGACCCTAGGTGCCTTCATTGACATTGAAGGCGCCTTTGACAAGACCAACTTTTCAAGTATATGCGGAGCTCTGACCGAGGGTGGAGTTGCCCCAACTATCATAGAATGGATAAACAACATGCTAAGACAACGAGCCATACAAATTACTGTAAACACCACCACAAGGGGCATAGTGAACAGAGGCTGCCCACAAGGAGGTGTCCTATCACCACTGCTGTGGAATTTGGTCGTCAACGAGCTCATAACAGAGCTCAACAACAACAACTTCTACACGGTGGGGTATGCAGACGACATAGCAATACTAATAACCGGGAACTTCGAAGGCACCTTATGTGACCTCATGAGGAAAGCCTTGAATATCGTGGAGAACTGGTGCCTACAACACGAGCTCTCTGTAAACCCCAAAAAGACCGAACTGGTCATGTTTACAAACAAAAGAGTACTGGGACCACACAAACTTCCGAAACTCTTCAACACCGAACTAAAACTAAACGATCAAGTAAAATACCTAGGGGTAATCCTCGACAGTAAGTTACTATGGAACAAGCACCTAGACAACAAAATAGAAAAATCAACCATTGCCTTCTACCAATGCAAGAAAATGCTAGGAAGCAAATGGGGAATATCACCCAAAATAACTCTTTGGCTGTACACGGCCGTAATTAGACCAATGTTGACCTACGGCGCGCTGGTCTGGTGGCCCAGAACGGAGCTGCGGTCGGCCATCACCAGACTGGAACGTTTTCAGAGGTTAGCGTGCTCATCTGCAAGTGGATGCATGAAAACGGCACCCACGGCTGCAGTGGAATTAGCCCTACAAATAACACCGCTGGATCTATTCATACAGCAGGAGGCGACCATGGCAGCCGTCAGACTGTTGCACCTAGGTCTTTGGGGTAAAAACCACAACAGTCCACACACCACAATACTAAATAAAGCAATAATCCACCAACCGCTCATAGTAGCACCATGTGATCGAACACCGATCCAATACATTTTCGAAAAAAACTACGAGATTGAACTAAGAGAGGAGGAGAGGGACCAATCGACGGTAAAGGAAGTGCGCATTTACACGGATGGGTCTAAAACAAAAATAGGCTCTGGAGCAGGTGTACACTCCCTCGACCTCAATATAAACACCCACATAACTCTAGGCCTACACAGTTCAATATTCCAATGTGAATGTGTGGCCATAACAGAAGCAGCTAAAGCCGTACACCGGCGCTGTCTGGAAAATTACCACATAAAAATTATATCGGACAGCGCGTCAGTCCTAACGGCCTTGAAAAACAAACATACCAATTCAAAACTAGTGCTGGAATGCCACCGGGCCCTGAAACAGATATGCAACACAAATAAAATTATACTGCAATGGATCAAAGGACATAGTGGATCACTAGGCAATGACGCTGCAGACGCGCTCGCTAGAAGAGGGTCAGAGATGGAAGTGGAGGGCCCGGAGCCACTCCTACCCCTACCCTTCTCGCAGCTACGTACCTGGATTCGCCAAAGATCCACAGCACAACAAAACCAGAGATGGTCGCAAAACGCAGGCTGTAGGCAGTCAAAAATAGCGCTGCCAGCAATAAACCCGCGACTCGCAAAACGCCTTAAAAACCTCACAAGGAACAATCTTAAAGTAATGATAGGGTCAATCACGGGCCACTGCCCCTTAAACAAACACTTGTTCACAATAGGCGTGACAGACAGCCCTCTATGCAGAGGGTGTTTTAACGCGGAGGAATCAGTTACACACGTAATCCTGGAATGCGATGCTGTGACCGCCCAACGCGAACAAATCCTCGGACCGGTGAGGTCGCTCCGCGAAGCCTGTGAAGCTCCCAGGAAACTTCTGCGCTTCTGGGCGGAGCTGGGCTGGCTTCATTAGTCAGTCGACCCATCACGTACAATGGACCGAAAGAGAGTCTAAGTGCGGAAAAGGGAGTCCACATTACATTACATTACATTACATTACGTATCAACTAAAATACATAGTTATTGATCACAAACTAAATAGTTATCGAGTTTCATAAGTTAGGTTATGAAGCTATATTACCCGAATATATGATAAAATAAAAAAGGAAACTCACCTTGACTTTCTTCTTGAGAGCCTGGTTGGACGTGTGATGGTGAGGCTGGTGAGGCTGGTGAGGCTGGTGGGGCTGGTGGGGCTGGTGGGGCTGGTGAGGCTGGTGGGGCTGGTGGGGCTGGTGCGGCTGCGGCTGGGGTTGCGGTTGTGCGTGGGCGGGCTGCGGCTGCGCGGGCGGCTGCGGCTGGAGCTGAGGCTGGGGTTGGGGCGGGGGCTGAGGCTGGGGCGCGGGCGGCGGCTGGGCGGGCGGCTCGCGCTTGGCGGGCGGCGCGGGCGGCGCGGGCGGCGCGAGCGGCACGAGCGGCGCAATCGGCACCGTGGGGTCGAAGGGGGGAGGCGGGGCCGCACCGCCCATCGCCGCCGCCACCGCCTGCATGCCGTACACGGCTCCTCGGAGGTACAGGTATCTGACGACGGACAAATGTCTTCGTTTTAGGGTCCCTTCTTCACGTCATTCTGTCGTAACGAATTAAATCTGGCGCTGACGAACCTTTGGCTGAAAAATACTATCTATACCCAAAACTGGAATTCACGACCAAAAAGCTACTACAATATTGCCACTGCAATAAAATGATCGGACAATACACAATAAACACCTATTTTCTAAAAACATATGCTGACGTAATATATTTATTGGTAATTTTAATTCTATAATATAAAGAAGTAATTTTATTGACTTATTTTCCCATTAATACAAGACGCTTTATTAAAAACTTTATCATCCGTAATGTTTGGTAGAAAAGCTGGTATTGAGCTTGTGTCACTTCAGGTGCTAATAACATTTGGTACAACATTTGAATTTACATGTTGTTGTTTTGTGCTGTGAGCGCAGCAAAGTGATTAATATAAGAATTTTTGAATTACATCGTTTTTAACTCTGCTATTGTGTTTTGTTGAATGAGTTGTCACAAGAATAACTTGCTAGGACTTGTGAGAGTCTTAAAACCTGCGATTTCGTTAAAAGTAGTCTCGGCAGAATCCTTAGGCCGATAAAACGATAAACGTCCCCGTTATATTGAGTAACTGAGACTTCGACTGTTGACTTTATCATAACATCACTTAACAATTTTCCTTACGAGTTATTTCGCTTAATAACGCCTAAAATATAAAACATGTGCAAAAATGGACGAATTAATTACTGAAGTGGTGGATTTTTTTTGTACAATTGACCGAACTAGATTTCGTAGTGAGAGATTCTGATATTAGTAATGGTGAAGATGAAGATTAAACAGAACAATTAATAAAAAAATGGTTGTATTTAACTTTTCCATACTGTCTTAATAATATGCCTCACTTTCGTAGGTGTTCATGTGTAATTCAATGTGTTTAAGTTCTTTACAGTAAGATTTGTCGATGTTAGTTGAGTTGAAAATTAAGAATTAAGTTTCTATTTTTTTTAAGAAAATCTATATCATGAATTGGGCCAGCCTTATACTAAGAAAAAAAAACATAACAAAAAAGTTGGCAAAACCTGAAAACTTGATTTGACAATGACATAAGTGACGTTGATAGATTTGACAGTGACGTATCTGTCGTAGTTTTTTTGGTCTTGAATTCCAGTTTCGAGTATAGTATCTACTAAGACGGAAGTCCTTTACACCTCTCCTTGAGAGTTAACACACATACATTATCGTACTGGTCCTAACGGTGGAGAATCCTTGGGTTCGGACCTTCAGGCACTGTTTAGAAGGCCTGCTTCTCTGCAGCCAAGGAGGAGTGACGGCAACCACAATGTTATCTATTTGCTGTATTCGTGTATCTGAGATAATCTTAGTCAGGACCTCAGGCTCAAAAGTGGTTCATTCGTCACACGTGTTGTGAACTTTTACAATATTAATGGTTTAATAAAGTCGTGAAAATAATAGTGGCACTACTACCGCTTACGTCATAGGCTATAGTAACCCCATAGGTTATAAAACGTGGAAACTCCGTTAGTTCCTCAAAACTCCGTTCTAACGAGTTTCTTAGGGCCGATTTCACCGTCAAAATTGAACGCGAACAACGCGTAAACGCGATCAATGCGAGCGAAAACAAAGGAACGGAACTCAGTTTAGCGCGTAGACAGAGTTCAAGTGAATTGATCGCGTTCAATTTCAACGGTGAAATCGGCCCTTAGCCTATTTATACAGGCTGAGTCAGTGATTCCAAATTTGTCTTCACCTCCGAAATCAACAAAGGTCTTAATATCCCAAAAAAAACACATTACATAGAGAAGTGACGACAACATCAACTCACCGATCGAGCTCATCGCTGGGCAGGGGCACCGGCAGCGCGAAGTGCGGCTGCAGCTCCGACTGGGGCTGTTGCTGCAGTTGCTGCTGCGGCTGCGACGGGGGTGCCTGCGGCTGCGGCTGGGGCGGCTGGGGCGGCTGGGGCGGCTGGGGTGCCTGGGGTGCCTGGAGCGCCGGAGCTGCCTGGGGCGCGTGGGGTGCCTCCGTCTCGCCCGACGACAGCGCGAGCGCGCCGGGGCTGAGCACCCCCGTGGGCGACGAGGGCCGCACTCGGTACTGACACCCGCCACTCACTTGCTGCTGTTAATTTGTTTAACATTATGGTAAGATCATTTTAACAAAGCTTATCTAAGAATGTAATTCCCGGTTGCGTCCAAAGCTGTGAAGGAGTATGAGCCCGGAGTGAGCCTAGACCATGATTAAGGGAACTGGGAGTCTGATAATTACATTTTTGATCATTTTAATAACCAAGACTTAAAATTAACATTATATTTTTATTTACTTAGCAATTTATTATAAGTTTCGTAACTGAATAGCAATCATTCATCATAACTTATTTCGGCTAAAAGCTAAGAGAACAATCAAAATGAAATTGTAGTTTTGTATGGAGATAACAAACAGATGAAGTTTTAAAAAGTTTAATTTGATTAAAATGCCAATACTACTTAACACAAAAGGAATAATTTTTTTCTATCTGATTTGCAGATTGAGACAAAATGTGATCTTAAATCAATATTATTTTAAATGTTCAGAATTGCATAAATAAATAAAAAAATAAAATGTGCGGGCAAGTACCGTATCATCGGTTCGAGTCAGCATAATTTTAGTTGCATTCTATATTAATTATAATATAAAATCAAGTCAGTTCGCACATACATTTCAAGCATTCAAGTCGCGCGTTCTCACCTAACCATCTATTTGTAGAATTTATTTAAACAAATTCAGAATACAAGTTTTATTACAAATTATACTACAAACATTTCCTCTATTATTTCGACTCACCCCTATCAAGTACTACGGCATCCCCGTACATATATATTAAACCTTTTTGTTAACGAATTCTGTCAATGACAAATAACTGGCCGTATTTAGTTTATTTTTTATGAAAAAAAAAAAACTAGCTGTCATTGCTATTCTGCCAAGAAAATGTTGCAGTCGGTAGTGAACATTAAATATTCTTTAAGTACTTGACTAATTAGTTGTAACTTGTGTATCTAATAAGACAGGTAAAGAAAGTATTTGATTCGTGAATAAATACCGTGAGGTCGAGGTGGTGGTGGTGATGATGGTGGTGGTGGTCGGGACGCGCGGCCCAGTCCTGGCTGAGCGCCTCCTCGGCGGCGGCCAGCAGGCGACGCGTCTGCCGCTCCGAGCCGTCCGCCTCCGCGCCCGTCCCGCCCGCGCCCGTCGATCCGCTCGGAGACCCGCACTTGGCCGACAGGATCTCGTGCGACTTCTGCTGCATCACCTGCGAGCGTCACCGCATCATTCAGAGAATACGCGATCACACCACCCCGCGCGAGAGGAAACCTAACCGACGATTGCTCGGAGACATGAGATTATTAGTTTTGTGTTCTTTACGCACTGTTGCACATTCACGCCACTGACCTCCGCATAGACAAATACGCTAGACTGTCTATGCGTTACAAAATGGCTAATATTTATTTGCAAAAAGAGTTATTACCGTACTAAAGATCCTGCCATCCCGTTCCAACACGCAATGTTAAAAGGAGCTGACACGAGTTTTGTTCCGGGACTATCCTTAGTTCACGATTTGTAATAAGGGGGGCAGTCTTCTCACAGAAGAAGTTCAGAGTAGACTCGCCAGTGTTCTCTAGTCGCAATCCGCGCTAAAATGGCGATTTGAAGTGGTTCAAATCCTTTTTTTTATGAGATAGGGAGGCAAACGAGCAAGCGAGACCTGATGGTAAGAGATCCCCGCCGCCCATGGACATCAGCCACACCAGAGAGAGAGTGGAGATGCGTTGCTGGCCTTCTTCTTGGTAGTCTAGCGTATTTGGAAGTCTTGGTAGTCTAGCGTATTTGGAAGTCAGTGCCTGTTATATCTTTGGAGGATATATGGTGTGCAAATAATAAGCCCAATTAGGTGCAAAAATAAGTATTTAATTTAAACGTTGTTGCTTGGACGCTAGCGAGGAATGAAGTGACCGAGTGACACTCGAGTATACAAAATCACGCTCTGATATGCAGACACCGCAATAGGGTAATTGACTAAGCTCGAGATTTTACAAAATAAAAATATTTTATCAAAATATAGGTAAATACGTGCCAATAGCAAAAATTCTCAATGAAAAATATAACATCTAGCCGGTTTTTTGGTCATTCAAAGATTCATGGGCAAGTCCATTTTAAAAGTATGAAATTATTATAAAATAATTAAACCATTGAATAACCCATACAATTAACACCAACTATTATAATGGAACCATTGACATAAACGAAACATTTGATATAGCTACCATACAAAATTCAATTGAAATGGATACAAAATACTGTCGTGTGACGTCACATCTCAGTAGCCATTTGTATGGAGCGTTTTGGGTTTGCCCAAAATAATGTGATTTTAAAGTTGCGATATCTCCGGTAGTTTAAATGAAAATCAAGTAATTCTTTCAACAATGTTTCTATCATTGAGAGGTCTTTTGATTACACAAATGAAAAAAAAATAGTCAAATACCGTATTATATAAATGAGCAACTTATTGCTTGTAAAAACCAACAGGCGTTTCGTAAGCCTGGACAGTGCCAGTGCAATAACGCCATCTATCGAAATTCGCATTTGTAAAACCCTCATTCGGCTGCAGGAAGACCGAAGGGTTCCTCGGAACAGTGACAGTGTGTGCGTGTGTGTGGTGTCAATGGCCTCACCTGCAGCACGAGCGAGCGCAGCTCGTTGGGCGGCACCGCCACGAGCGACGGCACCTCCCGCTGCAGGTACGCCAGCACCGCGCTCAGCTCGCGCGCCTCCACACCCGACCCGCTCTCGTCGCCCTGAAACATACACCGGTCTATTAGCTGACCATTGCGAGGGCGTTGGGGAGAAGACTCAGAGTGATGCGTCTATTGTAGAATTAGTCTTTATGAAAACTAGTGGCCAGTCCTTCGTTTCAATACGATTTGCCCCGAACCAAGAGCCCCACGAAAGAAGTCCCGCGGCAAGACATGGAAATAAAATTTAAGATTCCTTTCGACTTATTATAAAATGCGATTTAAGAATAGTACTGAACTCGTGCCAGCCTTTTTTATTAACATTGCGTGTTGGAAGGAGGTGACACGAACTTTAGTACGGTAATAACTTTAGATCGCATCTTGTAATACGGCGGCTTGTATCTGTGGACTTAAAGCTCAAACTTGAATGTTGATAAAGACTGAAGCGTGCTTTTCAAGAGACTTCTTTGATGGCGCGGACTTTAGACTCTTATATTTTCATACTTACTGCTACTACTTACTTTCAACCTCCGTTTTACTCTGCTTGGGGTATGAATTTATAAAAATCCTTTATAAAAATTTCAAGCTTCGGAACCTCAAAGTTAAATGCTGTCGAGAGCAATCAACTTCATCAGACTCTCGCCCCAATCAATTTAAATACCGATTTGAAAAAAAGAAATAGTACAAAATAGCTTGTAACTTGAAATGTAAAGACATATGATTATATGAAAAAGATTGCTGAAATAAGGCAGCACTCACCAATGGCACGTATCCTTCAGGCCTCTGCTGCACATTTTGAATGTACTGCTGCTGTTGCTGCGGTGGTTGCTGCGGCTGCTGCGGTTGCGGCTGAAGCTGTTGTTTCTTTTGCTGCAGCTGTTGTTGTTGTTGTTGCTGCTGCTGTTGTTGTTGTTGCTGCTGCACGGCGAGCTGCTGTAGTTGCTGCTGTTGGAGCTCATGGAGCTGGTGCTGGAGAAATTAATATGATTAGGTATCTTCAAGAAATAACCAATATTTTACTAAGTCTAAGACAGGGATTGCTTACAGATACATATTCGGTTACAGAATGTACTATCATCATACTAAAAATAGTTCTGCCACAGTATACGCAGTAGCCAGAACATTTCGACAAGCGCGGTCGTCTGCGCTGCGACTAGCCCGAGTGCACACTAAACGGGAGTTAGTATTTTGCAAATATTTCTGTTGAAAAACCACGGAAGCTGTATTGGCTCATAGTCTTATTTTTAAACATATTTCTAAGTGCTATAGTGATCCCCCGAAATTTTTATCTTCCGAGATCGTGCAATCTCAAAATTTCTCTCTGATTCGCCTGGCATCATCGGAGTGGGAGCACGGAATAGGCCTAACGCGCGGATGTCCAAATCATCCCCTGCCCCGATCTGCTACTCAGGGGCTTTAGCGCGAAGACATCCCGTAACGAACGAGAATATACTAAAGGAGACATACAACGCGTGCGAAAGGGAGGGAAACTACGATTCTGTCGTAAAGTCGAGCCATTGATTACACTGTGGCTTTGCTGACGCAATTGAATCTAGTTATCTACCTACCGAGTGACTGGATTAGTGAAACTATCTATCGAAGGTGTATTTACTCTCTACAGATGTACGTATAAGTCAACAACAGTTCAAGTTTCTACGGATACATAATGAGATCATAATAATCAAAGTCCATCAGTCATTGCTCACTATACTGATGTGGTGGCCGCCAGCTTGGTCCAGCATGAGCGTAAACTTGCGAACAGACTCTAGCATCGCGCGCACCGCTTTCTTGTGCGCGCTCTCCGAGATTGAAATGTTCTGCTTTCAACACAACTCACTTTTAACGATACAACGATGCTTCCGGCTTATTAAGTAAGGTTGTCTTGTCGCGACGCGGATAGAAATTTGTTCCTCCGAGGGATAACCACTTTGTAGCAATGGGTATAATTGTTTTTGGGTAGTGCTTTGCCACCATATGATAGGCTTCACATAAATAAGCAGTAGACGGGTGATAGGTTGCAGACAAGGAGACGAATCACCTGATTGTAAGTTGCAACACGTCAGCGGAGTCACGTCGCGCTTGCGCTCGCAACCTTTCAATCGCCTTTCCCTCCAATTTGGCCTTCGGTATCCTCATGTATAAAATTGAACACCTCCCCAGTTGAACTCGCGTTAAGCGGTCTGGTCTCCCGACCTGACTGGTCGGTGAGGGATGTATTTACGAGCGTTACAAGAAATAAAGGCATATTTTATGTATAAGTAACTGACTAAAAGTATTACCTGGTTGAGATTGGTGGCTAGTTGTTGCACGGGGAACAACTGCTGTGGCGGGGGATAGGGCGGCGTGGTGGGAGGATGAATGGTCGTCACACCTGTCATAAAATTAAACATAGTTAATAAATTATGTTCATATTGTACTAAACAAAATATTAAATGAGATATTTTAATTAGGTTCAAATTCTCCTACACACCTGGGGCCTAAACAGTAAAATGAGATTTTTTATTATTTTTTTATTTATTAAACAAACAACATTTACATTAAAGTACAGTAGTCCCGCAAAGCTATTTGCATAGCTTGTTAAATGTATTAAATAATGAACATTTTAATTAGTCTTTGTGAAGTATTCTTATAGAATATGGGAGTACATTATAAGATATCGTTGGGTACATAAGTATGGACAGGTGATGTTCCAAAGAAGCAGCAAATAAACAGAGTGAGGGTAACAAACATCAGCGTGAACAAGCATGATATAAGAGTGAAAATGCACTTATGCAGATTAATCAATTTGCACTATTTTAGGGATTAAATTGAACCACTGTAAGATATCTGACTAGCTAGGATAATGCCATGGTAACAGAAGGGAAAATTAATTAAAAAGGTTGTTGCCAGAATAAAAATGTAAGACAAAATATTATTGCCTTATGCAGTGAATTGGTTCACAATAAAAAAAAAAATTACACTAGAAAATGTTTCGTTGCCCTATAGGGTATGGACTTTAATGCAAAAGCTTTTGTATGATTTTTTGACAGTGCACTAAGTATGCTGATTATAGTTCTTGCAAATTACGATTGCTGTTGAATTTTGTTTGTGTTAATTTGTAGAATGTAGTATGGACGCAAGTATGCACTTACTCATTTGCCTGTAAAACCTTACTCAATTTTAAAATAAGAAATAATATTCTGTTTAATTAGAAAAATTGGTTATTTTGCGTGACGGTTTCTTACTTTAAAATTCCTATGTGCATGCATCGAAGTCTGAATTTCAGGCAGTCCTAGATTGCAAGAACTATACAAGGGATGCGTAATGATGAATGGATTAAGTGAGTAATATTGACAACACAGAGCAGGTGGCCGGTGGTTGCGGGTTACACTGAGACTTGCCTTGAGCGCAGAACTGGAGGTCCAGTGCGTGCAGCGCCGACGTGGCGAGCGTGGGCGGACCTTTACACAACAAGTATTGCTTACACTATGGTTATAATACTTGACGGCGTGTGTCTATTTACTAAGGCCAATCTATCGGTCCAACAGGAAAATGTTTTTGATACTAGGCATCAGCAGGTAGGTTCCAGCGAGATACTAACCGCCCAGCTATCTGTATACGAATCTACCGACATAGTTAGGACAGTTTCCAATATTGGCTCAGATTTGAAAGAAAATTCCTATACCCAAAACTGGAATTCAAGACAAAAAAGCTACTACAATGTTGCCACTGCAATAAAATGATTGTACAATAGCATATACCTATTTTCTAAAAACATACACTGACATTATTTATTTATTGGTAATTTTAATTCAATAATTTAAAGAAGTAATTTTATTAACTTATTTTTACATAAATACAAGACGCTTTATTAAAAACTTAATCATCCGTAATGTTTGGCAGAAAAGCTGGTATTGAGCTTGTGTCACCTCAGGTGTTAATAACATTTGGTACAACATTTGAACATGCATGTTGTAGTTTCGTGCAATGAGGTGCCGTAAAGTGATATTAATATAAGAATATTTGAATTACATCGTGTAGTGTCCAAAAGACACTGCTATAGTGTGTTGAGTGAGTTGTCTGTCACGTGAACAACCTAAGAAAGTCTTAAGACCTGCGATTTTGTTAAGAGTAGTCTCGGCAGAATCCGTAGGTCGATAAAACGGTAAACGTTCCCGTTTTATTGAGTGACTGAGACTTTGACTGACTTTGACTGTTGACTGCCCACTTAATATCAATTTACAATTTTCTTTACGAGTTATTTCGCTTAATAATGCCTAAAATGTAAAACATGTGCAAGACTGGACGAATCAATTACTGGAGTGGTGTATAACTTTATTATATAAGTGACCGACTCAGATTCCGTAGTCAGAGGTTCTAACATTAGTGGTGATGAAGATGAAGATAAATAAAAACAATTTAAAAAAAGTTTTTATTTAACTTTACCCTTTACTATGCCACACTTTCGTCGGCGTTAATGGGTAATTCAATTTGTTTAAGTTCTTTACAATAAAATTTGTCAATAAGTTTACTTGAAAATAAAGTTAGTACCTAATTAGGTTTCTATTTTTGAAAAATCCTTATCATGAATAAAATTATGCCAGCAAATACAAAGGAAAGAAGCATATAACAAAAAGATTGGCATAACTTAAAACTTGATTTGACAATGACATATGTGACATTGATAGATTTGACAGTGACGTATCTGTCGTAGATTTTTTGGTCTTGAATTCCAATTTCGAGTATAGGTATTGATATCTTCATAGTTTCAACTCTCGCATCTTGTAAAGGCAATAATATTGAAGATGTTTTACTTAGTATAGGATATCCTTAGCACAGAAAGTTCGCTTACCCGATGGATCAGCTAATTCAAGAAGGTTCCTCTCAGTCTCTGGCAGTGCTTCGTTGCGAGGTTGACTGGCGAGCACATCAGCTCTCTGAAAATTATCATTTCACTTAAACATTACATGTACAGTACATAAATATGATTAATCTACATACATATTTATGAATGAAAATGTTAAACTCGTAAAATCGAATACAATATGTCACCTGGCAACATTCTCATTTTTATCAGTTAAGGGTCAATTGACGAGTACTCAACTACAAAATGATTTTATATCAAATAAATACTTGAAGATTTTGAAAGATGTATTGTTGATTACCTTTGTGTTTGTAATTTTAATCTAATGATTAGTAAATCAGAACAAATCAACTAATACTGCCAATACCACAACTATTAGTGTGATAAATAATGATATTAAACATTAAAGACGCAGCATATAGACTACAGACGAATACAAACATATAATGAATAACAGCGATTTATCATAATTCTCTAAAAGGACTCACATTGAAGTTATTTTCAATGTCTTTATTTTTGTTTTTCTTTTTCTTGTTTAAATCCTTCCACGTAAAGCCCGGTGGGAGGGATAGTTTAGCCATGTGTCCGTGGCGTATCTACGTCGCAGAGAGCAAGCACAAAGGAGAATGAATATGATAGTACATATTTTAATACTACGCGATGCAGAAATACACATTTCAAATATTATGCTATTCCAATATTTAAAAAGCATATATGAGGAGTCTACTTTCAATCTCCGCTAAAATCGTTTTTATAAAATTTGAGCAAGCAAAAAAATACCTCTTATCAAAAATAAAATAGAATTTAAGTTAAAAGTAAGGATTAAATATTCATAATTAGTGCTTCACAAACATTTTCAACATGATTTACAACGGAAAACATGGTATTTAACGGAGAAATTACAAAAAGTACTTTGTTTTTAGTGGCTTTTGCTGGGAACATTTGATTTTTTAATAATGGCGGGTTTTGATTGAAACATATTTTGACTGGTGGATGGTTTTATCCCAAATGCACGCGTTAAGAGGGTATGAGTAATATCAATAGGTAAGTTATTTTGTAAACTTCTTTCAGTTCATTAGGATTAGATAGGATAGGATTGATTTATTAGGATTTTTTGGTTGTTAAGTCGAAAGAACTATATATGTTGAATATTGTAAAACAAACATTGTTTAGGGTAATATGCACTTTTATATATGAAATCTAAATTTCAAAATTTTGAACCTACCTATTATTGCTTAGGTAGGCGACATGTACTGTATGAGTGACTACTGACCCATCATTGCATCATTCTGCATAAAACCTTTTATTCGCCATTACCGAGCTGTTTATATTCAAATTTTAGCCAACCGTTTTGTTTGCTCAACTTTACGTTTCCATTTTGAAATATCGCGTTTCCTTTTGCGCGAAGGCTTAGGATCACATTTCTTTATAAATTGTGTAGATTCGTCCATATTTTACTGATGAAAAACAATAAAAACCACGACTGATCTTTAAGCTTAACACAGAAAAACGCCATCAAACGCCATACTGATTTAGAGGACACCTAATTTGAATCCTGTGTTGTGATTGGTCCGAGCATTTTTAACGGATTTTGAAGCGTAACAATGTAATTATAGCAGAGTTTGCAACGAACACGAAATTTAAATTACTGTTTTTTCATAGATTTAAGCGGGTTTTGGCGCAAAATGTTTAGTCGATACATGTAAAAAATGTTCAGAAATATTTTGGTGGACTTATAACATTTCTTTTTTCAAAAACCGTTTTGAAAGTAAACTCCTCATATCGCCTAATGGACAACATTTCAAAATTGCTAAGCTCTGAAACAAAAAATGCCATTTCTTTGTTTACTTTTCCGCTGCTCGAATATATATTTATTTATTTTTTATATTGCTTATTTACTGAGAAAAAAATTAAAAACTAAAAAACGTAAGATGACGTCATCGGACGGCAGAATGTAAAATATTTCTTTGCTTAGCACATTATAGTTTTAAATTTACGTAATGCCAAACTCATGACATGTAACTGTCAAAAAAAAAGACAACTTGTCAACGTTGAATGTATGAATGACGTTGACAATGTTGACACTTGTATTATTTACCTTTGACAGTAGTACCTTTTTTTTATTAAAACAATGATAAGCAAAAGAATATCGCTGTATTCAGCCGTCCGATGACGTCATTTGGCGCTTACGTCTATTTAGAATAAAAAGAATTTTAATAATTATTTTATGCATGAAAATGGACAAATTTTGAAAAAAGAAAAAATATGGGTCTGTTCATTTTATGTCTACTTTCATATAAAAAAACAATATGGACATGTTAAAAATTTGAAATGTTGTCCATTACAGCGGCAATCGGGAATATAAATATGAGAAAATTCCATAGAAGCGAACTCAGACTTCGTACCTAATAACGATAAGTTTAAATTTTCTGAATCTATGTACTTGTTCAAGAAAGATTTATTAAATACATTTTATTGTAAATGACTTTATTAATGTGAGGTTTTTTTTTTCAATGTAATCCGAAATCAGTCGCAAGACTATTAAGCTGACGCCTTGAGTGTATTTCGCTTTACATTTTTCCTTTTCAATCTTCGCCGTTAGAGAAAAAGGTTTTAATACTTTAGCAAGTATAATTTAATGAAAATGATGAAGGGAAACTTGTATGAAGTCGGATTATTAATTAGACAAAGTAAACCGACAGATATAAATGTTGAGTCCCCATACATTTTGACATTTGGGACGCGGGAATCCCTTGGGTGAGGGCGGCACAGGACCGATCTATGTAGAGATCACTGGGGGAGGCCTATGTCCAGCAGTGGACGTTTATTGGCTGAAATGATGAAATATATGGGAATGACACACTGACATTTTCTCAGTATACTTCATCTAATTAAAATAATTCAACATTAGCTTAGCGTCTGCATGAAATTAAAAAACACGATTCAAACGAAATGAGCCATTTTCGGAAAAAACTTTACAGGTGTGATAGAGGTTCAGCCGACCTTGACAAAGCTATAATGCATCTTCATACGGCTGCGTTTCACAGGCACAGAAGTGGAGCTGCGCGGAGTTTAGCGGAGACTTATTCAAATTGACCAATCCTATTGTTCAAAATGGATGAGAAGCGCATCTTCAGAATTATCATAATATTTTGGATTTTGACTTTTAGTCATAGAAAGGCTTTGTACCTTTTTATAGCCTTTCTATGACTAAAAGTCAAAATCATAAATTGATAGGTCTTTATAATAGGGTATATGACTAAGCTCAAGAATTTACAAAATATAAATATTTTATCAAAATATAGGTCAATATGTGCCAATGGCAAAAATTCTCAATTAAAAATATAACGTCTAGCCGGTTTTATGGTCATTCAAAGATTCATGGGCAAGGAATAATCCATACAATTTGCACCAACTATTATAATAGAACCATTGACATAAACGAAACATTTAATATAGCTACCATACAAAATTCAAATGAAATGCATACAAAATACTTAAGTGTGACGTCACATCTAAGTAGCCATTTGTATGGAGCGTTTTGGGTTTGCCCAAAATAATGTGATTTTAAAGTTGTGATATCTCAGGTAGTTTAAGTGAGAATCAAGTGATTCTTTCAACGATGTTTCTATCATTGAGAGGTCTTTTGGTTGCAAAAATAAAAAAAAAATAGTCATATACCGTATTCTGAAGGTGCGATGTGTGTCTCCGCTCAACTCCGAGCAGCTCCACTTCTGTGGAAACGCAGCCTAACGGCTACGCGTGGTTTTTCAAGTTTGGCCTCAGTCTGGTTAGGGTGCATGTGTATGGGCGTGTTCGTGTGTGGTGTTGGTGGCGGGGGTGGTGTACCTGGTCGTCGAGTATGTCGGGCGGCGGCGGCAGGTGGTGGTCGGAGTGCGGCGGCGCGGCGCGCTGCTTGCGCACGCACTTGTGCTTGCCCGGCGCCGCGCAGCCCGCGCCCGCGCCTGCGCCGCTCGCCGCGCCCGCCCCGCTCGCCCCGCCCGCGCCGCTCGCACCACTCGCCCCGCCCACGGGACCGGCCTTCTTCCGACCTGCAATACAATACGCTTTTGGATCGTTCTTCTTTTTCTTAAAAAAAAAAATTCTTCTCTTAAAAAAAAAAAGTCGCTTCTACATTTTGTGATTATACTATGCAAAGTTGTTTACAACTTGGATACTGGTTTCTATTTGTTCGTCGGGATTGGTTGACAGGCTTAGTGACTGTCACTTTAAAAATGTACCTTAACAGTAAGGCGAGAATCATTACTTTGCCGTAACACAGTTTTTACTAGTACGGAAAGTAAGAATCATTCGTTTTGTACTTACCTGCAATATTTATTTATTATTATCAAAATATTTGTAGTAATTTAGCTGTTATGTAATGTACAAATTATTTCAAAGTAAGCACAATAAACTATTTGTATTTGTATTTGTATCAAATAAAAAAAAAAATGTATGAGTTATTTATATCAAAACCCTCGCCAACCCATCTGCCAAGCGTGGCGAGTATGGCAATTACCCCTCATGTGATTGAGGGAGGCCCGTGCCCCAGCAGTGGGGACTTAAATGGGCTGATGATGATGATGTGAAGGTGGCAATTACCCCTCATGTGATTGAGGGAGGCCCGTGCACCAGCAGTGGGGACTTAAATGGGCTGATGATGATGTGAAGGTGAATAGAACAGTTATATTTTTATTATCAACACTCATGACTATCTCATTCGTTTTTTTTAAGCTAGAGGCGGACAAACGAGCAAGCGAGTCACCTGTTGGAAAGTAATCAACGCCACCCATGAACATCATCATCATCTTAGCGTTTAGTCCCGGTTGCGTCCCAAGCCGTTGCTTCGGCGCCCAGGGTCCGCTTTCCTGCTTCTACTCCTCCACTTCGCACGATATTGTGCATCCAATGTAGTCAATTTATTAGCACGCATGTCCTCCTTTACGACGTCAAACTACATCTTCCTAGTGTCGTCAAACTACGTCTACCCCTTCTGCCGGGAGTGAGATCAGTGCAGCCGGCTCCGCAAACCAAAACAGAGCTAATGAATGCGATCACGGCGGAGTGGGAACGTATTCCGGAGGAAACCATAACGGGTATACTGACCAGCATACCCAGGCGAATGTAAGCTGTGATTTCACCAAGAGGGGATCACACACCATATTAAACTATTCAAAACATTTTTTTTACAATTAAAATTCGTGCTTCATTTTGTACAGGGCATGTGAACTACCCCTGCTTTGATTTTTTACATTTTTCTTACCAATCCAGTCAAAAAGTTACGCTAGATTTCACAAAACGATTCCTTGGTGATTAATTCACGAAACCTTAGAGGTCACTACATAAAATCACCAAATGTAATGATAACTACAAAAATTGGTTATTTGCTTAGGAGCCCGTTTTTTTTTGCAAAGGAGTGTATTTCTTTCGTTGTACAACCTATGCGGATAAAGAATGGGATCAGAAATGGCGGCGCATCTATTCACTTCTCGCTCGCACACTATTTGCGTCTATACTCGCACCCCACGAGTGCGAGTATAGACGCAAATAGTGTGCGAGCGAGAAGTGAATAGATGCGCCGCCATGTTTCTTTATCCGCACAGGTAGTACAACGCCCTCTTAGGGATTAGAGTAAAGGTGAAACTGACCGTCGTAGTAGGGCTTGGTGAAGTCGTCGGCGGGGTCTGGGTGCGGCGCGGGCGCGGGTGCGGGCGCGGGCGCGTGCGCGTGCGCGGGCAGCAGCTATGGCGTCTATACTCGCACTCGTGGGGTGCGGGGTGCATCTATTCACTTCTCGCTCGCACACTATTTGCGTCTATACTCGCACTCGTGGGGTGCGAGTATAGACGCAAATAGTGTGCGAGCGAGAAGTGAATAGATGCGCCGCCATGTTTCTTTATCCGCACAGGTAGTACAACGCCCTCTTAGGGATTAGAGTAAAGGCGAAACTGACCGTCGTAGTAGGGCTTGGTGAAGTCGTCGGCGGGGTCTGGGTGCGGCGCGGGCGCGGGTGCGGGCGCGGGCGCGTGCGCGTGCGCGGGCAGCAGCGCGCGAGTCGCGGGCGCGCCGGGCGCCGCCGCGTGCGCCAGCCCCAGCGCCGCCGCCTGCGCCGCCGACAGCCCGCCGCCCTCCTCCGCCGGCAGCGCCGCCGCCGCTACGCCCGCCGCCACACCCGCTGCCGCCGCGCCCGTCGCGGGCCCGTTGCCTGCTGAGGGGGCGTGCGCGATTAGAACCACCGCCAAACGAGAAAAAAAAACCGTGAACGCTTTTCACTTGTTAGAGTCGCCATCAACATTCAAATTTTATCTATTGACGACCCGATTGGAACAGTGGTAGTGAGCGCTGCCTCTGATACAAGGGTTGCGGGTTCGATCCCCGCACAGTACAAACATTTGTGTGCATGAACATGTTTGTTTGTATTGGTCTGGGTGTTTGCTATGTATTATAAGTATTTATTTACAAAAGAAAAGTATAATATGTATATATTTGTAATCCCACTGTTGATTCTGATATCCTTAACACAGTTTCTAGCTACTACTCGGAGTCAGATCAATGTATGTGAAGTTGTGAAATATTTATTTATTATTATTTATTTATATTATTATAGTCAATCAATGTTCAAAATCAAAAGGATTGCACCACCCTACCCTCTTCTATCTAATGTCTTTTAACCAAAGGTTGTCTGGTAGAGATCGCTTCCAGCGATAAGACCGCCTAAATTGTACATTGTATCTCTGTATACCTAGCTTTTAAGTTTTGTATGTTGTGCAATAAAGAGTATCTATCTATCTATCTATAGTCACAAGCCCTCTTATTACAAATTTCGAACTAAGGATAGTCCTGAAACAAAACTTGTGCCAGCCCGTTTTAATATTGCGTGTTGGAACGGGATGACATAAGCTTTAGTACAGCAGTAACTTTAGATCGCGATTTATAATAAGGTGGAATGAGTGTCAATTTTTAGTTCCGTGTTTTTCCAGGAGACTCCTTTCGTGACACGAACTGTATTCTTAATGCAAAGGCTCGCGGCAGAGTATATCGTTCATACATCCGTATTAATCTTAGATTAAATCAAAATAGCGGAAGATACGCTACATCACTTCAATTAGACAACTGAAAACGGACCTATTTGTTTTGACATACGCTTGAGGGAGTCATCAAACGCGCTAAGCGCGTCATGGCAAAACTCTAGTCTTTGGCTCGAGTATAAGTTACTCTTCCGGAGTTAAAAAAAAAAAAGATTTCTTTATTGACCACAGAACAAAAATTTTCTATTTAGAATATAATATCAAATCAAATAAATAAGTTTCTAGTAACGCTTGACATTAATCTCACCTAATGGAGAATGACGACGGGGACTAAAGTGTTACGCAGTTGCCTAGGTGAAGAGTATTTACTATTCCTTAAAGATGTCTAGATTAAAGTGATCAGGAAAAAATGTCGCACTAACCGCATGCACAAAGAGCGTGGAGTTGTCCCTGAGCTGCCTGGTACGTCGCACTAGCCGCGGACACAGACTCACCCCTGGGCAGCATGACGGAGTGCGGGTAGTCGAGCAGCAGCTGCACGACGGGCGGTGTGGCCCTTGACTGCAGCGGTGTGGCCGCCTTTGGCTGCCTCGATGAGCGTGGTGGAGTTGTCCCTGAGCTGCCTGGTACGTCGCACTAGCCGCGGACACAGACTCACCCCTGGGCAGCATGACGGAGTGCGGGTAGTCGAGCAGCAGCTGCACGACGGCGTGTGGCCGCCCTTGGCTGCCTCGATGAGCGTGGTGGAGTTGTCCCTGAGCTGCCTGGTACGTCGGACTAGCCGCGGACACAGACTCACCCCTGGGCAGCATGACGGAGTGCGGGTAGTCGAGCAGCAGCTGCACGACGGCGGTGTGGCCGCCTTTGGCTGCCTCGATGAGCGTGGTGGAGTTGTCCCTGAGCTGCCTGGTACGTCGCACTAGCCCCCCCCGCGGACCGGACACAGACTCACCCCTGGGCAGCATGACGGAGTGCGGGTAGTCGAGCAGCAGCTGCACGACGGCGGTGTGGCCGCCTTTGGCTGCCTCGATGAGCGTGGTGGAGTTGTCCCTGAGCTGCCTGGTACGTCGCACTAGCCGCGGACACAGACTCACCCCTGGGCAGCATGACGGAGTGCGGGTAGTCGAGCAGCAGCTGCACGACGGCGGTGTGGCCGCCTTTGGCTGCCTCGATGAGCGTGGTGGAGTTGTCCCTGAGCTGCCTGGTACGTCGCACTAGCCGCGGACACAGACTCACCCCTGGGCAGCATGACGGAGTGCGGGTAGTCGAGCAGCAGCTGCACGACGGCGGTGTGGCCGCCATTGGCCGCCTCGATGAGCTTGGTGGAGTTGTCCCTGAGCTGCCTGCCTGGTACGTTTCACTAGCCGCGGACACAGACTCACCCCTGGGCAGCATGACGGAGTGAGGGTAGTCGAGCAGCAGCTGAACGACGGCGGTGTGGCCGCCCTTGGCCGCCTCGATGAGTGTGGTGGAGTTGTCCCTGAGCTGCCTGGTACGTCGCACTAGCCGCGGACACAGACTCACCCCTGGGCAGCATGACGGAGTGCGGGTAGTCGAGCAGCAGCTGCACGACGGCGGTGTGGCCGCCTTTGGCGCCTCCATGAGTGTGGTGGAGTTGTCCCTGAGCTGCCTGGTACGTCGGACTAGCCGCGGACACAGACTCACCCCTGGGCAGCATGACGGAGTGCGGGTAGTCGAGCAGCAGCTGCACGACGGCGGTGTGGCCGCCTTTGGCGCCTCCATGAGCGTGGTGGAGTTGTCCCTGAGCTGCTTGGTACGTCGCACTAGCCGCGGACACAGACTCACCCCTGGGCAGCATGACGGAGTGCGGGTAGTCGAGCAGCAGCTGCACGACGGCGGTGTGGCCGCCCTTGGCCGCCTCGATGAGAGTCGTGGAGTTGTCCTTGAGCTTGCGGAAGGGGTCCGCGTCGCACGCCAACAGGAACTTCACCACGTCAACATGGCCGCCTGCGCACGCCAGCGAGAGAGGGGTGTGGTCGCCGTTCGCAGTCATGCGGTTCACGTCGGCTCCCTGTGGGAATACAGAATGACAATCATTGATACTCGTGTCAGGGGTGAAAAAATGCACAAATCTACATCAGTACTCCAATCAAAGACCCATCGAGGATGCCATCATTAAGGTGACGGGTAGGACACACTAGCGACGCCAATCGATTTTAATTTTTAGCTACTAAACCGGATCTATTTTAAACAATTTCGGGGTTAAAAGTGGCTGCTTTTGGCGTGAATCAATTTTTCGCGTACAAAAACTGACCCAACATCACCAAATGTTGGGTCAGTGGTGGTTGGTTGGATGGTTGGATGGTGAGTTGGGTGGATGGTTATTTAATAAATAGTATAAGTGTTTGCCGAGAGATTGTAACCCGGAAATTGTTTAAAATAGATCCGGATCCAGTTTAGTAGCTAAAAATTAAAATCGATTGACGTCGCTAGTGTGCCCTACCCATCACCTTAAGTAGACCAGCGGGCTTTAGACTTAGCGCGCTGTTATTGAGACGGACGTCAAATCCAGCCGTAGTGGTAAAAAATGGTTTAATAAACAGTGACTTTATTCACCAGAGGTTGACATCGGGTGGACCCCCGATCAAAGCAACTTTTAACAGCACATAGTAACATTAAGTAGTAAATCGTGGAGAGCATATAGGGTCCAAAGGGTGGGGGCCCGTCGGAAACTAAATAGAAGAGGTCGAAAAATATTTGCGCGCACTCTTGGCAAATTACTGACAGGAAGCAGCGCAATATCGACCCAGATGGAGACTTGTTATCAGAGGCCAAGCGCCAACCTATAGTGGTAAGTGTTGCGTTTTGTGTTACCTTACCGACGAGGAACTGCACGGTGCATACGTGCTCGACGCCTCGACGCCCTCGCTCTCGTGTTCTAGCGTCGTGTCGGTCAGTAGACGTGTTCAGTGCGTGTGTTACCTTGCCGAGGAACTGCACGGTGCAGACGTGCTCGACGCCTCGACGCCCTCGCTCTCGTGTTCTAGCGTCGTGTCGGTCAATAGACGTGTTCAATGCGTGTGTTACCTTGCCGACGAGGAACTGCACGGTGCAGACGTGGCCGGCGCGGCAGGCCTTCATGAGCGGCGTGCGGCCGCCCTCGCTCTCGTGCTCGAGCTCGGCGCCGGCGCGCAGCAGCAGCTCGGCGACGTCAGTGTGTCCGTTCTCGCACGCGTACGTAAGCGCCGTGTCGCCCGTCTGAGTCTGCGCGTGCACGTCCGCGCCCGCGTTCAGCAGGTATCTGCAACAACACGTTTATCATTACCAACTTACTCGACCTTGACTTGACTGACCGGATGGCGCAATTGGTAGTGACCCTGCCTCTAACGCCAAAGGTCGTGGTTTCGATCCCCACCCTGGACAAACATTCGTGCGATGAACACATGTGTTTGTTCAGTGTCTGGGTGTAATATATGTATTTAAGTATATATTTGTGTTCCTGTTTTCTGATATCTTAACAAGTGCTTAATCACAAGTGCTTAAGCTACTTAGTTCGGAATCAGGTCAACATATGAGATGTTATGAGAATTATTATTATTATTATTACTGAATAAGCGATCGATTCGGCTACGCCTTTCCCACAGTGGGCGCTGCTGGTCTAAAGAGGCGGTAGGAGACTCAGAAAACAATTTGCTTTTATCAGAAGTCACAGTCGTTTTTAAGATAGTAACAAAATGGTGTCACTAAAATAATTTATTTTCAATGTAAGCATACAAAAAACGCCATGTTGGTCTAGTGGTTTAAGTACCGGGCCGTGATCTCGGGGACCTGGGTTCGATTCGAAAAGTATGTTTCGACTTTTTCGAACATTGCTCGGGTTTGTGATCACCAATCCGCATTAGGCAAGCGTGGTGATTAAGCCTAATCCCATCATAGTAGCGATGACTTGATTTCTATGATGGAGGCCTTTGCCCTGCAGTGGGACAGTACCTATATAGGCTGATACTATACAAAAAATGTTTGGGAAGCTCGGGACTGGCGGTCGAACTCAGACCTGCAAGAATTGGAAGCAGGAGATTGGCGTCGAGCTGCACGAGACCGGAACAAATTGGGAGATCTTGTATCAGAGGGCAAGACTAAGTTATAGTTATAAAAAGACACGAAACGATATACTTGATCGTGGAAGAGCCACGCTCTATATGATGGGCCGGCTCGACCGGAGTGATACCACGGCTTACAGAAAACCGTGCGTTCTCCGGCACCCAAAAACCGGTTTGGGTGCCGGAGGCCCAATCCGGCAGAAAGAGGGGTTTAAAGGTTGGCAGCGCACGTGTGACTCCACTGGTGTTGCGGGTGTCCATGAGCGGCGGCAATCGCTTACCATCAGGCGATCTGTCTACTCGTCTGCCACCTATCACACGAAAAAAACTTTCTAGGATGAAGGTCAACGAACTCTTCGATATCAATGTCAGTTAGAGCCCACCTTCTGTTGCTATTTATTTCGTCCTAGTGTACAGTCACGTGCACTAATAAGTATACAATCTCATTCAAATATGAACCTTATAGTTCCTGCCTTAAGAGTCGAGATGTTTACATTTCATTGCAGGCGACTATACCACTAGCGAGAAAAAGAGGCAGTCAGTCCGCTACCGATAGTAGTGTATCCTCACCGGACGAGCTCGAGGTGTCCCTCCTGCGAGGCCTCCATGAGAGGGGTCGACGCGCCCAGCTCGGCGTCAGCGCCGGCCTTGATGAGAAAGTCCGCCACCTCCAGGAAGCCGCCGCAGCACGCCAGCGTCAGCGCAGTCTCTTGCGTCTCGTCCGTCTGCGCGTTGATGCTGGCGCCCTGCCCCAGGAGAAGCGCCACCATCTCCTCGTGACCTGACGAGGTGACTTGATGTTAGTTATAACTACTTAATAATACAAATGGTCCCAATAGCCACCGTCTAGTCGGGAATTAGGCATAGTTTTTAAGAAATACTTGCAAACGTGGACTGACCATCGCATGTGAAAAATCCACTAGATGGTAGAATGTAAGATCTAGAGACAAGGTAATTGGTTACTTTTGACGTTATCCACCTTATTATAAATCGCGTTGCCGTGTGGTCCCTGGCAGAGTAGAATAGGCCACCCTCACTCTTACCGAGGTGTCGTAAAAGGCGACTAAGGTAAAGCTGCAAGCATGATCATCAGCACCCAAAGAAGGAAAACTCTGCATTTATATCAAAACCCCCGCCAACCCGTCTGCCAAGCGTGGTGAGTATGGCAATTACCCCTCATGTGATTGAGGGAGGCCCGTGAACCAGCAGTGGGGACTTAAATGGGCTGACGATGACGATGACATACATAATCAGCAGAGTTATACGTGAGTCATGCGTTAGAAAGAGACCGACGCGAAAAAGCATTTAATGATATACTTTGAATACATACATACATAATATTGTAGGTTTAGTAGTAAGTGTTAATAAATAAAATATAATAAAATGTGGCAGGCCCCCCACAAGGTGGACTGACGATCTGGTGAAGGTGGCGAGAATCCATCGATCTGTGTGGAGAACATTGGGGGAGGCCTATGTCCAGCAGTGGACGTCTATTGGCTAAAATGATTATGATCATGCTAAAGCGAAAAGACTCTAAAGTTGGAGTTCAGTACGCCATCTAGCGGATCTTTCACACGCGACAACCCCCATTAGTCCGGTAAATGATGATGTACGTCGAGCTAGTTCGCATGGCACCGACCTTCTCTAGCGGCTTCCATCAGAGGCGTGTACCCCTCGTCGTTGACCTCCTCTATGTTGGCCCCGCGCTCCAGCAGCAGCATCGCCAGCTCCACGTGGCCGCCGCACGCCGCAAGCGTCAGCGGCGACTCGAAGCTGTCCGTCGGCATGTTCACCTGACACAACAGAATTTACACTTATTCAAACATTTATACATGTATACGATGACTGGAAAAGATGATTGGAGACGTTTACCGGCTTCATGTAGTAGTCACGTGAACTTCTTACATTAATCCAGCTTAAGGCTGCGTTTGACTGCTTCGTTGGCGCAGAGGGTAGTGCGTCGCACTTTAAAGCGACGGCTGCGCTTGGGGTCCCGGGTTCGATCTCCATGTCGGGCACAAATTTGTACCTGAGTTTTTCATGTTCATAAATTACTCAGTGTCAGCCCGGCCGTCTGGAAGTTGGCGGTCTTGTATCCCCGTGCCTCGGAAAACACGTTAAGCCATTGGTCCTGCGCCCGATCCCTCTCCGGTCGTGTCACACTTGTGTCCCATCAGAATATGAGGGCAAGGGAATAGAGTACACTTGTGTTAGCGCGCACTACTTGAGCACTATAATATATCCTGCGTAAGTGGGTGATCGTTGAGATTGGCCGCCTTAGCCGAAATCAGTTGGAGTATATTATTATCACTATAAGGCTGCGTTCCACCATATAATAACCACACAATGTCTAGGTGGCCCAAGGGCCAAGGCTTGCTACAAGTAGCAAGCTAAAGTAAATGCCGACCCCTCTAGCGTCTAAAATCAAAGGTTAGGCATACAAACCTGCGCGCCCGAGTCCAGCAGCAGCCTGGCGACCTCGACATGTCCGTCCATGCTGGCCTCCATGAGCGCCGTGTGCATCTCGTCGGTCTTGTGCTCGCGGTCGGCGCCGGCCGCCAGCAGGAACCGCACCATGTCCAGGTGGCCCTTGTAGCAGGCCAGCGTGAGGGCAGACTCCTTGAACTCGTTCGAGTGCGTGTTGATGCCTGCGCCGTGCTCGAGGAGGATCTTGGCGACGCCCACGTGACCAGCTGACGCGGCCTGCGGACAACACACGTTGCTCAAATAACAGTGTCAAATACTGCGACTATTTGAAGTTTTTTTTACGCTAGAGGCAACAAATGAGCATGTAATCAACGCCGCCCATAAACATCCGCGAAATCAGAGAGATCACTAATGTGTTTCCGGCCTTTTTAAAGAAGAGTACGCTCTTCTCTTGAAGGTCCCTTAGTCGTAGCCGTCGGGAAATAATCCTGCAGCCAAACCGTTCCACAGAACCGAGGTACGTGGTAGAAAATTCCGCGAGAAACTTCTAATATTTTATAAGATGTGTGATGATTTTTTTGCCATTTGCATTACATTCCTTCTAGTGAAATGAACAACGATGACTGGTTGTTAGTAGCCGCAATAATACTTATTGCATAACATGTCAAAGATGAAGAGATGGATGATGCATATTTTAAAAAATGACTGACAGTCTGCCCTGCCACTATGTGATAGTGTTCATTATCGAACAGTTTGAACGTCTTCCACGATCAGGGCTTCGATGACCATACAATTAGAAGGTGGGTTCCAAGTGTTACCAGACAATACTTAGCGTGTGTTCGTTTGCCATCATATGATCAGCCTGCTCGTCTGCTTCTATACTATTACATAAAAAAGTAGACGCAGTGGACTACGACATAATGATGATGATACAATCATGGGCTTTGGGGGGCGTGAAAAGGATACAAGAGAGGGAACTAAACCTAGGTATGTGGTAGAAAGTTGCGCGAGAAACTCCTAATATTTTATAAGATGTGTGATGGTTTATTTTGCCTTTTGCATTTGCATTGCATGCATAAACCTAGCCTGGAGGCAAACTGAGTGATGCACCAAAGTGCTGATGAGTACCTCCATGAGCGGCGTGTGTCCGTTCTCGTTGTGGTCCTCGACGTTGGCGCCGTTGTCGAGCAGCGCGCGCACGCACTCCTCGTGGCCGCCGGCGCACGCGTACATGAGCGGCGTGTTGCCGGAGCCCGACACGGCGTTCACGTCCGCGCCGTGCGTCAGCAGCAGCCGCACGATGTCCACGTGGCCCGCTGACGCTGCCTCCATCAGGGGTGTGCAGTCGCCCTGGACACAAACACGAGATCATCATGCATCCCTATTCTCAGGCTTTCTTCTCCTTTTTTATTTTTTGACTATCTATAATAGGTGCAGTATGTCTTCTGTCTTCAATCCATATGCCCGTCATTTCTCATCGAATTCTCTATTTCCTTCCAGGACAAAGCGAAATGTCTCTGAGAGCTTCTAAATTAATCTTACCTATATGTAAAACAAACTAAGAGTATTTTGAATTTAATATAAGTGTTTTATAGTATACGCATGACAAAATAGAATACTGTAGGATAGGTAACTATTTCAGAGATATAAAGAATATAACTTTACTGCAATGCAGACAATTTTGAAGGTTTTACAGTACTACGACCTTATCCCAGATAACAGCTTCTATTTCCATTTAGTACAATTATAAAGTTTAATTTAATAAGATACACTGTAACTACCAAACATTCGTTCTGAAATCTGACAAATACTTATCATAAGCAATATAATATCTTAAGAATTTTACGCAACGTATAAGAGTCTTCGGTTAAGGTGACGGGTAGAGCACACTAGCGACGCCAATTGATTTTAATTTTTAGCTACTAAACTGGATCTATTTTAAACAATTTCGGGATTACAACCTCTCGGCAAACGCTAATAGTATTTATGAAATAACCATGCAAAAATGTTGGGTCCAACGCGTACGCGAAAAATTATTCACGCCAAAAGCTGCCACTTTTGGCGTGAATCAATTTTTCGCGTACAAAAACGAACCCAACATTTGTGCATGGTTATTTAATAAATAGTATAAGTGTTTGCCGAGAGATTGTAAACCCGAAATTGTTTAAAACTGATCAAGTTTAGTAGCTAAAACTTAAAATCGATTGGCGTCGCTAGTGTGCCCTACCCGTCACCTTAACTAATTCTTCATATATGTAGAAAAATGTGAACAAACCTTGATGCCTCGGTCCTCGACACTCGCGTGCATCGCCAAGAGCACCTGAGCTAGTTCATAGTACCCCGCCGAGCACGCGAGCGAGAGTAACGACTCGCCCTCCTCCGTGGTCTCGTGCACCGAGCGGCCCTCCGTGAGCAGCTTGCGCACCGTGCCCACGTCGCCGTCGGAGCACGCCTCCGCCAGCGACGGCGCGCCGTCCGCGCCCACCGACGACGCCACCGTCGGCGTCGTACCCGTCGCCGTCGACCCACATTGGGTACTAAACAAACAGTCACATTACTCAACTAACCAATATAAACCTTAATCCTAATCATGCTGATTATTAATCAGATAAGATCAAAGCTTCACGAATCATTGTCGCCGCGTCTCATCGGGCGGGAATCGCGTTTAGCGTCTCCACCGCTACCGAGAAATCTACAGCATGTAACTCAAATCTCGGATTTTCATCATGTAAAAATAAAACTGGTACGAACGCAATTTTATTGATCGTTGAATTATGAATGACAAGTTGGTGTCAGACAGGAAGCGAGTTTAAAATTACATTGATCATACATGAGGGAAAAATCCTTTGTAGGTAACGTTTTACCTGCTGTATTTTAAGTATTTTAAAACTGAATAAAAATATAACAAATCGTATAGTATAAACACCTGTAAAACGTTATTCACACGACGGGCAGCATCTCAGATACGAAACAATAAAAATTGGGTCGACCCCCAGACACAACAAGGGCTAAATCAAGATACTGGGTTAGGTTCACCTTGCACTTTCATTCTATATTATTAACTGGACATTTCAACTCTGCCTGTTGATGTTTTAATAACTATGAAACTGAAGTTTTCAGAATACCTTGTACATGTACATGATAAATAGATTGTAGTACAATCACTATGCTGTGTAATTGTATGTATTTCAATAGGGATTAACCCTCAGAACAATTTACTTCGTTTATAAAGTCATAACAACAATGAAACAAATGATGATCCATCAATATGCAGTTTTGCGTTCAACACTCTAATACATTCACAAATAAATAAATATGTCATATGGAAAATCAGGCAGCAGACAAGCACTTATTTTCATTACTAACACAGATCCAGAATTCATAGGCGTTCATTGCAAGCTTACAAATAAAGTGGTTTATCTGATGGGAGCACTACCAACATTAACAGCCAAGTAGTAGAAGTTACATTTAACAGGTACCAAATGATACATCTAAAAATATTATGTCTTCATTCAGTTGGACACATTTTGCCACAGTGAGCTATGCATGCATATGATGCAAAATGTGTTAATTGGCTATGAATTAGACATATGGGACCAAAGGATTTTATTAGATTTTCACCTATGAATTCATATAAATAGCTCGTACACATTCAAAATATAAGAATATATGTATCTATTTTTAATTCAACAATGATAATTTTTAAATTTTTAAATTTTCTCTGTACTGAAATCAGAACTAAATGAAAAGAAGCTTAGTAAGCTTAAAATCCATAAATAGAGATTGATACAGTCATAATAATGTTCACAAGTCATCATCATCATTAGCCTGTAGTTTGATCCCACTGCAGGCCTCCTCCTGAGCTTGCCATTCACAATGGGCCTGTGCCAGTCTCAACTAGGTCATTCTTACCCGATTATATCATCGGCCCATCTGGCTGGCGTCTACTTAGACCACCAGTACGTCATTCAAAACATTAACTTAAAATTAACATTATAACACTTACGGCTTGTCCTGATGGTGGTGGCGGTGGTGCGCGGGCGGCTGGTCGCTGCGCATGCGCGTGAGCGCCGCGGCCGCCTCGTCGAGCGCGCACGACACAGACGACGTCAGCCGCCGCAGCACCTCCGGGTCCGCTAGGTGCTTGCCCTCGCCGGACAGCTTGCCGATACCTGCTGGCGCAAACGTGCCAATGATTTAAGATTGATCTCTGCCGACGAGTATACTACGTCTACGCTAATGTGTTTCGTCGAGTGACTGATAGTTCCGGTGGAACAATCAGGGAGAAATTGGGAGTTAAAAGACTGGCAGCGCACTTGTGACTCCACTGATGTTGCGGGTGTCTAATGGACGGTCGATTACCATCAGCTGATCCGTCTGCTAGTTTCTAGGTCGACCATGCAGTTCACTTTTGTACAGCATAACTGCGCAGGCGATCCACTAAGCAACATTTGACGCGCAACAAACAACGTTTAACTTAACAAGTTAGCTACGTTGCACAACAAAGCGCGACGTTGCCAACATGACGCGCGGCATCGAAAATTGGTCAGCTTGGAAAATGTTGCAAGAAACCGGTACAATATGTATACCAATCGCGTTAAATGTTGCTGGATACCTAGCTTTGACAGTTTGACAGTGTGTACCGGTAACTGCCGATATTTTACTACAAAAGTTTGTTGATATCATACATAGACTTTCGACTGCAGTGATTAATGTTTGATGTAGGTAGGTAATATTTAGTTGCCTAAATCATTTTTTATTTTATTTATTCTGCATGTGACTTAGTAATTAATATCTTAAGATTATAACCCAGTCCTACATTGTTACACATGACGACTCTTAGGGGCACCTAAGTACTTCGTTTTTAGAGGCTATACAGGAGCAAAAAATGTTTTAAGTGTTATAGGTAATGGTAACTACAAATTGAGCTTTTAAAAAATCCAATCAATTTTAAATGAATAACTTTATAGGACAAGATTGAATAGTGAATACTGAACTAACGATCCCCTTCGATACAACTTTTAAACGTAATGAAATCATCAGTGAGAACTTGCCGCGATTCGAATTACAGCCAATCATTATTCATTGCAAGAATTATAAATGCAGTGCGTAGCGTAGTGATACATATCGCATACATATATCCATCAGCTGGGGAAAGGCGACACGTGCCAGTTGCACGCATAAGCACTATTATGCTCGACGACAAAATATCTGGGCAGTACTCGAGCTTGGTGCTCACTCAAGTGGATTACATTGTGGCAATGAGTTGCATTTTAACTCGCTTTTACATTTGCTTCAAACCGCAATGACATGGCGTTGCTGAGGACACAGTAAAAGTAGGAATCATAGTTAATTTGTTAGCTAGAAAACAACACCGTGACCAACAGATAACGCATAGCTTTAACAGCGCTCGTTTGGAATTCAATTACGATGACAGAATGGATGTTGTAAAGCCAATCTTTTTTTATTTTTGGTCAATAGGCTAACGCATGACCACAATCGCATCTGATGGAAAGCGACGATGAGGTCTAGGATGATACGCGTTTGCCTAAAAGATGCCTGTTCACTCTTGCGTTAAAGATGTCCAGATTATAGTGGTCAGGAAAAACAGACCTCGAAAACAGATCTCCTTGTGACCAGGCGGGCGAACCTACGGTCCAACTTCTAGTGTTTCAGCAATAAGAATGGCTCCTGGTAAGAATGGCTCGTCAGTACAATGAAATGGCAAATAACTGCCCTGAACTTGATATTTTCACCCCGAAACTTAACTATTACAAAACAATATTAAAAGACATCCTCTACCCCACTGACCCTACACCGCCCGGACTGGACCGCAGTGTTGCAGCAGTTCAGTATCTGAGCTGAATCTGACTTCTTTCTTGTATCGTGTTAGCTCATACTTATTTATTCCTATTGCTTAGCACATTTAACTTTTCTGTTTACACATATTTTTGAATTGCAATCTAGACCAAAACTGTTTATTTTTATAATATCATACTTCTGTAATGGTTGTAATTTGTCTTGTGTGAATAAATAAAAAATAAATAGTTCTCATCTTAGCGTGTAATTCCCAGTTGCGTCCACAGATTGTCGCTTTCGACGGAAACGCTTGAACCATGAATCCTGGATTCTGGAAGTCTGGTAATTACAATGAAACGACTACCGTCTACCTTCGCTGCCCTTACACGGGGAACCAGACCAACTGGATCACTGTTAAACGTTCAGAATCTGAAATATTGTAGATATCCACAATTTTGAGAAACTATCAGAGACGTGCAGATGTCCTCATGATGTTTTGCCTCACCGCAGAGCTAATGGTGGAAATATGTAAATAGATTTGAAAATCCAGCAGGAGTAACAGATAAACCTTTGTGAAGTAGCAGTTTGTGTAGTGGCTTTACGAACCGCGCACGTTTTCTCTTTTCCACGTCACAATAGTGGTTAATTTTCGTAAACGATAAAGATAGCAGGGACAAATAAGCGTGTTCTATGTAAATGATTGTATTGTTATAATGACCAAGCCGAGAGCGAGTCGGCCACAGGTCGCTTTGTATCAATGTTATTCATTAATTTTACATAGCTTTAATTAGTCCTCGCAGCTCCATTGTGGGCCAATCAGGGCTAATTCACGTATTTGAAAGGACAAAAGGAGAATCCCACGATATTCAATAAAACTAAGTTATAGATTATACATGAGATTTATGTGTGTCATCGATTCGATGTAAAATAGCATAATTTTGTGGACATCCAACATTAACATATAAACTGACAAGTATTATTATCCATAGATATCCTTTACACATAGAAATGTACAAAAAGATCTTTCTATTCATAATTGCAACCGATTATAATTCGAATTACTGGAATTCGTACTTGAATGAGTATTTTGTTTTAAATTCAAATAACTTGCATATCATTACCATATTGCATTACTTTATAATTTGAGTATGAATGTTTTTATGACATAGGTGGCAGACGAGCAGACGGATCACCTGATGGTAAGCGATTGTCCGCCGCCCATGGACAATGTTCATACAAACTGTTCTTTAATTCTGATATCTTGGCTTATGATTTATGTCCTGCGTCCCCTAGGTGGGGCAAAAGCGACCACAGTGCTCCGCCATCTCGAACGGTCTTGAGCTTCGCGCTTTACTTCACTCCAAGTTAGTCCTAATGTATTCGCTTCTGCAGTGATAGTCTGCCGCCAGGATTGTTTAGGGCGGCCACGTTTTGCTTATACATATTATGTAATAAATATTAGCAACTCGTATCCGCCGTATGCAATACAACAGGTATGATGGTACATGAATTTATATTTTAATTATAGTATCTTATTGAAATATAAATAACCTTACATCTTATATTTGGTCTACTAACAACCTCACTACATATTTATGAATATTTTAACTGCAATTAATTAGCTCTGAAATAGAATTTCTATGAAGACTTAGTCCTTAAAAAGATGTTATACGCTACTCTCCAAATACCAGTAGGCAATCATTTTGTATCAGATATAGTTAGCAATTATAAGCAACACAATCGCGAAACTGGAGTCGAAATATTCCTTGTCCCATAAAGGAGAGCGCGTCAGTTTGACGTATCAAAACAAAAAGGCTCGTTCTAAGCTCGGAGACACTGGCTAGCCTACTTACAGGCATTCCCGAAATAGGTTACGGTGTCAGACTGCATTTAGTTATTTGCGAATGAAAACAATGACGGTGGAGCGTCTGCACTTTACATGCAAATCGTTAGTGTTTATTTTCGATTTCCATCCCTTAAACTATTATACAACTAGGTCTGGTATAGGACCCTCGTGCGCAGTATCACTGTTTGTCTGCCTTAATAGCCGTTTAATCCAATTCAAACAAAAACGTCTACACATTGCATTCCAGGAACATCTACGTCATTTGAACCTTGTACTGTAGGCAGACCTTTTTGTATTCTTCCATCACCTATTATAATACCACACATAACTACAAAATATCCTATATGCATACTATTTACTAATATCAAGCGTTGCCCTAGGTTTTACTGCCTTAGTACTACCGATAATATCACGGAAAATATAGTTTTTTCGTGATACTACCTGGAGACACCAAATCATAATACCCATAGAACCACTGCAAACTCTTTTTTCCACGATTCTATTACGGTAGTATTGAGCAGTAGGGCCACGGGCAACGCATGCGCATCATATACAAACTCAGATTAGAATAATGTTATCCTAGTGCTATAATAAATAACATTCCAGCGCATAAGCAATTGATATTGATTTTCGGCTCTTATAATTTTGGTGAAAGGCGGTCGCATTGGCTACCTATTTCAAATTACTGTTTAGTTCATTGCACCCTTGATGTGATTTTTTTTTATGTCATAGGTGGCAGACGAGCGCGGCGATTTAGTAATTATGTGATACGAACTGTTAATGCATCAATATATTTGTATCACACGTCACGACTAGAGAAGAGGGGTCTGCTACCCGCATGACAAACCTATATTGATTACAAACGCAACGTTGCATTGTAGTAACGTTCAAGGACGTACATAAATAATATTTCAGACAATTTGCACTTGTGCACAGACTTTTTATACAAAGGAGAAATGCCTGCGGGTACATATAGTTTGTGCCATCCACGAAGACATTCCCTAATCGCTCGCAGAGTAAGTGTGCGGGACAACGCTAGTCTTGCAATTTATCCGTTGCAATGCAAACATTGACAAAAGACAAATCACGAAAAAGAATCTATAACGAGAAATAAGACTTCTTCAAAAAACAGTGGGGCGTGTCTTTGTAGATGGTGCGAACTATATACACGATAATTAACGTTAAAATACTTGTTTAAATAAAATAAATGCGACTTCGATTTTTGAAAAAAACTTATTTTATTCTATACGATTTTGAGAAAACAAAGATAATCTGTCGTTTTATGATAAGGTTTGTATTCGTGAAGAATATTATATTCCATTTTGCTAGAATTTAGTGAGGTTAAGAGTCTCTTAGCAGAACGGCTTTAACCAGGCAAGTTTAGTAAGGTTTGCCAAACTGAACCTATTGGGAATCGATCCACAAATATGGAACATAAACGAAGGTAGGTAAATCAATTATAATTACATGTTTTGCATGTGCAACTTGGTCCATGCACAGCGCAAGTGTTTCCCATGAACCGGCGTGTCGCACGACACATCGGCGACGAGGTAACGAAAGCTATCGATTTTGTTAAATAGACTACAGCCAGACAAATGGAAGTAAATGCAGTTACGCGTAGTAAAAGGTCAAGGCGTCCATTTGTACGAATGAACGTTTTACAATTTTAAAATGTATGGAATCGCCTTTCGCGACTGTAATTCGGTTTGTAATGCGATCGATAATGGTATTAGTTCCGAACTTTTTCACCCGAACTAACGATAATAAAAATGTCGTAAAAATATGGTACTCACGGCGTCAGATCGAGTTCGCTCGCAGTTCAAGAATAGCACTTATGTCACAGACATAAGGGACGGTGCAAAATATATTATTTAATCTAAAATGTGAGGAAGTTACTTGTTATTTAGGCTTCTGATACGTAAAAAAGGATGACCTATATTAGCATTACAATGACCTGGTCATAATATGATCCAATCAAATTCGTCTTGTTTTAAAACTACGAGTACGAACACCATTCCAAACCAACTTAGCGTAAAGAAAGCTATTACGTAAGGATAGTTTTATTCCGGAATGCAGCGATGGACAAATTATGACGTCACGAGTATGGTCATAGAATGCGGTTGCCGCTCGGAGGATGAGGCGGCTGACGTATAAAGGCAAGGAGTTATTATAAGCAATGCAACATCATAGCCTGCCCGCTGCTTATCAATCTCTATGGGCAAGCGGTGCAAGGTAAAACCTTCAGCGAATGTTACGTACGCCCCATATTTTGTTAACTGATGTTATTTCCTTAATATTCAGAAAACCTTCCTTCGGATATCTGCATTTACTAAATAATATAACTGACATTTAAAATGATGGCTTGTTTCATAGTTTTACAACATTATAAAGAGTTTTATCGCGATTCGTGTATGTACTTGTAAAAATAATATTTATCTTGTTTATTTCATCATTGTGCGAAAATGTTTAAGGATTTTTAAATTGACAAATTCGTTTTTTGGCCAATATTTACTAAGTTGTACCTATACTTGCACATATTCGTTTAATGTCCTGTGACTGTTGAAGTATAGTTTACGCTAGTGACTTGCACCATACCTAATGTCTGTGTCTGAGACTGGCGCGTCTGCCTCGCTTGTGACGTCGCGCACTTCCGACATCTCGGGCCACCATCTAACCCGTCACGCCTACAACTTAAGGTCTAATATTGTCGGAAAAAATGCCCTTACATGTTCAAACAAATTCACTGCTTAGTGTGACCCGACATGAGAGATATTTACATAGCAAGAATGTATTAAGCTTAAAGACCTATTTGTTTATTGAAA
Source organism: Marasmia exigua (assembly GCA_019059595.1). Taxonomy (NCBI): domain Eukaryota; kingdom Metazoa; phylum Arthropoda; class Insecta; order Lepidoptera; family Crambidae; genus Marasmia; species Marasmia exigua. The sequence goes on from CM032471.1 coordinate 5,593,896, forward strand.
CAGATTTAGTGTCAATAAAAGCGCATTCCAACAAGTTGATGATGACTAAGACAGACGGGCTAAGTTCGCTAAGTAGAGTAATCTATATTTAAAAAACCTAGTATACCCATAAATTTGGAACGATGGTCCAAATTGTTAGGACAATGTTGGAATACATAAAAAAAAACTGTAATTTTGTAAAAAAAAAAACACGGCCATACAAACTAAGCCGGGTCAGCTAGTTGACAATAAGAAACTGAACTAGCATTTGGTTGAAGATTTCCTCTGATGACCAAATTTAGATAGTAGTCCAGATATAAAATTATAATGGGAGAATTCAAAATGAAATGATTACTACAACCTAATAAACAAGCCGTGACGTAGATACGGTCGAAGCCCACCGCCACTTCACTATGGTCGTTATGGCGAGGACATAAAGACGCCGTATTTATTTATCATAGCTTTGTTTATTAAAATAATGACCCGTAACAAAAGCGGCGCAATTTCATTACTGGTGCTGTGCAGTGCCGGATTTAGGCAACGCGGCCCCGCCGTGGCAAAATCTGCCATGAGGCCCTTGGTTTGTTTTAGGTTTGTACCGGAAGGTAGGAAGGGGGGGTTTAAAGGCTGGCAGAACACTTGTGACTCAATTAGTATCTATCGGCGGCGGCAATCGCTTGCCATCATAGTTGGGAGCGCGGGTACGCCCATTGCGCGAGGAGCATTTGCTAACTCTTGCTATATGGCTACTCCGGAACTAGTGCTAAAATAAAGAGTACATGAAGCATCATATTAATTGAACAGCATACCACATTTACCAAGTAAAACATTATTAACCATTCCATAAGGATTGTTACTGATTTTTTTTCTCCGGATGATTTTTTCCTGAGAGACTGATGGCAAGTGTGATCTGTATTGATTTACTAGCCAATCAATCAAAAATAAAAATTGTATGAAACTCCTGTTATAAGTAGTGTTCAACTGTAATTTTAAAATAAATTATCCATAAGCTATGCATGTCTCATACACACTAAACATAACTTAGAACAATAAATGAATAATGGACTTTGTCAGGTAATTTGTAACAATTACCAACATTGTGTGAGTCAATAAAAGCATGTAGAGACATGAAATATTTCTGCTATGTAATGTAATAATTATGGGCAAATTTACATGTTCAAAAAATCATTCAACTCTCACTAATGCGCCTTGACGTTTTTACTATTGAAATAAGAAACAATAAATAAAAATAGATGCATGCCACAACGCACATCTGTCATCTCGTCTCAAACTAGGGCACTCCTTATTTAGGGTACTCGTTATATATATATGCATAATTTACTGACATGAAAATATGAATTAGTATATCATTGGCCACCACATTAAAGATGAAAGTAGCAGTAGATAGGTGGGATTAAACACTGAAATGTATGGCTATAGAGTTCTATTGCTTTTAAACAAATACATCATTCACTGCTTCAAGATGAAGGTTACTGTAGAAAATCAGGTGTAAATAAACTTGTAAGAAAAACAATGGAGTCAGGAGTGAGATAAACTGGAAGAGCTTGATTTTAAAACATTACATTATATCTTAAACCTCAAGAATAACCAATCTTTATGGTTTCTATTTAATGATAAAATCCTGAACACAATAAGGCATCTTGATTCTTCAATAGGAAATGTTATCGAAAAATAGTTTAAGTTAATGAGTCAACATAGCATGTTACTATCCATCACTGTAAGTATTATCGGGATCAAAATAATTTACTGCTGCAACCTTATGATGGTAAAAGGTCATCATTATGTAGGTGAGATTACAATTCAAAAAATGTGGGTAAACATTCTATAAAGACAGCATAAATTGTTTACTATAGTTTTTATCAAACTTCTAAAAAAAATCATCTTAATCTTTTAATTTATTCCTTGTGTTAAAATTGTCTTTAAATATCAAAATAACTGGATTGATCAATCAAATTAAAGTTTATTGATAAGGATTGTAAACTTTTAGCATAAAACAATGCAAATAAGGTCATTGGACTGAATACTCAATCTGGATATTGTAATGTAAATGAATACAAGCATATTTATTATAGTCATGTACTCACCGGCTGCTTCCAGAAGGGCTTCAAGTCTGGCCTGCATCTCAGGGTCAACTGCTCGCTCCGGGTCATCATGAGAGAGTAGGAACTTAGATGCCTCTGCTCCACCACCTTCTTCATCCATTTCCGCCTGATAAGAGATATTGAAAAGGCATCAGCTCAAGTCTATCAGGAAATCATTCAACAGTGCACTAATATGGACTATTTAGTTACTGATTCAGTAAAAATATAAAACATTTTTTGAGATTGAAACTACATGGTTGAAACATTTGGCAAGATAGATTATCACTTAAGAACATTAATAAAGGATTCATAAAGAATGTCCAAAAATATAATTCACAGCTAAAATATGTTACCTTCGCTGGACATTTTTACATTATAGCAACTAGGAAGTAATTAATAAGGAACTTAAACATTTAAAACCAATAATAGGGAATTGCCAAAAATAAAAACAAAAAAGCTTTAGTAGTTATCAAGTTAAATACAAATAATACAATGGAGTGGGCATGTGTTGTCATAAGTTAAATACAGCATATTAAGCTAAAACATATAACATAATTGACAAAACATTATCATTTAGTTATTCTTAATGCAAGTCTAAGTTATTAGCCTTAGTAATTAATGAATTGTATTTAGATTTAACTTTCTTCATAGCAAATTTGACATACATAGATTAGTAGTGTTATGTTAGCAGTAAGTTGACATTTATAGGAATATAGATAGTTTGTTAGAATCACAAGGACCATTCAACATCAATAAAACCAAAACAGTGATATGTAATTGTCCATCGCACACACATTATGCAGGTTAACAGTAAGTCACTCAAACTGCCACAGCGATTGGTGTTGGTGAAGCCCTCTGCACTCAGTAAGGTTGTCTTCGACTTACCAACAGGTCTGGCCTGCTTAGGCACAAACAAGCCAGCAAGATCTATAACACCAATGAGAAAGTCGTGAGTACTGACAATGTGGTGCTTAAGGACGAGTTCATACCCTAGCAATTACTGATAATGGTCCTTGTAATTCACCAGCAACCATCATTTTTGCGCGAATATCGGAAGGCGTTTCGCTTAATTTTTTCGCCAGTGACGACCCTAGACACATCACTATTTGACAACATTCATAATAGATTCAAATTGAAATTATATAATTCGAACTTTTCAGTGAAAATAATGACACGAAAACACAATAATCATCACTTCATATTGACGAAATGCATGTGATTCGAGAAACATGGCCACCATAGTTTAATCCATAACCAAAACACAAATAGACAATGAAAAGAATCTTACGGCGGATTAGTCCGATATTATCATGGAATTACAAAGAATCAATTGAATACTGTCTAGGAGCGGCTGGCATAAATAATTTCATGCATTACTCAGTAGTACGTATGTACTTATGACTTTCTGACGTTTTACGGAATATTTGGCAAGCAACGTACTTTATTGGGAATGTCTAGTAGATTTTACTCGTAGTAACACATTATGCATGAAATCTAACAAAATATACTGATAGCCATATGATTTTAGTGAGAAAATAAGTTGTGCGGACAAAATAGACATGTACAAGATGTCCCTTGCAGTATTTAGAGCGGTACAGATAATCACATTCCCTCATTGCCACCGCCTCTGCCGAAAACAAAACACGTTTTACCTCGGATACAGAGTCATCCTCGCTTTCCGAAGAGTCCGTCATGTATTTGGCAGGTGCTCCTGAATACGTTTCGGTTTCAGATTTGGCCGGACTCGAAGCCGAACTCTGAGGAGTGGACGATTTTACCACATCAAGTTGCAACTTCACCTTATCGATATTTCGGTTTTCAGACTGTTCAACATTCTGCATTTTTGTCCTAAACCAATATAACTTAATTAGTCTTTCAGTATCAACACTTTTTCTACGAAATTAACACGTTCTTATATTAGCAAACAAAATTTATTTCGTCATTTAGCCAGGTTGATACCCGCCATGTCTACTACTATGGCGAGGTTCCCGGATGCTTCAAGTAGGCTAACCAATTATCTCCCTCTGGTGCTAAACAGCGGAACTTTTTGTGCTGCCATCAGTGCCATCTACCTTTTCTGAAAAGACAAAAAAAAATAATTGAAAATATTTTTACTATTTTTTAATAATTTATTGGAACGATTACATACACACATAAAATTGTTTAAAATATTAAAGACGTCAATCTAGATCAATTTTGTATCTGCTCACTCTTGCAAAAATAAGTTTTATCCACGAAAAAATTAAGATTTTTTCATTTCTTTCTGGATTTTTGTCCCGAAATTTTATAATTTCATTGATGAAAAATCGCATATCCAATAAATATAATTTAAGAGTATCTTTTTAGGAATATTAGATGGTGCTAATGTCAATATTTTGTTACCTGTGCTCACATAATGAAACATAATCTATGACACTAATACATTGACCAATCAGAACACAAAAATATAACATTTGAATGAATTTCGACCAATAGAATAAAAGGTTCTTCAGTAGGATTCCAAAAACAATTTGTGTTAGTAATAGACAATGATTATTTTTCTTGGTCTGTGATTGAGTGCTGCAAGCAAGAAAAAAGCGCTAAAAAGCGGAAGTCGGAATTTCGGAAACACAATCAAAGAAAAGAAAAACTAAAAGAAAATCTCAGTTAAAATGGGAAAATGGTTGTCAATTTTAGATCTTTCAAAACAATTTCTATTTAATTAGATAGAATGAGTGACGGAAATACTTTCAAACTGAAAATATGTTTTGGTTAAATATATATCAGCTGATACTCTTCAAAAACGCAATAATAAATAGCTGCCAGCAATAATGATTTGCATCGTTTGTTGAGGAGTTACAGGGTGTTTATTACTTTTGCAATGTGTATTTAGATTTCAATAGAAAAATATGGCAAGGGACGGAGACCTGCCGACTATTTTCAACCCGAAGCGGGTTCGTGCTCCTTCAGTGATAATAACAAGTGAGGAGGTCGTTGAGAGTGAAAGAGGTGGAGGAGACGTTGATAGAGACCGACCGAACGGTCCTCCGACTCCGCTGAGCCCGCGCGCTCCTCTCACGCCGCAGGCCTCGGTGTGCTCGGCGCCGCCGCTCACGACACAGCCTTCACTGCAGCAGGCCTACAGCGAGTCCGCCACCAGCAGCCAGGATGAAGAGAGGCAGTTACGAGATAAGAAATGTCCTAGATCGTGTTGCTCAAAGTTTGCTAAAAAGGTTACTACTCTTTTAATAACGATTCCTCACAATTTGTACAAAGCTTTAGCCTAATTTGAATCGCCAGCATTGTAGTTCATAAATATATGAAATTTTAAACATCATTCAAAATACATCTGCTTAAAGCATTAGAGGATTAAGAAATAGATCTTTCAAATTTAATTATACAATAGTGTTAAGACCTGAAATTAGAATATTTGTGTAGAACTTCTTTTCTACTTAATATTTAGTAAGTATGAATGATTATATTATTAAATCTTCTCAGATATACTATGGCATCTGTGTCACCCTCATCTTAACTGCGTCGTGGGTTACGGCAACACACTGCATCAAGCACATGTACCTCGAGGAGTACTCTCCCAGCACTTATGGATTGATTAGCACTGAAGCTTCATTGGTTTCATACAACAATCATACTACAAGAGTTCACACTCATGTAAGGGAATACTTTTCTATATTAATTATTACTACCTAAAATATAAACTAGCTATCTACCGCCAGCGTGGTAGCCAATGTACACGCATAGATTATAATTTTTTCTCAAAAATGAATAATTTTCCTAAACTAAAAGTGCCTCTGCTGCTCAAGGATACAGTAACATTTATCATCATCACAGTGTGTTATTTGCAAGTGCATACAAAGACATTGCTTTGAAGCTTGGAATAGAGAATAAAGGATATTAATTGTGGTGCCATGTGTCAAAAAGTTAAAAATAAATACAGTTCAAACAATCTCTTCCTTTTTTGAAGTCGAAAAAAAAAGGTGTTCACATGGCACGAAAAAGTAAAATTTGTTGAAACAAACGTTGTTCATACAGGCCTGTAAGTGACAGCTGTAACACATACTTACCCTCTATTTTTGATGATCAGATATGCCATAGCCTTGTTAGCAATGCCATTAGTTACAGCTTTCAATCTGGTACTTTACTCTGGTACATTTCTATTCGGAAAAGATTAAAGAAAAAACTAATTGAAATAGGAGAAAAATATAAAAAATTACTAATTTCACTTTTACAAGAAGTTATTAATTGCTTGATTGTAAATTAATTAAGATTTTACTTTTCAGAACCTATACAATGCTCCATTCTTCACTACTTGGTTTGCCACTAACTGGCTTATCTTCTTCTACCCACTTTACTTGATAGTGATGTTGATACACAACAAGTGTAAATCAGCCAATGACATTGTCTATGATGCATTCACTGACTTTAGAGAGAAAGGATTCACTTTTGGTAAGATCCCTATTATAAAATTTAGTTTTTATTTTAAAAATGGACAGGAAAAGTAAAATTATAATTTTTTTTAGCCCGCTTCATCAGTCGCTGTGGTCTCTTCTGCCTCCTATGGGTGGTGACCATCTACATGTACACATATTCTCTGAAGATCCTTCTCTCGACAGACGTGGTCGCACTATTCGCCACTAATGTATCTTGCATCTATCTGCTCTCATGGGTCATACTTCATGAGCAGTTTGTTGGCGTCCGGGTATGTTTTCTATATCTTTGATCATTGCAGTTACCTGTATGGTCATCAGTAGGTTTTATAATTTTCTTTTCGTTTAGATCGTGGCAGCAATCCTGTGCGACACCGGTATCGCGCTTCTAGCGTATATGGACGGAATCACAGGCAGCTCAACTCTTGGCGGGGTCGTTCTTGCCGCCTGCGCCGCTGCTGGCTTCGGGATATTTAAGGTAAAACATACGTTCATCTAGGGACCTTCAAGAGACGACGCGTAGGCGTAACACCGGTCTTTCACCGCATCAGAGACTCCTCCGACATATTCATGGACGGTGTTGGTCACCTACCATCCATCTTAAAGTTTGGATTTGTCTTATTGAAACTACGCCCTATATATGTATTTGTAGTGTATTAGTAAACAGTACCTACATATCACTTCTACGAACCATTCTCCATATTTTTCCGATTCCCCAAATAAAATGAACAAGTCTCAATATAGGTGCTGTTCAGGAAAGTGATGGGTGAAGTGAACTCCGGTCAGCGGGCGCTGTTTTTCTCAATCCTGGGCGTGGTGAACGCGTCGCTGCTGTGGCCCGTGTGCCTGGCGCTCTACCTCACCGGCTCGGAGATGCTGCCCTCGCACAGGATGCCGTGGATACACCTTCTGGTCGCTAGCGTCGCGTTACTGGGTAATACTCATTGATTTGGTTATTTTATGTTGTAGTAAAATCAGAGCTATCTGGAATCCCTTTTTAGCATTATAGGGGTCCCAAGTATTACGCAAGCATTGTCAATGTCAAAATCCATGACTGAAAATATTAAGCTGATGTAAGAATACTTGTGTAATATTCTTAAAGTATCATGATAAGACGTTGTTGAGATGTCAATCAATCTTCGCGATAAACATTTGGGTTTTATGAAAATAAATGTTCAGTACTTATGCATTGTAGGTAATATTTAGCAGAAACAATTTTTAGCTAAATTTTTGGCTTGAATATGAGCTCCTATGATAACAAAACTTTGTTTCAGTATTCCATCTGGTGTTTCAATTTGGGAACATCATAACTTACAACATTTTCGTCTCGCTGGGTCTTATCACTGCTGTGCCGGTTTCAGCAGGTACATTAAAACATAACTGTAAGAACAAATTATATCCATCGGAAATCGAACAACTACTAAAGACAAATTCTTATTCCAGCATTAGATGTGGTGCTGTATGGAGTCCAATTCGAGGGCATGAAGTTAGCTGGTATCATACTAATAACGGTCGGTTTCTTCCTGGTCATGTTTCCAGACAATTGGCCCGATTACATAATGAGACTTTTGAAGTAAGTGGCTGTCTACTATACTATACTTCTACTATAGGTATCTCGGCCCCTGGCGAAATTCGTACCCCTTATTTATTCTTGTTCTCTCGATAATTTAATAGTTCTGCTATTTAGGCGAAGGCCACAAATCCAGAGACATAAAGTCGATCTTGAGTTAAAGTGGTAAAATACAATTAATAATAATAATAATAATTCTCACAACATCTCATACGTTGACCTGATTCCACACTAAGTAGCTTAAGCACTTGTGTTACAGATATCAGACAACAGAGGAACACAAATATATACTTAAATACATATATTACACCCAGACACTGAACAAACACAAGTATTCATCGCACGAGTGTTTGTCCAGGGTGGGGATCGAACCCACGACCTTGGGCGTAAGAGGCAGGGTCACTACCAATTGTGCCAACCGGTCATGAATTACTGAATTCATCATCATCATCAACCTGGAAGTAACCACCGCTGACCATAATATGTTTCCTTGGAAAGGAATAAAATATATAAGCCTTTATTAGTTTACTATAATTTTCTATAGGTACTTAATTCATTTTGAGTCGACGGAAAATAACTCCACTCTACTCTTCACCCACTGGTGTTGTCATGTGTCTATGGGTAGCGGCAATCGCTTACCATCAGGTGATCCATCTGCTCATCTGCCACCTATCACATAATAAAAACTAGTAAATTAACAACGCGCGCAAGGTTCGGCCGCGCATCTAGTTCTTGGTTTGGTTTTATATTATAATTAATAATTAATGGGTAAATCAATTTATCCCCTGTGTTTTTTCCTTAATTTCTGTGGGAACATCGTTGGAGTGTACCACTTTCAGTAAAGAAAATATCGAAATTTCTTACTCAGTAAAAAGTTATACGAGAGATCTATATTTTGATTGATGATCTCATCATCAGTCTGTTTACCCTGGAGCCCAATACGGTATACGATATTTTTTTTTTATTTTTGCAATCAAAAGACCTCTCAATGATAGAAACATCGTTGAAAGAACCACTTGATTCTCATTTAAACTACCTGAGATATCACAACTTTAAAATCACATTATTTTGGGCAAACCCAAAACGCTTCATACAAATGGCTACCTATATGTGACGTCACACTTAAGTATTTTGTATGCATTTCATTTGAATTTTGTATGGTAGCTATATCAAATGTTTCGTTTATCAATGGTTCTATTATAATAATTGGTGCAAATTGTATGGGTTCTTCAATGGTATAATTATTTTTTAATAATTTCATACTTTTAAAATGGACTTGCCCATGAATCTTTGAATGACCATAAAACCGGCTAGACGTTATATTTTTAATTGAGAATTTTTGCCATTGGCACATATTGACCTATATTTTGATAAAATATTTATATTTGGGTACTAATTAAACAAGCTTCTTTTTAATAGCATTATTCGCCTCAGAAAATATATGTTACCTTCTAAATTACTAAGTCGGCCACAACCAATGCGCGTCTTAATAATAGTATCTCAGACACTAGTTATCTTATATGTAAGCCACTGTAAATATAACTCAGCATAGTGGTTATTTTTTAGCATCTAAATTTGTGGTATGCATTCAAATAGGAAGCTTCTAAAGTATTAATATATGACACCAAAATAATAAGAATATTAGCCTCTAATTACATAATTTAGTATGAATAAAATGTAACTCATCCTACATTAATCGATTGTTAAATGTACCTAAAATTGTCATCAAATAGTATAATTAAAGCCACTACATATTATTATTATGTATTACACATGAACTATTAAGGACAGTCAGCTAGAGCGATGGTAGCCTAGTGGTTTAGAACGCGCCCTCCATGCGGAGGGTCGATTTCTCTAGATTTTTCATATCTATGTGCATATTTCTATATTTACCTCGGCGGTGAAGGAAAACATTGTGAGGAAACCTGCTCGTTTGGGATAGTTTCAGAAGCGTGTAACCATGATTTAGTTGGTCTTGTTCCTCTGTCAAAGGGTTGCGAAGGTCAGACGGCAGTCGCTTCATTGTAATTACCAGGCTCCCCAAATCCTGAATCATGATCAAAGCGTACCCTGGGCTCCAAAGCCCAGCTTTGGGCTCAACCGGGAATTATACGCAAATATAGTAAAACCATTTATTTATGCAAATCAATTTGTGTATTAATATGTGTAACAAGTACAACCATTTATAGAAAAGTAATTAATAAACATTAACACGTATAATTACGTGATTAAAAGAAAAAGAAAATAAGGGCAGGCGGGCGGGTCGGCACTAGTATCGAATAGCGCTCTCTGATTGGTGCAAATGGCCGGTTGCTGTCATGTCACGCACTCGCGCCAAATCGTACAGTGGCTATTTTCACGATAAAAGAATATGAAGTATTATTTTACATGTTAAGTTATAATATATGATGTTGAGTATTGAAGCTTGAATACATAATTTTCGAGGAGCTTGTATTGAAGCTGTAAAACGTAATATGGTGATGAGTTACAAATTTCGTGGCTGAGTTAGTAAATTAGTTCGCGAAGTATAAATCAGAAGGACAAGGAAAATTAATTGTTGATATTGACTTGACGCTTTCTTTAACATTTTTAGTTGGCGTTGTAAAGAAGATGAATCAGTTAATTAAAGGCTATGTCAATTTCTCGGTGCTTAGTTAGTAAATTAGAAGTTTGCGCGCGTGGCCAAATAAAAAATCTGTGGCCTTGTTTATTATTTCTCTTTATATTTTGTAAAATCTTGAGCTTAGTCGTATACCCTATTCTCGGGCTCGTGACATTTATCATCATACGACATAAATCACTAAAACATAGTTTTTTTGTATGGATTTCAGGTGACATCCTCCATGTTTTCAAAATATCACGAGCACGAGAATTGGGCTCCTGTTCTAGTTATTTCGGGTTTGTTTAATCTTCCATTCATCTCGGTCAGACGTCATTGGGTTATCCACTCTTTGTAATTCATATCATCCATCACCACTAACGTGACTCTAATGAATAATTTATATGGACCAAATGAAAAGGGGACTGAAAGGGTTATTTTGAAATAATTCTGAACGAAGAGATTGTTTGACATGATATCCTTCCCAAAATAGATCAAGATCTTGGTATTTTTTTTATAATAGGTATATGATTTATCGGGTAGAGACAACCCGAAGATATCTTGCCAATGTCAAGTAACTTATTGAGAATAAGTGGGTTGTCAACAGTAGAAAGTCACTCAATAAAATGCCGGTGCTTTGCATTTTATCGACCTACGGATTCTGCCGATACCGCTCTCTAAACACAATCGCGGGTTTAAGATTATTAGGTCCAAGCAAGTTGTTACGTGCCATTTCACTCTACACACAATAGCAGTGATAAAAACGATACTATTCATCGGTTTATATTATTAGGATCACTTTATTGCACAAATAAACACCGGATTGGTTTACTAAACTACCCAGAAACTAATTCAAAACCTTTGAATTGCATCAGCCCACGAGGAGCGTTTTAGTCCTACCGCTAGAATCCTTGGTATTTATGCCGAAATATCAACTATAGAACGACTGGACAGTCTTTCTAAAGTGGATCATAATCGCCTTACCAATTTTCTCTATACAATCGATCCTTAGTATGCTTGAGCATTTGGCAGTGACCCTGCAGATAGGGTCGTTGGTACACACTCGTGTGATAAGCACATGAGTGTCACTGTGATAATATTTTCTAAGTATAATCGTTCCTTAGTTGATTCTGATACCTATGATACAAAAGCTACTGTGGGGTGAAGTCGTCGTTTATTGTAGTCTGATTTTTAAAAATACTTTTATTGCACTATTGTGCTAGTTACACTATTTATAACTCAAGAACGGCTATACGGATCTGGCTGAAAATTGGCGGAGAGGTAGCTTAGAATCAGGAGAAGGACATGAGACTTTTTGGTCAGGTTCCGGTGGGATGAACAAAAACGAATGCTATGCGGGCAACGCTGCGGGCGAATGCTAGTAAGATATAAAGACTAAAAACTAGGTAAATATGACAGGAGCAATGTACAAAGACGGCGGCTGGCCGCGGCATTATCTCTTCCAGACAACTTTTAGGTAATAATAATATCCATTTTTTTACGAAGAAGTTCTCCTTGCGGCATGAAGTCCTCCTTCATAAAGAAGTCCTTCTTGATGGACACTTGATAAAGGTGTTATTTATTCCTAGGTGGAGTCGCCGCCGCCAAAGGGGCAACAACGGGTCGGGGCGGCGCGGCGACGCCATGGACTACCGCACGGGGTACATACGCTCGCACCTGCGCTCGCCCTCCGGCCGCGTGCGGTGACCGCCCGAGCCCGCCGAGCCACCGCCTGCGCCCGCGCCCGACATCGCGTAACTGACCACTTATCAACAACACCTGACGCGAATTCTACTAACAAATCACTTAGAGCGATCACCTACGCATTGTATGTCACATCTGCGCTACAACGTCGCAAACTTTAGCGGTAGAACACTGTCCGTCGACGCACCGTAGCTCCGATAGCGCATTGCATCCTAGTCCCCCCGCTTCGTCTCTCGTCCTACGATCCATTGAAACGTCGAGCGTGACGATGCAACGGTGTAATGAAGAAAAAGTATATGCAAAGCGACGACGCAACGCACTAATGGAGCATCACTCTTAGGCCTAAGAGCCACTGCAGACTTGCTACTTTTAACATCGGCGATTGATCTATAAAACTTCTTCGGCGAAGAGTAACCGATTCCCGTCTGTCTAGTTTGGTAGATCCAGAATCCAGAGCATATCCCTCCAGCCTATCCTAATACCGTCTTGGTGTTCGGACCGATTTTTTTACGGAAAAATTAGACGCTCACACTTCCAGCACAAGCTATTGGACTGTTCCACTTAAACCCAGCCGCCTTTTTATTACAATCGAACGCAGAGAGTCGCCAAAACGGGATTCAAAATCGCCGGTCCTAAAGTAGGATGTCTGTTGTAGCCCTAAACCGCACAAACTGTGCCCAACTGCCATGCGCAGTTGCGCACCGTATCGTTGGTATCTATGAAATATTCACGCATCGTTGACGTTGCAATGGAGACAACGCGTGTGAAATATCCGCTAGATGGCGTCCTATATGACTGAGAGAACATCTACAAGTTGATTGGTTATTTCGGAACGTGATCAAAATATTAATTTGACGAACGAATCAAGCGAAAAAGCAATGCTGTTGAAGTTGAACCTTAGTCAAAAAGTAAACCATCTAGACGATTTATCACACGTCATATCCCCCATAGAGTAAAATGTAGCTAGCCCCCTTTGATGAACTCATACTCATGGCTTGCGGTTTTGTTGGCAGTAGTCCTTATAATTAGGTTATCTTCACCTTTGATGCGCCCAGATCCGACGAACACATTGCGAATGCGCCAAAATTGTAGATATTGCAATAAAACACATGTTTTGTGTGACTAAATCAACCGATACGCGCATTTAAACCCACAAGCATTCCTTTTTCGTGACGCTCGTAACGCAAAAACAGTTGTAATTTAGAAAATAGTTGATAAAAAAATAGTGAATCATTCACTCACTCGGTCAATTCGTGTCAGGTCTTGTGAGACAAACTATAGAACACCTGAGGACTTCATTGGCGTTGTGCTGAAGGTACTAGCTTAAGTCTGTTTAGAAAATCTAACTTTCTTAGGCTTTAGCAGAGAGCTCTTAGTAGCTACCCCAACTAGCTTAGGTGGCAACTCACCCAAGAAATTTAGACATTTTTTTGCTGGTCACTGTACCAACCTAACCTTACCAATAAACTAAACTCAACAAAACAAAAAAATATTAGTTGGTTAAGTTACAACAGTGACTACCAAAAACATATGTTTACTAGACCAGGAGGGGTCACCCACTAGCAGACTGCTCAACTATTTTGTGCGTACCGGGACAAGTTTTACCTGTGTATAATTAAATATTTATTATTAAAATAAATGATATATTTCACATTTAAAGTTGTATAATAGTTAACGACGAATTATGTACAGTCGGCTGCAAAATATGTATACACTTTGTTTATGCTAGAGACGAAACGAGTAAGCGTGTCATCTCATGGAAAGTAATCAACGCCGCCCATGAACATCTGCGAAATCAGAGAGATCGCCAATGTGTTGCCGGCCTTTTAAAAAAGAGTACGCTCCTCTTCTTGTACTTTAGTACCTTGTCATGATAATAATATAACAGAATAATAATACTTCTACTTTGTTACACAGAAGCTTAGACCAACACTGTAGGGTTGCTCTATGCATAGAGGGTTTCAAGTACTTATTGTGTCAAGCAAGGTACCAAAGTGTACACTTGAGTACTTTGTCACGATACAACTTTCTACAGCCGACTGAACCTAACTTAAGTACGTATTTTTCAATTTTTACCTGCCGATCGCGACGGTTGCAATTAAAAAAATGGATCTTTAAAGTAGTTGGTGACCCCACCACTAGACTGTAGAAGGGAAGCTCGAGTTTGTGAAGTTGCTGTGTATCTTGTGAATTTAATTAAAGATTCATTCGCATTCGATATACCGATTACGGATGAAGCCAATTCCACTTCATAGGGACTCAGTCAAGTAATGCATTTAATGGGCCAATCATAACATCTGTTTTCCAAATCTAAATTAAATTACTTCTTATTTGCCTTTGATTAAAATTGATACGTTGACTTAATATTCATTACTGGAGAGTATAAAGTAAATATGTTTTTTATTCGTTTTAATGAAAGAAAATGTTTCGAATTGCTGCTGCATTTGTACCTTCAGTTTTATTTGCTGCTTTAGTTTAGTTTTAAAGATATAGTAGGAAGTATTGGTACTGAAGAATAACTTCGCTTGTCAGTTCCTGGTGGATACAATAAAAAAATATACTATAAATAAAAAATAATTTAGAAATAGTCAAAATAAGGACTTACACTACAATAGATTTGCATATTGCTTTATTTCATTACTGCATTAAATTAACGACTTTAGGAAACGCAATCTTAATAGATTATGCTCAAAAATATCGAAATGATTATTTGATACCAATTTCTTTTTTAAAGATATTGTTTATATCAATCTCTTTAAAGCAAATAATTACAATCTATATATAAAAGTAATAAAAATTGGTGTAATAATGTCATAATTTCCTCACCACAAATCGGTTAATCTTTTCACTAAAGAATATTATCTATGGTAGAATGTGTATTTTCTATTATAACCACTTTTCACGATTCTTCTCTATCCCTTGTATTGGGTTTCTTGGTTATATCGACTGAACAATAAAAAATATGTACATACCTCAAAACTGTCCACATTATGAAGATATGCCAACTTTTACATCTCGATTTTGATAAATAATACCAAACAATAACATATTAATGTCATTTGCGTTTAGCATATTTCTCTCTTATAGGTTCCGCAGTCAAAAGGAAATCTTTAAAGGAAATCTATATGCTTGCCAATCATATGTGGACTAATTAAGGACTGCGGAATGTTACCTAGTGCGGATAATAAATACCATATTGCATCAGATTGTTTTAGAATACTAACTCATATTTATTATTCTATCACCTCGCACTTGTGTCTATTTTATGTACAGTCAGTCACACGTCAGGTTACCGCAATGAGTAAAATTTTCTCAATTGATATTAAACCAAACGTGATTGATATTTAGATGATAATCGATTGAGGAAATTTGACAGATTTGCATACATGTATTTGTGGTTGTGCGTACTTTATAGGTACAGACGGCCAGACGTTTTATCAGATTCTTATCTTAATTCTGAACACCATTCTGACAGATTATAGTTATCCAGTGTGAGGCTGTCTGTACAAAAATATAATAATCTCGATGTTGTGACTCCTCTTTGTAGAAGTTTAGTGTAGGTTTAGAACAGTTAAAAGTATGAAATACAATAAAAAATAACAATTTTGATTTAAGTAGATATTTTTTAATTTTGTTATTGAAAGTTTTACAAAGTACATAGGATATTTTCTTAATGCGGTTGGATTGTGGTTCCAAATCTAATATGATTTATCCACATCCAACGATAATAGTGTTTTCAGCAAGCGATAATAATAATAATTCGAATACAATTATTTCATGTCTTACTTTAAAATCAGTATTTTTTTTAAATTACTTTCTTAAATGTAGTTTCAAATATGATTTTGTTAATATTCTTGCTACTTATCGGAATAGTAATAAAAATATTAAAAACAATTCATACTTTTAACGCTTCTAAGGGACGGCTTCCGACGTACTATTAATATTTAATTATAATATTATTATTAATTCTCAACATTAATCTAGTCAAATGCTATAGTCAGGGTAATAAGTAGTTTAGTAAGTACACAATAGCGTATAAAAATCTACATTTGTTTCGCTATACGGAAAGTTATTTTATTTAAATGTATTTAGAAAATAATAGATTTTTGGATCTCTCATTTTTCATTTCCACTTTCTACTGATCTCTGCTCAGATTTTTCTGTAGTTACTATTTAGAGTGTAAGAGTAAATACCGCCCCAAACGATGTAGTATAGATAACGGAACAGGCACTTTAATGTTACCTTGGGGTGTTACTAAACCAATCGATCGATGTTGCTCGATTTCATATTCCATAAATCGTTGATTAGCAATTCGATTGTTAAGCTATTTGATGCTATGATACCATCAAAGATCAATCGACGTCGACTTATCGATCTAACATCGATCGGTGATCGATCGATGGGTCTGGTACCATCCGAACCCTTAGTGTAGATAAAGTTAGTATATACCGTTGGTTCACTATCCGTATTCGGATTTTCTATATTAATGGCATTCATACGTTTAAACCTACTGGTAATAAATGTTAACTTTTTCACATTGGGAAGCTGTGATATTGAAGCTGAGCTACCAATTCCTCGCGATATTAACTCACACAATTTGAAGTTTAGCACTCCAACTAGACACTATATCTATGACATGTTTAAAAATCTTTATAAATAAAAAAAACTTAATAATTGATCTCGCTCACTTAATAAAAACGAAAAACGTTTTCATAAAAATGGGAGAACTAACTTTTTACTATTCTAAAACTATCTTATCCTTGTCTAAATAACCTCACGAGGTAGATTTTCAGTTCTAACATAATATCACTTTAATGATGACAAAAGTTGAACTCAGTTGGTTTCTAAATATTAAGTATTGCCTACTTATAATAATAAAATCAATGATCATTACATCTCTTTCGTTTCAAACGAAGGTCAATTCGAAAAGTAATAAATTACCAGCCGCGTAGCTTGCAAAGTAACAATAATATACTTCATACATAATGATTATTAAAATATTAATAAATAAAGTGGGGAGTAAGTGACGCCGAGTGAGTGGTCATTGACGATGTGTGTGCAGAGCGACGCTCTGGTAACGAAGTTTAAACGACACTCCACGTTAACCATTGTTTTGAATGGTTTGTTTGTTGTTATGTGCCTTTACCAAGTTAATGTTTATTGTTGCCATATGCTATGTGTTTGATCATTTAGTTGATTTTAATAAACACTTGCGTCTATCGTCGCAGAACTCATAATTGAATGTATTCATTATAATAACTGCAAATATTTACGGCTAAGCTCCAGCCGCTTGATAATAGAATCTGCTTCTTACCCGTTGTTCTAGGTATACTATCAAATATGTGCAAATAATAATAATAATATTTTTTACTACTTAATAACTCTGTTTAACTAACACATGGATCTAGCTAGTTATCTGAATAAGTATCAGCCTATACATATACTGTCCCACTGCAGGGCAAAGGCCTCCATCATAGAAATCAAGTCATCGCTACTGTGATGGACCTCTAGGCCACGGCCCGGTATTTTTACCAATAGACCAACATGGCGATATCTGAATAAACAATCGTTATTATTTTACGTCGCGGCGCTATTTGTTGCGTCCCGTTGCTTACCTAGAACAACGGGTTACTGAATGAAAGCCCACAGATCTCACGTTGCCGGCTAATCTATGTAGGTATTAACTTGTATGGATAGGATAGGTAGCTTTCTTGCCATCTGTCATCCTTCGTATCTTTGTTATTTATCTGTAAGGATCGTTACGCACATTTATGAAGGTTGAGAGGTTTCAGAATACCGTCTAATTTGACTTGCAACGAATAACAATTAGTGATATTGCTATCGTATGTAGTGTAAGTTATGCGATGCTTTAGCTTGCAGTATAGGCGAAGTTTTGTCTCGATAGACGCAAGTGGAACCCACGTGTCAGCTGATATTATGAAGGTTCATCATGTTATTGTGAAGGCATTCGCACGTTCAATCCTAATCGTGATGTTTGCCATTTTAGTTTCAACTTGTACAGTAGGACCATAAACATACGACTATCACTACGTATTATATATTATTTTAAATTTTCATGGTCACTAACATTAGAACAGTTATTTACGGGATTTATACCATGTAACTTATTTTTAAGTTTCCGATATTTCCCTTTCCATTCGGCGCTGTTGCAAGCGCCATGCCATGGTCACGGAGTAACCATAAAAATAAAAATAAAGTACATGGTAGGAATCCCGTAAATTAAAGGTAGATACTACGTTATTATGTTCTTTACATCTGTCAAAATTAGCTCAACATCTTAGTTGTGACTTTTGTATGATTGCAGATCGATAAACATTATTTTTATATGAAGTGTAATAGAGTAAATTAATGCATAGGTTAATTTAATTCGCTAAACTACTTACATAGGTACCTATTCCTATTTTCTTAGGACTGTGTAGATAGTTAGATACGAACTGTTCTAACAGTCCTATGAAAATACCAGTAGGTATCAGCTTAGGTATCAGTATCAGCTTATCTCAACTATTTTATCAGATATAGTTTTTATTTCTAATTGTTATTATTAAGATTAAATAGAAGCATTGAACATGACGTGATCAAACAAAGTGAATGACCCAGAGACCACACTGATATTTTGAACCATTTAGCTATAGTTTATATCATTGCATGTTTCGTTTATGTATACTAACGTTATTAATATGTTCTTATTAACTATGTTATACCTATTAAAGCAAAAATGTTAACAAAAGTATTAAAATGAATTTTATACTTAACAATCTCAAATTTAAATGTTAAAATTTTGTACATTGGTTATTTCGTACGCCAGTCTTTATTGCTCGTTTTAATTGTAAAATTTTAAAGACTGAAATTATTAATAAAAGGAAATTGATTAAAATTCAATTATGCTGTCATGGATGTTAGTATTAGTTATTTATTATATTATAATCAATGATATTTACTTCGTGTAGTGATTATTCAGTCTTATCACAGAAAACACCCGTTGAACGGCTTTCTATGTCGAATGCTATGTCGTATGGCGACATACATTCCCTTCACTCTTATTAACGCGAATTTATGGTTCACGGTAGCTTACTGTAATACAAGGCCATGCCATAGTTTATTTATTTCTCGTAATGGTCTAATCCATTTTATACTACACCATCGAGATCTAGGAAATTTGACACGACAATAAGAGATACCTAATTAATTCTAACCTTATGCCTATATTACTAAAGTCGATTTTCAAATTAACACTACGGTATTAAATAAGCTGGAATGTTCATTCTCTTGTATGTCTCAGTAAGCTATCCTTAAACTTTTTCTAAAATCGTTCAACCTGTGTTATTATCACAGTGTAACCAGTAGCTTGACATAGCATTCTAAGGGCCATCTCTTTTGTGTTCCCAGTGTACTATGGCGGTAACCGGCATCCTGATCACTTTTTTGACATAATGATGTGTCCCGTTTAATCCAACCCCCGCGCTATCAAATTATTAGACGCGCTATTTTGGGAACCCGGTTTTCGTTCATAAGATCACCGGGACGACGCTCATGAAACTTTCTTTGAACTTCTTCGTCTTGTTACTGGGTACACTGTGGTGTTATTTTGTGGCAGGGCGGTTAGGGTCGTGTATATCGGTGTTAGAAGTAGGCGGATTGAACTTGTACTTTAGTCACGTGATTAGAGCAGCAATGTACTGCGGTAGTCCACACGAGATAACACCTTGGCCCCTGTGATTCATTTAGTTAATGTAGACGTATTGTTGGTCATAATAAAATTTGTGATAAAACTTGTCTTTGTAGTTATTTCCTATCTTACAATCTATTTCCTAAACACATTATATCAGAATAATATAGAGGGAACAGAAGACTCACTTTCGACACTGCCTCAATAAAATATAATCTTCGCTTGACAGCAATAAGGTCTAAAAACAAAATGTATTTGCACACTTGCCTAATTCGATCGCGAGGTGTTCACTCGAAACTCGACCTTTTCAATAACGCATCACGGTCTAACGTTGTCTAGCTGCGCGCGCGCGTCTTTACGCCGTTTTTGCTATTATTATTGTTGGAGTTATAAAATCTATCTTTGTAATAAGGTTAACACTGAGGTCGTGGGTTCAAATCCCACGAGCGACATGACCACCTGTGCCTAGCCTAGTTCTAGAATACTAGAACCAGCAAGGCTTTAAGATCAAGGCTTCAGGCTTCAAGATACCAGCAAGGCTGCTAATAGGCAGCCTTGCTGGTATCTTGAATCACTAAATGATCTGAAAGTATTAATGTATACCTAGTATTTCTTGATAACTTGATATGGTCGTTATCGAAACACAAACGAAGTTATAACCTTGGAATCATCACTAATGTGATGTGAGAAGCCGGTTGTTTACTATAAGAATCGCAAGAATTAGCGATAGAGTATTCCAGATAATATGGAGTAAATTCGAACTTCAAGTTTAAAATCGTTGAAGAAATTATGACCGATTCGGGGATATATGGTATGGACCTGAGAAACTAACGACACCGTCCCGTAATGAACGATTAAATACCTGTCCCAAACGGATAGGATCAAAATAACAAATGCCAGAATAATTTGACTAAACCAGTCTTGTTTTATTGTGATATACACATTGTAAAAAATGAAGGTCATTATTTGTACAAATAAAATTGATCTAATTAATACAATTAATCAAAGGAGCCTTTTAAGCATGTTCAGCCTTCGCCATTTTATCATAATAACTATTCTTATGGGTACAAAATGAAATAACTATGGAGATTGAGGTCGTTTTTTAATAAGGGGATTTATACATGTAATTCATTACATATAGGAAAGGATGTCGGCAAAAGTTGAATTTAAAGATACATCAACAAACAAATGGATTGTGTTATGCAGAAAGCAGCCATGCAAAACTTTAAAAACAGGGATGTTATTTTTTTAAGGACAACCGTAACAAATGCATATTCTTACCGAAGTTATCGTCGTTTTAATAGTTGGCTGTTTTATCCCTTTGCCTACGTTGAATAAAAATATAATTTTGTAGAAAGCGACCAGCTAGGTGTATAATCTTGTATATTGTTGCTTTATGGATTTCATATCTCCGAATTTAAATGAGACACCAACATGGCTGTCTTCGCATAAGATGCGAATGTTTCTATAAGTTGACCGAGCTTAAAAACGATTTTTTGTGAAGTGCCACTTGGCTGCTTTCTGCATGACACGGTCCAAATATACAACCCCCTTAAATACATGAAAGGTATGTAACAAGTTCAGACTTTTTTCCAAGTGATAACCTAGGTAAGTCTTTTATGATTCAGTCGTCGCGTTGGATCTAGTTGCCGGCGCTGGAGACGCGGTCCCACCGCCAGATGGTGCCGTCGTCGCAGCACGTCACCAGAACCTTGCCGTTCCGCGACAGGGTTACCTGGAAGCGATACGTAGGCTTATTTTGTAAGCTCAAGGATATTTCATAGGGGTCTTTCTTACTTAACTCGACCTAACGCCTTCTGTACAGAACGCACGTGCGGTGAAAGTTCGCGTGATCCTACGTAAAAAACACTAAGGGCCAAATCGACCAACCTTATTCCGACACTAAATCTATGGTACAGCGCTGTCATTCCATACAACTCTGACGTTATACTATAGATTTTTTCACGGATAAAGATTGGTCGAATAAAGCAGAGGTGTTAACCTTTTTGTCAAGACGAAAAATTTGTATTTATTTATCTTGCCAAAATTCGCGCCGCATTGTGTTTGCTTGTTAGTTTATCTTTTGTTATTCCGCCGGCCCAACGACCCAAACCGAGTGTTAGCCTCCGAAACAAGAGAGCGCAACTATGGTCGATCTTGGCAGTCATTTACCTGAAGTATACCTTTAATTCATTTCATTCAATGCATGAACACAAAAAAACCGAAAAATTAAAAAAATGTTCTTCATATTCACATGGGACCACCCTTGTGATTATTTACGCAACAAAAAAAGAATCCTTCAAATCGGTTCATAATCGGCGAAGATTTCGCAGAGAAAAGGGTACACCCCTAAAGTTCTACCCTTGGGGGTGAAATATTTTCTTCAAATACACATGAAACCACCCTTTTGATAATACCTATTCAACAAAAAAGTAATCATTCAATTTGGTTCACTTGGGGGTTGTTTTTTTATTATTAAATTTAAAAGGGACCGTCCTTGAGGTAGTATTACCTATACGCCGAAAAAAGATTTGTTCAAATCGATTCATAATTGGCGGAGTTATCGCGTAACAAACATAGAAAAAAAAACAAACGGGTCGAATTTAGAACCTCCTTCTTTTTTTAAAGTCGGTTGAAAATGGCTCCGCGGACTACTGGAGATTCTTGCAGGGACCACCAGTGATCCCCGGACTGTCGGTTAAGGTGACGCAGCGACGAAATATAGCGGCGCTATACTGTTGTTTTCTTATGGTGATTATAAGACATTTTTTACAAATGTACAACGATGAATCCATAAGGGAAAGTATTTAGAATTTTTTGAGACAAAATGCCATATTTCATAATTCTTCCTACAAGTAACCATAATTTTTATAATTGCTAAAAGTGGCCAATTTAGGCCATAATACCAATTATACCTACTTGTATGAAGATAAAATTACATGAGTACAGCTCAAAAAAAATCTGAATTCTTTCCTTTATGGGTTCCCCTTAGTACTTTTATAATAATGTCCTCCAAACCGATATTTCAGTCATGGCGGCCAATCCAGCGATCAGCCATCGACGAAGGACATATTATAGTGCACAAGTGTTTGCGCAGACACAAGTGCACTCTCTATTCCCATAGCCTCATATTTTGATGGGACACCAGTGTGACACGACCAAAGAGGAATTAGGCGCAGGACCAACGTCTTAACATGCTTTGCGAGGCACGGGGGTACAAGACCGCCAACTACCAGACTCTGGGCTGACACACTGAGAATTTCTTAACAGAAAACTCAGGTACAAGTTTTGGCCCGACCTGGGGATCGAACCCGGGACCCCAAGCGCAGCCTTCGCTTTAAAGTAAGTGCGACCCACCAACCACTGCGCCAGCAGGCAGTCAACTTTTATATTTTAGGCACTTTTATTTATTTATAAAAGTGTACAAGTTTCAGAATCGAGATACTGGCGGCGCTAGTTAAGTCGATGCGGCACCATAACACTGCCCTGCGGTACCTGTCGCACGGCGGCTGCGCAGCGCGGGTGTACGAGCTGCGACGCGCGCGAGCCGCCCGCCACGCTGCCCAGCTCCCACACCATCGTCTTGCCGCACTGGTTGCCGAGCGCTATTACCTGGAATTCATTCATTGTTTTATTGCATTCATTGTTTCATTCATAAATCTATTTCTACCAATTGTGGACCGCATGAGACTTGGTAAACCTGTTATTTATTTAATCATTGTGCACTATTTTTTGTTCTCAAAAACTTTGGTTAACGCCAAAAGCGGTCACTTATGGCGTGAATCAAAGTTTCAAGTACAAAAACAGATCAATAATAAAAGCAAAGAACCTTATTAATTTACCCTTTGGCTGTAATCGACGGCGAAGCGTATAAACCAGATCTCGCACTCCTTGTAGTCAAACCGGTGGACGATGGTGACGGAGTTGTCCCCTGGCCGCAGTTCTGTGTCCTCCAGCCGCCCAGGCTTCCAGCAAATTATTGCATTCTCGCAAGACTGTAATCAATATGATTGTAAACCTAACAAATACTTTATATTAAAATAATTAAGAATTAATAATAATTTTATGCTTTTGTTTTTAATTTACCTTAGATAAAATGAGATCACCCATCCACCTAACACAATCCACATAATTCCTGTGAATATCCCTTGTTGAGAAATCTGGGAAGTGTTCCTTCAAAGAATTGAAAGGCCTGAGAGCTCTATGCGGGTTGAAATTATAGCTCTGTTTGATTGCTTCATTCATAGAAGGTTTGTCTAACCGCCAGAGTTTCAACGAGTGGTCCATGCCACAAGACATGATCCTCTCGCCTTTCAAGTCGAAGTCTGCGCTCAGAACTTCATCCCTGTGTCCTTCGACACCTCCAAAGATGGCTATGCACACATCGGTCATGATGTTCCATAGCCTGAGGGCGTGGTCCTTGCTAGCAGAGAGGAGGAGGTTGGGGTCCCTGGGGTGGAACTTGACCTCGTTGATGGCGTGGCCGTGGCCGACGTAGTGCTTGATGCAGGTCTGTGTGGCGGGGTGGAAGATGCGCACGATGCCGCGGGACCCCGCCACCGCCAGCAGCGGGAGATTACTCTCCTCTTCATATGACCATGCGCAAGTGTAAAATGTTTCGTCTACCTAGAAAATGATTTTAATTTATTTATTATAGCTATATTTTTTACTAGAACTAGTTATTAATTTAGAACCTGGTTTCTTTATGTGTTAGATGGCAGATAAGTAGACAAATCACCTTATGATAAGCAATTGCTATGGTCCATACATACTAAATCTGGTACAGTCAATTTGGGTAACTTTGAATTACTCCTTGGAATTCCTTTACAATTTAAAACGGTATCTAAAGGTCGATCCATTTAACGTAGATACCATTTTAAATTGTATAGGAATTCCAAGGAATAAAATAAAAAATCTTTAAACCAGTTTTATTCAAAGTTACAAGGTAATTCAGTTACCCAAATTGACTGTATAGAAAAAGGATCTTTATAATTTTCAGTGAAATACTTGTATAAATATAATAATAAATAAAAACATTTATATTTCTCCCAATAGAAATAGTTGAACAACAATAAGGGACAGGAGCCCATACTAAGTTAAAAGTCTGTGACATAAGTCTCTTGGTCTCCTTATCCTATGGACAAAACCATGGTTAAGTGAAAGCGGTCTTATGTAAAACAGTGAGATTCAAAATAAAATAAAATTAAACAAAACACTATGTATTTATTGATACATACATCAGGATCAGCATAGCACTGTAAAAACTTGAATCCTCCGGAGTCAGGGCACTCATAGATAGACACCCTGTTGCTGCCAACCACGGCAAATATCTGAGGCTCCCCCTCACCAAGGTGGTGGTTGAACTGACATCCAAACAGAGGTTGTCCATGATCCTCTTTTACACTACAGCTGTGGAAAAAGTAAAGTATCAGCCTATAGATATTCTGTCTTACTAGAGGGCAAAGGCAATCATCAGTACTATGATGCTGAGCTGTTGAAATATGTATCATAATTAAATTCATCTTATTCATTCTATCTGCAAGACTATCACAGAGACAGAGCTATGTGTTTAAATTCGAATGAATTAACTAGAATTAGTTAGAGGTAAAACTTGCATTTGTATCTCCAATGGAGTTGCAGATCCACAGGTAATCTATGGGTGGTAATTGCTAACTATCAGATGTCCATCAGCTTCTCTGTTGCCTCTCACATAAAAAAAATAATTGAGTGAGCTAATGGAGTGGTAAGGGTTAGATATTTAATTATTTGACAGGGTGTTGCATTACATTTATAAAACAATATCTGCTACAGTTTGATCAGGATGCTTCTATGTAAAATGTATATTGGATTATGGCTATGATTTCTATGACGAGCCAGGTTACCATCTTCAATCAATCCAACACATTGTAGGAAAGACCTGGCAAGCAAATAACATTAGTCTAACAGACGTTATAGTTAACACACTCACTTGAATTTGTATGGTGGTTTAACTTGCTTGGTAGTGGCAGCTTTCTTTTTCCCTCGTCTTCGTTTTTTCACACGAGAATTTGTTGGCGTCTCACTTCGGGATGTATTGTCTGTGTTTGAAGTGCTTTCCACGCTTGACGTATCATCCTATAAACCAGGATAAGGTTAACTTTGGCTCTGATATATTTCGATTAATTACCAAAAAGACATAGCTCAAAGATTGATAGCACGTTCTATTTACTAATCAGTTTAGTAATAAAACTGTTTCAGAATAGAAAAAATATGCATAAAACACGTTTATGGTAGAAAAACGATGATTCATGAACAAAAAGACTAACCGCTTCATTATCAGAGAAATTCATATTTTACAGTTTGGGCACTAATAATATTCACTTCAAATTATCTGATTAAACTAATTTACACACTGTTCGTTGATAATAATTCATTAAAATCTTTAAAATTAAATTCACAGCTGACAACAAACGGCGTCCAATTCGGAATGTCAAACTAATGTCAAATTTTCGCGGGAGAGTAGACTATAATACTACTCTTTGGAGTAGACCCAATGACTAAGGAAATAGGGAGACGATTCAGAATAGTGTTGGCGAGAATAATGTACTATAGTGATTTTAGTATGACATCTGTGTCAACAAGTACCTGTATATTCTATAATAGAAAATCCAATTTTCTATTGTTTATATTTTCACATACATACAATACATTATATTATGTATCTTTATTAGTTTGTGCATTATAGCCATGATTATAGTCACTATTATAAGCTTAAGGGAAATCGAGAATGGGATGAGGGTGGCAACGAACCTACCTGCTCCACGGTTAAGTCAATGGACGATTTTTTTTTGTTGCACAACAAAATAGCTACAAGTGGTAGACCAAGGGCGAGATTCTCTACAAAATTTTCTCCTTCAGTCTTCCATTGGGTCTGGGTGTTTGTGGTATCCTCGTTGTTCCTGGTTTCGATAGTAAAGGGAAAACCTTAGTTTTGGGACAATGACAATATAATAATTGTGATGTTGTATCTATTTCATCATCATTTCAGCCAATAGACGGCCACTGCTGGACATAGGCGTCCCCCAATGTTCTCCACACAGATCGGATCTTCACCAGATCATCGGTCCACCTTGTGGGGGGCCTGCCACGGCTGCGGCTTCCTGTACGTGGCCTCCATTCGAGGACTTTTCCGCCTCAACGGCCGTCTGTTCTCCTCGCTATGTGCCCTGCCCATTGCCACTTGAGGCATGCAATCCTTTGGGCTATGTCTGTGACCTTAGTTCTCCTGCGGATCTCATCATTTCTGATACGATCACGCAGGGAGACTCCGAGCATAACCCTCTCCATTGCTCTCTGGGTGACTTTGAGCCTCCTTAATCGGCACATTGTAAGCGGCCACGTTTCGGTTCCGTATGTCATCACTGGTAACACAGACGCATTGAAGACTTTCGTCTTGAGACACTGCGGTAGATGGGCCGAAAATACGCTGCGTAGCTTCCCGAACGCTGCCCAGCCGAGTCGGATTCGTCGATCGACCTCTTTCTGGAAGTTAGACTTACCAAGCTGGATTTTTTGTCCGAGGTAGATGTACTCGTCTACAACTTCCAGTGTAGAGCTTCCAACCTTTACAAGAGTGGATACGATATGGGAATTCGACATGATTTTCGTCTTGTCCATGTTCATTTTCAGACCCACTTGTTGGGAGACTCTACTGAGGTCGTCAAGCATTGTGCCTAAAGTCTTCCAAGGTCTCAGCCTTCACTACGAATCGAAGGTGCGTCATGTAGGTACTCGCCATTTATATTGATGCCAAGTCCATCCCAGTCCAGAAGTTTAAACACGTCCTCCAACAGAGTGGTGAATAATTTCGGCGATATAACGTCACCCTGTCTCACACCTCGCTGGAGAGGTATGGGTTTTGATTCCGGTCCTGAAGACGGACTGACATTGTGGCGTTTCCGTACAATGACTGCAACACTTGTATGTATCGGTAGTCTATTCGGCACCTTTGGAGAGACTGTAGCACGGGCCCAGGTCTCGACTGAGTCGAAGGCTTTCTCATAGTCCACAAACGCTAAATATAATGGCAGATTATACTCTTCGGTCTTCTGTATAACCTGCCGGCAGCGTATGTATGTGGTCTATAGTGCTAATAGCCTTTTCGGAATCCGGCTTGTTCGGGAGGCTGGAAGTCGTCGAACCTGCGTACGAGACGATTCGTTATAACTCTCGAAAACAGCTTATATATGTGGCTCAGCAGCGTGATAGGCCTGTAATTCTTCGATTGGGATTTGTCACCCTTTTTGAAGAAAAGCCTTACCACGCCAGAGTGCCACGCTTTTGGTGTCTTTCCCTCAGAGGATGATGGAGTTGAAAAAGCTTCTGAAGGGCTTTTAGGACAGATCGTCCACCTGCTTTCAGAAGCTCTGCTGTGACTCCATCATCACCCGGTGCCTTACCGTTCTTAAGCTGTTTGAGAGCTATGCTGATCTCGTATAGGCTGACGTCCGGGATATCTTCGGTGTAGTGCCGGGTTAATTTGGCTCTTCGCTCGATGTCGCGTAAAGCAGTCCATAAAAGTTTTCTATCTCGGCCAAAAGCTCTGGGCGTGACGTGACAATTCTGCCATCCACTGTTTTCAGCCTTGATCAACAAGCTCTTGGAGCCTTGGTTGCGCTCTATAGCCTCTTTAATACGTTCCGTATTAAATCGGCGATGTCCCGGGTCAGACACTTGGAGATGCGCTTGCTGAGCTGCCGTCGTTGCCGAGCTTCATCAGAGGTTTGCAGAACCATTTTCTGCCTTTCCTCCATTAGCTTTAGAGTTGGCTCCGAGATTTTACTGGCTTTTTTCGTACGGCTGGGTCTGAAGACCTTTGCACCCGCCGTAAGGACAGCTTCTACGAGCCTGTCATTATATTTGTCTACATCTGAGCAGCTCTCTAGGCAATCGAAGCGATTTTCAAGTTCGAGTTGGAAGCTCTCGGGGTTTTGAATCTGGATGGCTACAGGGCGGAGCGTAGATTTCATCAGTCGATACCTTTCGGATTCAAAGTGCCTCTTACCATTCGATGATCACTTTTAGTGTTCAGCGAATTGATCACTGAGACATCATTTAATATCCGGGTCTTGGTAGACATGATGAAGTCAATCTCATTAACGCCATCCGGACTTTCCCAGGTTCACTTACGATGCAGCCGTTTTTTAAAGAAGGAGTTCATCATGTAGAGTCCCTCCCTCTCCATATACTCGGCTAGCATTTGTATCTATTTATTTACTTAGTTATTCATTGGGGGCTCACTGAAAATTGATAGATAGATAGATAGATAAATCATTTATTTGCATCATGAAACACACATAATAACAGATTACAAAATTAAAAAATTAAAACAAGAAAATGCGAAAAATAAGAAAAAATTAAAACTACTTAATACATAACATATTTAAAAAATAACAAAACATAGGTAGTTGCCATGTGCGAGTGAAAAAGTTTGAGTTTTGTGTGTCGCTGTGATGCAAAATGGCGATAGCTCAGCAATTTGGTTCACCGAAATGGCAAACCGCTGATTTTCAGCTATAGCCTGACGAAGACGCTAACAGTCTTCATTAAGTTTTGAAACAGTTGATTCCATACAATAATAAAAAGCTCAGATATTTCAGAAAATTATTAATCATTATTATTAAAAGTAGTATGTATAATTAATAATTTACATCATAAATTAATTAAATGCACATAATTAATTAATTAAATTTACATTATTAATTAGTTAAATTTACATTATTAATTAGTTAAATTTACATTATTAATTAATTAAAATTTACATTATAAATGAATTAAATAAATAATAATACTATTGTCATAATTTCACCGAATAAAATATCATAAGAAATGAATTATTAACTGACCAATAAATGTCAAACAAATAATAATAATAATAAGGATGTGTCATATTTTATCCAAATAAAATTACACATTTAATTTTGTGTTGTGAGTAGTTAAGTATCGATTACCAGTGCCCATCGTCCTCACGCTAACGTGGTGCTAAAGCGATACCAAGCCGAATCCGTGTTTCCGCTATTTGCCACTTTAGTAAAACAGCTTTCAGTTGTTTTTTAAAAATATATTTAGACGTAGCGGCTCTTATTGGAGGGGGTATATTGTTCCAGCACTTAGTGGCTTGGTAGCGGAAGCTGCCCCTGAATCCCACAGTTTTATGCGTATGCATAGCCAATGGTACCCGCGCAGATCTCGGTGTGCCTGACCCGTAGTGCTTATGGAAAGACGAAAATTTTAGTCTTCCGTGCAGATATTCCGGATTTCTTTTGGTCATTAAATCGAACATGAGTGTAGCCAAGTATAACCGCTGACGCGATTCCATGTTCAGCATAGAGGCTTTATTAAGAAAGGGTGACACGTGCCCCCGCGGCGGAATGTCAAAACAGAAACGTGCGCAGGCATTCTGTACACGTTGTATCTTGCGTTTAGTTCTACACAGAAGACGTGGTCCCCAAACAAGATTTCCATAATTAAGTCGCGACAAAACCAGCGACTCGCAAAGGGTGACCCGGGCTTTCTCCGACAACAAGTTACGAACCTTGTATAAAACCTTCAGCTTATAAAAACAATTTCTGACGAGTCCCAACACATGACTCTCGAACCTTAAACCACTGTCGAAAACAACACCCAGATTCCTAGCTTCCGTTACATACTCTATACCCTTGCCTTTAATGCTTATAGTTGGATTGTCCCTTTTGAACTCTCTATCGAATTTTGATGACCCTAAGATCATAAATTTTGATTTAGACGGGTTAAGCGTAAGAGCATTTTTGGTAGCCCAGTCCGCTATAGCATCCAAATCATCATTCAGCTTCACCGCAGTAGCAAGAATCTCCCCAGGCTTACATGAGATGTACAGTTGTACGTCATCTGCATAGCTGTGATACCTGCAATTCCTGATGACGCTCGTCAGATCTGCACTATATATAATGAAGAGAAGTGGTCCCAATATGGAACCTTGAGGAACCCCTCGCTTGACTATAGAAGGACGAGATATAGCGTAGGAACCATCTTCTCTTCGGAGCCTAACAGACTGGTAACGCTCCTCGAGATAGCTGGCAAACCACGCAATTGTATGAGGGTCGAAGCCATAGTAGGACATTTTGGCGAGTAGCAGAGATATATTTATACACTCGAACGCGCGAGAAAAGTCAAGCAAGGCCAAAAATGTACCCCGTCCGGCGTCCTGATCCGCAATTATGTTGTCAGTAACATCAAGAAGCGCCGTGACAGTACCACGACCCCTACGGAAACCAGACTGATGGGATGGAAGAATCCCATTGTGTTCTACGTAGCGCATCAGCTGAACATGAACTGCCTTCTCCAATATCTTTGACAGAAATGGGAGTATACTAATGGGTCTTAGGTCTTTAAGATCAGTCGGATTATCAGCTTTAGGCAACGGTGTTATCAGCGCGTTTTTCCATTGATGAGGGAATACACCTGTCGTGATTGATTTGTTCACTATTTCTGTGATAACAGACAAAGTGAGTGGAAGAGTGAGCAGAACCATGTCCCTACTTATCCCGTCATTACCTGTAGCGTTCGATCTGATCAAACCAATGTATTTTGACACCTCCGTCTCGCTGACTGGACATAACTTAAACGGGGGCAGAGATGTGCGATACTGATTCTGCTCGTAGTATGACAGCTGCGCGTCGGGAACGGAATCGTAACCCGGTACGTTCAAGAAGTGATCGTTAATATTGTCAGGGTCATTAAAGCAATCTGGAAGACAATCCTTGTGATCGGGTTCACTCAGTATTTTTTCTTTGATGTTTCGCCAGAAAACTTTTCCATTATGAATGTGTTTATTTACGTAATGATTTAAGTAGGCGCGCTTTTCATGATAAATACTAGTTGTAACTAAAGCCTTAAGATCTTTGTAATATTTTTTATGAACGTCGGACTTTGTGAGTCGATACTTGTTGTAGGCATTATTACGCAAATCCATCATAAACCCGATCATTTCCGTGATCCAGGGCAATGACTGTGTGGGCTTGGCCCTTCTCGTGGTTAGTGGCGCGTGCACGTCCAGCACAGAGAGCAGCAACGACTGAAACCTCTCTACCATTTCATCTATCGTGGACGCACTCAACACCGACTCCCAGTCCAATGAGAGCATGTCGTTATTAAAATTGCATAGATTAATGCTCTTAAGGGGCCTGTACGTAATGAACTTGGGTGGGACTTTGTTTTTTTTTAACTTAAGGCAGACATTGACCATTGCATGGCCCAGTGATCCAGTGATATTGGAGACATCGATATCATGGACCTCACAGTTCGTGCAGATCACATCGATCAACGTACTGGAGTTAACAGAAAAATGAGTAGGTTCCTTTACCACCTGAGTCAAGTCCATGTATTCCAAGAATTGTATTAACTCCGATACCCTGGGGTCACTATTGTCAAGCAAATTTATGTTGAAATCACCCAATAATACAATGTAGTCATAATTAGAGAAAAATGTTATACTTTCCGTCAACGCGTCAATAAATAGATCGGTCCTTACCCACTGCGGTCTATAGGCCGTTCCTATTATCATGCTAAAACCGTTCACCTGTATGGCCAGCCACAACTGCTCTATTTCGGCATCTGGGTGCTTTACGAACCGTACGCGCAAGTCCCGCTTGACGTAGAACGCGACGCCCCCGCCTCTGCCGCCACGCATGTGTCGCGGCCGCGGCGCATTACGCAACCTGTAGCCGGGAACGGCGGGCGCGCGCGCCTCCTGCCCAGCCGGTAACCAAGTCTCGTTAATCGCTACTATGTCAGCATTGTAACGATTCATCGCTATCAGAAAATCGTCATGACCAGTTCCAAGTGACCCAGCGTTATAAAGCGCCAACTTAAGAAATTTTGCCTTAGTAGACATTTTTACCCGATAAGTTTACAGTACACTTGTTAATATAAATTTCATTGAACGCATAAAAAGAAAAATCCGCGAAATCTCTCCCATTCATGTGCAATATGGAAATTAATGATACAGTAAGTACGCTTGAGTGTAAGGATAATATAACTTCAAGATGACTGGACCGGTAAAGAAGATAATCAGTATTGTTAAACTGGAAAATAACATAAATATTATTGTTATTGTTCATGCGCATAATAAATAAAATATTAGAAGATATTACATAAATATTACATAGACGTGTATACGAGTACAATATAAAACTATTCCGTTCACAGTGCAACACCGCGACACACAAAATTAACAATAAACAATTCCTAACTAGTAAATAACACACAAGTAGGCGCGCAATTATGAGACGCAACAATCTAACACTTTTCGTTTTAGCCTTAACAGCAAGTACGTAATATTTACTAATTCCAAAAAGTAGGTATGGTACAATGAAATACGAAACACTTAAAACAATCAATCTAGTTATTATCGCTAGAAGGGCCAACAGCCACCTTGCCAAAAACCCGCCTCAGTTCGGATTCCGTCCGAAGACGGATACGAGGGGAGTCTTTGTCATGATGCTGCCGTACATATATACGCCCGTCTTTGGTCCATACAAAACGCCAGTTACATTGCCTGCCCAGATCTCGCGCGCGTTTAAATAACTGTCTATTTGCTTTCGTTAACCTTTCGTTGATATAGAATCGGCACGTAACCCCCGGAAGGCCCAGTCCCTCGGTCGTAACACCCCGACGCACTCGTGCTGCTTGCAACAACTTGTCGCGAACAGCTCGCCGCGCCACCCTTACGACTATGGGACGCGGACGTGACGACAAAGGGGTCCCCTCCAGCTCCGCGGCTCGTCCTACTCGAGTAGCACTCACGACATCCTGCTCATCCAGCTTGACTCCCAGCTTATCAGCGACTGTAGTGACGATGTGAGTCACGCTCTCCCCCTTCTGCTCCGGGATGCAAGATATCTCCACATCATTTAGCAGGAGGTCTTGATCTCTGTCATTCAACTCCGCTTTCAGGAAATCAATAGTGGCTGACAGAGATTTATGTGGTTGTTCGCTCGTAACCTTCTCTAAAGCTTGTACGCGTTCCTCAAGTCCAGCAATACGGCTCTCGCTTTCTGTGACTCTGTTTAAAATCACAGACAGAGTATCATCTAGACGTATGGCCAAAGCTCGATTGGCTCTTGCCTCTTCCCGCATCTCCTCTCTAAGCGATCGCACCTCCATTACTAGCGCCTGGATGTCGCTCATCTCAATGGTCATGTTATGTGCAGTATCATTCAGATTATCCCTGACGGACATAGGCTGCCCCGTGCCGAGGGACATAGGCTGCTCAGTGACGGACATGTCCAGTTGGGTCGGGCTTCTCAGCGCCGCTCCGCGGTGGATAGTCACACCATCTGCAGCAGCACGCACAGGTGTATTAGTGTTGTCCGTTTTCGGTTGGCTACTTTTGCAGAGTACACACCTCCAGGCTTCCCTATGTTCCTTTGTCAGGGTGTTGTAGAAGCGCTTTTCTGACACATTAGCGCAGTCCAAATCATAATACTGATTGCAGCCGCCACAAAACAAAAACCTTCGGTTTAAAATTTCTCCACGACATCCCCCGCAAATAATTTTCTCCGTTGACATTCTTTGTGTTTTGAAGAAGAGAAAAAAAAAAAAATAGGTGAGAAAAAAATAATTTAGTAGGATTCGAACCAGCGTCTTTTCGTTCCGCTCAGTACACTTTTTCGTAGCGGAACCACTACACCATCGATCGTATAGTAATAGTGGCGAAAATAATTGTATGGTTTGACGCCGCAGCGAGCGGATGACTCAGACACAGAGCACCGAGCGTCAAGCAATTGGCGGACAGTATGAGGTCAATGACCGCACTCGGCTGGCACGAACACTACACTGCTCACAGTCAAAACGATTTAAATCGCAACAGCTGATTTAGGTAAACAAATGTTCACTGTACTAATAATACACAATTTTTGTTCACTTTAATTGCACAGTTTGTTGCAGCTTGTAACTAGGAACAAGTTTATGGTATTTTATTATGTATACTTGCATTTAAAACAGTCCAAATAATTAAATAAACAAGAGCCGTATGGAATCACGTCTGTTACTGTTACCGCGTCCCGCGCGTCTCCTAGGTAGGTAGGTGCTTCATCTCACGTAACAATGCTAATGTCAATAAAAAAAAAGTGTTCTTATAATACGAGTATATTGGGAAAAGCTACGGTAAAAAAGACGTTGTAAAAATAATGAAACAGGTGTGTACTTATTTATTTAATTTTCCTTTATTAATTTAAAGTACGGTCGAATCCAAAAACATATACCTTGTTGAAATAGCTAGGTATCCGACATACTTTTTTAGACAAAAACTATATTATTGTGACAAAGTACTAAGGAGTACATAAATATTTTTTGAGTCGACCGTACTTAATTTGTTTACTTATGTACAGTGGCGGACAGGTCAAGCTATACAAAACTGACAAATTTCCTCAATCGATTTCGAACTCAATGTGTAAAAATATAAGGTTTATAATCGAATGAAGAAATTTGTCATTACATTTAAATATCCTATTCAACAAGAAATAGGCTAATCTTCATTTCCTTTGTTTTGCTTGACGTAAGGAACGTAATATTTACAAATAATCGCAGTACATTAATATGTAGGTATAGTATTATATTAGAATTATATAGAATTGTATATTTATAACATTTTTCTTAATATTTGCAAGTTATAATAACTTAAACATTATGTTTTCTTGTATGAATCTTGGGATATTTATTGAAAAACACGCTTTAAGTTATTACGCCTCAGATTCGTTCTCAGATTTAGTAAATAAAAACCGGCCAAGTGCGAGTCGGGCTCGCGCACAAAGGGTTCCGTAGCAGCAAATATACATTATAAAGATTTTATATCATCGCGGATTTTTAAAGGTGTACAATACTGTAGTATATTTTTTGATCTATCTTATAAGGTTCAGCCATCGTTTTCAGTGTAAGCACAATAACTTAACCAAAATTACAGTTAAATCAACCTATCTCAAAAACTATAAGAGATACTTTGATCAAACCAAAAATCGTTGAAAGAGTTAATTAGCATGCATCACCTCTATTTTTTTTAGAATTTTATACCCCGTAGTTATAAAAATAGAGGGGGGGGGGACATACTTTTTACGACTTTGAGAGCTGATATCTCAAAAACCGTTCACTTTAAGAAAAATGTTTTTTAGAAAACTTTATATCATTTTAAAAGACCTTTCCATTGATACCCCACACAGGTATGTACATCGAAAAAAAAATTTCATCCCTCAGTTACATGTATGGGGGGCCCCACCCCCAATTCTTTTTTTTACTATTTAGTGTCATATTTTTGTAGCGGTTCATACAACACATATTCCCATCAAATTTCATCACTGTAGTACTTATAGTTTCCGAGTAAATCGGCTGTGACAGACGGACAGACGGACAGACGGACAGACGGACATGACGAAACTATAAGGGTTCCGTTTCTGCCATTTTGGCTACGGAACCCTAAAAAAGGCATCTAACTAGATCCTTTTTCTAAATAATTTGCTTTGCTATAAAAGCCTACGACTCTCTAAGAGATGACTCATTTATTTTTTTACTTTTGATTCAATTTTACGAATTTCCACTGGAGTACAAAGATGACAAAATGTAAATAGAACCATACATGCAGTTCAGATTAACCTATTTTGCCCTTATTTAATTCATACATTTAGTATAATAAATAGATAACACTTAGAAACTAAATTATATTTAATATCTACCATAAAATATATTTTATTATGTCACAGCCATAGTTTCATAAAGTAAGTAACTATTTCAAGAAAAAACTAAAACAATGTTTTTCCATTTAAATAATAAATTATAGGATAATACTTTGTTACCGATTACGTATAACATGTTAGGTTTAATACTGATATTATTGCTTAATCAATTTTTAGTTAATTATAAAAAAATACAGTATGAAAACAATCTTTAGCTACAATTTTAAACAATCTTAAGAAGATAAACTACTTTAAAATAGGTTTATAAATATTTTCATACACTATGTAGGTAGTTAAGTAAGTGCTCTTCATTTATTGATTTAATAATCCTTTGGTTTAATGTTGAATTAATACGTCCAGTATGCTAGATAATAACAATGTACTTTTACATTCATTTGGTAAGCAATGAAACTTACAGAAAACTTGCCTAAAACGTATCACCTACAAAAGGACCATTGATACCTAATTATAAATTTTCTAATATTAACCAAATTTAGGCGGCTCACATGGACAGGCATGCCGAAGGGCGACTCGAAGCCATGGCAGGAAGCTATCTACACGCGCGTAGACGCCTGGATAACCCTGTCTTGCACAACCTCGACCCCAGGACACGATTCCTGAAAAAAAAAAGCGTTGTTCTTGTTACTAATTAGTAACAGGGAGTCTGCAGCTGTAAACATTTTATCAAGTACATTTCGTTAACAATGTCGAAATAAATTCCAATGAAAATAAATGATCTGATATGGAATTATATCATAGTGGTAATAGTAGCCTCATTGGTATGGCATAGCATGGGGACCACTTTTAGTTTCCCTAATATTCGTTTTCACCACTTTCTTGATGTATATCCTCATTTGTAGGAGAGTTACGCTTCGGAATGAATGGGCCGGCTCGACCGGAGTCATACCACGGCCTCACAGAAAACCGGCGTGAAGCAGAACTGTGCTGTATTTCGTTGCGTGACTGAGAGTACCGGAGGCCAAATCCGGGAGAAAGGGGTTTTGAGGTTGGCAGCGCACTTGTGACTCTACAACTTCTACTCTACGACTTGGTGTCGCGGGTGTCCATGGGCGGCGGCGATCGCTTACCATCAGGTGATCCGTAATAAACATAAAACAAAAAAATAATAGATTGTTTACTAGGTAAAATAATATTTGACAATAAAAATACGTACCGACAATGGTAAAATGAGGCTGCGATAGTAGCAGTGGACCTCCAGAATCACCGGTGCACGCGTCACGGTCCGGAGCATTAGCACACAACATTCGTGGAGTTACTTTGCCACGTCCATATCCAGCGCCAGAACATTCTCGTTGCTGCCAGATTTGGACGTCTGCCTGAAATATAATTTTGCTTGCATTTTATCACAAAGTTTTTGAACTGTGAATGTTTATCAGTAAATACTTTTTTTAATAAATACTTTTGCGTGATCACAGTGTTGTTAAAAAGTGATTTTTAACTATTATATGCATGTGATATGAATAATATTTCTATAATTATGACTTTTACAAAAATACATATTAATTTGTATTTTTTAAAGTCTAACGAATACAATTCGGACCTTAAAAACACATACTTTCATTGGTATATTAGATGCAGGACCTTTTTCTTCAGTACTACCCCAACCGGAAACCACAGCGTCTGCACCACCAAGTGAATCTTCGTCACCTTTAAAAAAGCATAAATATTGAAATTATAAAATATTACGTACCTACTTAACACGAATAGGAATATACCTAAGGAGAGAGAGAGAGAGAGAGAGAGAGAGAGAGAGAGAGAGAGAGAGAGAGGGAGGAGAAGAGAGCAGTGACGTAGCGTGCTTGTCCGTCACCCGGGGGGGGAAGACTATTTTGTCGCCTTCCTTTCTTCCTCGACACCCTCCCCCAGACTATTATTATCTTACTCTATGCCCTCCCCCCAGGTAGAAGCCTAGATTTCGCCGCTCTCTAAAAGTGCCGCTTGGGGTGGCGTGGTCCAACTCGCACTTGGCCAGTTTTGCAAAGTGAGTGAGTGACCCACCCATGAAGCTAGAGAGTTATCTATTGTTATCTTACTCTACGGGGCAACCCACTACCTCCCGTGGCTATATCAACACTATGGATATATTTAGTGTTGTAAAATAGAGCGCTTAGCGTCGCGCGTTAAGCGCTGAGTCGACGCTTTGGAGCTTTTTAGACTCGAGCGTTTAAAAGGCTTGCAAGCGTTGCAAGTTCAGACTTTCATGCTCGAGTTATGCGCTCAAGCGTTATAATATTTAAATGCGGGTAGATGAAAAATGTGATAAATAAAAATTTTAGGAGTTGTGGTGGGCGGTAGGTACGGTGATTCTTTTAACTTTGGTCGTAAGTATAAGCAAGTAATACTCACAGAGAGTTAAAAGTACCTATAAATTGTGAATTTTATATTATATTCCTTGTTGTTTTGCATTTATAACATGGAAAACGATTGCGATATTGTTATTGGTATTACAAGTTCAGCTAAACCACACTTGTAATAAATAATTGGGCCTTATGGCGTAGATCACATTGTATACAAATAAGTATTTTTCTACTATTATAATATAAATATTAAAAATAAAACTGAAAATCTCTTGTTTCAATTAAACTATATTTTTTTCAGTTTCCCTAGCTGTGTAGGTAATCTAAACGCGCGCTCAAGCTCGAGCCGAGCGCTGAGTCCGGTGCTCGGAAAATGCTTTTTCACTATAACGCTTAAGCCACTTCTCAAGCGTCGAGCGCTACAGTCGAGTCCCGACTTAAGTTGACGGGTAGGGCACACTAGCGACGCCAATCGATTTTAATTTTTAGCTACTAAACCGGATCTATTTTAAAATACTTCGGGGTTACAACCTCTTCGCAAACACCTATACTATTTATTTAATACTTATAGTTAACTGTTTGGTCTGCTTTTGCACTCGAATTTTGGATTACCGCCAAAAGTGGCCGCTTTTGGCGTGAATCAATTTTTCGCGTACAAAAACGGACCCAACATTTGGGCATTCTTATTTAATATAGCGTTAGCTATCAGCTTGAGCGTCGACGCGCGCAGACTCGAGCATTTTTACAACACTAATTATACTGGCCGAATCGTGGGAGATGTACGCGGATATTGCGTGTCCTTGGGACTCTTGCACTTCACCACGCACAATTCTTGACTCCCTACAAGTTATTAACCTATATCCTTGTCGCCCTACGGGGCAAACGGCAAACCCTTTGAATAAGGTCAAACCAAGTATTATCTATTACCTTACTCTATGGTACAAACCTTTAGAATCACAAACGAAGACTGGATTCGACCAATCTTTGTCCGAGACTTAAGTCGTATAGCGCTGTCACTTCATACAAATCTAATGCTATTATGGCGACCCGTATCACATGTTTATCCATGGTATAATAACATCATTGGTTTATCAAACCTACAGCAGACGCCAGTCTCTTATAGCTATGTACCTATCGGCGGCGTTCCTATCCATGCTATGTAATGTACCTTATCTGTTTACACGATTTATTTTAAGCCAAATAAAAATAAAATAAATAAATATTTCACAACATTACATACATTGATCTGACTCCGAGATACGAATATCAGAACCAACAGCGGAATTACAAATATATACATTTAATACTT
The DNA here is from genome assembly GCA_019059595.1 of Marasmia exigua. Lineage (NCBI taxonomy): Eukaryota > Metazoa > Arthropoda > Insecta > Lepidoptera > Crambidae > Marasmia > Marasmia exigua. The sequence continues at coordinate 5,634,330 of CM032471.1, forward strand.
TTCTTTTGTAAATAGGTACCTACATAGAAAACATCCAGACCAATACAAACAGACATGTTCGCATGAACATGTCACAAATGTTTGTGCTGTGCGGGGATCGAACCCGCAACCCTTGCACCAGAGACAGCTTTTACTACCACTGATCCAAAAAATTGAGAAGAGAGAAAATAAATGGATTTGAACTTGAATTGAAGGCAATAGCTTTATCAACTGATAAAGATTGGTCGAATCGGCCCCAAGAAGAAGATACCTACTACGTCACAGAATAAATAATAAACAGGTTATCCACAGACTAATGGTTTTCGCAAAAGGGTCACGAACGCAACGCCATCGCGCCATGCCAAACCCTGCCGATCTAAGGAGAATAAACATTCTATTGTATTAACTCACTGGGCAAACACGCGGGTCTGTACAGGCCGTCGGGCAAGGGCTCCGCCAGGCGCAACACGGCAATGTCGTTGTCGTAGTTGTACCGGTTGAAGTCTGGGTGTTGCGTCACGTGCGACACTTCGAACCCCGCCGAGCTGGTGTGGTTCACGTCGTAGACTCCCACGAGGACATCCAGTCTGGATGCTTCGATCCTGAAAATTAAAATCATACACGCGAAGTCAATAATGGGTCCGATTTCGACTGTATATTGGCGCTCAAACCACCGACGGCCGACGATAGACCACAATATCATCTGATGGAAAGTGACGATAAGGTCTATGATCTATAATTTCATAACCACGTAGTAGAGACCGTCAAAAACTGCTTCTTCAGACTCAAAATTTTGTATAAAGTTCGAAATTTTCTTGATATTAATATCAGAATCTAACTTTGTGAATCCTTAGCTTAGTACTGTCAAAGCTAAATTACGCGGACACAGTGATAGGTGAATGTCTATACGGTTACACAAAGAAGATTTTACAACGCTTGAAATGATTCTTGTGTCAGATTTTGCTATAACGTTCCGCGGAGAGCTCAAATAACTCCGTTTCTCAGGGAAGCGAATCTCTTGAATATGGAGTTTAGACGAACCCTTCACCTTGCGTGTCTGTTATTCAGTATAGTTAATACAAAATCACCCCCCTATCTGTACAACAAGCTCACGTTTTCTAGGCGGGGCAGGTTGGCCACCCGCTTTGCTTGCCCAAGACACAGCACTGCAGCATTTCGTGGCAGTTTCCGGTATTCAGCCACGAAATGCTGGAACAATATCCCACCGCCCCTACAAAGTAGGCGAATATTGAAATCGTTCCGTCTAAACTATAAAAATATATTTTTAATTTACAAATAGGTAATTATTAGTTATTTTTTATAGATGTTTCTAATTTATTATTAGTTAAAAGTATATATTCACTATATTATATTCTACACTTTTGGAATCTGTAAAGCCATAGGTACACCTTTTTGCGCAGTTGCGCTCTCCCACCCAAGGCACCTGCGGAAGACCAAGTTAATGTTATGTCTACCTACTGAATTTGTCTTATGTCTGTCTGTATGTAACCGTGTATGCTTCGCTGGTAATAATATTTATTTACTTAGGTACTTACTATAAGTAAAGGATATCGTATCAATCAACTAAATACTCTTAATTCAACTGCTTGCAACGTTGCAACGTTCCTGTGCTAGCCTCATCCAGGTCTTACCTACCGCTCTGTCTATAATCTTATACAGGGTGTATCTGTGAACATTTACATCCCTTAAGCCACGTGTTCTACCACCCATTTAGAGCAACATTTGTTCTATGACTTTTGAAAATTCGCAAAAAAAAATTGCAACTTTTCATACAATGAAGGTCACGTAACTTCGTCATTTTGTCGGAAGTCGAAAAAAATTTCGATGAATTTCGAAAAGTCAGTAGAACACGTTGTTAACTGAATGTAAATGTTCACAGATACACACTATATTAGTTATTTTATATATCCTCTGTGGGTGGGTCACAATTTAAAGCGACAGCTGCGCAAGAGGTTCCGAAATCGATCCCCGGGTCGGGCCAAAACAAAATTCTACCTAAGAAAAGCTGGAAGTTGCCGGTATTGTACCCCCGTGGCTCTGAAAGCACTGTTAAGACGTTGGTTCTGCGACCGATCCCTCTCCGGTGGTGTCACGCTGGTATCCCATCGGATTATGAGGGTAAGGAATAGAGAGTGCACTTGTTTTGCGCACACACTTGAGCACTACAATATATCCTGCGTACTTACGAGTCTGATCGTTGAGATTGGCCGCCGTTGCCGTAATCGGCTGGAGAATAGGTATTATTTATTAGTTAACTTTACTAGACTGATATCCGGTAAAAACTTATGATTTCGGGAGAAGCTTAATAGCGCGAAGACGTCCCGTAACGAACGTGGGGTCTGTTCCCTCCAAATAAGGGAGAAGCACAGTTCGTTTGAAATTGAGGGGAACTTCGATTCGGTCGTGACGCAACGTCCGGCTCGAGCTCGGCTGTTTCCAGAAAACCGGCGTGAAGCAGCGATTACGCTGCTCGTGTCACCGAGGAGGAGGAGTAAGGGTACCGGAGGTCCAATGGCAGGGAAGGAGAGAAAGATTTGTGACTCCATTGGTGTTATTATCAGGTGATCCGTCTTAAAGTCTGCCACCACATAAAGTGATTAGTACTATCAATCAGGTGACCCGCTAAAAGAGAAAATAATTTGAAAATTACTGGAGTGTGGAAATTCGACCTTAGTCCTGGCTAAAGGAAAATCTAAAAACAGTTCCACCAAGGTCTACAAAGGAGGTCAAGTCCACTCGCATTGGATGCGCATGCGCTTAGACGCATTGTGCGCTAATTCGCATGAGACGCGTGACGGTAGAAGACGACACTTGAATTACAACATTACATGCATACCTCGAACTAATTCTAACAACACTGCCCGTAAGATATGGTCACTTTAAAGTATAACAAACATGACGTTAATGAAATACTTCCGAGATTCGGTTGTCTCGTCATGTCCTTTGGTGATGATATAAAAGGACTTAGTATGTACCTATTTCCGCTTCACCTTGATCTTGATAAACATAATATGTATGTAGGTAGGTAAGTATGTTCATGAAATGTATTTTAGTAAATTAGGCTTAGCAGCATTTATTACTGTACAAAAATTGATTTATATTGATTATTCAATAATTGACAAGATGCTAACCACATACTATTGTACACCTCGTCCTGCAGTTTATTAGTATTGGATTAAGTAACTACTACTCTTTGTGACCTATGAGGGGAACCTAAGTGTCATGCTTACTCAAATGTCTCTGAGGTGGTGGCGCTATGTAGCGGGTCATTACATTCCCTCTAATATGGTTGAGTGAAATTATGGCTGACACATACGTCATACTTGTGAACAGGTGCCACCTTTGGGGACTGGTCTGCTTCGGTTTACCTCATAATATTTATTGTATTATTATTTCCTTTATTTTATTTTGTGTAACAATTAAACTGTATGGCTTGGTATGATGATGACACAACATTGTATGAAAGTTTGGCGATTAAAAAGAGTAACTGGCGAGTTTCTTGCCGGATCTTCTCGACCAGAAAAAACTTTTCGAGCCGGTGGTAGAATCGCATTATGTTTATTTATTTCTTTAGTATATTTTATGTATCAACATATATATGTATTAACATGTAAATTATACATAAGTACTTATAAATAGTTTTAAGTAATTCAAATGTATGACGATTTGTAAGTGCTGTGTATAAGCCTATGCAAATAAAGAATTATTTGACTTTAACTTTGAATATGAATAAAAAGTAAAAGTAAGTTCAACAAGTGCTTATATTGGCTGCAAGGTTTTAAGAAAGATGATCTTCTCAGTCTTAGCGTGTATTTAGTTGTGTCCAAATCAGTCGCTTCGAAGCCGAGGGTACGCTTGGTGGAGCATGATGCAGGATTCGAGACGTCTGGTAATAACAATGAAGCGACTGCCGTTTGACCTTCAAAACCCTTAGAAAGGGGACCAAGTTTGATCACGGTTATACACGTTCAGAATCATTATCTTAAATAATACGTGAAGGTTTCCTCAAGATGATTTTCTCTTCTCAGCCGCGCTATTGATAATAATTCTCACAACATCTCATACATTGACCTGATTCCGTACTAAATAGCTTAAGCACTTATGTTACAGATATCAGACAACAGAGGAACACAAATATATACTTAAATACATATATTACACCCAGACACTGAACAAACACAAGTGTTCATCGCACGAATGTTTGTCCAGGGTGGGGATCGAACCCACGACCTTTGGCGCAAGAGGCAGGGTCACTACTTCCTTATACAAATTGATACATCCTTTATACAAATTAGATTTTAAAAATTCAGAGGTGCGTGCTTGAATTCGAACCACGACCTCCCTGTATGGAAAGTTCGTATTCACTCAGCTATCTTCGCTCTCGCCTAAATTCAAGAAAGTTTATTTTGAGAATCTATATATCGAGTATTTTTTTCAAATAAATACTAGCCACCTTATTATAAATCGCGATCGTAAGTTATTACCGTACTAAAACTCCTGCCATCCCATTCCAACACGCAATGTAAAAAGGGGCTGGCACGAGTTTTTCCGGGACTATCTTTACTTAGGTATAACTCCAGGTACTTACAGTATTCGGTTATCCGTATGAGATAATTTTAAATAATGTCTAGGCTTGAAGTAATCTTATCATTCATTATGAATATGAGGTAATAATAAGTAGGTCATACGAGATGTATTGTTATCTCAAAAGTAGGTAGGTAGGCGTGCCGTAAAAAAAGATCATCATCATCATCATCATCAGCCCATTTAAGTCCCCACTGCTGGGGCACGGGCCTCCCTCAATCACATGAGGGGTAATTGCCATACTCACCACGCTTGGCAGACGGGTTGGCGAGGGTTTTGATATAAATGCAGAGTTTTCCTTCTCTTGGTGCTGATGATCATGCCAGCAGCTTTACCTTAGTCGCCTTTTACGACACCTCGGTAAGAGTGAAGGCGGCCTATTCTACTCTGCCGGGGACCACACGGCAAAAAATAACGGCGGTAAAAAAAGATACTATCTAAGTATACTTGGAGTCTGTAATCTTTCACCTTGGATTCAGTAACCATTTGTTACCAAACAGGTAGCCTAATTTTGTTTTGATCGACGACCTCGATGACGTAGTTGCTGTGATATTGTGCAGAAGGTCCCGGTTGGGTCGGGTCAATTTAGAAAAATAATATTTTCTAAAATGATGGGGGTCTGGGTTTGCTGGGAGATGCCCTGGCAATCGTCAGGTGTAAAGCAGTACTACTTATAGTACCTATAGAGAATAACCCTTTTTAGGGTTCCGTAGCCCAATGGCAAAAAACGGAACCCTTATAGATTCGTCATGTCTGTCCGTCCATCCGTATGTCACAGCCACTTTTCTCCGAAACTATAAGAACTATACTATTGAAACTTGGTATATAGATGTATTTTGTTAACCGCATTACGATTTTTACACAAAAATTGGAAATAATAAAAGAACTTGGGGGGTCTCCATACTACTGTAACTCAAAAATTTTTTTTTCATCAAACCTTATACGTGTGGGTTATCTATGGATAGGTCTTTAAAAATGATGTTGAGGTTTTTAACATATTTTTTTCTAAACAATACTTTGCGCAAGATACGCTCCCAAAGTGGTAGATTGTGCCCCCCCCCAAACTTCTATAATAAATGAATTATAAAACTAAAAAAATATATGATGTACATAATCATGAAAACTAACAACGAAAATTGGTTTGAACTAGATATAGTAAGTAGTTCATTTTTAATACGTTATAAACCGTAAACCGCAATTTACCTTCCATATATCTTACTTGCTGCTACGGAACCCTTCATGGGCGAGTCCGACTCGCACTTGGCCGGTTTTTTTGGTTTCCTAGGGGGAAATACCGCCTGCGCTGGCCGACATCCACCTGGGGTCCGATGGGTAGTGCTATCCTCTGGGTTTGAACTCTGCCAGCTAACCGTCTAGAGGCATTGCCACTAAAACCCCCCGGGGCTTCTCCTTCAATGCCCTTAAAGCGGTAGCAAAGCGTCAGAAGGAACTTCGATGCCAGCCAGAAGGGCTAGCATGAACTTTACGAAGAATTGTAGCGTATGCTTATCGAAACGTAAGCAATTTGTATGAAAACTGAAGAACTTACCTCTATGTTACCTAATCATAACTATTTTCTCTCTCACTTGGAATTAAAAGGTGTCAAAGTATTGCATGGGCACGCTATGAATTCCTTGAATATTCGTGCTAACCCTTCAGGAGATTAACACCCACCAACATTTTTTTTACACATTCGACATTTTAAATTTGTGGATTTTGTCCATTCGGGATTTCGTCCATTCAGTCATTTGAACATCGACGTTCCACGACGTTCTTCGGTATTTCGGATATCGGCATTTTGTACTTGCAGCATGATGATTTTCGGTGTTTTCAACCTAGGCATTTTGATCGTAAGTTATTATGAATGTTGGGTCTTATGACTCTTTGAGATAGCTGATTGTTGTAAATTGACTAGCGCTTCATCTTAGGTTTTGTTGCATGCTGCATTACCTTTTGTTGAGCTCAACTCTGCAACAGGGTAAAATGCGGTACTACAACTTTTGTGGCTTGTTACCGTGGGCGACAGTAGGCTGGTGGGAGAGCCACGCTTCGGCATGAATGGGTCGGCTCCCGGAGTGATACCACGGCTCCACAGAAAACCGGCGTGAAGCAGCACTGTGCTGTGTTTTGCTGCGTGAGTGAGCTGAGTGAGTTTGCTGCGTGGGTGTCCGGATTATACCTTAGGTCTAATCCGGACACCCACGACACCAGTGGAGACACAAGTGTGACTCCACTGGTGTCGTGGGTGTCCATGGGCAGCGGCAATTGCTTACCATCAGGTGATCCGCCTGCTCATCTGCCACCAATCACTTAAAAAAAAGGATCAACTTTAACACGACGATACTTAGTTATTAACAATCAAACTTTTTTTGTTGGATGTTGGTTAGTAACACTTGGAAACATGGGTACACCGTATATCTTACCTAGGTACGATTTAGGTATATATATGATACCTATTAGGTATATGTAGTGAAGTGCTCAAGTAAGATCGCTTCTCCCAATTGAAGTAGAAGACACAATGCACATGCAAATGTTGCATTCTGTGAGGTGGGAGGTCACTTGCGCAATTAGAAAGCGCGCCGAATGTGGAGAGGTTACACATGTGTGATGTGGGCCACTAGCCCTAAAGGGCGCATATTGATAAATGGTTATGCAAAGCTTTTATTTTTTTTGACAAGAATTTGTGGAAATGTTCGGCTACACCTTAGACATAGTAATGGATATATTTATTGTTGGAAATGAAATCGACTTATTTATGCGAGTAATAATAACATTGTATTAAAATGTTTGGCGATTAAAAATTATAATACGAGTAACTGGCAAGTTTCTTGCCGGATCTTTTCGTCAGAATCAACTTTCCGATTCCGGTGGTAGAATCACATTAAATATGCTTATTCATTTCTTAGTATATTTTATGTATCGACATATACCTATGTGTAATTACATGTATATTATACCTACAAATAAATAGTTATAATTTTTAATGTATGACGATTTGAAAGTGCTGTATGTATACAAGCCTATGAGAATAAAGATATTTTGATTTTTTTTTAAATTTTGGTAAGGTATAGATTAATTGAAGAAAGTGTCAGAAACATTGTTAATTTTTCAATGGGATTGCCGTATAAGTAACTTAGTTTTGAAGACCCAGGTGGTAGCACAAACAAGTTATTAAAAGTTTAATTAATTTAAGGAATGTCGGTATTTTTCAATAAGTAGGTACCTTACTTTCTTTAAACGAGTTGGCTAATTTATATGCGTATCCTTTTTACGCTAATTATTTTAAGCTGCTGTATTTAAGTTGTGACTGCTATCAGAAGGCGTAGATTACAACATAATTAACATCTGTGACAGTTAAGTCTTAGTAGGTATATCTGAGTTAAATAACTGTATTTGCAATTTATTTTACTCAAATAATACGTGTTTCAGGAATATGTACTTCCATGCTTAGAGAAGAAAAGTTTTCGATCGAAGGGCCTGCAATGAAACCCTCTTGTCACGTACGAGAAAGTACCTGTGGCATCCAAACAAAAGAAAACGCACAGCTCGTGTGAAAGAGACGAAGATAAAAATTCAGTCGTGAATTCTGTTTCGTTTTAGATCCTTATTATATATACGACTCTACGAGTAAGGTATGACAGCGACATGTTTTTTATTACATCAACATATATACAACTACCTGCTACCAGAGATATTAATTTTATTAGTTACCAATCCAAAGTAAATTATGGGTATGAGATCTACTAAGATCCACCCACCGAGACACGAGACGAATGAGCGAGTTCATTTTCCTTGGAAGAGGTAGAGCCACTACCAAATGCGTTATTGGATCAGTATTATTGGACAATGTGTGATGCCTTTACGGAATCTACAAACAGACCATGTAAAGCCGTTTGATGCTAAGCAGCTGTGGAACAAAACCTGCGGTAAAAAATAAAATAATATCCTCCAACCGATTACAGCTACGGCTGCCAATATCAACGATCAGATACGTACGCAAGATAGTGCTGTAGTGTGTGCACAAACACAAGTGCACTCACTATTCCCTCATATTCCGATGGGACACCAGGGTGATATTACCGGAGAGGGTTTGGGCGCAGGACCAACGGCAGAACGCGCTTTCCGAGGCACGGGGTATAAGACCGCCAACATACACCGGGCTGACTAAGAATTTCTTACCGAAAACATAGGTACAAATTTTTGGCCCGACCCGGGGATCTAACTCTGGATCCTCTGGAGAACTTCTGGAGTAGATGAAAGAAATGAAATGTCATGCTTATTCAAAATCCAGGTCCCGAAACATTTTCTCGACAAACCTTTGGAACGATTGCGTAGCGTTTCGAAGCCCGAAAGTCATGTAAGGGAATTTAAATATGCCGAATGGCGGCTATATCGTGGTATTGTACCTACTGATGACACAGGTACCTTTCGCTTGACCTCAGACATAAAAGCGTGCCATTCCATGCCAGGAAAGATAAAGTTTGCTCTCATAATCCTCTAATAAAGCGTGCTTTCTCTTGCCGTTTTTACGTGTTCATGGGCCCACTTTTTTATAATAGACTTAACGCCATAGACACTATATACTTATCCACTGACCTATAACTGCGCTAAAAATACCTTCAGGAGGTGCTCCTGAAGTGGTCCTACGATGATACAGAGAAATTACTCATTGTCCCCAAATAACTATCACCTAATTTTAATTGTTAGCGTAGAGTGAGATTAAGTTTAAGGTGACGGGTAGGGCACACTAGCGACGCCATCGATTTTAATTTTTAACTACTAAACCAGATCTATTTTAAACAATTTTGGGGTTACAACCTCTCGGCAAACACTTATAATATTTATTAAATAACCATGCACAAATATTGGGTCCGTTTTTGTACGCGAAAAATTGATTCACGCCAAAAGTGGCCGCTTATGCGTGAATCAATTTTTCGCGTACGCGTTGGACCCAACATTTGTGCATGGTTATTTAATAAATAGTATAAGTGTTTGCCTAGAGGTTGTAAACCCGAAATCGTTTAAAATAGATCCGGTTTAGTAGCTAAAAATTAAAATCGATTGGCGTTGCTAGTGTGCCCTACATTGCTTATAAGTATGATTAAAGTTTCTAAGACATATTTTTAGCCTGAAACACAGGTCACCCTAGTTCAGGCAAAATATTAAATATGTGTACTATTATATAAGATTTATTGATCAAATCAAAGTTGTATTAGACATAAGTTATTTGAAATAAATATTTTATTAAATATTTTTATATTTTATTCGTTTATACACACACACACACACACACACACACTGAGCTTCTTGAGAATTTTCGTAGTTTTATAAATGATTAACCTATTTTTTAAATCAGCGATTTATCTATCATTTACGAATGTCTTTTTTACGGTCGCCGGTTCCATTACCTACCTCTGATTGTACCTAAGTATTATTTTGTGGTCCTTCGTTAATTCTGATTTGAAAATTCAGTTGATTATAATTAACGGACAGTATTCGAAGATAGCATTTCAAGTTTTATTTATGCATTGCAATTCATTGCACGCACTTAGCATGAATATTAAATCAATGATTTTATCAATCATCGGAGTAGGTAGAGCTATATTTGGTACTTGCAATTTTTTCATAATATGGATACGCCTGGAATCCCGGAATTAAAGATATACTTTATACTATTAACTGTTATTTTCGTTTGTACATACCAGCATTAAGATCAGCCTTACGAACTAATTCATAAACGCTTTGTGATATCATGTTAATTAAAAAAGTTATATTTTATTTCTTTTGAAATTCAAGATACGTACGTTAGATGGAAAGGAACAAACTGTAAGTAAATATGGTGGAATCGAACGTTTATGGATAAGCCCCTTTCATGATTAAAATGCTTTAAATATATAGCTCTAAAATAAAAAAAAAATAATCCTGGGATCATAGTCAGAATCCCGGGGCATGTCCCTATTAACATCTATGTTTGCGGTCAATGAACCCAAATAGCTCTACCTACTCCGATCATTGATGATTATAGCGACATCTTTAGTAACTAAAAGGAACTTAATCACGCAAACATTAAAGGGATATTTACAGAGCTTGTGAAAAATTTAAGTGTTCAGAAAATAAACCTAGTCTCAAACTAGGGCATTCCCTGTTCTATGAATACTAAGTCAAAAATCGAATTACAATAAATCAAAATTAGTTGAAATGATTTCAATTCTGTTGATACTTTCACCGATCAGTCCGCCGAGTCCATTAACGCATAATAAATCCATTGTTTGCAGATCGGCGCGGGCGCCGCTCGTGGAGCTTTATGATCTGTTTGGCACACCTCTCAATATTCATGAGAACACCTTCTTTAAATATTGGTAACGTCTATGTCGATAATGAGAAAAGGTGTGGTGTGTCTTGATTACCGCGCCTAAACTCATTCCCCCTCATTACAATTCGCGAACTAAGGATAATCCCGGAACAAAATTCCTACCAGCACCTTTTAACATTGCGTGTTGAAACGGGATAACATGAGATTTAGTACGGTAATAACTTTAGATCGCGATTTATAATAAGGTGGATTTTATTTCTGTTTGCACGATCGGGGAATTTGGCGCATAACCTGAAGAACAAAAATCGCTTGTAGCTGTTTGAAATGACACCGACTTTCGAAAATGGTTAAACGTCAGATTCTCCGAACCATATATAGGAAACCGAATAATCTTAGTTTGGATCACTATTATTATCTTACTCTATGGTTTGGATCTTGCGGTGGTGTGATTTTGGCTCAATTATGATTTTAATTACCAGGGGCGTAGCTACGGGGCCACCACGCTACAGGGGCTCTTTGACGTAAGCCGGGTGACAGGCCCTTAAATACAGAGTTAATTTTTGGAATATTAAGGAATAGTAACGAACTAACTAAGGTAAGTAAACTATCTATATGATATCTCCGATTTCGCGGATGTTCATGGGCGGCGATGATTACTTTCCATCAGGTGACTCGCTTGCTCGTTTGTCCCCTCTAAATTCAGTACTAAATTCAGTATGACGATCTTCAAAAAAGGTATGAACTGAGCTTTTTAAAAGGGCCGGCAACGTGTTTGCTAGGAGATTTTCCCTAGAGTTGCAGGGCTTGCAGGCCGCCAAATATTCACAGTTTTTTATCGTTTTGCAGTCTCCGATTTTTGCAGACTTATAGTATCTGTCAAGTACATTTAACAAGTAACTTTCACTTTGAAATTTAAGTTCAATTGTTTGGTATAATGCCTGATATGCCTCAGATTAGGTAAGTCTTTCCTAAGTCGCCTAAAAAATACGGGCCCCCTAACGTTGGGCACTCAAAAGAAAACAAAACAAATGCCTAACTATTACGACAATGACAGCCACTTGAGTCACGCCTTTTCAGTCATTGTTTCATTTTCAGACACACTCCGCGGCTCTTAAGTTAAGATAAGACTCAATTATTCAGAAACCTTGGATAGGACGCGTCTGTCGAATTCCATGAGCACCTGAGGCCATGACTGAAGGCGAGGGTCAAAGCCACGGGGCGCGCAAGGTCAAAGGCGCCGAAACGAAAGAGAAAGAGTGTCACCTCGTTACGATGACACGTGTTCCATGCAACGCCCATTGGCTCGTGATTGTTTGTATCGGGCTAACGATTTTTGAACTTTGTCATTTTGCCAGTCGAAAGTTTTTAGGACAATGTTCAATCGCAACGGGCATTATTGAAGGCTTACTCATATTGAGAAAATTTCAAATACCTACAAGTTACTAATAGTTTCTTCTTTTCAACTATTTTATCCTTAATAATATAAGAGGTGATAAACGAACCTTACGAAGTTGCGACGACATCACCAAAATACTTTGGTGATCTTAATTTTTGCTCTAGTTTTGTAATCAAATGACCTAATTTGATTTGAAGACAAATTGGTCATGAAGATATCAATGAGGAAGGAATTAGAAGATAATATTTAACATTTGCTATGCTAGCGAGCGCAGTCAAGAACGCCCTGCCATTAGTTGAGCTCTAATATTATATAGACTGTATGAGAAATACCTGGGATCTATGGCGAAGCGTGTGGTGACGGACCCAGTCTAAAGAATAATTAAAACTTACCCATGAACACAGTGCGTGGCGGTGATCAAATGGTCCCTGGCAACCACGGTGGCTCCGCAGATGACCTTGCCGTCGCGGCGCAGCGCTGCCAGCCAAGGGAATTCGCCGGGGGTGACTGCGGACCCGCCGACCACGCGAGCGCCACGTGCCACCCCACATGCTGAGCAGAGTTATAATAATACCCATTAATTATAACGTCCAAATACCAGCTCCAACGGCTTTCGTGATAGCCAGTGGCGAAGTTAGGAAGCGTGGGCTAAGAAGGCCAACGTCCTTAGTCTCTATAAACACGAGTCTAGCTATGAAAATCTGTTAATAGATGGCTATTATCAGATAAAGGTGATCTAGAGAGGATGAGGCTTAAAATATCCTCTATGCCTTAGGGCCTAAAGCTAACAAATTAGTTTGTTGGTGACGCGGACGTAGAGATATGAGATGGGCTCATAGTTTTACATGGGACTAAGGTTTGATTGTAAAACTCTTGACAGAGAATAAGAACCAAGTAATCGAAAATCTACAGCTTCAATCTTCTTTGCTGATTTTAGTTTAAGTTGTAGCATAGTTTTTAACTTAAAAATCATCAAAGCAGATTGACTTCGTGATTTAGCAAATTTAAACTTAAGAATGTTAAAATATAAGGCATTTAAAAACTGCCAATAACACTAGGTATGGTAGTTAGTAGTTATATACCTATGTATCAGAAGCGAAAGTGTAGATAGTGATCTTCTTAGCAAGGTCAAGTTTGCCTCAGATTTCAAAAGTCCCCTCTTGAACTATTGGCCACCGGGTCACTCAATCACATAAAAATTCTTCGCGAGTTATAGACAGTAACTAAAGTGCATAGATCAAATTGATCATGCACACGTTAAGCTTAGGTTCCATATTCACGAATTTTATGTTAGTAAACATTTATTGGACTGATAGATATCTATAAAACAATATCCAAATCCATAATAAGATACTTAATTTCTTTTAAAGTTTTTTAAAAATTACTACACACTTTTAAAAAAGTTGATTGCTTATTTCAGTTGAACTACGAATGCATTCCGTAGAAGAGAACCATATGATCGAAGTAGAGAACACTATAATATCACATCGTCTAAATACAATTAACCTTGAAAACACCCCATATTTATGAAGACTTTTTAAAATCTGGGTCACCAATCAGTTGGGATGGTGTTCAACTCCATGGATGCCACATATCGCTATATTCTTCTTCATATCTTCATATCTAAGATAATTATAAGAATTTATATTAATATTAGGGGTCATGATTGGTAGACACAACCTGAGGAACTTAGTTGAAAATTTTAACAATGGGCAAGCAGTTTTCAACTAGAATAATTAGGTAAATATATATAAATTATAATAACAATTTGATGTGAAGAATAAATAAAAAAAAAAATCACAATGTTGAGTTACATTATTTGTTTCTTTCGGTTAATTATCTTATATTAGGTATGTAAGATTTGAAATTATTGTTTGACGAGACTTAAGTGTCGGTATATAAAAAAAAATACAAAATGACGAGCTAAGAGAACTTATTTAAATTAACCTGAATTTTGAGAAAAACGCAGAAAAACTTTATTATGGTGTCGCAGCACCTGTTGTGATAATAGGTATAACTATGTTTTTAAGTAATTTCAAAGAAGTTTTTAGGATATTAGCGCCGACATAAAGTGCACTTATTTCAATATTTATTACCATTTAAAGTGGGTTAAGTGGCGATCGGCAGTTGATAACGATTTGTTTAAGTAGGCGCCAGCTGAAATGCGCTCCATGTCCTTCTCTCTATTCATATATGAAGTTAAAATTCCCGATAAAGTAAACATTTAGAAATTCATGTTCACCAGTAGATAGGTACGATTTAGTAATTGGAGGAACAGTAAGATACCTCCCCGAGGAACTCCATAGTTCGATTGGATTAGTTTTTAGTAAGTGGAAATTCTTAAACGGTATCTTAAACTCTTCAAGATATCGGCTAAGATACGCATAATCAGAAGTATAGATAATAGCAGCTTATGTCTGAATGGTTTGAAGAGGTTTCGCACACAACCGGTGGTACTTAACACACTTGTGGACTATCAGGCTATTGCATCCAACTCGGAACAGCAGCGGAGCCGCGGACTCTCTAAAAGCACTCAATGTTATTAGCACTCTTTATGACATAACAGAGATTGAGGAATGCCTTGAGTGGCGCAGTAGAAATTAAAACCTGAATCGTATTATAATTCATAACATTAGTGCACTCGAGTTCCAAATCCTTTGATGACTTAGTTACGAAATTCTGGTATACCTAATAAACATCCGTGATGGCTTTCTTAAAATCCACCTAAATTATTGATCAGTAAATCACAAGACCTACTTTCGAAAGGAATCTCATAAATCACTTTTTATTTTAAAGACACAACTTAGTTTGGCGAACACTGAAATTAAGGCACTGATTTAAATTGTAACTTTTTTCATTAGTGGTAAGGACTCACTGCAGGGCTTGCAGGCACGGGCTGTCGCCACCACAGCGAGGATGAACAAGGCGCGAAACATGTCTGCCGGAGTCAGAGTCCACTCTGGAGGTAGGGGGAGACGCCGGCCCTGCTATTATAGGGCGCGGGCGGCGCCTCCGATAACGCCTCGGGGCCAGGGTGACTGCGAGCGGGCCAAGTTCACGGCAACGCGACCACCGACTGAATGCCGCGCCGCGCGCACACCCCACTGCTGGAGACCGCGTGAGGATGGCGAAGGGATTAGTAATGACCTTGCCGACGTAAACATCACGGCTCGTAGACACATCGTTAACACCTCGCCACCACGCGCCAGTGTTAGATGTGCTGCTTGCATTACAAGAACGCGGATGATTTTATATCGTTTTATATTTCTATCAGCTACTACGGAGAGCTCTTACTCAACTAGTCCAACGGAGTGTCATCATTAATCACTTTTATGTTTCCTATTTTTGTGCTAATAATAGTTCTTAGTAAGTAGGTCATCGGCAGAAGTAAATCTAGTTCGTTACATTCATCTTTGACGCAGGTGCCGTAGAAAGTGAATCTAAGAATGAAAACGTATGCATTTTCAAGTTTTATCTGTTCAGCATATTTATAAGCGTAGATAATCAAATCATAAATATCATGTTACTTAACGGAGACAAGTTGTCCGTTAGGAATAAAATCGACGCACCGTCATATTTATGACTTAAGAAGAATGATTTTAGAGTATTTAAATTTAACTGCAAATCGTTCGCTTTTATGGGCATCCCATTCATCATCTTGTTCGTTTCTGCTCTCAGTGTTTTGCAAATCGCCAGGTGAGTCTCATATGCGTGTGGTTTAAAACAAACTTAAGTATATTCGGCTTCCTTGGAGTGCCACAGGGAACTGTGCTGGCACCATTAACTTACACTGTTTTCTTGATTGAGTATGCAAATCGTGATTGTAAGTAACATAGCTGTAAAAATTGTTACAAGTAAAATACTTTTCAGTTATGCCGTTACTTACTTACTTGATTTTGTTTGACTAAATGCTTGTCTTTTTTTGACAAAATGTATGCATAGCTGTTTAAGAAACATGAACTAGGTTCACGGTAGCAAAGAGAAAGACGCTCGTAAATACTTATAGTGGGTACTCATCAATGTTACCAAAATCGTGCTAATGAATGCACGTTACATCTGTAAGTATTCCGTGAATGAGCGTCTGGATCCAAATCGGCAAGTTTGTGACATTCACTTCCTCGTCCCCTGTTCGGCATAATTAATAGCAATATCCTTTTGTGGAATTCAAGTTCCAACAATGTTCCGTTAAATTTTGATTTGCGAGTGTAAAAACTTGAGTATTTTGATTTATTGTCTTTTACGATTTACGATATTGTTTTAATTAATTTCAAACCAATTTTTGCGGATGTTTCAACAAACAAGAGACTAGCATCAGATGGTGGTTTCTGTACTAGCTCTTATTTTGTAACGTAAAGTGATGAGATTATCTGATAACATTCGTTTGCGAACCAAGTGTGAACGTGATCTCTGAAAATAGGAAGAAGCGTTTTTTTCTTGCGTTTGACTTTGTCATGTAACTGATTCACCTTACCTTTAGTTCTCAAGAGGATTCAGGTCAAGATACCTGGGCGATTATTTGTGTTAATAGCAGACAATTAAATTTTGGATAGACCTAAGGATGATGGAGTCCGCTGAGCACGAGACGGACGATTATCCTGCGACGGAGCTTAAGTTACGCAACTCGCGTAATGGCACCCGCGCGACACGCGCACCGGACGCCCGGCTGCCCGCGGTGCGCACAATCCGTATATTTGGACAATCTTGCCCAACCCAACGCTTTATGCAATACCTACCAGGATTAAAATCGCGCTTTTAACGTTTTGCAATTTTCGATATTTTGGAACAAACATTTATGCAGCCGCACTGACCTACCGATGGCGGCTGCTACAATAACTTCGCGGCGCCGCCAGTCTACTTTCTTATTTTATAACGTCTGTCAATAATGCATTTTCTGATTTATCGTTAACAAGTGCTGGGAAACGTACCGTTTTAAGAAATATTATTGACGCGTTAAAGACTCTTTACACGCATTTTGATTTTCATTACGTAATTCTGTTATTAATGATGCATACTTCAGTTGTTTATCCTTTTAGATAAGTAGCGGAAGAGGATTACTCGCAAACAGCATTAAAGGGCAGAAAAAACTTCCTACGTTTTATCTGGTGTTTAGAGGATTTTAGAAATCGCCTAGGTTATTGAGGAAGGCATTTCCTGCATGGTCTAGACAAACATGGGCGGCCTTAGTGTTGTTTTGATGGAAAGAGCCGCGGCCGCGAGGTGGTGCGCTCTGCGAAGACCGAGGAACCGTGCCAAGGCGACGCGAGCCCGTATGACGATAACGATGCAGCCTTCTCATTACATGTTGTTATAATATGCATTACTAATGTATCACTTGCGATTTATGCGAATGACAATCGAGTACGGGCTTTTATTTCTGATAGTTTCAAGGTAGCTCTTAATACATACAGGACATGAAGACCAATAAGTAGGTTAGAAACATTTTTTCGCGATTGATTGCCTGTAAATCATCTGTTTTATAAGGAAAATCTGGCTATGAAATCGATCTTAAGCTTAATATTTATTTATAATAGGTACTTATACGTGTAAGTCAATTAAATTTCCATGAAGCTTGACTGCACGATGTAGTTTCTATTTTGACGAAATGGTATTCTGTGAGATTAGACTTTCGGAAAAGTGAAAACTCTTATTAGTGTATTGAAATTAGAATTTAGTAGGGCGTATAAATTGCTTGATAGCCGTCATTTTATGTTTTTATTACAAAGGTGTTAAGTAACTCATTATTTTAAATTAGTTAGCAATTAGGGTAACAAAAAGATTTTCACTGACCTGGTGTAGCTTTCTAATAAAAATCTTTTGACTCAAGAAGCTATAATAGCTTAAATGAAATATACCTACTGCTTAGTCTTAAATATTTCAGAGCTTAGTGAATAAGAAGAAAGCTAAACCAGAGATTGAAAGTGGTCGTTCGATTTCCAGCAATGACTCATTATGATTCAAATATAGTGTGTATTTGACTGTGGCTGATTGGCCCAATGGCGAATTCGCTTAGGCCGACCATACGCCAAACCCTACCTCATACGCCAAAGATCGTGAGTTCTCTAGCAATGAAACGTGTGACGAGCTATTTAAGTATTACCTATATTAAGAATATACTTACTCCGTTGTCTGATATTCGTAATACAAGCCCTTTTATAATTTGTTAGTACGAAATCAGTCGCTCTACCTATGAGATGTTGTTGTACGATTGTTTCATTTATTTCAACCACTAGCTGGCTGGTCAGCACTTTTCGGATAGATTCTCAAACGGTGACACTTACTCTTTATTGCACAACACGCAAAACTTAAAGGCTAGGTATACAGATTCAGTGTATCGTAAAACAAAAGACCGAAATTCATAAAACCTATCAACGTAATGCCGAATATTAAAATGCCGAATGCTCAAAATCCTGAAAGAACACTTGACCGAAAATACGAAATACCAAAATCACAGTTTATTAAAATCAGGTTACAGTAATACCCATTTGGTTACATAGAAATTGAACGGTAGGTTAAGTTAGAACTGGTCGGGTATGCGTAATGCATTTCCACAGAGAGACAAAAAAGGTTAGAACTGCTGAACCCACATCGAGAAGAAACTTCGATGCCAGAATTCGACATTTTAAATGGGTTTTCGTCCATTCGGTTATTTGAACATCGGCATTCCAATCTTCGGTTTTTCGGATATCGGTACTTTGTACTTTCGGTATAATGATTTTCGGTTGAACATAGACATTTTATGCGTAGTTACTATCTATTATCACTATTATAAACTTTCGGTCTTATGAAGGTACATATGAACCTACCCGTGAACGTTTATGAATAATATCCTTAGATAGAAATAAAAAGATTTTGAATGTGAGTTCATGATCCAGTTGGTCTGGTTTCCCTGTAAGAGTTACATATACAGGTCAAACTGATTACCTTCTTTTTTCAAAGTCGGGTAAAAAGTGAACACTTGCGAGTTTGTCATCCATAGTAGCGACAGCGTCTTATTTATGGTGCTGTTGTCTGAATAAATGAAATCGCGGTGCACTGGCACAGTAGCCTATTTAGGCCACGTAGGCCTGCATGCTCGCGGCCTACTTGCCCACATCATAACGAGCATAGGCGTAATTTACGACTAAATGCACTCGCGAAATTAATTGAAAAAATGCATTAAAATGATTAATAGACTTTGCTAATGAGCTGACTCTGGTCGAGGTCTCTGTTGGCATTTGGTGAGATTGGATGTCTCATGGAAGAGATATCGGCAATAATGTGTCAAATTTCTTCAACCAATTCTCACCACGTTTAATTCAATATCAATTGAGGAATTTTGACAGACTGGTTTAACTGATGTGTTGCTGTCTGTACATTTTATTAAAACATTTTTATGAGATAGAAACAGCATTGCATGGAAATGTACCCTCAAAGTTAGGTAATGCAAAGAGCTAAATATTTTCAGAAATGTGTATATTTGCTTATCTGTTTGATTTGTCTGTTTACCGCTGGCGACAACAGGATGTACTTTTACTTAAGAGAGCAAACAATAAGCCTTCCGCATCTGACGGCGCATCGCGTCAGACTTAGAGCAACACGGGTGTTATCGCAGGTTCCTTCGTACTAAGGGAGTTGCCACACTGGCGGCATGCGAGCATTTTCAAAGCGGAGCGACGACAGTGTCAGCGTTCACGCTGTGGATGCGCAACGGATTCGCCGGCGTTTTTCTGCGTGGCCGCCACAAAATAAGAATGGGGCGTTCATACGTATCTCCATGGCGAATCCGTCGCGCATCCGTTGCAAATCCGCGTCCTGAACGCTCCGCAGCCGCGACGTGGTCCCTGCGTCTTTTGAAAGCGCTATTGTGGCAACTCCCTTAGGGCATACCTATGCCGTAAGGTAAAAAAAACCCTTTGCCCGGGCATTATAGGCTCACATCGCGCGTCGGCGAGGTTAGTCCTTCAGATTTACGGCGTCGGATTACCTCTACGGTTCTTAAATCATTGCGCCGCCCTTTAGGTTAAGCCTGCGTTTCCACCAGAGAACAACAAGGATGTGCTGCGAAGAATCGCTTCACTGAGAGAAACTAGGAAATAAAGCGACTATAATGGACTCGTCCTGGCTTAAATTTGGTAGAAACGCAACCTTACGTAAATAATACACTTAAAAATTCACCGTAGGGCTCAGGTGGGACTCGAACCCACAACTCGATATTGTAAAGTATACCTACAATATTGATGAGACTATCGTCGGCTCATGACGATTCAAGCACTTACAAAA
The DNA here is from genome assembly GCA_019059595.1 of Marasmia exigua. Lineage (NCBI taxonomy): Eukaryota > Metazoa > Arthropoda > Insecta > Lepidoptera > Crambidae > Marasmia > Marasmia exigua. The sequence goes on from CM032471.1 coordinate 5,654,882, forward strand.
TTCGTCGTCTTAGCAAGGGGTTCGGATAGCATAAATGGTTAGTGCAGCCACCCGGACTGTGGAAGGTTGTGGGTTCGAGTCCCACCTGAGCCCTACGGTGAATTTTTTAAGTGTATTATTTACTTAAGAATAAATTGCAAAGAATTGCTATACCAAACGCAACCTTAGGTAATCAGAAATGTTATAATGCGGTACGATCCTACAATTGTGTAAGGGAAATAAAATTAAATATGAGCTTTTAATGTCTCCTTGCGAAATGAGAGAGATAAGGTGCAAGCCCTAACTAGAAATAAAAAATAGGAGGCTAGAAAAAAAATACTGTCAGTTTTTTTATTAAATTTTCATAAACCTGTATTCTGGAATGGACATTTCTATTGTAGCCGACTGTAGATAAGAAGTACTTATAAAGTACAATAGGTACACACAGCAGGACCCTCCAGGCCGCCGGCAAAATAAATGTTGACGACTTTTTGTCATCGGCGGCCCGGCGGGCTGTGTGTATGCATACATTGCTCTTTACCTATATTGACACGTGAGTCCGTTTCACACTTGTCGGTTCTATTAATTTCGTTCGTTTCGGTTTTTATGAGTTTTGACATTTACCCTTTAAATTTCTTACATAAATTTAAACACGGGCGAGCTTAGATTAAATCAAAATCTAAGCGTGCGAGTAAAATTTTCTGCATTTGCATCTTTGTTCTTTTTGTAAGCGTATGTAGGTATAGTGAGTGCTACCTGGAATTATGAATTTCAATCACTTAGTAAAATTTATCGTCTTATTTCTCTTTGTGACTATGCCAAGAGTAGACGGCAAACAATGCATGCGGCTCATCGAGAACAAAGAGATAGCTGATGCGGGTGTTGAGAAGACTACAGTGCCTAACGATCAGCCGTGCCCTCCCGGGTGGTATGAATCTCCATAATCTATATCTAGTAGATAAATAAGCTATATTATATATCTATACTGATTAAAACAATTATATAAACATGTGTTTTGTTTGTTAAATATTTTACAAGTTACCGGGTTTTCTCAGAAAGGACAGCTTCCTTTTTGCCAGCATTTGGAAAAAGATAGGTCCTTTCGGTCTCAATATCTAGCCTGGACCTATTTGTTCCTACCTCCCATTTGTAACATTCGATTTCATAATACAGTATCAGTGAACATTTACATCCCTTTAACCACGTGTTCTAGCAACATTTGTTCTATGACTTCTGGAAATTCGCATAAAAAATTTCAACTTTTCATACTAAGTCAGTCAAGTGACTTGGTCATTTTGTATGGGTAGTCGAAAAAAAAAACGACGAATTTCGAAAAGTCGGAGAAGAAATGTTGCTCAGAATGGTTGGTAGAACACGTGATTAAAGGGATGTAAATGTCCAAAGATACACCCTGTATTTTAAATATGTAGGTACTTGGATTATTTAGCTGCTTACCATGACAATATTTCAAATATTAACTCCAACATCTGCCGCATGTTTCTTATTGCTTATGACCCCTTCCCCTCCCGAAATAAGAATAGGCCGACTCCTCCCTGTTTACCTATTATCTACATAAGATTCTAAAGAAAAAATAACACGTGGGCACCAAATAAAAGTGGGCGTATCGCATCGTGGGTTTTACGACAACGTACATACCTACTACTCTCTCATATACCCCACCTTAGGAATTCGAAGCAAGAGTGCTGGCCGTCGTCTACGAGTGGACGGTGTTTCAACAGGGTCAGGGACCGCCCATGCCCGGCGGAGACAGAGGCACGCTGCCGAAATGCGATCTCCAGCACACACGAATATCGATATTAAATCTGTGGTACCGGGCCATGATCTCAGGGTCCTGGGTTCGATTCCCGGACCTTTGCTCGGAGCATGTTTCGAATTTTTCGAACATAGCTCGGGATTGTGATCACCAATCCGCATTTGGCAAGCGCGGTGATTAAGCCTAATCCTATATGAATCGTAGTAACGATGACATGTTTTCTATGATGGAGGCCGTTCCCTGCAGTGGGAGAGAATGTAGCCTTTACACATGACTCGCAGGTAGTTCCCGTTGTCCACCCCCTTTTAATGAAATAGGGGGCAGACTAACTAAACGGATAACCTGATTGTAAGCGATCACCGCCACCCATGGACACCTGCAACACCAGAGGAGACACAGTCACAGTGGTTTGTTGGTTTCCCCCTGCTTGTCCTCCGCGGATGAACAGTGGGAATAAGCCCCTCGCACTGCTGAGTTGCTGAGTTGCAATGTTTATTTGGAACCAATAATTACATAATCGTATCAACAATTGTTAGTTTTTACAGAACAAAGTACAAACTGTGCGGATAAAAAATGGGATCAGAAATGGCGGCGCATCTATTCACTTCTCGCTCGCACCCTATTTGCGTCTCTACACGCACTCGTGGGTGTGCGAGCGAGAAGTGAATAGATGCGCCGCCATTTCTGATCCCATTCTTTATCCGCACAATTTGTATAAACTTATTAACTACGTAATTACCTAATGTAGTATAGTGTGTGTAGTGGCAGTGGGCTGGCCATATTAGATAGATAGATAAATAGATAGATACACTTTATTGCACAAAATTTACAAATCTTAGCCTAAGTTATTATACTAAAACAATGTAGGCGGTCTTATCGCTAATAGCGATCTCTTCCAGACAACCTCAGGGTAAAGGAAAAGTATAGCGAATTAAGAAAAGGGGTAAGGCAGTGCAAGTCATTAGCCGCAGAACCGACAACCGATGGGGTAAACGAGTTCTGGAGTGGAGACCGCGTCTTGGCAAACGTAATGTAGGGCGCCCTCTGGCTAGGTGGAGGGACGATCTGCGCAGGATGGCTGGCAAGAGCTGGATGCGAGAAGCCATGGATAGATCACAGTGGCGAACAATTGGAGAGGCCTACGTCCAGCAGTGGACTGCGATAGGCTGATGATGATGATGATGAATTACCTAATAGATAGATACCAAAATGATCTCCGCTCAGTATACGGTTGAGCGTATATTGATGATGTTACAAAGTTTCAATTAAGAAGAGAAAAAAAAATCAATTATGAAAGTTAGACTACTATGAATAACAACTCAAAAGATTAATCAATTAACATGACAAGAATCCTTATCATTGAAATAGTCTTGTAGACTATAGTACAACCTTTCTTCATTAGGCAGGTTTATATGAAACTTAAACTTATCCAGTGATAGGTCAATGACATTTTGTGATAGCGCACTTGCAGTGGCGTAGCGTGCCTTGTCGGGGCCCAGTATAAAAAAAATTTTGGAGGCTCTTTATGGGGGTAAAGATTTTTCACAAAAGAAAAAAAAAAAGATTATATTTATTTACTTACATAATTTAACCACTTTACAAAATAAACATTTTGAACTTTTGAACGCACGCTTAAGGCGGGAAAAAAGTAATTGCTTTATAGAATTTTGTCTTAAATAAATTAGCAAGATTTTATTTTTTTTCCTTACACACTCTGGGGGCCCCGCATAATTGATACGGCAGATACAGCGGTAGCTACGCCTCTGTGCACTTGTGACACCACTGTTGTTGCAGGTGTCCATGGGCGGCGGTAATCGCTTATCATCAGGTGATCCGCGGCTCGTCTTCCCCCTATATCATAAATAAAAGCTCGCGCCATCGTAGGTTTTTCCTCAACTCTTACGAGTTTAGTGTAAAGCCAAGAGAAAGCCCATCGCGAATAAAAAACAACAGCTATTGTTTGACGCAATCGGGAAGACAGATGGAATCTAGCTTGACTCTATAGAAGCTTCTTTGATTGCTAGAAAGTGCATTTCGTAGAGGCTCTACCTACCTGATGTTCTAGAACCTCGTGAGTTCGATTCTCACTGACAAACTTCTTATGATGGACGGTACTGAAGTCAGTACCTATGGATAGTTACATCGCTTTCTATTTAGAATTATTTGTGTGTGGGTGTTACATATGTATATTTGAGTAGGTACCTACATTAGGTAGATTCAGTTAAAAAACTAAAACCGTCTTATTACAAAACGCGATCTAAGAAAAAGAATTAAAAAGTACTGTAATAACTTAAGATCTCGTTGTGTAATAAGGTGGAAACAGATTTAAAATGGAAAGAATAATGATATAAGTTATCCAGGTGACAGTACACTAAAAAAAACTCCTACAATACCTAACTGGTACGGTAGTCGTATCGCTATTAAAAGGTGTGTGAGAGGCAAGCTGTTCTTCAGCAATGAAAACAGATATTTTGTAATCTATTTATCTATACTACTTATAATAAAAAGGTAAACCCTATGGACAGCGGCAATGCTTATAGCCAAACCAAAAACACGAAACGGTCGTGCGATGTAATCGACACCTGGCGTCATCTATTGGTACAAAGTGGAACTAATGTCCAGAAACGAAGTGAGGGCGGGCCACTAGTATGCTAATAAATCCCTTTGGATCAATAATTAAAGTACTGTGATCCAAAGTAAGTAACAATAACTTCTACAAAAATAACTACATGCAATGCCCTCTATCTGCGTCATGATGTAAAAGATAACGCCTTGTTCTGTTTGGATTGGTTTAAATGGTAATATTGCGATTAGTGTAGATAAAGGCGTTAATACTAAACAGCTTTATTTAATAAACAACTATGTAAGTCTAAATATAAGACATTTAGGTAAGTATATTTAGTAACTATGATTTTATGACTTCATAAATTCTGTAGAGTTCATACGCCAGCAAACATACAGGACGTCCCAAGACTAAAATGGGGACACCAATGAAAAAAAACCCTAAATAATCCAGTTACCACTTTTACTTCAAGAAAACATTCCTGTATAGGTATTTTAAAAGAAAATTCAAAGATTTTCGAATTAGGTAGGTACGCTTGTTTTTACCCGGGAATAAAAGCGGAAAAAAATGAATGGCTATTTAATTCTACTAATCGGTACAATCATAACTAAAGATAAAATTTCACTAAGAAACCCTATTTATTGGCAAATAAAGTATTTTGTATTTTTGTATTTGTATTTAGGTCTTAAACTCGTCCGTCGTGAAATATAATAGCATTAACTATTTTGGGTTATTGGGTATTACTTACTCGTATGGATATTTTGTATGACAGACCAGTGTAACACCTACCTACGCTTTTTATTTTTAGTATTGACTGTATCGATTTGTGGAATAAAGTTGGCACTTTATTATTTTTCCAGATAAAGAAGTTGTACCTACCTATCCTAAAAATTGGGTACCTATCAAAATTCATACACCAACTAGGCAGAACACAGTGAGACTGTTACCATTTAAATTAAGACTTTATATTACCTGTGAATGTGATTCATGAATAAATTATTTGTATTTGGTATTAAGGATATGTTACACAAATGACAGACGAGTGTAAGACCTAAAAGTTATTACCGTACTAATACGCATGTCATCCCGTTCCGACACGCAATGTTAAAAAGGGAAAAGCATGAATTTTGTTCGCGATTTGTAATAAGGGAGAAAGTTTCTAAGAGAAATTTTATCTTAAGTAATGACTGTATTTATTGGAAGAATAAAATAACCAGTTATATTTTTTATAAATCGTACAATGACAAGCACAATATTCTTTAAAAAAACTTTGATGCAGTTTTTTTTCCCTTGAAAAGAAAGGAATGTTTCCTTAAAGTAAAAGGTGCTTATGATACTTTTCCTTGATGTCCCATTCATTTTGGAAAGCCCTGTATATTGGGTAGAATCACAGATATTATAATACTAGTAGAATGGAGCAGCTGCAAAGTTACAGCAAAGCGTTAGTTTTGAGTTGGAATCCGGGTTGGTTCCATTTTGCATAAAAAATAAAGAAATACTGGGTGGATCTTTGGACAGTAAAAGGTAGTACCTACAGGAAGGTATTATAGATTTACTGATTTTGAAATAAAAAAAACACAGGACCGTTGGTAGCTCAATAATGCAAAAGTACTTACTCTTATATGTTTTGATGCCTAGATCGATACTAGTATTCGATTTTATTTAAGGACCCGTTATGTTGGTGTATGTATTCTTCAAATGATTGAATTAATTCAACGAAATACGCTTCCGCGTAACGGTAGAGGAATGTTTTGGCATAATAATATGATAATTAGATAGCATAGCAAAATTGCGTAATGATGGAAAGATTGTACTCCAGTGCTCATCGCATGCAGCCAACGCAACCATTAGGTCCCACATGAAAAGCTAATGATAATGTTATAATTACAACGTTTACCGATAATGATTATGCTGAAATTGCCTTATATCTGTTATGGAATTTATGCTGGTGCGCACCTGAGCAGCAGCTTATAACCTGACGTGCGGGCTGGAGCAGGGCACTCCGGAGGTAGTCCTGCGAGGGTTAAGTGGACCATCAGTCCGAGTGAAAGTGAAGATAGCTCTCTCTCTTTCTGTTCTGAATCTACTTGGCTAACGTTTCGCGAACGTGCGTGCGCGCCATTCGTCTTCCTTGGACATACCGCGCTCGTCTTCTTGTAAGTGAGTTCGATTTTTGTTTTTAAATCGATCCTGCATCGATTTGTCATTGATGATTAAGTGCGTTTGGTGTTGTGTGCTTTGCAGTAACGTGGTGTGAATTTTGACGAGCATTTGTTTTGGATCGAAATTTAACAAATCTGGTGATAACATATTGGTGTTATTTAGTTCACTTGTCAATGATTTGATATAAGTTTCGTTTCACTTTTATTTTGGATCATGTTCCTAACTATTTCTGAGGTAGGTATTATTATACATCCTTAGGTACATTGACGTTATGGTTTGATCGATTCTGTGATTATTTTCTAACTGGGCCAGTTAGCCCCACTTAAGAAACATTCGAAGAGTTTAACTTTAGGTTTAAGTTGGTGCATGGCACGTGAAGTTAAAAATATAATTCAGAAGTTTAAGAACGTTTGTTTTCTAATCATATTTTATATCTTACATTAAACATAACATACCTACCAAAATAAATTCTAAATACAACTTGTACGAGCACCTATAAAGTCCTGTTAGCAAAGATCAAGAACATGCGGGGAAGAAAATGGGAGTATATTTTATCTTTAAGGTGACGGGTAGGGCACACTAGCGACGCCAATCGATTTTAATTTTTAGCTACTAAACCGGATCTATTTTAAACAATTTTGGGGTTACAAACATTTGTGCATTGTTATTTAATAAATAGTACCTATAAGTGTTTGCCGAGAGGTTGTAACCCCGTTGTTTAAAATAGATCCGGTTTAGTAGCTAAAAATTAAAATCGATTGGCGTCGCTAGTGTGCCTTACCTGTCACCATAAGTAACTACTTAACAACTATTTAAGAGTGCTTTGGCATTAATAAATTAACTTAACACTAAAAGTAACGTAAAATACATGGTAAATTTGAGATTTAGGGTTCGAAAAGCAACTGATGCTATAAAATTTCCTACGCGATCCTGGATCCCATAACCGCGTTCGCGATCATCCAGTCGGTCCTAGATACCGTAACTAGGTTCTAAAGGAGAAAGAAAGAAAGAAAGAAAGGTAAATAGATGGAATTACCACTTTCATTTCCGTAGTCCGGTTGTAGGGTGACAGGAAAACGGTCAGCTCTCTATCGCCTAGAACGAGAACAATGTCGGGACGGCGCGCGCGCAGTATAGTTGTCGCGCGCATACCAATTAGGGTATTCCGATTTTATTGTGTATCTGAATGTGGTTTACCTGATTCAGAATTATAGTAAACTAGCTGTCGCCCGTAGCTTCGCTCGCCTATGAAACTCTATATCCCTTCAGCTATCTCCACTTAAAAATTACATAAGTCAATTCGTCGCTCCGTCTCAACCAGACCACTTACAGGTAAAGAACATTAGATAGAGGAGGAGAGGGTGCAATCCTTTTGATATATCATCATCATCATCATCATTATCAGCCTATCGCAGTCCACTGCTGGACGTAGGCCTCTCCAATTGTTCGCCACCGTGATCTATCCATGGCTTCTCGCATCCAGCTCTTGCCAGCCATCCTGCGCAGATCGTCCCTCCACCTAGCCAGAGGGCGCCCTACATTACGTTTGCCAAGACGCAGTCTCCACTCTAGAACTCGTTTACCCCATCTGTTGTCGGTTCTGCGGAATATGGCCAGCCCACTGCCACTTAAGTCGATGACTTTGGTCCTCTGCCGGATCGCCTCATTTCGGATTTTGATATAATATATATTCACAGACATAAAATAATTATATGATACTTTCTGGATCTTAGCAGGGACAACCACACGGTTAGTTAGGTACTTACAAAAAGTAGGTACTACCTACTTCTTGTAAATACCTACTAGGTGGTTTTTCATGGCTGGGTAACAGACTTCTACTAACCAAATGATCTGATGTAGATATTTGGCAGATTTTAAGTACCTGGTAACTTTTCAGTAGTGTTTGTCTGTAGTTGGCTAATTATTTTGAACGATATTGTTTACAAACGTAACGAACTTTTTGGTAAGTAACTAAGTATCTATCTAGATACCTACAGTCCGAAAGATTCGCAGAGCTAGATTTGGAGCTACCTAACTACTAAAAGAATAGCCATAAGTATCTACACCCACACCTACCTATTAAAGATATCCAGAGATTAACATGCGTTTCTCCCGGAACTTTCTACCACGTACCTCAGTTCTGTGGAACGGTTTGGCTTCAAGAGAAGAGCGTACTCTTTTTTAAAAAAAGGCCGGCAACACATTAGCGATCTCTCTGATTTCGCAGATGTTCATGGGCGGCGATGATTACTTTCCATCAGGTGACTCGCTTGCTCGTTTGTTCGCCTCTAGCATAAAAAAAAACATGCATTAATTAATTAAGGTGACGGGAACGGCACACTAGCGACGCCATTTGATTTAAATTGTTAACATCTAAACCGGATATCTTTTTAACAATTTCGAAAAGCCTGTCGGAAAACTCTGATACTATTTTTTTAATACTTATAATTAACTATTGGGTCTGCTTTTGTACTCGAAATTTGAATAACCGCCAAAAACGGCCACCTATGGCGTTAATCCAAATTTTGATTGCAAAAACAGATCAAAGAGTGCACGATTATTAAATAAATAGTACGTAATATAAATGTTTGCTTAGAGACTCCCGCTCCCGCTGAAATAGATCCGGTTTAGCAGCTAACAATCTAAATCGATTGGTGTTTCTAGTTAGGGCTACCCGTCGTCTTAATAAGCCGCGATAGGTAAACAGCCATTGCTCTAGTTCATGTGAAGTTGTTGCAGATTACTAATTAATAATGTATCTATTCTACGGGGCTATCTAACGCCCAGCCGCGTGGCCATGCGAACATCATACAGGTGCCAATAAAAACAGATGAGTTAGTATGGTAATGGGATGCGCGCGAGTCGAGATGACTGATCAGCTAGCGGTACCTCGGCAACGCGAATCTGCGAGTTTTTCGACCCGATTTCACCATCACCATGTCCTTGATTTGCAGAATGAAATCCGATTTAAAATTCGAAGCTTTGGGTCGTTATATTGAATTGCTACTTCGGAAAATAAAATGCGCAATAAAGTGAACAGTTAGGATAATAAGGTGTGCCAGATTGCTAGGTTGAATTCCGGGAACAAATTTGCTGAATTTTCAAATAAACACTGCTGCTTAGTAAGCACGTTACATTTAAGTTCGATAAAATATATTGTATTCATCATTTCCTTACTAAAGTAAAAGTTGTAGGTACAGACAGCCACAAATTGAGTTGCTAAAATCAGTTAAACTATTGGAATAAAAATGTTTTTTACTTTCAAGTTGAAAATCGATTCAAGTGTCATTACCACGAACTTCTAAAATGTTTGTACCTAACCACCCTGTTTAAAAGGCAATAGGGAAAATTATTTGTGGCTGTCCGTGAGTAAGTCATCAGATACAGATACACCCTGTGGTGTATCTGTGAACATTAACATCCCTCCAACCATGTGTTCTACTAACTATTCTGAACAACATTTGTTCTAGGACTTTTGGAAATTCGCATTAAAAAATTTCAACTTTTCATACAAAGTCGGTCACGTGACTTGGACATTTTGTATGGGGAGTCAAAAAAAAATTCGAGGAATTTCGAAAAGTCCTAGAACAAATGTTGTTCAAAATGGTTGGTAGAACACGTGGTTAAAGGGATGTAAATGTTCACAGATACACTCTGTATGTACAGCGGCGGACAGGTCAAGCTATACAAAACTGTCAAATTTCCTCAATCGATTTCGAACTCAATGCGTAACAATATAAAGTTTATAATCGAATGAAGAAATTTGACAGTTTTGTATAGCTTGATGTGTCCGCCACTGTACATATCTACTACTTACTCGTAGTAGGTTTCTTTATTAAGGATTAATTCTTTATTAGGTAGGCGGGAATTCAGGTAAGTATGTACTTATTGGTGAGATAGATGTAAAAATGTCTTCTTGAAGACAGGATGCAGAAGGTTATAAGAAGAAGAAATAGTTTGAAAAGAATAAGATCTAGACTAAGGTACACATCAGGTTATTACACTGTGACAAATTTCCTTAATTGATATTGAACCGAATGTGTTTGACATATAGGTGAGAATCTCCTGAAGAAATTTGACAGTTTTGTATACTCTGTGGCTGTACGTACCTACATGTAATTAATCAAGAGTTATGTTACACTGTAATAGAAAATCTACATACCTTCCTATAAGACTAGAGCAAGTATTTGAGAGATAATGTGAATGGGTTATGTAATTAAAAAAATACTTAAGTAAATTCATTATTATTACTAATAAATAAACCTTATGTTATTTTATTGTATATAATGTTATTGAAATCTTGGGAAGGAGCGAGTCAGCCCCAACACAAGTATTGTATTACTTACTGGGGATGTCTCAACACCAATAATGTTATGATAATCTGTGCAATAAAACGATTTTTATTATTTTTTATTGCAGCAGCTAGTATGAAGCTGTTGCTACTAATACTGGGCCTGGTGGCCTACGCTAGCTGCAGCACCCTGGAACCGCCCCCGCAGAAAGGCCAGAACCCTCAGGACAAGGGCTTCATCGACTGGATCGCGGGGCTGCTGGGCGGCCAGGCCCCCACCACGCTCAGGCCCGTGAACGACCCCCCAGCTAACTGTCCAGTCTGCCGTGAGTAACTTACTAATATATCATATACTAGGCAGGTAAAATAATTATACTTTGGTCTTTTCTAACTCTTCACTATGACTACATTGTAGGTATAAAACAAAGTCGCTTTCGCTGTCTGTCCCTATGTCCGTAGAGGGTGTATCTATGGACATTTATATTCCTTTAACCACTGTGTTCTACCAACCATTCTGAACAACATTTGTTCTACGACTTTTCGAACTTAGTCGAAAATTTTTTCGACTCCCCATACAAAATTACCAAGTCACGTAACCGACTTTGTAATTTTTTAATTATTTAATGCGAATTTTCAAAAGTCATAGAACAAATGTTGTTCAAAATGGTTGATAGAACACGTCGTTAAAGGGATGTAAATGTTCACAGATACACCTGTATGTATGCTAACGCTAGCTATTATGTTGTTTTATAAGGAACACTTCAACATATCGACTAAAAATAAGTAATCCTAATCAGTAGAGATATTTCCTGATGGTTTTTATTACCTATGACTTAGGGATCCTTAAGAGACGAGCGTACCTACTTACTTCCTCCTAAAAGGTTGGCAACGCATCAGCGACTGCTCTAGCTCTGATCTCGGGATGTTCATGGGCGGCGGTAATCACTGATCATCAGGTGATCCGCTTGCTAGTTTGCTTAAAATAGATACTAACAACATCATCCTTAATATGTGTTACTAAATATGCAATTTGTAATAACGATTTTTTTCTTTTGTCATATTGGCAAAGTACGGTCAACAGCACATCACGGTATATACTTGCAGTACTATAATAATGCTTATGCCCCGAACATAAGGACGGTCTCAAGGTCAAAGTGTATTTGGGTAATCATAAAAAATCCCGTTTAAAACTCATTAGAAGACTACCTAGTAATATGAATAAATAAACATTTACCTAGACGATTTATGTGAAAGGACAAAAGTGAAAACTTATGTAGATATGTAAATATTGCGTAGAAAAATGAGTCACACAACGCAGTAAATTACATACCTGCCTATTTAGGTACTAGATTCATAGACCTTGTAATAGTTGGAGCACTGTTTCAATAAGTTAGGTAATCTATTAGTAATATACCCACATAAGTATTTCTGTCGAATTTTAACTGAACTTCTAATAAAATAACTTCATAGGCAATACGAACTCTTTGGAAAATTGCATATCTAGATAATTTCTAATTGTACATTACAAACGAAGATGGAGATCAGGATATCTAGTTCAAGAAATTACCCGAGACATGCAGGTTTCTTCACGGTGTTTTCCCTTGTTGATAAACTGGAGGTAAATTAAAAGAGGAGCGTGCTCGAAATCAAACCTGTGAACCCGATGGTGCACGATGTTGTCCACTCGGTCACCATCGCTCTTATTAAACAAAATTATTAAGTATAGTTAATTGGGACCTGCTATTATTTACAGAATGTGGCATAGCCCGCACTCGCCGGCGGATCGTGGGAGGATACGAGACTAAGGAAACTGGGGGGGGATAAGGTATACTGGAGTTCCCTGAAGGCGGTGGTCCCACAATACCTACAGTTCGTGAATGTTGGCTAAGCGACTACAAATTCTAAAACAAAATTGTACCTACTTGTAATTGTTTCTATGTTGTCCTATTTGAAGTAGACGATATCCACATTGCTCATCCAAACTGGTCTGTCTTTAGCTACGGTCTTCTTGATTCTTTTTCTTCTATGGTGAAGATTCTTTTGACGCGTTGTTGTTGCCTTCCTATGATGCCATAAATATCATTGTATAAATCTTAAAACAGTTGGTTCATTTGCGGTAATCATTTTTCATCGTCGTCATCATCAGCCTGTCCTCACTCCTCACCCTGTCTCCGCCTTGCCTCATCTAGTCTCTACCACCGGCCTTTCGCATATCGTAACTACCAAGCCGGAGAACGCCCTACCCTACGCTTTCCAAATCTCGGTCTCTACATAACAACGGTCACCAATTCTTCGACAAATTGGTATGGCCAATACTGAATAGATCTTTAGTCTTTTGCCGGATAACCTGAACATTAGATACAGCTACATATAGGTTTTTAACATTATTTAAAACTGTTCATGCTTCTTTAAGGTTCCGAAAAGAGAAAATCACAGTGCGGTTCTTGGAACATGACCGGTCCACCGCGAATGAGACGAAGATCGTCGACAGAAATGTGTCAGCCATTATTCGCCACCTGCGGTACAACCCTGGGAACTTTGACAACGACATCGCTCTGCTGAAATTGGGCCAAAGGGTATGTAATCTTTATCACTAATGTGATTTTATACACTGTCAGAAGCTACTCTAAGATCCGTTGATGTGATGAACTAATGACGCAATCATATAGGATGAGTTAGCTATAACATTTTATTGCATAATAATTTTAATAAAAAATACTTTAATAGCTACCTACGTAGTTCATAATAATAATAAACTTGCTAAGAGATCCAAAAATTGCTTGTTTGTTCCCAGAACTATGAATATCCTATACAATGAATATGTATATACCTTATTCTAAAGTTTTCGGTTAGAAGTTCTTAGTGTCAGCCCGGAGTCTGGAAGTTGGCGATCTTCTACCCCCGTGCCTCGGAAAGCACGTTAAGCCGTTGGTCCTGCGCCCAATCCCTCTAAGTTCGTGTCACGCTAGTGTCCCATCGGAATATGAGGGTAAGGGAATAGAGAGTGTACTTGTGTTTGCGCACACACTTGAGCACTTATAATATATCCTGCGTAGGTACGTGGCTGATCGTTGAGATTGGCCGCCGTAGCCGTAATCGGTTGGAGGATATATAATGTCTGATAAGGTAATAAGAATACAGCATGATTTCGTTGTCTTTAAGTAAGTACCTTGTGAGCGAAACATATTGCAATGAAAACAACCCCAAATAAATGGTTATTGTCCTAATATTATATCGGATGAAATCGATATGCTTGTGACATATTTCTGTTAATATTTCAGGTGGATCTCAGCAGTGCACTGAAGAAGCGCTTGCGCGACGGCGAAAGCGAAGGCTCTACCTCTGAGAGCGAGAACGACGACGTAGGGCTCCGGCCTGTATGCATGCCTACCGCTGGCCTGTCGTACAGCAACACGAACGGCGTGGTGGCTGGCTGGGGCACCACGGAGGAGGGCGGCTCCGTGTCTAATACTTTGCAAGAGGTAAACTAGTCGACCCAATAGAAATTACGCGAAAATTTTCCACCCGCGTCCGAGTAACGCAGGGGTTGCTAATTGCTTCAAAGATAACGTAAAACCAACCACAATTATTACAAATCAACACTGAAATTGATACAAGAAATAATCCAAAAATCCCAAGGAACCCCATTTAGAAATAACTATGAACGCAATGATTTCATGTACTCCCGGGCTTCGGAAAGCATTCGAGGCATTGTGCCCAGTCCGATAGTGTCATGTCAGACGGGTGTACCATCGTAATATGAGGGGGTCATAGGAATACATAGAGTGCACTTGTATGTGAACTATAATGTAAACTGAGGGCCTACAATAAAACAGAATTCACGACCGAATCTGAAAGGGACGGGGATAAACCCTCTTTCACACACGCTCAGCGTCACGTCCGTAACGTAAAAGGTTTTGTTGTAGCATACGTGGCTGATTGTTGAGATAGGCAGTGAGACTTAATATAGGCAGCAGCGGGCACTTATTTTTACCATGCATGATCATACCAGCAAATGTTTTGCTAATATTACCTTTTTCTCGCATTTGTAGGTTTACGTGCCAATAATATCGAACTCAGACTGCCGCAAGACCGCGTACAAGCAGCGCATCACAGATAACATGCTGTGTGCCGGCGAGGCGGACGGCGGCCGCGACGCCTGCCAGGGCGACTCCGGCGGCCCGCTGCACATACTCAACGCTACCACCGCACAGTTCCAGGAAGTCGGTATGTCGCCAAAGGTTTCCTAGGAAACTTCATCTTTTTAACTTTTACCTCCACATTTAAAAACTGACACAGGAGCGTTTTGAAGGAGTTGTGCGAGATCGAACCCCGGGCTCTGAAGACAGATTGGAATGCAACCAAGAAAAATGCTTAGATGATGATTTATCAATCTAAATAAATAATTTTATTTAGATTTGAAAATTGGCAAGCAACCTGGCAAAGCACCATTTTGTGATGATATCCCTCAAGAGTGTGCAAAAATGTTATAAGATTCAAGATACATAATCAATAAAAAAGAAAGTTTATAAACTAAAACCAGACTACTAAAAACACACTCTTAAAAAGTACATGCATATGAGGGAGGATAAGTTCTATAGAAGTTATACAAAAATATTATTTGTAGTATAAAGTGCAGTTTTTATTAATGGAAATATTAACAGATATTTATTTTATATTTCACAGGAATTGTATCATGGGGCGAGGGCTGTGCTAGGCCCGACAGGCCTGGAGTATACACGCGTGTCAATCGCTACATGACATGGATCAAGAGTAATACTCGTGATGCTTGTTACTGCCAGTAATCTTTATAATTTATGTAATAAATGGCTCTCTTTAGCTTTAAGTTGAAACTTAAATTATTGTCAAAGAAATAAATTATTTTTAATTTAGTTTGAAAATCATTAATCTCCCACATAAATCTATTCGTTAGGTTTTATGTCTTACCCCTCCAGAAATGCAGCAGACTAATAAGGACCAAGAAATTTCTATTTATATTTGTAACAGGACAAAAAAGAAGACTATTATTAAAAGAAGTATGGTGTTTAATAATTACCTTTATTATGAAGGAAAATCACATTTGATTGTAAATGATAAGAAGAAAATGTTTGATTATCCCAACTATCACTTAATGACTATCTTAGTTGAAATTCTATTTATTTTCTAAATAATCTGGTCTAGTATCTGGTCAACCAGATGATATATAAAGTGCCAAAAATGTTGCTATTTAGTACTTCAGTCCTACCATATCACATAAATCATTGAAGTATAAAACTTAATTAATTTATCTTCATCATATAATCATGAGAGCCAAATAAATGGAAAAATAAATTATGAGTTCATTCAAATAACCTACGGACTTTAGGAAGTCTATCAACTGATACTAATAAAAATTCCTGAACATAGATGAAAGTTCAGACATTATGTTACCATAAACAAAATTTGATGTAATTGGGTCCATGTTAGAGCTAAATGGACCTCTGGGATCCGTTCCTGAAGATGCAGTTGTAATAGTTTCCTCAACAACATCATGGCCATTTTTGACAATCCTTTTTGTTTCTATAGATCCATCTGGCTTGGTTACACTAGTTGTGATGATGGTCTGGCAGAAAGACCTCCCCGGCACCAGGTTTCCATTGAATGGAGCCATTGACTTGTTACCTTGATTGTCATCTTTTTGTTTCAACAAACCTGATATTTCGTGAGAAGAGACTTTGCCATCTAAATCCATGTCTTCGTGGTGCTCTTGTTTATGGTTCTGGTATCCTGGTTTCAAGTAATAGTCTCTAAGGTTATTGCTGTCACTGCCGTTGTAATTTTCCGACTCTGGGATGTCGCCGAAACCGGCTAGGGGGTCGAAATGTTCGTCATGGAAAAACAGCTTCACGTCGCCGAACATCGAGCCGAAAGACTTAAATATCTCATGCATTTGTTTAGCGAAATGTTTCTGTACCTCCGCGGGGTCGACATAAGAGTCCATATTGTGCTGACGGGTATAGAGCTCGTCTCCATCGTCGTCGTCGTCGCCCCAAATGGGATTTCGGAAATCGTTTCGAGGCGGCTCCTGACGTAGTCCGAAAAATGACTTTAATTTGTCCATGAAAGCGTTGTTGGCCATTATGTATTTAACTTGAAGATTTAAGGGTTGTTCACTATTCCTATGTTGTTTCGTATGACTGGGGTTGGATTATTTTTATTGCGCAACAAACAAATTCTCTGAATCTGACAGCTGTCGGTTTCACAAACATCAAAATTGAGTCTGTCCTGTCAATACAGTGTTACCATTTTTAAAAGGGGCTTAGACGCTGACTGTCTAGATTGACCAAAAAATATTTTATTTGGGTCAAAGAGTTTGAGAGACCATACACCGAACATAATATAAAGTTTGATATAATGTATGTTAAACAATTTTGCTGAGCCTAGTCATAACATAATTTTTTTTTCACCTATCAATATATTTTATAAAGAATATTTTGAAATTTCTCAATGTTCTTTTTTTGGGATTATGTTTATTATAATTAGCACATCTCAAACTATAAGAAACAATAGCAGGAAGTAAAAGCGCTTTGCGAATTATTTTATATTATTATTATTTTAATTGATATGACTTGTTTATCAAACATGATTTTATTCGTTTCGCAAAGTTAGTTAAACAATTCAAAAATTTAGTAAGTGAAAACATTTAGGAATAACCCACAGTGATAATTTTACTAAAGTTTGTGTACGATTTGCTTAAGGTAATCAGTACATTAATCTCCAAAATCGTTTATTGAATGAATGAATGAATATACTTTTATTGCACTCAAAAAAAAGTATGAAAACTTTAAAACTAGATATTACAGGATGTGTACAACGAAGGCGATTATTATGCGACATTTTATTTCAAAGTGCATATAAAGCAATCAAAGACAAGTTTAGAGATTTGGAGACCTTATTATTCATAAAACTAACTGTCCTAAGGAATCCTTGCATAATATTACTCAGGAATTACGCAACTTTAAAAGCCAGTTTACTTGGAAATGGGACAAGAGTGGCCGAAAGAAAGAAAGGTTCTTAAGGGCTGAACAAGTTTGGTTAGAAGATAAAAAAACAATTTACATTTTATCATCTAAACACTAAAGGTCATTGATAGACTTTCAAAGTTGTAGTGAACGGTCTAAGCGTAGAAAAGCGGCAGAGCTACATACGGGACTAGCACTCATCTGAAGAGTTGGCCAATGCTGCTCAAATGAAATTAGGGCTAGTGGAAAACGAAAGGAGGCGATAATTATAAATTACCTACTAAAACAAAAAAGACCAGAAGTAGAATCAAATAAAAACAGTATTTTATCTAATGAACAAGCACTTTCTTTACTGATCGAGGCCTGATTATCAAGAAAACAATTTAATATTAAAACTTTATCAAGCGGATTAAAAATCCATGTCATTAAATTTAAATCATACTGTTTTGCTACAGCTAAACTGTATGTTGACAATTACCCATGGCACCCTATGACAACCAGTGTTCATAAAATTTTACTACACGGTGATAAAATAATATCCAGTGCTCTTCTACCTGTTGACAACACTACATCTGTCAAAGACAATTATCAGCGACATCACTAGATCTGTCATAGAAAAAGGGACTTCTACGCAAAACATGGCGAAATTGTCACTTCATTTTTTTTAGTGTGTTTGTAAACAAACAGAATAAACCATCATCAAAAAGCATTAACAGTTTCCTTTCTATACATCATCTTCCGGTCCAAGCTGAAGAAAAGGGGAGCTACCAAAATATAATTCATGCAAATCTACATACATCAAGGTGATCAAAAACAACCACCACGATTCTCAACACTACTAATAGACCAACTTAGCGAAGAAACCTAAGAGGCTAAGAATAAAGATTTAAAACTATCATCGTCAGCCCATTTAAGTCCCCTGTGCTGGGGCACGGGCCTCCCTCAATCACATGTGGGGTAATTCCCATACTCACCACGCTTGGCAGATGGGTCGGCGTGGGTTTTGATATAAATGCAGAGTTTTCCTTCTCTGGGTGCTGATGATCATGCCAGCAACTTTACTTTAGTCGCCTTTTACGCCATGTGAGGGTGGCCTATTCTACTCTGCCAGGGACCTACGGCACTAAAACCATATAGAGAGCGATTCAGCCGAAAAACTTCTCGAAAAAATAACAAGACAGATGTTTTTCATAGACTTTTAATTTCGTCAGATACCATGATAACTAGCCTGAAACCACTTCCGCATTTAAATAGAAAACAATTCATCCCTGAAGTGATTGAGATGCTTATGCCAGAACTGGACTCAGTTTCCAGATCAAGCGAATCATTAAATAGTAACTTGAGCGTATCAGATTCTTTCGAAGATGGATCTTAGTGTTATTTTTTATTATTTAATGCAGAGGTTTACAATGTAGTAATTGCACAATTTAAATATTTTTTAATTTCCATTACATTTTGAGTTTTGGCCAACACATTTTATAGAACGGTCCCAGTGTGCGGCGCTTGCAAATGGATGAAAATTTCGATAAGAGTTTCTAATACTAAATGTTATGTTAAACTCACATAAAAGGCTTAATTGATTTTTTAATTTTGATTAGAGAAAATGTTGTATTTTTCAAGTACACAATATTTTCGAAATCTCGCAATGCCGCGAGCGTATTTATATAATCCATACCATACTAATGTATTGTTTTGTTGCGTAATTTTTGAGGTCATTAACCTATTAATAAATTTGACGTTTTATTATTTTTTGTAATCAAAATACCACTCAGAAAGAATTACTTAATTCTCATTTAAACATTTTGTACCTGAGATATCATTTATCTTTGAAATCACATTATTTTGGGCAAGCCTAAAACGCTCCATACTAATGGCGACTGGCATGTGACGTCTTCATTTCTTTTTAATTTTGTTTGGTAGCTATATCAAATGTTTTATTTGTGTCAAGGGTTCTATTATAATAGTTAGTGCGAATGGTATGGGTTATTCAATTCAATTTCATACTGTTAAAATGGACTTGCTCATGAATCATTGAATGATCATAAAACCGGATAGACGTTATGTTTTTAATTAAGATTTATTGCTAAATAAATAAATAAATATAAATAAAACTTTTTATTTGGCTAGAAACACAGTTGACAAACAGTTCTTTATGAATTATCTTGGTCATATTTACCTATATTTTGCTAAAATACTAATATTTTGTAAAATCTCGCGCTTAGTCAAATACACTATTGCACTGCCTGTTCCGATCACTGATGATAATGTGTCAATAAAGTCATAAAAATAAATGATGGCGCCACTGCCGCTTATGTTATGATGCATCGTAGCCCCATTGGTTTTAAAGCAAATTAACTCCGTAATAGATCGTCAAAAATAATTTCATAACTTAATTGACAGAGTATTGGCGCTTCCCAAACACTGACAAACTACTCAAACAGGTGTTTGCCTGGATAATTCCAAAAGTTCGTGTTTGTGGTTTGTGCTTGCTGTTACCTAAGTGTGTGGTTCCGGTTTAAGGTTTGTATGTTTGACTTTTTTTAAATAAAGAAGAGAAGAGTGTCATCTGTTTTTTAGAATATTTATTTAATTTGCCTTAAGGCCGCACCAAGCGTGCGGCCCTGCGGTCTCAATAATGATGACTAGCAACATTCTATTCCACCATTCTATTACGCTGGTGTCATACTATTCTGCTTATAATTAATTAGTCTGCTGTGCTGCTGCTATTCTGTTAGCTTTACAGTCATTCATGTTCACAATGTCAAAAAGCTGTCAGTGTCAAAAAACCTTCGTGAAAGAAAAAATATGATGTGAATGGTTTTGTTGTAAGGCAAAGTAAGTCGATTTCGTGACGAAAATAATGCATTGGTTTATACATATAAATGATTTTAGCTATTTCATTAAATCAAAATTAGTTTTAGAATGAAGTTATATACCTCAAAATCAATTGGAATATGATAGTTATCCGTTGTGGTGTTATTGAAGTTTTCGATCTCTGAGACAGGTATGTTTATAAATTGAAAAATCCATAATTATTGCACTGCATGGGTATGATTTCAATTACTTCTCATTACCATGTTAATGGCTTTAGTTGCGAGCCTGATATTTATTTTATCACTTATTCTGTTGCGCCGTAAAAGCGTGTAAAGTAATGAAGGCATGAATGCGCAACTGCGCGGGTTATTTATGCGAGACCAAATAGAATTTATTCGCTACACCTGATTAAAGGATTTTATCAATAACATTAAACTGAATTTGCATGCTGTAGTGTTCGCTTTGATTGGATCGTCAAATTGTCTACCGGGCCAAGTGGTTTCCAGTCCCACCCAGCACAGTCTCAATTAAAACCGGTTACGGTACGCATGTGGTCTTTAAGCCACTTGCTTAGTTACTAGTTAAAATGCAAAGTGACAACACGGCGTCGGCACTTCTTCGAAAAAATGGTCTGTATACCTGTTTTCTTGAATATCTGTATCAAAGTAAAGTATTTTTAGTTATGAAATTAATAGATAAATTGATAGTTACCAAAATATTTAGGTAAACATCATAAATTATTTGAAGTGGTCTTTTTATTTAGGAATACTTTTTGATTTATACTAAAGTACCTAGCTTTTAATACTGTTTTACATGAAAATCCTAAATGATATATTTGGCAAAAAGTGTTAAAAGATCTTCAAAATTACAATACAATAAAGGAAATTGCGAAGAATCTATAGTTGGCAAATAAACTACTTTTCTAACATTAATTGACTGTAAATAATTGGTTTGAATCTATTGTGTCATTGAGTATTCTGAATTAAGAAATAATGTCTTCATAATTGCATATGCTGCCTGCGACCCTGCGTGATTATGAAACTATTATCTTCACTGACTCTGCATTTTGATTAGGGAAATGTCCAATGCATGCAAGTTAACTTTTTTACCCCAATACCAAAGTAATACGATAATTTTGATACTAGTAAAACTCTTCATTTATTTCCATACCACACATAACACATTACACATGCATGAAACTATTTGTAATACACTTTTGTAAACAGTCCTTTTATGCATTGCTTAGTTTTTTATTATTGCATACAAAAACTTTTGACAAACAATCACATTAAGGTGACGGGTAGGGCACAATAGCGACGCCAATCGATTTTAATTTTTAGCTACTAAACCAGATCTATTTTAAACAATTTCAGTGTTACAACCTCTCGGCAAACACTTATGCTATTTATTAAATAACCATACACAAATTTATTAATTCACGCGAAAAGTGGCCGCTTTTGGCGTGAATCAATTTTTCGCGTACCGTTGGACTCAACATTTTTACATGGTTATTTAATAAATAGTATAGGTGTTTGCGTCCCCGCAAACACCTACAACTATACTACGACACACCTACAACCTACTATTTTAAACAATTTGTTTAAAATAGATCCAGTTTAGTAACTAAAAATTAAAATCGATTGGCATCACTAGTGTGCCCTACCCGTCACCTTAATGGCATTGTATAATAGACCACTGAGGTTTGTCCACAATGCTGGGTTTTTTCGTCAGCCTAATGCTTGTAGCAAATACAATAATAATAGCATGTAGGCATGCTAAATTCTACAAGCAGTAGGTATTACAACAAAAATACTACCAATTTAAGTTCCATTTGTACATAGCCACAGAAGTGTAAATCAGGTAATCATTATCTTAATTCATTAGAAAGATTAGGTATTACTTACTTAAAGTAAGGTATTACCTAGGTTAATACAGACAGACTGACCTACGCCCTGTGGCTAGGGGCGTTTAAGAATACTGCCAAGGTTTTCCCGGCCTGTCGTAAGAGGCGACTAAACGGGCTTTTGGAGTACGTGAGCGTATCCACTGCTGGGGAGTGGCTTGCTCAGCATACGACTCCGCGGGGGACGACATTACTGGGCGTCCTGGTAGGTCGTACAGCATTGAAGGGCTGTATTGCGGGGTATAGGGGTGAAGCGGCGATTAGCGGTACGGTCTAGTCCCGGCTGTGGGGTTTCCGAGATGGACACCCCAGGGGTTTTAGTTAGGGTTTGAGTCCCACACACCACCTTGTTCCCTACATGTAGCAAGGTGACGGCCCTGGGAAAAAAAAAAGACAGACTGACCTAATTTTTGTAATTGCTGCACATTAGGATATGCATAAATCTAGTATATAGTTCAATACTTATGTAGTACTCTTGACAGTAGCAAGCAAAGGTGTAAGTAAACATGCTTATTAACATCTAGGGCAATAAAAGTATCTCTAGTGGACTATCAATATGGATTAAGTGTATGATATTATTGTTAAATGTGAATTACTGAAGATTATTAATGCATTCGTAGTTTGTAGTCGTGTGCGCGAATTTAACTTGCAGAGAAAATATTTAGTGTGTATTAGTGCTAGTGCTAATAATCCAAATCAATAAGTTTAATCTTGTGTACACAATTTATAGCAAGTGTGGGTTTTATTATGAAATAAAAAAACGAAATAGCCGTGTGATAAATAAAATCATCTAAAAAAGTTAATAGTTCCGCTGTTTAAAAAATAAAGTAGACGAGAAAGTTGAAACCTGATTCCATAATAGTAGAATTGAACGTTTTTAATAGTTTAAGAAAAGTTAAATTTCGATGGTCTATTGAAGTTTTAGTAGCTGTTTAGAGTTTAAGTAGAACAGTCATGACTGTCGAACCTTAGGGCCTAATTTAAAGCACACGTTACGACCGAATCGGAGTTATCCTCTCATTCACACCGTGTGTCTCCATTGTTTGGATGCGACAGGTATATTCTCGATCGTTACGGGACCTTGCACGAGGTACAGTCCAAGCCTCCAAGTCATTTAAATAGAACGTTGAATTTGATACAGCAAATATGAAAGCGCTGGTGTCCTTACAAAATGATTCTAGAACCATAACGCGATCAGATTTAGATCCTTGCCTAATATATATTTTTACAATTCATTTATGAACTTGATGTCATAATGTTTAGTTGAAAATCTCCTAAATCAATTATACAAATCTGGGAATTCGTACTTTTATTGAAAATAGGTAGGTAGGTATCATCCACGCCACGTAACCTGATTATTTTGTAGATACAATGATCGTAAAAACAATTATGTGGTCGTCGCAACTCGACAGCAAATTCGAACCTGCTTATTATTTGGGTAAGAACATAACTTTCACCAATAACGATTTTATGTACTTGTGAACAGGTGCCACCTTTGGGGACTGGTCTGCTGCGGTTTACCTCATAATATTTATTTTATTATTATTTCCTTTATTTTATTTTGTGTAACAATTAAACTGTATGGCTTGGTATGATGATGACACAACATTGTATGAAAGTTTCGCGATTAAAAAGAGTAACTGGCGAGTTTCTTGCCGGATCTTCTAGACCAGAAACAACTTTCCGAGCCGGTGGTAGAATCGCATTATGTTTTATTTATGTTGCATCAGACTGTTTGACTTGGTATTGTGAGTATAAGACAACACTGAATTAAAAGTTAGGAGATTAAAAAGAGAAGGTACTGGCGAGTTTCTTGCCGGACCTTCTCGTTCTCGTGGTCGTCGTCCGTGAATAATATACTCGTAGGTTTATGTTTGAGCGACTACTTGAACCATTATACCACGCTTCGGCATGATTGGGCCGGCTCGACAGGAGTGATACCACGGCCTCATAGAAAACCGGCGTGAACCAGCACTGTGCTGTGTTTCGCTACGTGAGTGAGGGTACCGGTGGCCCAATCCGGGAAGGGGGGTTTAAAGGTTGGTAGCGCACTTGTGACACCGCTGGTGTTTGCAGGTGTCCATGGGCGGCAGCAATCGCTTACCATCAGGCGATCCGTCTGCTCGTCTGTCACCTATCACATAAAAAACCGACTTGTATGAAGTATTCACACATTTCTTGAACTCGTTTACAAACTTAAGGTGACGGGTAGGGCACACTAGCGACGCCAATCGATTTTAATTTTTAGCTACTAAACCGTATTACTAAACCGTATTACTTTAAACAATTTCGGGGTTACAATCTCTCGGCAAACACCATTACTATTTATTTAATACTAACAGTTTGGTCTGCTATTGCACTCGAATTTTGGATTACTGCCAAAAGTAGCTGCTTTTGGCGTGAATCAATTTTTCGCGTACAAAAACGGACCCAACATTTGTGCATTGTTATTTAATAAATAGTATTAGTGTTTGCCGAGAGGTTGTAACCCCGGAATTGTTTAAAATAGATCCGGTTTTGTAGCTAAAAATTAAAATCGATTGGCGTCGCTAGAGTGCCCTACCCGTCACCTTAAGAGATACGAATGTAAACAAAGCAAGCAAAAGCAACCTGTTGTCCTTACCGTTTCAGCTGAATGAGTTCTATCCATTTTACAGAGTCACCGATAGTTCCCAATTGGATCGTCATTCGTCTCTGGTTTCGCCCGAAGTGGGTCAGGCGACAATGGAATCACAAGCATTTATCGGAATTCCGAGTCTTCGACTTCCGTAATATCGGCCTTTCTCTAAGACTTGTTGATAGGATTTGACTAAATGGATATTCTTATTGCGCAATTCGCAAAAGTACCTACTTACGTACTGCATAAAAAATCATCAGCAACCCACACTCGTCCACTGCTGGACATAGGTCTCCCCTAATGCACGCCACTGCTCTCGATTTTCGGCCACTCTCATCCAGCCCACACCAGCCTTCGAATGTCATCATCCCATCTTGTCGCAGGGCGTCCTACACTACGCTTACCGAGTCGCGGTCTCCAAAAAAGTCGCGGTGCATAAAAAATACCTACGTATATTTAAAGATTTTTCTTAGTAGAAGAGAACCTCCTTCCTTCTACATGTTAGCGTCATCATAATTAATTAGGCACGATTTTCATTACCTTAAGACATGAGTCAACCGTGTAATGTATAGTCGGATGCATACATATTATGTATGCACCTTGTCATAACAGCTAGTTACGACTTCTATTTTTTTACACAGAGGTATATTGCTAGAGGAATATGAAGAAATTGTAATCCAATCCAATAAATAGGTACCTTTACGTCGTCTTTTTTGTGATAGGTGGCAGACGAGCAAACGGATCACCTGATGGTAAGCGACAGCCGCCGCCCATGGACCCCCGCGACACCAGTGGAGTCACAAGTGCGCTGCCAACGGTGCCCTCCGGTGCCCTCACTTACGCAGCGAAACAGCACAGTGCGGCTTCACGCCGGTTTTTTGTGAGGCCGTGGTATCATTACTCCTGTTGAGCCGGCCCATTCATGCCGATACGTGTGGTAACTACGGGAAACTCAATTTATTGTACTCATATTATTATAGATATTCATGGTAAATTCATTAATTGAATGGAATTGTGGATAGGATTGTGGAAGGTGTGGGTTCGAGTCCCGCCTGAACACGAGATGAAATTTTTAAGTGTGTTATTTACTTCATTAATTGAATTTTATTAGATAGTCCGTCGTTTTTTTTATGAGAAAGGGAGTCAAGCGAGTCACCTGATGGTAAGTGATCGCCGCCGCCCATGGACATCAGCCACACCAGAGGGAGTGGAGATGCGTTGCCGGCCTTTTAGGAAGCCATAAGCTCGTTTCTTGAAAAGTGGCAATAGCTACCTACACGGTAGGTACATAGCTCCATGTAGGTATACATATAGCTACAATATAAACACAAATATAAATAGGTTTATATAATTTCCTGGTAGGTATAGAAATTAATATACCATATGAGTATGTAAGCCATCGTCTCAGTATCACATCACGTAGTCAGAGAGGAATGCTAGACCATATTATCTTGAGACCGCCGCATTTCTTTGGCGCCACTGCTTACTTTTAGGCGAATGACGTCATACTTGTACAATCTATATTTAGGGCTAAGTATAGCCTGCGAAGTTCGTGTGGAGTCGAAAGTGTTGACTATGTGAGTAAAAACAAATCAACGATCCCTTTATTGTGTGTTGCTATCGTATCTTGCTTCATTCTAAATTAGATGCCTATTCAATGTTCTAAGGTTGCAGTTATCTAATCTTTTGGGCGAACAAACAATACGTGTGAGAGCCACGTTTCGGCATGAATGGGCCGGCTCGACCGGAGTGATACCACGGCCTCACAGAAAATCGGTGTGAAGCAGCATTGTGCTGTGATTCGCTGCGTGAGTGAGGGTACCGGAGACCCAATCCAGGCGAAAGGGGGGTTTAAAGGTCGGCATCGCACTTGTGACTCAACTGGTGTCGCGAGTGTCCATGGGCGGCGGTAATCGCTTAGCATCAGAATCATCTGATCACCTTCTGCCACCTTATATCACATAAAAAAAAAACAAACCTAAACATTTACAGGAGGAAGCTTGATGCTGACTCGTGGCATTGGATGTTGACTAAAATAGGCACTTATATGTCAGTGGGTGGCATATTATCCCTTGAATTACCTGCACGCGCGTGCAATCTGTATTATGTGCCTCTCAGCCGGAGCACACTGGATTCTAATGCCTATGGTATTTGATGGCCTCTACGGAATAGGTGGACCTCGAGGTTCGAGATGGGTTTCGAGGTGAACCTCTAAAACACCTGATATTAAAAAAAAATCATTCATTCATATAAAGGTACCTGTTTCACATGCTTATTTTCATGCTTAAAGCATGCTACTTTTGAGCAGGTGCTACTTATAGCATGTGTGGACGGACGTGCTACTAATTCGCATGCTAATTTTGAGCACGCTCAAAAATCGCGCGCGGTTGATTTTTAAGCATGCTACCTGTAGTGCGAGTGGAAGGGAGAGTGCGGCGGAGTGCTTTAGTACGTGTAAGCAGGTTTGCTTATAGCGTGCTTATTGATAGCAAATGTGGACATGAACTGTTTATTAAGCATGCTCATATTTGGCATGCTTTTTAAGCATGCTAACAATGAGCTGGTGTAACAGTAGCTTTCCGCTTTGTAGTCAAAAATTCTCAGTTTAATCGAGAGAAACCATCACAGACTGAAAAAGTATTTAAGTATTTATCGAGGTTTATATCCTTAGCTAAGGCTTTAATCTCTGAAATGTGTCGTATCGTAAGTCGTCGTTGTAAGGCTTGTATCAATGAGTTGCTTACCGACTATTGATTTTCTAAACAACACTGGCTTCAAAAACATCTTGAAAAAACCTACACATGGGGTAGAATAAACTCAAAAGTATTTGTGACCTCTTTTCATCCCACAGAGGGTGGTGAGACTGATTCCCATTTAAACCATTTATTTAGCACACGCCAAACAAAAACACAAATCACATCAGCAAAATACATCATAATATCATTTACCTTCTGCGTGGTAGGCATGTGATGTGTCACAGCACTGGGAAGTTGGGTATACTGGTATTTGTAGAAAAATATTCCTCGTATTATCAATTCCTCTTCTTCCTTGCGTCGTATTCCTTAGTGATATCTGAGGGTCGTGGTGACCCTTCTGCACCACTTTCCCTCGTATGTTGTTTCATGGTCACTAACTTTATAATTGTTATTTACGGGATTTCTACCATGTACCTTATTTTTGAGTTTCCGATATTTCGGCACTGTTGCAAGCGCCATGGTCACACATTCACAAACACATTCGAAAATGTAATACCTAACCGGAAAACTAAACAAATAGTCGTTTCCTGCCAGATACCTACTGTGACTGTTGTATGTCGAGAATAGGTGCGAGAAAATAGTGAGTTAGTGAACAATGGTACCGCAGGTGCGCGTAGTAAGACTACGAAGGAGGGCCGATTTGTCTGCCAGTAACAACATACCCACAAAAACTTCTGTCAAAAATAAGGTACATGGTAGAAATCCCGTAAATAACTTTTATAGTTCTTTTGTATGGTTTTCCTCCCTGTTTTCGGCGGTGTGTAGGGCGTTGACGTTATGTACCGTAGAGTCGAGTATGAAGAATTAGGTAGGTACCTACTTATTGGTTCCTTGACCTTTCTGGCATTTGCGTGTCAATGAACCTTAAAGTTCGTAAACTGCTTGTTTCTTGATCGCGAAGTAGTTACTCTACATATCTTATTTCGTGTGTAAAATGGGGAAAATCCAAGTTCGTTTTCTTCGCCCCCATCGTTAGACGGCGGGGTAGATATCACAGGTAGATATTCAAATCACATATTGATTGGTATTCTGTACGCTTTTATTTGGTTTTAATTTCGACATATAAATAAAACGGAAAGATTTGATGTTAATAGAAAAAAAAACAACCTGGTGCAGTGGATAGTGAGTCGTACTTTAACGCGACGGCTGCGCAAGAGGTCCCGGGTTCGACCCCCGGATTCGGCCAAAAACCTGAGTTTTCGGTAAGAAATCCTTAGTGTCAGTCCGGAGCCTGGAAGTTGGCGGTCTTGTACCCCTGTGGTTCGGAAAGCACGTTAAGCTGTTGGTCCTGCGACCGATCCCTCTCGTGTCACAGTAGTGTACCATCGGAATATGAGGGTAAGGGAATAGAGAGTGCACTTGTGTTTGCGTACACACTTCAGCACTATAACATATCGGTTTGGAGGATATTACTATATCTAATGTCAAAATATGTTACGCAATTTCATTCTTATAAAGATTTAGAGACCATATATTAGGTTTGACTTCAATTTCCCTTTGCCCAATTAGCCATACATAGAGGCGCCACTAGCGCCGGCAGTAGATTTTTAACATGATTGTGGCGATTATAAAAGATTATTTAAAAAGGACAATCTTAAATACTTGGAGGAAAGAATAATATTTTTTTTGAGACGCGAAAAAATAATTTTTACACACGCAAAGTAACAATAATCTGCATAATTGTTAAAAGTGGTCACTTTTAGCAATTATGCTAATCATTTCATAAATTTCTCTCAAAAAACCGTTAATACATTCCTCTAAGTTTTTAAGATTGTACTTTTTAAATAATGTCTCATAATCGCCATAATCAATTTAAATCATGTTTGTTTGTATTGGTCTGGGTAAGGGTATTCCGGTCATGGATATGCCCTCTGACTCCATGATCCGTGAATACCGCTTCTATAAGCGGTTTACAGTCTTGTTACCTAGTAGACAAGACTGGGAGGCTGGAACTCCCGGAAATGTTAAACAGAATGACATCGTTTGGTATGCGGATGGTTCCAGGAGGCAAGGCGTATCCGGGGCGGGATTTTGCAATGATTGCTTCAGAATACGCAAATTCGCCAACCTGGGTCGCTATACCACAGTGTACCAAGCGGAAGTCTTCGCAATAATTGGCTGTGTCCAAGAGAGTCTGCAAATGAATCTCCAGAATAAGAAGATATTCATCTTCTCAGATAGTCAAGCTGCCCTCAAGGCGTTAACATCCTGTGAACTTGACTCCAAACTCACTAGCGAGTGTGTCCTGCTCCTAAACCAGCTTGGCAATGCCAACGTCGTAAATCTGATTTGGGTACCGGGACACTGCAATATCAGAGGCAACGAAGTCGCTGACGTGCTAGCAAAGGCCGGGGCAGAGAGCCCACTACTCGGACCGGAACCAATAAGTGGCGTTCCAGCCTGCATGGTCAGGTTCGAGTTAAAAAAGTGGGAGCATAAGCAAAGCACTGAATATTGGAAAAGACTACCTCGACTAGAACAGTCTAAGGCGTTGATACAGGCGTTCGATCAGAGACGGGCTGTAGAAATAATAAAACTGAGTAGAGGACATGTTAGGGCACTCACTCGGACCCTCACAGGGCACTGCAAATTGAACAAGCACCTGCACAACATGGGCCTTTCAGATACCAAAATCTGCAGGTTCTGTCGCGAGGACGAGGAAACGATTATCCACGTCCTCGGCGAGTGCATAGCGCTGCACCGGTGCAGAAGCCGGCACCTAGGAGCACACATGATCTCAGCAGACGAGATCAAAAGCTCCCCCATCAGCTCCATTCTCGGGTTTATCCTGGAACTGGAGCTACATGAGGTGCTGTAATAGGTTATGGGGCTGCCACAATAGATCATCTACTGGTCGCAGTGGCTATGAGACGCAGGGCTCACCCCATTTCTAACAAATAATAAATTGGTCTGGGTGTTTGCTATGTATTATAAGTATGTATTTACAAAAGAAAAGTATTATATGTATATATTTGTAATCCCACTGTTGATTCTGATATCCGTAACATGGTGCTTGAGCTACCTAACTCGGAGTCAGATCAATGTATGTGATGTTGTGAAATATTTATTTTATTTTTATTTAAATCTGCTGGCGTCGCTAGTTTCGCCGATGTAACACCTTAATTGAATTTTGATGTATTGTGGCTTTAACTTAGGTATTCTATCTTATCAATGCAAATTTTACTTCAAATATGAATGTGAATTTTGCATAAGAAATATCTATTTCTCCCTCCTACAAGGTGGACCGACGATCTGGTGAAGATCGCGGGAATCCATTGAATGCGGGAGGCACAGCACCGATCTGTGTGGAGAACATTGGGGGAGGCCTATGTCCAGCAGTGGACGTCTATTGGCTGAAATGATGATGATGTGTGTTATTGGACGGTCATATAGTTATGCATTAGTATTTTTTATTAATACACATGAGTCACATATGGAGAGTGGTTCTTCTTGACATTATGAAATCCTTGACTTAGGATAAAGGCGGGATCGCCAATGTTATGAATGGTTTGTTCGCAAGTTGTATATTTGTCTGTCCCTTGTTTACCTACTTATGTAATTTAAAAAATGTTGTTGGTACTTATACCCCTACCTATCTGCTTATGTTAACAAGTGTACATAATATTATGTTGTAATTTGTTGACTAGCCGGTTTTTACAAGTAAAGGCGAGTGTAGATTTGAGTCACGCTTTTGGTTTGTTATTAGGTAGTTATGAAGTGGAAATGGGCGTGAACTATTTAGGTTCTTATATGTGTCTCAAGTGGCAATGGGAAGGGCACATAGCGAGGAGAACAGACGGCCGTTTGGGGCGGATAGGTCCTCGAGTGGAGGCCACGTACAGGAAGTCGCAGCCGTGGCAGGCATCCTACAAGGTGGACCGACGATCTGGTGAAGATCGCGGGAATCCATTGAATGCGGGAGGCACAGCACCGATCTGTGTGGAGAACATTGGGGGAGGCCTATGTCCAGCAGTGGACGTCTATTGGCTGAAATGATGATGATGTGTGTTATTGGACGGTCATATAGTTATGCATTAGCATTTTTTATACTACAGGAGCCCAGTAGGAAAGTTGCCTCATGTGATATGAGGATTTATAAAAATAACTTTTAATTAATATATTATTCCGTACAAGGGTCAGAAATATATAAACTTCAATAAATTCAAATTAGGGATTGCTGTAAAAATTCAAGTTATATTTTTACTTTTTTACTCTTGATTGAAAACACCGTCCGCCATGGTTCTACGTCACCATTGTTGTAAACAACAAAACGTCAAACGCCAGTTTCAGGTTATGTATATTTTTTTCCGGTTTTAAAAAGGTTCATAAAAAGGTAATGACAGTCTGTCATAGTCACGCGTATTGCTTACAATAACAGTGACGTCACGGCACATATATTTAACAGACCATCATGGCGGCTTTTATGGCTGTATAGCGAAAATATAATTTAAAATATACTAGGAAAGGGGCTTCAAAAAAATTTCATATATTTTATGGCGTAATATAATCGTAATAAACCGTTCTATCAAATAATAAAAATAGTGGCAACTAGTGATGTTTCACGTGATGAGAATAAGCATTTCGTATGATGATAAAATATTGTAATTACTTATACGAAATAACATTGATAAAACATAGTTTTTTGTATGGTTGGTATGCGACATACTTCATGTTTTTCATATCAAATATCTCTTTAATTTAATAATAAACAAATAAATAAGAATTGAGGTCAAGGGTGTATATCATATTTTTATTTACGAATTTCAAATAATCTTAAACCAAACGTGGTTGACATAAAGGTGAGAATCGATTGAAGAAAGACAGCTTTTTAAATATGTGACTGCCCGTATATTTTACGAGAAGAATAAAATATATTTATTAGTTTAAATTCCATGACCATTTTACAGTCGAAAAATACAGCCCGCATAGTTTACCTTAAAAGGAGAGCAGTTTAATTTTAAGTGACTAACTTAGATAATGCGTACCTACGTCTTCATAAGTGTATTTAATATTTGCTGAT
Organism: Marasmia exigua; assembly: GCA_019059595.1. Classification (NCBI taxonomy): domain Eukaryota; kingdom Metazoa; phylum Arthropoda; class Insecta; order Lepidoptera; family Crambidae; genus Marasmia; species Marasmia exigua. Next base: position 5,687,763 of record CM032471.1, read on the forward strand.
TAAAAATAGATACATTGCTGGACTGCCGTTTCTTCTTTGTAAAAATTTGCATGTTAAACTTTTGCAGGGGTAAATAAATATGTTTCTATTGTCTGATTTAAAATAAAAATATATTAATGAAGATTCTGAGCGTATCACAACTTTGCCTGTTCTTTTTCAAAACTACACGTCCCGCGATAATGATAGTGCATACTATCGTGAATTCGTTATGTCTTGGCTTTATACAGCTGTCTCAGCCAACCTCGACGAGTTGTGCAGTCAGTGCGTTTCGCTTCGCCGGCTCCGGCGCACCGTCGCGCGATCTCACCATTTACGGACGTCAACGAACATGTTATCACTGTTTTGGACTTTATGCTAGTGTAAATAAACGTGTTTTTTATTAGGTGAGTAGTGCTGATATTAAATATCGGACTGTGGAATTAATTGGTATTTTAGAGACCTCTATTGCAAGTAGCCGTAGTGTTAAATTCGTGGTGCGGTGGCTGCATGCCGCACCAGACGGTTGATTATTTGCACTTTATTAATTCAATCGCACACTGTCGTCCCTATTATCCAATAATTTTCAGATGTATTAATTGTTTTCGTCGTCCGTACGTTCATATAAAAGTTAGATGTTTAGTAATATTGAGGAAAAATATTTATAAAAATACCTACTTACATATCACTTTGAAGGTAAATAAAATACTTGTTTCAGAAAGTTCTAAAATACAGATAACTATTGAATTGAATAAATTATTAATTTTTCTCTCACAAAAGGTTACAAGATTTGCCTAAAATCTATGTATCTAGGCTTCTGGGTTCGCACGCTACATCTTAGACCTTATTGTCACTTTCTATAAGGTGAGATGAGGTCAAGTGCAAATCCATTAATTATGTGTGCAAACAATATGTGTTAAACAAGGTACATAGGTTTTAGGCGTAAACCCGTGATTGAGAGACTGGAGCCTGAAATAGGTTTCCAATAAGAACCTGTAATTATATTCTCATACTCGACAATACTCGGAGTTTCGATTATAATTAAATCTGTACATTTCAAGGTCTTGTTCAAAACGTTTGATAATTGTGTTTTTCTTGCATTCATTAGTAATTTTCTTGAGCTAATTTAAACAAGTTCAATCTAAAACAGCGTTTTTATGTCGTTTTTAAATTAATCTACCGATGTGTTATTATCATATTCGTAACTAACAAAGCGTCTTGTAATTTATATTCAAGGAAGATTATCAACTTACGTAGTTTATTTCTTTTTTGTTGTTATTCGCAAGTGTACACAACTCATTCGTATAATTATGGCTATTATCATCATGACAGTGAGACTAAAGTGCGCAATTTTTATTCAACTTATAGTCTTATTTTGATTTGCTATACAGGGTGTATCTGTGAACATTTACATCATTTAACCACGTTGGAAATTCACATTAAAAAATCTACTTTTTCATTCAAAGTTGGTCACGTGACTTAATGGTTATTTTGTATGGGGAGTCAAAAAACTTTCGACGATATTCGAAAAGTGGTAGAACAAGTGGTTGAAGTGACGTTAAAAGTTCACAGTATGTACTGATCTATAAGCATTAAAATTTTATTAGTGTAGTATCTTTATAAGAATGATGTTAAGATCTTTATATGAAGATGAGCCTTCTATCGGGATCCTTGTTGTCAAAATTTCTAGCGGTCTTCTGGAAAATAAAGCTAAAATATCTTCAAAGAAACTTGGCGTACTTAATAGAGTAACAACTGTATAAGGCACAAGTTCGGCCCATATGGAATACTGCTCCCATCTCTGGGCTGGTTCACCTCAGTACCAACTTCTTCCGTTTGACCGCGTACAACGTAGGGCTGGTCGAATTGACGGTGACTTGACTCTCTCTAGTCGACTTGATCCTCTAGCATTGCGATGAGATATAGCTTCCCTCAGCATTATATACCGCATCTATCATGGGGAGTGCTTGTCATTCCATCCCCATCATATCGATAGATGACGGTCTAATACTGATCGTTTTTCGTGGAACTTTCTACCACGTACCTCAGTTCTGAGGAACGGTTTGCCTGCGGAAGTATTTCCCGATGGCTACGACAAAGGGACCTTCAAGAGAAGAGCGTACACCTTTTGAAAAAGGCCGGCAACACATTAGCGATCTCTCTGATTTCGCGGATGTTCATGGATGGCGTTGATTAATTTCCATCAGCTTACTCGCTTGCTCGTTTATCGCCTCTAGCTTAAAAAAAATGAAACAGATTTAATGTTCTGTGGAATAAAATTAAAAACAATCAATATTTACCTTTAGACAAGGCCATAAGGCCACTTCTTACTTATAGCAGGTAAGGAGGGGGCAAAAGAAGGAAAATGTTAGATACTCAATACTTTTGTTTTGAGGATACTTAGATTGTGGTTTGTGGGCCGTGTGCAGAGCGATGGTAGGTATGATGCGTCATGAAAGTTGGGACAACGAATGCTTCAGGAACTAACGGAGATCCCCTGCCATGCCATACCGTTTATGCTCAGAATGCCAACTTCTCAAAATGCCAACCGATCGCAAAAAGACAACTTCGTAGAATGCAAACTTCTCGAAATGCCAACTTCTCGAAATGACAACTTATCGGAATGAATGAGGTTACCGTACTCTATGACGTAAGCGACGGGGCACAAGTTATAGTTTTAGTTATAGTGGATAAGAATGTGCATCTTCTAAACGTGTGGTCCTCCTCATCTAAGCGTGTAATTCCCGGTTGCGTCCAAAGCTTACTCTCTGGGGCCCTGGGTTCGCTTGGGGAGTCGAAAAATTAAAATAAAACGACTGCCGTCTGACCTTCGCAACTCTTTAACAGGGGAACCAAACCAACTGAATCATGGTTACACGTTTCAGAAATTATCGGACAGTGCAGGTTTCCTTACGATGTTTTCCCTCACTGTCGAGCTAATGTTGGAAATACGCACATAAATTTGAAAAATCCAGAGTCATCTGATCGGATTCGAACCACGACTACCCGTATGTTTGGCGCGTTCTGAACCACTGAACTACCATATCGCTATAAACCGCTTCTAAACGTGCGGTAACGTGGTTTTAAACCCGAGTAAGCATCTCTAGATTTGAATCCCAGTACCAACTTCTTCTTAGTCTTTACACTCTTGCCGGAGTGGTCTTGGTCAACATTTGGGTTTCCGCCGATGATAGATGATCTTGTGATTCGTCGCCCTTCATCGCGGACTACAGCTTTCCAGGTACACTCGTAAATGATTAAACAGAGCACTTAGTTGTGGCCTTGATCTGGTCTGTCCACTTTTTTAGGGTTCCGTAACGGCAAAAAACGGAACCCTTATAGATTCGTCATGTCTGTCTGTCCGTCCGTCCGTATGTCACAGCTACTTTTTTCCGAAACTATAAGAACTATACTATTGAAACTTGGTAAATAGATGTATTTTGAAACTCATTTTTTTTTCATCAAACCTATACCTATGGACAGGTCTTTAAAAATGATGTTGAGGTTTCTAATATATTTGTTCTAAAGAGACTCTTTCAAACTGGTAAAATGTGTCCCCCCCCCCTCTAACTTCTATAATAAAAGAATTATAAAACTAAAAAATATATGATATACAATACCATGAAAACTAACAACGAAAATTGGTTTGAACTAGTCTAGTAAGTAGTTTTTTTAATACGTTATAAACCGTAAACCGCAATTTACCTTCCATTTAGTCAACTCAATTGTTTTACAATAAAATAATATTACTTACTGCTACGGAACCCTTCATGGGCGAGTCCGAGTCGCACTTGGCCGGTTTTTTTCTGCTATACGAGAGGCCAAAAGTGGCCACGTTTAGCACTAATGAAGATTATTTTTACTTGTAGGAAGAAATTATTATACAGGTTTATCTCAAAAACTGTCAGTACTTCTGTGCAATTATTTAAAAAAGTACTTTTTCAAAGTCTCATACTAATCGCCATCATGTTGGCGGCGCTAGTTTCACCGATGTAGAGCCTTAACCAATTCTTGACAAGTCTTCGCAAATATTGAATTAAGACCAGATTTAGAATTATATACATATACAGCCTTAGATCACGTGACTGACTTAGAGAAATATTTAAAGAAATTAATATTTTAACCGTGGCTTTCCAATTTATCCTCGACTGCATTATGTATGTACGTAAGAACTTGCACACTTTTCCAAAAAAGTCCGATAGTCATAGTCTTAACACCAGAAATAACATTCCAGTGGTCTGAGAACCGGGACGGCAAGCCTATGCTTGCCGTCCCGGTTTTCAGACTTCATAAAATCGGTAATTCGTTTGTTGGCTTAAGTATTAAAATATTTAATGAGATACCACAAAATGTCAAACACCTATCACTGGATAAGTTTAAGTCTCATATTAAAACCTGCCTAATGAAGAAAGGTTACTATAGTGTACAAGACTATTTAAATGATAAGGATTCTTGGTCATGTTAATTGATTAATCTTTTGAGTTGTTATTCATAGTAGTCTATTAACTTTCATAATTGTATTTTGTTTTCTCTTCTCAATTGAAACTCTGTAACATCATCAATATTTGAAAAGAGTAACTACTGAGTTTCTTGCTGGTGTTTTCTCAGTAGAAATCGACATTCCCAACCAGCGGTAGATATTATGTACCTATTTTGACGTTCATAAGTGTTCTATGTGGATCTAAATTGAATACATAATTTTTTATCTTTTTTTTTTACCATTTTTTAATTTAAAATTTAAATGAATTTTGATTTAAATGAATTTTGATTGAATGATGGTCCACCACTTTGAGGTGACTCTTCACCTCAAAGTGGTGGACTTAGGCCCATCCTTAAATCTGACACTAGGGTTGACAACCCATACGATATAAAGAATACGATGATTGTTATTTGTTGACATTAACGAACGCTGATATGCACTGTGCTGATACCAAAGAATGTGCGCGCTGCACTTTCTCTAGGCGCTCGGTATTCCACAATATTTACTGGTGAAGTGATAGTTACTTTCTTTCGTTTTATGTAACCAATATCTGATCAAGTATGAAATCAGTAACATCTATTGCATACCAGTAAAGTGATCAAGTGGCGGGGACCACCATAGGGCAAAGATAGTCCAACATTCAGTCATTATTACAATCTGTCAAATTTCTTTATACAATCTTACGTTAATGGTTTTGTTTACAAATGTAGGTACTATGACGGTCACCAATATGGTATTTAACCAATCTCAAGATTGTACAAAATATTAATATTTTATCGAAATATAAGTAAATATTACCAATAGCAAAAAATCTCAGTTAAAAATAACGTCTTACTGGTTTATGGTCATTCAAAGATTTATGGGCAAGTTCATTTTAAAAGTATGAAATTATAAAAAAGAATTATACCATTGAATAACCCATACAATTTGCACCAACTATTATAGTATAATATAATAGAACCATTGACATAAACGAAACATTTGATATAGCTAGGCATACAAAATTCAAATGAAATGCAAACAAAATACTTGCGTGTGACGTCAAATGCCAGTCGCCATTTGTATGGAGCGTTTTGGGTTTGCCCAACATAATGTGATTTGAAAGTTGTGATATCTCAGGTAGTTTAAATGAGACTCAAGTAATTCTTTCAACGATGTTTCTATAATTGAGAGGATTACAAAAATAAAAAAAAAATGTCAAATACCGTATTCACCACCATCTCACTCGACATGACAAATTGATGCGTACGTTTCACTGTTAAAAGACATATTGGCAAATCTAGATGTCTATAGCTATGAAAGCTTTTTGAAATAGTTTTCTCTGGGATATGGAGATATTCAGATGCTGATAAATTTCATGTTGCTATTTTACAAACTCTTACTTATTATACCTACTGAGGTTTATTGTCACGCGTTTGGACGGACAAAGGTTTATTTGGACAAGTTTACAATTGAGTGTTACAACGGTATTTTTTACAATAGTCTCGTTTTTGGTTGGTTGACTCGCTACGACCTTATTTTCTTCAGGTGTTTGCATCATTAGCATTGTCTGTCACCTCTTGCAAAATCGAGTCTCGATTAGAGAGTAGCTGTTCAATATATTTTTGAAATGATAAGTGAATACATACAATTAAGCTGATACTAGGTCCGCAAGAATATTTATAAAGTGTAAAATATTAGATCATTATTACTTACCTAAATGATTGTATGTATGGCCTACTTCGTGCCGTTACCGTGTGGTCCTCGGCAGAGTAGAATAGGCCACCCTCACTCTTACCGAGGTGTCGTAAAAGGCGACTAAGGTAAAGCTGCTGGCATGATCATCAGCACCCAGAGAAGGAAAACTCTGCATTTATATCGAAACCCTCGCCAACCCGTCTGCCAAGCGTGGTGAGTATGGCAACTACCCCTCATGTGATTGGGGGAGGGAGTGGGGACTTAAATGGGCTGACGATGATGTTGATGGCCTACTTCCGCTCGCCAACCCGTCGCTATGGCTCGCCAACCCGTCTGCCAAGCGTGGTGAGTATGGCAATTACCACTCATGTGATTGAGGGAGGCCCGTGCCCCAGCAGTGGGGACTTAAATGGGCTGATGATGATGATGATGGCCTACTAGGTGTGGACGATAAGAGAAAAAATTTATGAAAATTATGTACAGACCATTATGTTACTACAATCTGTCAAATTGTTTTACAGTTTTGTATACCTACTTTAATGTGTGTCTGTACCTACACTTCAAACAATTAGAGGTGACCCAATGAATCAATTAATACCAGTAATAAATTGATTCATTGTCAATTAACGATTTGCGTATCCACTTGTAAGTAGGTATGTAATTTACATCAGGTTACAGTGGGTAATCACAGTGATATACCTATGACTACGAGAATGACTGTAAGAACTCTAAATGATTTTTCCTGCTGCATTTAACAATGTACGTAATATATCATCTTAACGGACTACAACTCATCCATTTTGAATACATGCCTTGCGGTTGTCCGTTCATATTAGGTTTGTTTAAAAACAACTATTGTTTTTTGTTTTATTGTTCTTCCATGCACATTTGTTATTCAATAGTTGTCTTTTGTAACTTTTCGTAGTCTGTTTATGTCTGTATCGGTTCACAGATCTTAATTACCTATGGCTTTGCAGCCTTCTCTATTCAGGGGTTTCGTAGTTACCTGAAAACATCTCTGGATCTTCTATACATATTACCATTGAGTCTTATAACTTTGGTGTTCCATTCTCCATTTTTTTTTATGTAATAGGTAGGCAGACGAACAGACGGATCACTTGATGGTAAGCAATTGCCGCCGCCCATGGACACCAGTGGCACCAGTGGAGTCACAAGTGCGCGCTGCCGACTTCTAAACCCCCCCTATCCCCCGGATTGGGCCTCCAGTACCCTCACTCACGCAGCTAAACACAGCACAGTGCTGCTTCACGCCGGTTTTCTGTGAGGCCGTGGTATCACTCCGGTCGAGCTGGCCCATTCATGCCAAGGCTTGCCTATCCCACGGTAGAGCATTGTTCTGATCTCATCATTAACACTCTTATGATGATCCGATCACACATCATATACGGCTCATGAAACTATTAAAAATACCTCAATAAAATAAATCTTTACCCTTACATAATCTTGCTGGTGTTTGTATAGTTCCGTATGTGTATATTTATTAATCTCCTCTTTTATGTAAGTATGGTATTATCTCAAACATAGATCTGATTCCTTATCTGTAGTTTGATAAACATTATGTGAGCAATTTGTATCTTTTCGTAATTTTAAATATCTTTTGACTCGTCTCGTCGCCACACGCTTTGACTTTTCGGGTGTGAGTAAATAATTTTGTTTTTTTCTATTTTGCCGTGGCAGAGCCACTTCGGCATGAATCGGCCGGCTCGACCGAAGTGATACCACAGCCTCACACAAAACCGGCGTGAAGCAGCACTGCTCTGTTTCGCTGCATGAGTGAGGATACCGGTAGCCCAATTCGGGGGAAAGGGGATTTAAAGGATTGGCAGCGCAATTGTGACTTCACATGATGTCGAGGGTGTCCAATGGGCGACGGCAATTGCTTATCATCAGGTGATCCGTCTGCACGTCTGCTATCTATCACATAAAAAAAATATGTATTTTCTCTGCATCAATGCTTTAGCATGCAATTAATGTTAACTTTACTCAATATTTTGATTTATTTCATTACCTATATATTTTTTATGTTCCTTACGACAAACAAGCATTGACCTCAAACACACCAGTAGCCCAAATTTAGGGCATTCCATGTGAAAAAACTTGGCGGATGTCGCATGAAAACTATACAAAAAACAATACGCCTTGGTGATATATATCGACTTCGTGATATTTAATCACAAGCCCGAATGGGCTCCGATGTTAAGTGATGATGACATGATGAGGTCTAAGGTGGCCCACGTTTGTCCGAGAAAAGTCAATTCACTCTTGCTTGCCTCAAAGAGGCCCAGGTTACAGTGTTTAGGAAATACTTCGGTGACTAATCTTTAAAAAAGTTTTTAAACTAGATCCCGTCTAGATTTTTGGATATTAAACAAATGTAAGAAAATATGTGTATTATACGAACATGAAAACAAGAAATTGATTGCCCTCTCTCATATTGCAGTGCCCTTACTGTGTCTATAGTGGATGCTATTATGTTATCGTATTATGTCACCTAACTGATCTATGGACGCAATAAACAGGGTGTGTGTGCTTTTATTTGATACCGAAATACTTAATCCATCTTAGGATGGATTTAGAAAATGCAAACATTTTTGTGCAATTTATTTTGTTCAACCATTTCGACATGTGAAATGATTCGCTCATTAGGCATTGGAACTATTGTTCTAATAAGAAAATTCTAGTACCCCTAAGCAATGGACGCTATCAGCGTGCATAATTAGGAACAAGTGCATTGTGACGATAAGTTAGTTTTTGCAAGTTTTACATGAATGTTGGATTATGGTTGGCATGTCTGTTGTCGCTTTGTGGTTTGTGAAGGTCGAATTTTTAGGCATTTCGTGAAAATGGCGAGTAATTATCTTAATGATTAATGTTTTGATGAATACATTACGTTTTGTGTAATATCTGACTATTATGTTAAACATAGACTCAGGTCATGTTCATTTTTAACTACTGTGAACTCTCCAAGTGTAAATAACTGCAAAAATGTTATTTGTAGTTTATCAATCTATTTCCAAGGAATTCCAATTTGATTGTGATTTAATAGTTCTGCTGCCAATTCAATCGACACTGTTATCGGAATAATCGGATGTAAGAATCGTTATTAAGTTGATCAATGTGATAATTGAAAAGATTGAATCGAAGATTTGAATAAACCTACAGTTACTGATTACCAGTATCATAATAATTATTACCTATCAGTTATTTTTCAAAAGTGATAAAGATATTAAAATACTTCACAGACATTCAGTGATCTATTGATCTTTATATCCTTATTTTGTTTTGTGTTATTAAGAATAACTATATCTAGCTTCTTATAAATGAATAAATGAGTTTGATAATAAAACTTCTGTGATAGGTATTTATTTCGTTGCCACTTAGAAGACAGATCTGTCAAAGATAACGAGCTAAAATGCATTGACATAATCTGGTTGATTTTCGTTTCAGATACAAAACCTCGGGCCAAGATGTCAGGCGGCGGGACTACGGGCGCGCTGCTGTACGCGGTGAGCGCGGCCTGTGCTGGGCATGCTGCAGTTCGGCTTCAACACCGGCGTCATCAACGCGCCGCGCACCTTCATCGAGAACTTCATTCGCGAGGAGTACTCCGCCACCGCCAACACCGGCCTCGTGTTCAGCATCATCGTCAGCATCTTCGCCGTGGGCGGCATGATCGGCTGCCCGCTCGCCAGCTGGCTCGCGGAATCGCGCGGCCGCAAGCAGGCTCTGCTCCTCAACGCCGTCATCGGCGTCGTCGGCGCCCTCCTCATGGGTCTCAGCAAGGCGGCAGGCTCCGTCGAAATGCTCATCATTGGCCGATTCGTCATCGGAGTCAACTGCGGCTTCGCTACCACAGCCTCACCGACTTACGTTTCTGAAGTGGCCCCTCTCAATTTGCGAGGTGCTTTCGGTACAGTTAACCAGCTAGCTGTCGCCTTCGGAATGGTTGGTGCTCAAATACTAGGAATCGACGTGATTCTGGGGAGTGATAACGGCTGGCCGTGGCTCCTCGGATTAGCGGTGGTTCCATCCGTCGTTCAGTGCTTAATGTTGCCGTTTGCGCCTGAATCTCCCCGTTTTCTGTTACTTGCAGCCCACGATGAACAGAAAGCAAGAATAGCTTTAACTAAAATTAGAGGCACTGATGTCATTAACGATGAAATAAACGACATGCACGTAGAAGACCACGCCGCAAAGCAGGAGCAAAAATTCAGCATACTAGATCTCTTTACAATAAGTCATCTCAGGAAACCTCTAGTTATCGGTGTTGTCATGCATCTGTCTCAGCAATTTGGAGGAATCAATGCGGTCCTTTATTATTCGGGTACAATATTTGTTAGCGCTGGGCTTGAGGAAAACGTCGCCCGCTCGGCGACCATCGGCGTTGGCAGCGTTCTGTTCGTTATGGCTCTGGTGTCTATACCTTTGATGGATCGTCTAGGCAGACGTACACTTCAACTGTGGGGTCCTAGCTGGCATGACAGTCTTCTCAATCCTAATGACGATAGCCTTCTTTACTTACGAGAATAATACTACGATGAGCATATTCGCTGTGATCTTTACGTTTTTGTATGTGGCGTTCTTCGGGGTGGGGCCCAGTTCGATTCCTTGGATGATTCTGTCGGAGCTATTCGGGCAGGGCGCCCGCAGCGCCGCCGTCAGCGTGGGCGCGCTCGTCAATTGGTTTGCCAACTTTGTCGTTGGTTTGACGTTCATTCCCATGTCCGACGCGTTAGGCAACTATGTATTCATACCATACACAGTGCTTCTTATTCTATTCTTCATTTTCACGTACTTTAAACTCCCCGAAACTAAGAACAAGACTATCGAAGAAGTAACAGGCTCTCTTCAAATAGTACACCTCTCAGCCGCTAGACTACATTCCTTAGTGTTAAGTTTGATCTATATTTGCAATAAGTTATTTACTATGAATTTGTGATAGTTATTTTATTTCTACACGTTTAGAGATAATGATGACAGCATAGAACTGTTTTGCAGAAAGCAGATGTGTAGTTGAACGTTGTGTATTTAGGAGTGTAAGAAAGGGCTTTCCTTTCTAATGGCAAATACATTATTGAAATAGCTGTTTGCAAAAGAAGTCATTGAAAAAGATAAGGAAATCTGTTCTTGTTTTGGATTTTAATGCTAGATCATCGGTTTCGCATAAATTAGAAAGACTGATCCACCGTACACTTACAAAATGTTATTGATATTTCTAAACCAAGTACTTACTATCGAATTATACAAATATTGAAGTTAAAAATAATATTATATGAATAAGTATTTTAGATACAAGTTAAACCAGTGTTTAGAAATCATTATGATATCCTTGTTATTAAATGGGAAGGATATTATTAGACCCCTTTTGTATAATAAATAAGATATTTTATTATGTACTGTGCTTTCTTTAATTGTCTTATAAACTTTTCGAGGGCATTTTACAACTGCAGGCACAACACGAATAAATGTTCTCAAAAGTAAAATATATCTCTTTTTCAATCAAAATTGACCAGTTGGTTGATACAAAATTACAAGAGAAGGCGATTTTTTTTAATTAGTTGTTGGAAAAGTTGTTCAAAAGCACATTGTAAGTAATCTGATAGAATTCAACTATTTGAATATTCATCTTGCGAGTATCGTACTGCGTTCTAATCTAACGGATCCAACTAAAGGTTTGAGGACCAAATCAATTTATTTGTTTCTAGACCCCCGGCAAATTTCGTTCCGCTTTTTTTGCACTTTTTCTTGCTTTAGTCGATATTTTAAAAGTTGTTCTGGTATTTAGGGCTAAGACGGTCCAGCCAATATAAAGTTATAAAGTAAGTTGTGTAACTAACACGACTTTATTCTATATTTATTTCTATACGAGTACAGGTATTATAACCCCAATTGCATCTTAAGGTGACGGGTAGGGCACACTAGCGACACCAATCGATTTTAATTTTAAGCTAACTAAACCGGATCTATTTTAAACAATTTCGGGGTTACAACCTCTCGGCTAACACATATACTATTTATTAAATAACCATGCACAAATGTTGGGTCCGTTTTTGTACGCGAAAAATTGATTCACGCCAAAAGTGGCCGCTTTTGGCGTGAATCTTTGGCGCGTTGGACCGAACATTTTTGCATGGTTATTTAATAAATAGTATAAGTGTTTGCGGAGAGGTTGTAACCCCGAAATTGTTTAAAATAGATTCGGTTTAGTAGCTAAAAATTAAAATCGATTGGTTTCGCTAGTGTGTCCTACCCATCGCCTTAACACAGAGATCCTGTGTTTAATAAGCAAGAATGTATTATGATCGTGTTGTTATTTTTATTACATATTGTTTTATTACTTTTTTACATTATTCTTTTTGTATGACATTATTATGCCACTGCGATCCACAATGGCAAGGTAAAGTGGAAGTGCATTGCCTTGAGATAAAACGGCTAAGGCCGAAATTCCTATATTATTGTTATCAAGTTTATTTACCTTTTGATGGAAATAAAAGTTTTATCTATCTATTTATTACTTAAAATTTTATGATTGCATTTACATTGAAGCGTGCGTTTACATAAAATCGCTAATCTGACTAAAATGACGTAACTAGGATATTGGGAAAATAGTTCCCATCTGATTTTGAACCTTGTCAATCATGACATAAGAGCGAATAGCAAGTGACATTTTTCGTTGACTTATATCCTATTAAGGTTTAAGCATATTTGTACGCCGATTAGACAGATCGATTCGGCCGGCTTCGAAAGTGTATCAAATTACAATGTCCGTTAAGTCCAAAATGTGAAATATGTCAGGTTAGGTTAGCGATGATAATATGTGGTGTATCGTGTATCGTATTGGTAGGTATAGTGTAACATACATATGCACAACATGTTTGACGCTTTTTATACTATGCACTACATTTTTACTTGTGTTTGGTGCTGGATTCTGCACCTACCAGTTTGTTTATTCTAGTGCCTTATACTGTTCTTTTCACTGTTCAAACTGGTATACAGATTTACGCAGAAGATATTAATCACTGTTCTATACGTCATTTGTATATTATCCATGTAATGTAACGTAATTAAAATTCAGTTAAGGTCGTGAGTACACCAATGCGGATGACTAAGTCGCTTGCGATGGTTATTAGTCGTGGCCATAACAGTAAAATAAACTTTGTTAATTTTATTGCCTAAGTTTTAACAATAGATAAGAAGTACCTAGAAAGAACTAAGTATATTGCCGGAGCACTTTGTGGAAAAATATTTTATTTGTAACTGCAAGTCACTTAATATTACAGCTATAAGGGCCAATTCGACCAATCTTAATCCGATACTAAATCTACGGTATAGCGCTCTAATTCTATAGTCGCCCCCACGGTTATTTGGCCCGTGGCAAAAATCGAAACGAATGTTGTTTTGACATAGATTTTTTTTTCTGTCAATGTGAAGTGGCACTATAGTGCCTTCTGATCGTGGTCGCACTGTACACAAATCTGATGTTATATCATAGACGTTATTCATTAGATATCCACGGATAGAGATTCGTCGAATCGGGCCTTAGAAAAATGATCTTTAGGTTAATAGGACTAAAAGTCTATGGAGTTAAACTTGATAAAATGATAGACCTTATGTTAACTGTAATAAAGGTCAATTGACAACTGTTATTCTAATCAAGCTATATTTTGCGAAGATTAACTTAAAATATTTTGAGTATCCGCCGCCGCGTTGGTTTACGCACCTCTTACTGCATGTAACCTCACCGTCCTAGTGTACTTTAGTGCCAATCTCTAGATAATAATTTGAACTATATTATGCACTATAGTATTACATGGTCTCGAAGTTTGCACGTTGTTGTAGCGTGTGGCTGTCGTCGCTGCGTTCTTGGCGGCATGAGGCGGCATTCACATTCAATTGTATTTAATTAAGTAAAACTTGAGAGTTAACAACCTATCGTCTTAAGAATTGCTAAAAATTTGATGATATAAATATGCGCTGGGATTGTAAAGTATATTTAAACATATAGGGTGTTTGGGTAAACAATTACATCTTGCTAAGTACTTTTCAGGTAGTAAGTAGTATTTAGTAATTTTGAACAATGTGTTAATTTTTTTTTCGAAATACGCTGAAAACTTGTTGCGATTTCCTGCATGATCAAACAACATTTTTTTTCCAAATAATTACTAAATTAAGTTCTTACTAGTAGGATCTAACTGTTTATTCCGTTTATCGATACTTACTTAGGGAGGTACACCCTGTGTGGGTGAGTACATGATTGGATAAAGTTTTGATACATTTAGATCCGATTCGACCAATCTTAATCCGAGACTAAATCAATAGCAAAGCGCTGCCATTCCATACAAATCTTACGTCATTCCATACATTTAAATCCATTGATAAAGATTGGTTGAATCGGACCTTTATGGCAAGTTTTATCTGCTTGATTTGGTAACAGCGGTGTAAATGATCTAGGGCTAGTTCATTTAATGTAAAGTCGCATATTTATATTCACAATAATTATGCAATCGACAAATCGGTGAATAAATTATTGACGAATAGTTTTTATTGTAAGATAATTTGTAGATTCGACACAAATACTTTTTGCATCCATAGTGTGTAATTTTAGCGTAAATAGCAATTTGTTTACGGTTGATATTGCGAACTTTTTAATGAGGTACAAATAAATATTTATAACAGTAGGTAGGTATATTTATCTTTCACAATTATTGTATATTTCGTATGGTAACATGAGTATTATAGTTAAATTATTAAATTTAAGCTTATAATAAATCGATGCATTATTGTTGTGTATTCGGTAGCAGGAACTCAACAGTATTTTTCACAGGATTGAGGGGGCATTTACTATTGGTCAAAAAGTCGGTCGGTTACCCAAAAGCGGGCCTTCCTGCTCCTCTCCGTTTCACCCATGCGTGTCTTTCCTGTAAGACTGTAACTAACGCTGCATAATATTTTTCTACAATGTTTGTTCCTATCTTATCCAGATTCTGCTGTTATGTCATGTGCGCATGAGTACTTACAATCGCGTGTGAAGAATCCGCTAGATGGCGTACTATAGGACTGAAGTCCATGGTCTACAAGATGATCGGTTATTGTAGAACGTTATTTATTTATTTATTGGTTTAATACGCCAAAATGTCAATTTGACGCACAAGAAAACCAATGCTGTTGAATTAGGACCTCAGTCCAACACCATCGCCGCCATGCAGCAGCAGCAAGTTAAACACATGCGATAGCCATCACTGATTCCGATTATGTATTTATATCAGCTGGCAAGATAAGTAAAACTTTCAGGAAATTTACAAATGGTACCTATTTACATTAAATCAACTTGAAAAAACCAAACTATTTTTCGACGTACCTAAACGTGATAGTTTATTGAATTAATTCGCGTCGCAGTAGAAATTGTAATCAAGGACTATTATTATTTACATCAACTCATTTAATATTGTATTTTTATTATATTAGACACAACATACCTATAAATATTTAATACTGTACCTATCTAATAGAGAAAATCTTTAAAAAAAGAATTACGAATTTAATTCGTCTGTTGATATTAAATAACGATATAGTAAGCATTTTATTGTTTTTATTCAAAAATAGACATAAAAACCAAATCTTTTGCAACCTGTTTTTAAAATACAGTAAACATTAAAATGGGAAGTCTCATCCATCTTTGCCTTCAATGATTAGTTAGCTAAAAGTTTTACAACTTTGTTTTGTTTCAATTTATTCCATTGTCAAATATTTTTGATGCTTACTGTTACTGTACGTCCGTCCGTCCGGATACCACAATCTTGCGGTTACTGGACCTATACAATTCAAAAAACAAGAAAACTGGACAAATGTCCGATTTCCTCAATTGACATTGAACCAAATGTGTGTGACATAAAAGTGAGAATCGACTTTATGGGCCCAGCCTCTTGTTTCTTCCTAAACGGGGTCATGTTTCACCGTTTTTGCATAAAGCCTCGATGTCGAATACGGACTCCAGAAGACATTTGCATCTTGCTGTTCTGTTGTTCGATCTTATGAATGTCAAGAATCCTGAGTACAGGTTGTACAAGTAAGTATCCAACTTTTCTAAGTATGAGCCAGGAGTTCCAAGGACATGACGTTTGTCAGTACGAGTAGTCTATATTCACAGAACTTCACTGGTAGTTTTCGCCATCAAGCAATTAAATGCTGGATCAATTTTTGCTCTCTTTGGCACTCCTTCACTGCTAGAACTCCCAGAACTTTCTTCAATCTTCCTCTTAAGTAAGTATCGTGAGAAAACAGTGCTTGTGTCGTCTTCAGGCCCAATTTTTATATGGCGTTTGAGAGTATTTAGAGTTTGTATCTTGACCATAGAAGTTTTTCTAACCTCAAACATACCTGTTTGAAAAATGGTATGTGCAGAATAACCTTCGGGCAGCCTCCCACTGTTTGCATTGAGCCATGCTATTGATTTGGTTTCCAGTCCTCTCCTCATTTTGCCTACTCTTTTTATGGTGAATTCGGGCATCAACGCACAGACTGATTCAGTCTCACTTCTAGTGTCTTGAGTCATAGAGACAACAGTTTCACCAGAGCACTTCAAACTCCCATCAGGGGACACCACCAACACCCCTTCACTCAACCCTAAACTCAGTGTTTCTCTTGCAAAAAATATTTTGTCCATCTCCATAGGCACTGATCGTTGGGGGCCTCCAAACACAAAATTATAAAACACTGAGATAAAAAGGTCATTGAAACCAGGGAGTTCTACTTTTGATCTCAAAACTCCTTTTAGGTATTCAGAGGTTTTCTCCTGCATTGAAAATGGGACAAATTTCACAAGTTGGAGGTAGAACGTAGATGTGAATTGGTTCAATCGTATATTGGCCTTTATTTTCCCTAGAATAGTTAAATTATATTGCACAGCTTTGATCAATTGCCTTTTGGGATTCAGCAAGTGATAAAATCGTGGGTCGCTGGTCCTAATATTGAAATCCAACATCACTGTTTCAGCTACAAATGGGACTATGCATATTGGCTGGCCTGTTTTCTCTCCTATAAGAGTTTCATCTTTTATTATACTCTTCTCACTACAAGGGTGTTCTATCTCAATAGAGTCAGAGAACCTTAATGCCCCCATGGACACATCGTTTTCGCCTGTTTCTATTTCCTTTTTAACGTTCCTAACCGCACCTTCATCCATGGAAACTACTTCCCACCATTTCTGTGTATAATATTTCAGTATAGTATTTTTCATTGATTTTACTGTTGGGGCATTTGAGTATTCAAATCCTTTCGTTATAAACACTGCAATTTGTGCGAGAACAAAGGCAAGATTCTTTATATTTGTCCTATTGACAGTAATATTGAGCAATGCGTCTGCGTTATGGATGAAAAAGCCTTTAGAAGTGGAGCTTTCAAAGAAAACTATTTCCTCACCGTTATATCTTCTGAATTCTATTCCTGATTTACTCTGATGGAGGGTCTCAAACAATTTGCTTTGCTTAGGGTAAAATTTCATGGATGGTTTCTCAATAACTGGTGTTATTTCTAATCCTATGCATCCCTTTACAAACCGAGTATATTTATTTTCATCAGTAGAGTGCATAATTTTGTATATAGGGTACCCATAAAATGTAAAAGTGTTGACAATTTCACGTAATTTGTAGTATGGAACACTATTTATTCTGCAATAATGTATTAGATTTATACAAAGCTCAGTGATACTTTTGTTCTGGCCGCTTGTGTTAGATGATTCAGCCATCAGACTTGAAGCTCTGTATTGGCTCTGTAGTAATGCATGTGAAATGTAAATGAAGTCAGGGCTGAGTCCATGTACAATTGGGAGAAAGCGGAATTTTTTATCCATCTGGTTGACAATATAATTTAGTATGTTGGGGAGACTCCTTATATCAAGGTTACTGTTCAGAAGTATATTCTTCACTTGATCCAAATAATAGTCGGGGATCTGTACATATTCTATTAGATTGTCTAAGTTCAATGTTTGAAGAATTGCAGGCCTGATAAATTCCTTGGGGATGTCAATATTGTTGGGGTTCACTGATACCAAAGATCGTGAAAGTGAAACATTCCCAATTTTGAAGGTTACTCCCTCCCACGGATAATTGAATTAAGATTAAGGATTGGATAAAGTTTTGATACATTTAGATCCGATTCGACCAATCTTAATCCGAGACTACACCAATAGCAAAGCGCTGCCATTCCATACAAATCTTACGTCATTCCATACATTTAAATCCATTGATAAAGATTGGTTGAATCGGACCTTTATGGCAAGTTTTATCTGCTTGATTTGGTAGCAGCGGTGTAAATGAAATAGCCCTAGAGGCTATTTCATTTAATGTAAAGTCGCATATTTTTATTCACAATAATTATGCAATCGACAAATCGGTGAATAAATTATTGACGAATAGTTTTTATTGTAAGATAATTTATAGATTCGACACAAATACTTTTTGCATCCATAGTGTGTAATTTTAGCGTAAATAGCAATTTGTTTACGGTTGATATTGCGAACTTTTTAATGAGGTACAAATAAATATTTATAACAGTAGGTAGGTATATTTATCTTTCACAATTATTGTATATTTCGTATGGTAACATGAGTATTATAGTTAAATTATTAAATTTAAGCTTATAATAAATCGATGCATTATTGTTGTGTATTCGGTAGCAGGAACTCAACAGTATTTTTCACAGGATTGAGGGGGCATTTACATTGGTCAAAAAGTCGGTCGGTTACCCAAAAGCGGGCCTTCCTGCTCCTCTCCGTTTCACCCATGCGTGTCTTTCCTGTAAGACTGTAACTACGCTGCATAATATTTTTCTACAATGTTTGTTCCTATCTTATCCAGATTCTGCTGTTATGTCATGTGCGCATGAGTACTTACAATCGCGTGTGAAGAATCCGCTAGATGGCGTACTATAGGACTGAAGTCCATGGTCTACAAGATGATCGGTTATTGTAGAACTTATTTATTTATTTATTGGTTTAATACGCCAAAATGTCAATTTGACGCACAAGAAAACCAATGCTGTTGAATTAGGACCTCAGTCCAACACCATCGCCGCCATGCAGCAGCAGCAAGTTAAACACATGCGATAGCCATCACTGATTCCGATTATGTATTTATATCAGCTGGCAAGATAAGTAAAACTTCAGGAAATTTTACAAATGGTACCTATTTACATTAAATCAACTTGAAAAAACCAAACTATTTTTCGACGTACCTAAACGTGATAGTTTATTGAATTAATTCGCGTCGCAGTAGAAATTGTAATCAAGGACTATTATTATTTACATCAACTCATTTAATATTGTATTTTTATTATATTAGACACAACATATAAATATTTAATACTGTACCTATCTAATAGAGAAAATCTTTAAAAAAAGAATTACGAATTTAATTCGTCTGTTGATATTAAATAACGATATAGTAAGCATTTTATTGTTTTTATTCAAAAATAGACATAAAAACCAAATCTTTTGCAACCTGTTTTTAAAATACAGTAAACATTAAAATGGGAAGTCTCATCCATCTTTGCCTTCAATGATTAGTTAGCTAAAAGTTTTACAACTTTGTTTTGTTTCAATTTTATTCCATTGTCAAATATTTTTGATGCTTACTGTTACTGTACGTCCGTCCGTCCGGATACCACAATCTTGCGGTTACTGGACCTATACAATTCAAAAAACAAGAAAACTGGACAAATGTCCGATTTCCTCAATTGACATTGAACCAAATGTGTGTGACATAAAAGTGAGAATCGACTTTATGGGCCCAGCCTCTTGTTTCTTCCTAAACGGGGTCATGTTTCACCGTTTTTGCATAAAGCCTCGATGTCGAATACGGACTCCAGAAGACATTTGCATCTTGCTGTTCTGTTGTTCGATCTTATGAATGTCAAGAATCCTGAGTACAGGTTGTACAAGTAAGTATCCAACTTTTCTAAGTATGAGCCAGGAGTTCCAAGGACATGACGTTTGTCAGTACGAGTAGTCTATATTCACAGAACTTCACTGGTAGTTTTCGCCATCAAGCAATTAAATGCTGGATCAATTTTTGCTCTCTTTGGCACTCCTTCACTGCTAGAACTCCCAGAACTTTCTTCAATCTTCCTCTTAAGTAAGTATCGTGAGAAAACAGTGCTTGTGTCGTCTTCAGGCCCAATTTTTATATGGCGTTTGAGAGTATTTAGAGTTTGTATCTTGACCATAGAAGTTTTCTAACCTCAAACATACCTGTTTGAAAAATGGTATGTGCAGAATAACCTTCGGGCAGCCTCCCACTGTTTGCATTGAGCCATGCTATTGATTTGGTTTCCAGTCCTCTCCTCATTTTGCCTACTCTTTTTATGGTGAATTCGGGCATCAACGCACAGACTGATTCAGTCTCACTTCTAGTGTCTTGAGTCATAGAGACAACAGTTTCACCAGAGCACTTCAAACTCCCATCAGGGGACACCACCAACACCCCTTCACTCAACCCTAAACTCAGTGTTTCTCTTGCAAAAAATATTTTGTCCATCTCCATAGGCACTGATCGTTGGGGGCCTCCAAACACAAAATTATAAAACACTGAGATAAAAAGGTCATTGAAACCAGGGAGTTCTACTTTTGATCTCAAAACTCCTTTTAGGTATTCAGAGGTTTTCTCCTGCATTGAAAATGGGACAAATTTCACAAGTTGGAGGTAGAACGTAGATGTGAATTGGTTCAATCGTATATTGGCCTTTATTTTCCCTAGAATAGTTAAATTATATTGCACAGCTTTGATCAATTGCCTTTTGGGATTCAGCAAGTGATAAAATCGTGGGTCGCTGGTCCTAATATTGAAATCCAACATCACTGTTTCAGCTACAAATGGGACTATGCATATTGGCTGGCCTGTTTTCTCTCCTATAAGAGTTTCATCTTTTATTATACTCTTCTCACTACAAAGGGTGTTCTATCTCAATAGAGTCAGAGAACCTTAATGCCCCCATGGACACATCGTTTTCGCCTGTTTCTATTTCCTTTTTAACGTTCCTAACCGCACCTTCATCCATGGAAACTACTTCCCACCATTTCTGTGTATAATATTTCAGTATAGTATTTTTCATTGATTTTACTGTTGGGGCATTTGAGTATTCAAATCCTTTCGTTATAAACACTGCAATTTGTGCGAGAACAAAGGCAAGATTCTTTATATTTGTCCTATTGACAGTAATATTGAGCAATGCGTCTGCGTTATGGATGAAAAAGCCTTTAGAAGTGGAGCTTTCAAAGAAAACTATTTCCTCACCGTTATATCTTCTGAATTCTATTCCTGATTTACTCTGATGGAGGGTCTCAAACAATTTGCTTTGCTTAGGGTAAAATTTTATGGATGGTTTCTCAATAACTGGTGTTATTTCTAATCCTATGCATCCCTTTACAAACCGAGTATATTTATTTTCATCAGTAGAGTGCATAATTTTGTATATAGGGTACCCATAAAATGTAAAAGTGTTGACAATTTCACGTAATTTGTAGTATGGAACACTATTTATTCTGCAATAATGTATTAGATTTATACAAAGCTCAGTGATACTTTTGTTCTGGCCGCTTGTGTTAGATGATTCAGCCATCAGACTTGAAGCTCTGTATTGGCTCTGTAGTAATGCATGTGAAATGTAAATGAAGTCAGGGCTGAGTCCATGTACAATTGGGAGAAAGCGGAATTTTTTATCCATCTGGTTGACAATATAATTTAGTATGTTGGGGAGACTCCTTATATCAAGGTTACTGTTCAGAAGTATATTCTTCACTTGATCCAAATAATAGTCGGGGATCTGTACATATTCTATTAGATTGTCTAAGTTCAATGTTTGAAGAATTGCAGGCCTGATAAATTCCTTGGGGATGTCAATATTGTTGGGGTTCACTGATACCAAAGATCGTGAAAGTGAAACATTCCCAATTTTGAAGGTTACTCCCTCCCACGGATAATTGAATTAAGATTAAGGATTGGATAAAGTTTTGATACATTTAGATCCGATTCGACCAATCTTAATCCGAGACTACACCAATAGCAAAGCGCTGCCATTCCATACAAATCTTACGTCATTCCATACATTTAAATCCATTGATAAAGATTGGTTGAATCGGACCTTTATGGCAAGTTTTATCTGCTTGATTTGGTAGCAGCGGTGTAAATGAAATAGCCCTAGAGGCTATTTCATTTAATGTAAAGTCGCATATTTTTATTCACAATAATTATGCAATCGACAAATCGGTGAATAAATTATTGACGAATAGTTTTTATTGTAAGATAATTTATAGATTCGACACAAATACTTTTTGCATCCATAGTGTGTAATTTTAGCGTAAATAGCAATTTGTTTACGGTTGATATTGCGAACTTTTTAATGAGGTACAAATAAATATTTATAACAGTAGGTAGGTATATTTATCTTTCACAATTATTGTATATTTCGTATGGTAACATGAGTATTATAGTTAAATTATTAAATTTAAGCTTATAATAAATCGATGCATTATTGTTGTGTATTCGGTAGCAGGAACTCAACAGTATTTTTCACAGGATTGAGGGGGCATTTACATTGGTCAAAAAGTCGGTCGGTTACCCAAAAGCGGGCCTTCCTGCTCCTCTCCGTTTCACCCATGCGTGTCTTTCCTGTAAGACTGTAACTACGCTGCATAATATTTTTCTACAATGTTTGTTCCTATCTTATCCAGATTCTGCTGTTATGTCATGTGCGCATGAGTACTTACAATCGCGTGTGAAGAATCCGCTAGATGGCGTACTATAGGACTGAAGTCCATGGTCTACAAGATGATCGGTTATTGTAGAACGTTATTTATTTATTTATTGGTTTAATACGCCAAAATGTCAATTTGACGCACAAGAAAACCAATGCTGTTGAATTAGGACCTCAGTCCAACACCATCGCCGCCATGCAGCAGCAGCAAGTTAAACACATGCGATAGCCATCACTGATTCCGATTATGTATTTATATCAGCTGGCAAGATAAGTAAAACTTTCAGGAAATTTTACAAATGGTACCTATTTACATTAAATCAACTTGAAAAAACCAAACTATTTTTCGACGTACCTAAACGTGATAGTTTATTGAATTAATTCGCGTCGCAGTAGAAATTGTAATCAAGGACTATTATTATTTACATCAACTCATTTAATATTGTATTTTTATTATATTAGACACAACATACCTATAAATATTTAATACTGTACCTATCTAATAGAGAAAATCTTTAAAAAAGAATTACGAATTTAATTCGTCTGTTGATATTAAATAACGATATAGTAAGCATTTTATTGTTTTTATTCAAAAATAGACATAAAAACCAAATCTTTTGCAACCTGTTTTTAAAATACAGTAAACATTAAATGGGAAGTCTCATCCATCTTTGCCTTCAATGATTAGTTAGCTAAAAGTTTTACAACTTTGTTTTGTTTCAATTTTATTCCATTGTCAAATATTTTTGATGCTTACTGTTACTGTACGTCCGTCCGTCCGGATACCACAATCTTGCGGTTACTGGACCTATACAATTCAAAAAACAAGAAAACTGGACAAATGTCCGATTTCCTCAATTGACATTGAACCAAATGTGTGTGACATAAAAGTGAGAATCGACTTTATGGGCCCAGCCTCTTGTTTCTTCCTAAACGGGGTCATGTTTCACCGTTTTTTGCATAAAGCCTCGATGTCGAATACGGACTCCAGAAGACATTTGCATCTTGCTGTTCTGTTGTTCGATCTTATGAATGTCAAGAATCCTGAGTACAGGTTGTACAAGTAAGTATCCAACTTTTCTAAGTATGAGCCAGGAGTTCCAAGGACATGACGTTTGTCAGTACGAGTAGTCTATATTCACAGAACTTCACTGGTAGTTTTCGCCATCAAGCAATTAAATGCTGGATCAATTTTTGCTCTCTTTGGCACTCCTTCACTGCTAGAACTCCCAGAACTTTCTTCAATCTTCCTCTTAAGTAAGTATCGTGAGAAAACAGTGCTTGTGTCGTCTTCAGGCCCAATTTTTATATGGCGTTTGAGAGTATTTAGAGTTTGTATCTTGACCATAGAAGTTTTTCTAACCTCAAACATACCTGTTTGAAAAATGGTATGTGCAGAATAACCTTCGGGCAGCCTCCCACTGTTTGCATTGAGCCATGCTATTGATTTGGTTTCCAGTCCTCTCCTCATTTTGCCTACTCTTTTTATGGTGAATTCGGGCATCAACGCACAGACTGATTCAGTCTCACTTCTAGTGTCTTGAGTCATAGAGACAACAGTTTCACCAGAGCACTTCAAACTCCCATCAGGGGACACCACCAACACCCCTTCACTCAACCCTAAACTCAGTGTTTCTCTTGCAAAAAATATTTTGTCCATCTCCATAGGCACTGATCGTTGGGGGCCTCCAAACACAAAATTATAAAACACTGAGATAAAAAGGTCATTGAAACCAGGGAGTTCTACTTTTGATCTCAAAACTCCTTTTAGGTATTCAGAGGTTTTCTCCTGCATTGAAAATGGGACAAATTTCACAAGTTGGAGGTAGAACGTAGATGTGAATTGGTTCAATCGTATATTGGCCTTTATTTTCCCTAGAATAGTTAAATTATATTGCACAGCTTTGATCAATTGCCTTTTGGGATTCAGCAAGTGATAAAATCGTGGGTCGCTGGTCCTAATATTGAAATCCAACATCACTGTTTCAGCTACAAATGGGACTATGCATATTGGCTGGCCTGTTTTCTCTCTCCTATAAGAGTTTCATCTTTTATTATACTCTTCTCACTACAAGGGTGTTCTATCTCAATAGAGTCAGAGAACCTTAATGCCCCCATGGACACATCGTTTTCGCCTGTTTCTATTTCCTTTTTAACGTTCCTAACCGCACCTTCATCCATGGAAACTACTTCCCACCATTTCTGTGTATAATATTTCAGTATAGTATTTTTCATTGATTTTACTGTTGGGGCATTTGAGTATTCAAATCCTTTCGTTATAAACACTGCAATTTGTGCGAGAACAAAGGCAAGATTCTTTATATTTGTCCTATTGACAGTAATATTGAGCAATGCGTCTGCGTTATGGATGAAAAAGCCTTTAGAAGTGGAGCTTTCAAAGAAAACTATTTCCTCACCGTTATATCTTCTGAATTCTATTCCTGATTTACTCTGATGGAGGGTCTCAAACAATTTGCTTTGCTTAGGGTAAAATTTCATGGATGGTTTCTCAATAACTGGTGTTATTTCTAATCCTATGCATCCCTTTACAAACCGAGTATATTTATTTTCATCAGTAGAGTGCATAATTTTGTATATAGGGTACCCATAAAATGTAAAAGTGTTGACAATTTCACGTAATTTGTAGTATGGAACACTATTTATTCTGCAATAATGTATTAGATTTATACAAAGCTCAGTGATACTTTTGTTCTGGCCGCTTGTGTTAGATGATTCAGCCATCAGACTTGAAGCTCTGTATTGGCTCTGTAGTAATGCATGTGAAATGTAAATGAAGTCAGGGCTGAGTCCATGTACAATTGGGAGAAAGCGGAATTTTTTATCCATCTGGTTGACAATATAATTTAGTATGTTGGGGAGACTCCTTATATCAAGGTTACTGTTCAGAAGTATATTCTTCACTTGATCCAAATAATAGTCGGGGATCTGTACATATTCTATTAGATTGTCTAAGTTCAATGTTTGAAGAATTGCAGGCCTGATAAATTCCTTGGGGATGTCAATATTGTTGGGGTTCACTGATACCAAAGATCGTGAAAGTGAAACATTCCCAATTTTGAAGGTTACTCCCTCCCACGGATAATTGAATTAAGATTAAGGATTGGATAAAGTTTTGATACATTTAGATCCGATTCGACCAATCTTAATCCGAGACTAAATCAATAGCAAAGCGCTGCCATTCCATACAAATCTTACGTCATTCCATACATTTAAATCCATTGATAAAGATTGGTTGAATCGGACCTTTATGGCAAGTTTTATCTGCTTGATTTGGTAACAGCGGTGTAAATGATCTAGGGCTAGTTCATTTAATGTAAAGTCGCATATTTTTATTCACAATAATTATGCAATCGACAAATCGGTGAATAAATTATTGACGAATAGTTTTTATTGTAAGATAATTTGTAGATTCGACACAAATACTTTTTGCATCCATAGTGTGTAATTTTAGCGTAAATAGCAATTTGTTTACGGTTGATATTGCGAACTTTTTAATGAGGTACAAATAAATATTTATAACAGTAGGTAGGTATATTTATCTTTCACAATTATTGTATATTTCGTATGGTAACATGAGTATTATAGTTAAATTATTAAATTTAAGCTTATAATAAATCGATGCATTATTGTTGTGTATTCGGTAGCAGGAACTCAACAGTATTTTTCACAGGATTGAGGGGGCATTTACATTGGTCATAAAGTCGGTCGGTTACCCAAAAGCGGGCCTTCCTGCTCCTCTCCGTTTCACCCATGCGGGTCTTTCCTGTACGACTGTAACTACGCTGCATAATATTTTTCTACAATGTTTGTTCCTATCTTATCCAGATTCTGCTGTTATGTCATGTGCGCATGAGTACTTACAATCGCGTGTGAAGAATCCGCTAGATGGCGTACTATAGGACTGAAGTCCATGGTCTACAAGATGATCGGTTATTTTAGAACGTTATTTATTTATTGGTTTAATACGCCAAAATGTCAATTTGACGCACGAGACAACCAATGCTGTTGAATTTGGACCTCAGTCCAACACCATCGCCGCCATCCAGCAGCTTTAGCACATGCGGTAGCCACCATTGATTCCGATTATGTATTTATATCAGCTGGCAAGATAAGAAAAACTATCAGGAAACTTTACAAATGGTACCTATTTACATTAAATCAACTTGAAAAACCAAACTATTTTTCGACATACCTAAACGTGATAGTTTATTGAATTAATTAGCGTCGCAGTAGAAATTGTAATCAAGGACTATTATTATTTACATCAACTCATTTAATATTGTATTTTTATTATATTAGACACAACATATAAATATTTAATACTGTACCTATCTAATAGAGAAAATCTTTAAAAAAAGAATTACGAATTTAATTCGTCTGTTGATATTAAATAACGATATAGTAAGCATTTTATTGTTTTTATTCAAAAATAGACATACAAACCAAATCTTTTGCAACCTATTTTTAAAATACAGTAAACATTAAAATGGGAAGTCTCATCCATCTTTGCCTTCAATGATTAGTTAGCTAAAAGTTTTACAACTTTGTGTTGTTTAAATTTTATTCCATTGTCAAATATTTTTGATGCTTACCTACTGTTACTGTACCTACGCCGTCCGGTTACCACAATCTTTCGGTAACCGGACCTATACAATTCAAAAAACAAGAAAACTGGACAAATGTCCGATTTCCTCAATTGACATTGAACCAAAATGTGTGTGACATAAAAGTGAGAATCGATTTTATGGGCCTAGCCTCTTGTTTCTTCCTAAACGGGGTCATGTATCACCGTTTTTGCATAAAGCCTTGATGTCGAATACGGACTCCAGAAGACATTTGCATCTTGCTGTTCTGTTTTTCGATCTTATGAATGTCAAGAATCCTGATTACAAGTAAATAACACACTTAAAAATTTCATCTCGTGTTCAGGCGGGACTCGAACCCACACCTTCCACAATCCGGGTGAATGTACTACCAATTATACCACTGAACGCGTTACTAAGTCGACGAAATTTGTAAGTGCTTGATTCGACATGAGCTGTCGATAGTCTCATCAATATTCATTAATAATTTCGTCGACTTTTAACTCGTTCATTGGTATAATTGGTATTACCTCACCCGTTGTTGAAGGTGTGTGTTCGAGTCCCGCTGAACACGAGATTGAAATTTTTTAAGTGTGTGATGTTTACTTAAGATAAATCGCATAATTTGCTATTAAATATCACTATGCCTGAGTACAGTTGTATCAAGCTAGTATCACAACTTTTCTAAGTATGAGCCAGGAGTTCCAAGGACATGACGATTGCCAGTACGAGTAGTCCATATTCACAGAACTTCACTGGTAGTTTTCGCCATCAAGCAACTAAATGCTGGAACAATTTACCTCCTCACGTAAGAGATGCTTGTTCCAAATCAATTTTTAAAAATCTCTTAAAAATTCTCTTGTATTGGCAAAAACTGGGTACCTACCTACAACGATTAGTTGCTTGCATGGCGTCAGTTCTACTGCTGCTGCATCGGGAGAATATTAATACACACTTCTTTATTATTACTTAAAACTTTATATACCTATAACCTATGTTAGATTACGTCTATTTCTATTTTTATTTCTTTATGGAATGCTTGTTAAACGTCTATCCTTTATTTATTGTGTAAGTTGTTATTTTAGTGTCGCCCGTCACGCGCAACCCTCAGCACT
The DNA here is from genome assembly GCA_019059595.1 of Marasmia exigua. Lineage (NCBI taxonomy): Eukaryota > Metazoa > Arthropoda > Insecta > Lepidoptera > Crambidae > Marasmia > Marasmia exigua. Next base: position 5,716,382 of record CM032471.1, read on the forward strand.
GGTAATGGCTGAAAATCAGTGGGGTTTGCTCGTCGAGTAGACATTAGATAGCTATTACCATTTCCCACCGCTGCTTCTTCACATGCTTCATAATAAGCCCTTCTGGGTTTTCTACAATGAACGTATAGGTAATTCTATTCTCTACGTGTGCTTTTCGATGCGAATAAATGTTTTAAGTATCTATCTATCCGAAACGCTGAGCGGTACTTGGTTACATAATGTAACGCGCGACACTCTTCTAGCACTAAGAATTTTTATTGACTACAATGCCGTCTCATTCATTCCGCTAACAGGGGAGGTGTGCTACGGGCGTAAGCAGTTAATTTTCTCCGCAGAGCGCAGAGAACAGCTGGAGGGCCTCGTCTTGCTCCTCCTCCTCCACTTCGCCCTCGAGCCAGAACGTCTCCATCATGCCTTTACCCTGAAAGACAAATTATTTTGAGTTAATTTTATTTGATAAAGTGCTTGAGACTAGCTTAGATGAAGGACAACGAAGACGAAGAAACAACATGTTTGTTAAGCTACGTTACCTTCACTTTGATGAGTCCTCGGCGTCGAAGCCTGAACCTGCCAGCTGGCAGTTGATTTGCAGTTTTTGCTGATATTTGAATACGGCCCGGCTAAAACAGAATTATTGGCTATAGGTATAGGTAGGTATACTACGTTCTTGATGTGTTTTCAAACTTATAGGTACGTTCAGCGATCCCATGTCTAGCAGGTAGATATGGATTTCTCAATTACTCAAAATCAATGGGGGCGCTATTGAATAAGCCCTCCTTTATAAGCCTTTCGTGTCGCTTATAAGTTAGAACTACAATAAAGTAGTAACCTACAAAAATCACAAAAAGATACTTAAAGAATGGTTGCGATTTTTCCAAACTATGTCAATACATATTTTTATCTCTTAAATTTTTCTGCTAAAAAGTATTTACAAATTTTATTAAGTGGCTAATATCGTATTCCATTCCATAGCGTCGAGGTGTTCCACCGAGCACCTGAGTGGAAGCCCTTTTAGTGCTTGATTTGTTTAAATTATGTTTTTTTATTCTTGTTATATTCATTTGTAACCTGTATAAGCACTGAATAAATCTTTTTAGGTACCTACAATCGGCTGCAAAAAGATGTACTTACCTACTTACTTATATTGTCACACTTTAGTAGATACCTTCACACAATTCTATATCTCAAGTTAAATGCACTTAAAAATTTAAGTATCGACAATCTTCTGGGACACGATACATTTTAAAGTGCATTATTTAATTAATAATAAATTGCAAAAACTTGCTGTACCTAAGTACCCAAAACATTCATATTCTATACCTCGTAAGACAGCTAAGTACTTGGTTAAAATCGTTTAAATTATGAGAATGGACGTTTCGCGTCTGTTTTGTACGAGAACTCTAATATTTCGCAACTGACGACTTGACACGTTGACGGGACAACGTATCGAGTCACTTAGATAAATCGGTATGTTACTTACCTCGGACGAGGTTTGCATTCGGCTGGCGGTGTTGACTGCATCGCCTACGAGACAGTACCTCGGTAGCCTCAGCCCCAGCACTCCCGCCACGCAAGGACCTGAGTGGATGCCTAGAAGAAAAACAATACCAGTTTTCAATATGACCCATCTCGGTTAGTTCGATGAGTCATTATTTATCTCAGCAAGTAATTTTCCATATTAATCCAGTGATAGTTACCTAACTGCACTAGTATGGGTACAATCATTCATCATATTTATGATGAATGATTGTACACATGCTAGTGCAGTTATATCATAGCATTGTATCTGCCTTTCACGATTTGTAAGACTTTTCCTTCGTTGTATGTAATTCTGTTCCTACATATATAAATAAATTAAAATAAACTACAGTCAAACCTTCCCAGCAGCAGCTGGTAGGAGTAAAACTCAAAGATCGTAGAAGAAATGAGTGGGTCAGAGAGCAGAGCAAAGTAAGCGACGTTGCGAAACGGATCTTGAAGTTGAAGTGGGAGCAAAGACTACTATTGTATACTGGAGAAGTGGGAGTGGGCAGGTCATGTCGCCCGAAAACATGGCTCGTGGTGCAAGGTAGAGTGGAGACCGTGGGGCCAGAAACGCCCAAGAGGAAGACCCCAAATGCGTTGCCGGTAGGAACAAAGTGGATAGAAACCGCCTAAGATCGACAAAAATGGCATAAACTGAAGGAGGCCTACACCCTAGAGGTTGAAAATGGCCAAAGAAGAAGAAGCAGTCAAACCTTCCCAACTTAGACAGGGGAACCAGGCCAATTGGATCATGGTTACATGTGCAGAAACTATCCGACACTGCATTTTTCCTCACGAGGTGTTTTGCCTCACAGGCTAGTGATAGAAAAACGCACACAGATTTGAAAAATCCAGGGGTTCATGCATGCTCGAACCAATGACCTTCCAATGAGCTCTATCACTACCTAGGTCACAATGTGTTTACCTATAAGTGAGCTTACAGCGACAGTATTCCAGCGAAGGACCGCAACAACGGTAGGATACGAGTAGTGTAATGTTATGACAGGCGACCAACGAGCTGTGATTCGGAGACAGTCGCCCATAGACTTACGTAGGATTCCGCCCTGCAGTCGCCTGAGATTGTGTGGGCGTGGTTACGTTTGAGAGCTCCTGACACCAACATGTAGGTACACTGTGCCACTGTCTCCACCTGCATGTTTACCTATGGTGAGCATGGGTAGTGTCCGTCCTATAGCGAGCGCCGCGCTGGCCGCGGAGGCTGCGTGAGCGCGGTTGCGCTCGGGAGCTCCTGACACCAACATGTACACTGTGCCCACTGTCTCCACCTGTATAACATAATATATAAATTGTAAGTACCTCAACCGTGAAAGAAAATAGGCAGGTTGTAACTAACGTAACGAGTCACCCTTGAGAATTCTTAACGGCTAAGCAATTACAGCAGCTTAAATAGTGTGTAGGACTTTAAAAACGTCTGCTATTCGTAGACTGGTGTTGCCCATGGACACCCGTCCATAGGCGGCCTGACTACGCCTTATCCCGTCAGTACTTAAGACACGGCGTAGCCAGGTTCCACCCAACCGGTCGATAATCTCATCTCTGTTTGGAAGAACTGTGACAGCTCTCTACCTTTGTCGCTCGTCGACCAGATCTTATGCCATTGGGCAACAACAACTCCGGAATTCTACGTTTAAGTGCCGTTCGCTCCCTGCCTGTAGGTAGCTTCCCCTGGACACTACTGGACAGAGACAGACTACGAAACGTGTGCGGGAGAGACGATATGATATGCTGCCTACCGCGTAATTGAACAAACTCCCTATCGATGTCAGCTGGAGTCTTCTGTGTCTACGGGCTGGAGTTACTTACCTTATACCTTATACACCCTGTGTTGCCTTATAACACCCTGTGATCCCTTATACATCCTGTGTTACCTCATGCACCCTGTGTTACCTTATACAACCTACCTTATACACCCTGTGTGTGTCCAGCAGCCGGTCGATCCTGGAGTAAAGGTCGTTCATGTAGGCAACGGTCTGCATCACGTGCGCGCGCGACCCCGCCTCCGGCAGCTGCACGCCGCAGAACATTATCGTCACGGACTCGAACGCCTGCGCAGCGATAAACACGTGTTTAAGTTAAGACGACTTGAATATTCGCAGGTGCTGGGGCCTTAGCGCGAACCGAATTCCCCTCCCACGCTGGTTTCTTCTTTGTTTGAATGCGACAGATAGGTATATTCTCGTTTGTTACGGGACGTCTTCGCGCTAAGACCCCTGATTGCGGATTATTTATTGTAGTGTGGAGAAAAAGGCTAAAAGTACTGAATTAGGCAGGTAGTAGTTAGTAACGTTTCATTATATTATAAGTAATCAAAGATAGTAACCTACCTTTACAAAAATGAAAAAATCATCATGTAAGAAAGCCATCACCATTTTTTACTGACTTGACAAAAATAAACGAAAAATAAGTAAATTCCATTTTTTAATACCTTATTTTTGGAGCAAATTTTACTCATTTGAAGAATTTTTTTTAATTGATTCATTCACTATTTTAAAATTAAGTAAAATGTCTGGTGTTTGAAGGTGTCTCGCTTCAAATTCGACGATTCTGAAATAGTCTGGTCATAGATACTTATTGTGTACAATTTATGGCAAATGTTTACTTTTTGAGTCAAAAAAGTTTTTGAAACATTTCTCCCAGATCTCATTCGCGAAGGAGTTGAAGTTGAGAGTAGCGGTTATAAGTAATTACCACCTATAATCAATCGATAGTCTACATATCTGTCCTCTGCTAAACGAAGCTCTTTTCTTTATTCAAGAGAAAGAGCAGCATGCTACGCCACAGATTTATGTCTCAGGCTTTCCTCATTCAGGAATCTACCTAGTAGGTACTCCCTCTTTATTATTCTGTACAGCAAAGTGCTTATCAAGTTAAGTCTACTACAAAATAATATACTGTCATAACACCTGACAAGCCGCCATAGCGTCTTTCCCAGCCCTCAAATGGTCTGCAATAGGTTTAGGTATCATGGAGTAAAGCAGCTGGTCTCCCCTCTTCTTCCACTGGTCGCGCAGCCGGCAGGACTTCTCGAGCGACATGCACCGGCTCTCGGCCTTCTCGAAGAGCAGCTCGAGCCTGGAGAGGTGCTGCCAGCCTTGAAGCAGCATCTCTTTGGAGAGCCCGTGGCCGTTCATGTCGGCGAGGTATAGGCCAGCTTGGCGAAGCTCCTCTAAGTCATTGAAACTGGAAAAGTAACAGTTGATTTTTAACAGATTACCTAGTAGGTACTTTTTTTTACATAGTTATAAAGATATTTTTATTGGACAGAAACAAATATTAACACAAAAACATAAAAGGTTATGGTAAAGCACGGACCATGCGCCCTGAGAGCGCGTGTCCTCCACTTTTCTGGTGTGCCATTCCATCATACATACATTTTGACCGTGGGAAAGCCACGCTTCGGCATGAATGGGCCGGCGCGACCGGAACTGATACCACGGCCTCACAGAAAACCGGCGTAAAGCAGCACTTTGCTGTGTTTCGCTGCGTGAGTGAGGGTACCAGGAGGCCCAATCCTGGGGAAAAGGGGGCTTAAAGGTTGGCACTTGTGACTCTACTGGTGTCGCGGGTGTCCATGGGCGGCGGCAATCGCTTACCATCAGGTGATCCGTCTGCTCGTCTGCCACCTATGACATAAAAAAAACATAGGACTGCAATGGAAGATCAGAACTTCGATCTTTTCCACAATGTGTGGGTCCAATGAGCAGCACGGAGCGAACGCCCTTAGAGCTATAGTGCGCGTTCTCCACTGTTCTGGTGTGGCATTAGTAAGTATGATGGTCCTAAAACACATGTCAATCAATGGTTTCCACACAGTTATGAGCAAAGAGGTGGTTTCGGAATCGTATGCTGGGCAGTTCCAAAATCATTTTGAAGATACTCTCGGAACGCTATTATGGTCCGTCCCTGGAATACTGGGCAAAAGCGGTAAAGGGTGTCGCGTGCTGCAATGACAAGATTTGACATTATATATTTTATAATAATTAATTTCAATTTAATTTTCATTTTCAATTTGTATTCAATTGGCATGTAGTAGCTTGACATTTTTATGATAATTTTAATTTTACAACCAACTTTAATCTAACTTGACATTTCATTTTTATGTACAGTGGCAGACAGTTCAAGCTATACAAAACTGTCAAATTTCCTAAATCGATTTCGAACTCAATGTATAACAATATAAGGTTTATAATCGAATGAAGAAATTTGACAATTTTGTATAGCTTGATGTGTCCGCCACTGTACTGAATTTCTATTTATAATCCCCTATTAATTTAATTAACTTGACATTTATATAATTTATTACAATGTATGAATGTCAAATATTGTATTGCTATTATTGTATATGACCTGTAATTTGGTTGAAATAAATGATATTTAATTAAATTTAATTTTAAAAGTCACACCGCGCCTCTTCCACCGTCCTGTTGTGTTAATCCATCATACTTACATAGGACTGCAAAGGAAGATCAGAGCATCGATCTCTTCCAGCAAATGTATGGGTCCCTTGAGTAGCACGGAGCGGGCGCCCTGCGAGCCGCGGCGCGTGTCCCCTGCCGTCCTGGCGCGCCAGCGCATCAGTTCCAGTTCAAACAGCATCGTCTGCATGCAAACTACCTGGAAGAGGAAATTCAAACAAACATTCACGACTGTACATTTTTGGTCTAGCAAGGAAAATACTATTGGCCTGGGGTGCAATGGCAGGACTAATTTCAAGCATACCCCACAGCCAAATGGCAAAATGACTTTTTAATTTGTTATTATTCTGGAATAAGTCCACCTAATTATTTTAATTTAAAACATTTTATATATGTGTGTATTTCTGTCTGTAACCCACACGATGTTATGTTACCCAATAGTTAAGCTTAAAAAATGTATTTTTTATATTATTTTTCCCTATTTTTATCTCTGTAGTGTAAGGTCCTACAAATAGGTCTTACCACAGAGAACGTCGAAAGGTCTTACAACTTGAAATATTTGCATGCTACAATTTAATGGCTAAATAGGTTTAAGCAACATGTACCTAAATTTACAATATCTACATCTTATGTAACCACCCTATTTATTGGCAAATAAAGTATTTTGTAAAAAAAAAAATTATGGATTCGTCATGTCTGTCCTACGGATGGATTCCGTATACGACTATGGGGCATGAAGGGAAAATACTATGTAGTAAGCATTTTCTAAAGAAATATTCACTTTATTTTTAAAAGAAAAAAACTGCATTTATACATTTTTTGGATTATGCTTGAATTGCATGGGGATCGAACCGAGTGTAAGTGCGAGACCAACTCGTACTTTTAAATGTATGTCTTACCTTGTCCCATGTAAACGAAATCTTGGGTTTTCTCAAGCGTAGCACTTCTGATATTGGTTGTTTAGCAATCCGGTTGTAAGGTCCGCCCCAAGCTTCCACTAACTGAAAAACAATAAATACGCAGTAGGTGAATAGGTGGCCTTGAATATCTATACTAGTATTATAATATCTGTGTCTATACTGTACGCCGCGCTGATAGAGTGCCTGCCTAGTAGAATAATATTGATGAAGCAACTTTCATTCAACTTTTTATTTATAGATAGAGTCACTTTTCGAAAATTTACCGTGAGTCATATAAAAAGCTGCATAGTAAACGGACACTAATATACCTAATAGCTATTTATTTTTATAAGAGAAAAAGAGAGCAAGCAAATGAGCAAGCGAAATCACCGCCGCCCATTAGATAGCACGGCATACCTACTGAGGTTTCCAAACAGGCTTTTCAGCTTAAGCTAAGGTGACGGGTCGGGCACACTAGCGACGCCAATCAATTTAAATTTTTAGCTACTAGACCGGATCTATTTTAAACAATTTCGGGATTACAATCTCTTAGCAGACACCTATACTATTTATTTAATACTTATAGTTAACTGTTTGGTCTGCTTTTGCACTCGAATTTCGGATTACCGCCAAAAGTGGCCGCTTTTGGCGTGAATCAATTTTTCTAGTATAATATTTTACCAATATTTATGCATGGTTATTTAATAATTAGTATAAGTGTTTGCCGAGTTGTAGCCCCGAAATTGTTTAAAATAGATCCGGATTAGTAGCTAAAATTAAAACCAATTGGCGTCGCTAGTGTGCCAGACCCGTCACCTTAAATGGAGACTCCATCCACTAACTACTTAATTCATAACTTTGTTAACGAATTATTTTTTTTTACTATGGCCTACCTTAGCGATAGTAATCCCTATATATTTCTCATTATCATCATTTCTATGTCATTCCTAGTAAGTAGTTCAATAATGCCCTAAAAGGTTATTAAGGTTTTATTGTCTGAAATGACGGGATAAAACAAATAAAAAAACTCGATCACTAACTGGAAGGAAGTAAACAAGCCATCTACACACAATGATGGCTCTATTATTAGGTAGGTACCTAGTGCTGTTTACGAAGAAATGCTATGAATAGATAACTAAAATTTGTTTACCTTCATATCATTTTGAGGATAACATAGAGCGGGATAAAAGTATTTTTGTTTGGGAATGATATTCTTTGTGCTTGGCCATTTTTATTTAAATAAAAAACCTCTAAATGTTCTATGATAGTACTCAAGCAACATAGTTAATTTTTGTATTTTTTTCTGGTTACTCTAAAAAAGTTGTAAACATTATATATATACATCTTATGTACAATGCGGTAGTGTATATACCTACGATACCTACTGACGGTAATTGTCAAAAAAGGTCGTTAACAATATTTGCATACTTTTTTTTTATTCTAACAACATCTCATACGTTGACCTGATTCCGTACTAAGTAGCTTAAGCACTTGTGTTACAGATATCAGACAACAGAGGAACACAAATATATAATTAAATACATATATTACACCCAGACACCGAACAAACACAAGTATTCATCGCACGAATGTTTGTCCAGGGTGGGGATCGAACCCACGACCTTTGGCGTAAGAGGCAGGGTCACTACCAATTGCGCCATCCGGTCAGTCTAATACTTAGACACAAACTTTTTAACATGTCATAGGTTCAATGTAACTAGTAAAGAGGTTTGAGACCTGGAGCCAGGGGCACAGGTACTACACGTTTGTACCTTGTCGCCAGCCATGAGCACCTTCATCCGGCGGTCCAGCATCACGCCGAAGGGAAACAGCTGCAGCAGCAGCGACGCGGGCACCTGCGGCATCGGACACGACACAGACTTGCGCAGCATCAGCGACTGGACCTGGGGCCAGGGGTAAACAGGTTTCATGCTAACTTAAATTTTTATTCAATAATCAAGTCAAGTGACTGACTTTGGTATGAAAACCTTGATTTTTTATCTGATTTTCCAAAAGCCATAGGTACAAATAGGTACAAATGTTTTAAAGAATGGTTGGTAAAATACGTGATTAGACAGATGTTAATGTTTACCGATACACCCTGTATAGACTACCTACACTTTTGTGGCTATACCTATACGCTCAACGGGGGGTCGGCAGAACAACTCCAGGAGCTCTCCCGTGTGTGTGTATGCAGCTGTTAGCCGGGTAGCAATGGGCGATGCCGATTACTACCCGCCGTTGCCCAGGGACGCCAGGACCAGTAAGCAGCTTCAAACAGAGCAAAAATACTACCGAAAGGGCCACACGAGGAGGCCGCGTGAAATACTTACTTGCCTCAAGAATAGCTAGCTAGTAAACGTAAATGGTTTGTAGAATAGCTGACTCCATCCATATGCCATCTCCATCTCCATCCATATCCACGTTTTTTTATTATCTAGATACGTATATATACTATAAATTTACTTAATCAATGTTCAAAATCAAAAGGATTGCACCACCCTCCCCTCTTCTATCTAATGTCCTTTAAGGACTGAAGATTGTCTGGTAGAGATCGCTCCCAGCGATAAGACCGACTAAATTGTACATTGTTTATCTGTATACCTAGTTTTTAAGTTTTGTATGTTGTGCAATAAAGAGTATCTAGAGAGAGTGTCTATCTATCTAGGCCAGTTTAAAAAAAAGTAGGTTTTTCAGATGCTTTACTTTTTTTACTATTTCAACAAGCACGTCTATGAAAATTTGCTCGCTTACAATTTACATAAATGGCATTTGATATATGGATTCACTCACAATAAAGGGTATGTTTCTTTCAGCTTCCCTAACTTAATTAATTAATTAATTTTGGCATTAGTTTCTGTTTCCGGTGATTCCTTTAAAAATGAGTTCTGTTATGGTAAAAGAAATATGATGCATTTTGACCAACGTTAGGGTATTTATTTTGAATTAAATTGCGTAAAGAATACAACCTTTACATCTTTGTGTTATTTACTAGATTAATGTGAGCTGCAGTTGTGAAATAAGATTTCACGGCTTCTTCAAAGGCGAAGTGACCAGTTTTGTAATCATCATCATCATCATCATCATCAATCAGATATTAACACTGACAGCCGACTTGTAGCTCTTATATATGGAACCACCCGTACCTACCACGTGAACGACTGTCAAAGTGTTAAAATATTCATGGTGGTTGCAAACAATCATCATACGAAGTGAAGTGGTATCTGGGTAACTGGATATTCGAAACAAATTGACCGTGGCAGAGCCACGCTTCGGCATGAATGGGCCGGCTCGACCGGACCGATACCAGGGCCTCACAGAAAAAGGGCGTGATGCAGCACTGTGCTGTGTTTCGCTGTGTGAGTGAGGGTACCGGAGGCCCAATCCGGGGGAAAGGGGGAGTAAAGGTTGGCAGTGCACTTGTGACTCCACTGGTGTCTCGGGTGTCCATGGATTATGGACCATATCCTACCACGCTGGTCCAATGCGTGTTGGTGGTTTTAATATACACCGTGCCTTTTAACCGTCGTGCACCCTTATTGAGGGCATTATACTGATGACAACAAACATTTCCCACAAGGAACATAGGCTCTAATCTCAAAAAAAAATTGCCTTCCCATACAATTTGCACTAATCAGCTGATTAATCTTGACTGGGAAGGTGATTTTTATTTTTGAGATTAGACCATAAGTTTGTTGTCATCAGTATAATGCCCTCGATAAGAGTGAACCACGGTTAAAAAAGGACGGTGTATGTGCTTACCCTGTCTGAAATCTTTGTGCACGCCCCTGCTATATTCAATAAAACATAAAATTAAAGACAATAGCCGACGGGTGCTTGCAATTTTATAGTGTCCTAATATAGGCGTTGCAAATCGTTGTCCGCCCTAACCGTGAAAGAATTGCCCATTGATTTTTATAGGATGTATGTGATCCTTTGTAGACGCACGCACATATTACTACTTCCAATGTTATGGAATCAATGGAGGTAACAAATTTTTTAATTGATTTTTTTTATGTTAGGTGACAGACAAGCAGTCGAATCACCTGATGGTAAGCGATTGCCGCCGCCCATGGACACCCGCGACAGAATTCGATACTTACAGAACACTTCATCATCATCAGCCCATTTAAGTCCCCACTGCTGGGGCACGGGCCTCTCTCAATCACATGAGGGGTAATTGCCATACTCACCACGCTTGGCAGACGGGTTGGCGAGGGTTTTGATGTAAATGCAGAGTTTTCCTTCTCTGGGTGCTGATGATCATGCCAGCAGCTTTACCTTAGTCGCCTTTTACGACACCTCGGTAAGTGTGAGGATGGCCTATTCTACTCTGCCGGGACCACACGGCGCGGTCAGAACACAGAACACTTAACACTTATGAATGTCAAATAGGCACACATAATATTATTATCTACCGCTGTTTCAGAACGGCAATTTCTACTGAGAAGACACCAGTAAGAAACTCAGTAGTTACTCTTTTCGAATATTAATTATGTTCATTTGAGAAGAGAAAAAAAAATACAATTTTTGATAATTAATAGACTAGTGACTACTATGAATAACAACTAAGAAGACTAATCCATTAACACGTCCAAGAATCCTTATCATTTAAATAGATGTAATTGTCTTGTACATTATTGTAATTTTTCTTCATAAAAAGAGAGATTTTATGAGGCGTTTTAACCTATTTATTTGTTAAGTATTTACGAGTTCATCAAGCCATTAATAGTTATTATCTTTGAGGTACAAACTACTCGTCAGATGTTACTATACAGGGTGTATCTGTGAACATTTATATCCCTTAAACCACGTGTTTTACCAACCATTATGAACAACATTTGTTCTATGACTTTTGTAAACTCGCATGAAAAAATTTCAACTTTTCATACAAAGTCGGTCACGTGACTTGGTCATTTTGTATGGGGAATCGAAAATATTTTCGATGAATTTCGAAAAGTCGTTGAACAAACGTTGTTCAGAATGGTTGGTAGAACATGTGGTTAAAGGGATGTAAATGTTCACAAATACACCCTGTATAGTGTTAAATATTTTAGAACTGAGATCTGTTGTGGTTTTTCCAACCTTGTCCACCGGTAGCTATGAATAATTTAGTAACAGGGCACCTTTTATCGCTGCCCGAAATTTCTGAACATAAGTAATAGAATGTAAGGGCCTCCTTAATTTCGGTTAATTTACATGTAGGTACATTCACACGTACATACATTCATACATGAATAATACAATTTTTACCCTTTCGATGAAGGAGATTGATGAGCATTGTTATCAATTGTTTCGGTTTAGTGTCACACTATAATAGTTTCATGGTTCATCATCATCATCATGATGATGATGATAATAGCTTCATGGTTGCACCGGTAAATTTGTTGATATAATGTGTAAGGTGTTTGTTTTCATTTTCTGTGTCCAGTGTTGTACCATTTGTGTCAAAAGATTGTGTAGGTATGTATGTTTGTATTGTAAGTATGTAGAACCATCCCATCCAGTCCCCAAGTTGCTCCTCTGTTCTTCTTCTGTCCCTATTGGCTTCACCCTTACGGGTGTACCTATAAAGGAGGCGGAGAGGAACAGAGGCGCAACAATGTCTTAGGTTAGCCGCTAAAACCAGCGTCGGCGCTAGCTATATTTGGCCAGTGTCGACAAAAGCTGAGCGGTCACCTATTTGACACTTTCTTTTTTTTCATTTAAATTTTGTATCTGTGTTTGTTTTTGTTATTGTTCTGTTGTATTACCTATTACCTGTATGTTCTTTTAACTGATTGTGTCAAATAAAGATTTATTCATTCATTCATTTATACATTCCAGTATGCTACAGTCTTGGAATCATTGTTTTTCTTATGTAAATATTACAAATTTATTATCACCACCGAAAATATAGGAATTAGTTATATTTATGGAGGTATCTATGTATTTACTTAAATAACGCGTTTCCTCCATGCCCCATCAGTCTCCCGAAAAGAACCGTTATAGCAAACACCTGATGAGCGTCTCCCAAGGTGCTGTAATACCGAGAATATACACCGTTATATTTTTAACGTTTTAATCCCGAAAAACTCATAATAGGCAAATGAAGTCCATTTAGCATTTACCATACAAAATAGAATATCCACTCGGCAATGATGTATGAAACAGCTGATTTTTTTTCGCTTATTTTGTTGATCTAACATGCTGAATGGACTTTATTCATGATACCTATTATGTGGTACTCGAGATGTAAACGAAAAAAGTAACGTTTTATATTTCCATTTGAACCATGGGCTGATGGTGGTATTCCCCAATATCTCCTCGTATCTCGTAGATCGGTCGTGCACAAAGTCAACGAATAGCAAGAAGTGATGTCACTATGTGCGGAGATGATAGAATATGAATGAAATGGGTTACATACTTGATATCGAAAGTCGATGTAACTATTGTCTACGTATCGACAACAATGCATCAACGGGTCGCTACATCTACGGTACTTCATATTGAAAGACATGGAATGAATCGGTCGTTTTATCAGTGTCATGAAATCATAAGTCGTGGTGGGTAACAGCGAACTTCTTAGGGTGGATCAATAGTTAATGTTTTTCTATCCTCGGGCACGTTGATGTCTGATAAAGTTTGTGGTTCTTTCTTTCATCTTTGATTTGGCCCGCACCCTTTTAATGATTTGTTTCATTGCATTTTTGTTTGGTAATAAACTTCCACTTGTACCACGTAAAATATAGTTAGTAGTCATAAGGTCCGTAAAACCTTATTATTAGCTACTTGTTACATGGGGTATCGTAAAATAACCAGCCCGTTTATGTGTATAATTTATTTATGTATTTATTTCTCGCCTTAATTGTGTTATTAAATGTATAGACAATAGATACAGCAACATTCATTATTACGTACTTATCAATATGGAGTACCGTAGATGTAGCTACCCGTTGATGCATCGTTGTCGATATTTAGACAATAGTTACATCGACAATCGATATTAAGTATGTAACCCGAATGAAATGAGGACTCACGTAGTCGCTGTTATCGAACTCAAGCCGGAGCACGGCCACGTAGTAGTTGCCTTCCATGCTCTCCTTCACCACCGACACCTTCAGCTTCAGCGAGAATATGTCCTCCGCGATCTCGTACAGCTGACCTGCAGGACCAATAATTGTCATCATCATCCTCCTGCCCTGTGTCGCTGCGCAGTATGCCTGTGCCCTGTGGCTTAAGGCGTTTAGAATACTGCCAAGGAACTCCTGGCTTGTCGTAAGAGGCGACTAATAGGGCCTTCTGAGCTAGGCGAGCATAACCACTACTGGGGAGTGGCTTGCTCAGTATACGACTCCGTGAGGGACGATGTTACTGGTGTCCTGGTACGTCATACATCGAGCGCGATTAGCGGTGCGGTCCAGTCCCGGCTATGGGGTTACTGACCGTGATTGCTCTGAGATGGACACCCTAGGGGTTTTGGTTAGGGTTAGAGTCCCACACACCTTCTTGTTCCCTACATGAAGGCCATGATGGTTTCCCCTGAAAAAAAAAGTACCTATGTCTAATTTTTCCATACTTGCCTGTCACTGATTGTCGAAGCATCCACCCCATTTTCAATTATGTCATTCTTCACACAATCCATCTATCTCTATTTCGGGTGTCGTCTGTACCAATTATCCCGTTGATAATGTTATCTTGATTAACGCAGTGTTTCTTATTATACTTGTTGTTAGTGGTTCGACATGTGTTCTCTGATCTCTCAGTCAAGGCTCAAGGTCAAAGCTATTATAGGATGAAGCAAACATATAAAGTTACAATCGATATAGATCTCTGGTACTCGACATTGAATTCGAGTTAAAGGTTTGTATGAATGAATGTATGAAATACCTAAATTCGACATCAATGTCGAGTACACGAGAATTGCCCTCATCGGCTGGTATATCGAGTGGTGCCGAGCTACCCGGCGTCGGGGACTGGCGTGTGACTTGGGTCAGACTGAAGTGGCGATCTCTGTTGGAGGCCAAAACTCACCAGGATTGACAAGCCATTGGAGTTAGATTTTATTGGAACCCAAATGGTCGACTACGAAGAGATTTGATCTCCCGCAAACGCACCGTTTGTGGAAATGTTCTGCCTTCCGAGGTATGCTAAGGGACTACCGTATGAAGTCGTTCAGAAAAAGATGTGTGAAGGTTTTTAAAAAAAGGTTGAACCTTTTTTTAGCTCTAGATTTGCAGGCGTCCATTGGCTGGGGTAGTCGCCTACCATCGGGTGAGACGCATATCGTCGTTGCTCGTTGTGTAAAAAATGTAAGTAAGTACCCATGAGATAGTGCGTGAAACCGGTGCGGCCGCTGCTGTAGACCAGCTCCGCGCCGTGGCGGTGCGCGCGCGTCAGCTGCATGCTGGGCGAGCGCATGCGCGGGAACGTGAAGCGCATGCGCTGGTGGATGTTGTCCACTGACTGCAGGAATGTGCAGAAGTATCGCCCAGTCGCCCGGATCATTGTGTCGTACCTATAAAAGTTCCTCGTCATTTAAGCGTGTAATACACAGTTGGACCATGATCCAGGATTCGAGAAGTCTGATAATTACAAAGAAGCAACAGTCATCTGACCTTCGCAACCCTTAGACTGAGGAACCAGACCAACTTGGACACAAAGTGTTTACAAAATTATTTGGATTTTTGAGGTTGTCGGATGAGGGAGGGCTAGAAGACTAGAAAGTTTTGCAGAGCACTTGTGACTCCAATAGTATTGCCATCAGGTGATTCGTCTGCCACTTAAAAATGTATTATTATCATAGTTTATGAACAACCAGGTTATCTAAATAAAGCCAAAGCAATATGCTACTTATTGCACAAGCACCAAGTGGTACATATCATCATCAGCCCATTTAAGTCCCCACTGCTGGGGCACGGGCCTCCCTCAATCACATGAGGGGTAATTGCCATACTCACCACGCTTGGCAGACGGGTTGGCGAGGGTTTTGATATAAATGCAGAGTTTTCCTTCTCTGGGTGCTGATGATCATGCCAGCAGCTTTACCTTAGTCGCCTTTTACGACACCTCGGTAAGATGTGAGGATGGCCTATTCTACTCTGCCGGGACCACACGGCGCGGTCAGAACACAGAACACTTAACACTTATGAATGTCAAATAGGCACACATAATATTATTATCTACCGCTGTTTCAGAACGGCAATTTCTACTGAGAGAGACACCAGTAAAGAAACTCAGTAGTTACTCTTTTCGAATATTAATTATGTTCATTTGAGAAGAGAAAAAAAATACCACATTTTTGATAATTAATAGACTAGTGACTACTATGAATAACAACTAAGAAGACTAATCCATTAACACGTCCAAGAATCCTTATCATTTAAATAGATGTAATTGTCTTGTACATTATTGTAATTTTTCTTCATAAAAAGAGAGATTTTATGAGGCGTTTTCACCTATTTAGTTGTTAAGTATTTACGAGTTCATCAAGCCATTAATAGTTATTATCTTTGAGGTACAAACTACTCGTCAGATGTTACTATACAGGGTGTATCTGTGAACATTATATCCCTTAAACCACGTGTTTTACCAACCATTATGAACAACATTTGTTCTATGACTTTTGTAAACTCGCATGAAAAAATTTCAACTTTTCATACAAAGTCGGTCACGTGACTTGGTCATTTTGTATGGGAATCGAAAATATTTTCGATGATTTCGAAAAGTCGTTGAACAAACGTTGTTCAGAATGGTTGGTAGAACATGTGGTTAAAGGGATGTAAATGTTCACAAATACACCCTGTATAGTGTTAAATATTTTAGAACTGAGATCTGTTGTGGTTTTTCCAACCTTGTCCACCGGTAGCTATGAATAATTTAGTAACAGGGCACCTTTTATCGCTGCCCGAAATTTCTGAACATAAGTAATAGAATGTAAGGGCCTCCTTAATTTCGGTTAATTTACATGTAGGTACATTCACACGTACATACATTCATACATGAATAATACAATTTTTACCCTTTCGATGAAGGAGATTGATGAGCATTGTTATCAATTGTTTCGGTTTAGTGTCACACTATAATAGTTTCATGGTTCATCATCATCATCATGATGATGATGATAATAGCTTCATGGTTGCACCGGTAAATTTGTTGATATAATGTGTAAGGTGTTTGTTTTCATTTTCTGTGTCCAGTGTTGTACCATTTGTGTCAAAAGATTGTGTAGGTATGTATGTTTGTATTGTAAGTATGTAGAACCATCCCATCCAGTCCCCAAGTTGCTCCTCTGTTCTTCTTCTGTCCCTATTGGCTTCACCCTTACGGGTGTACCTATAAAGGAGGCGGAGAGGAACAGAGGCGCAACAATGTCTTAGGTTAGCCGCTAAAACCAGCGTCGGCGCTAGCTATATTTGGCCAGTGTCGACAAAAGCTGAGCGGTCACCTATTTGACACTTTCTTTTTTTTCATTTAAATTTTGTATCTGTGTTTGTTTTTGTTATTGTTCTGTTGTATTACCTATTACCTGTATGTTCTTTTAACTGATTGTGTCAAATAAAGATTTATTCATTCATTCATTTATACATTCCAGTATGCTACAGTCTTGGAATCATTGTTTTTCTTATGTAAATATTACAAATTTATTATCACCACCGAAAATATAGGAATTAGTTATATTTATGGAGGTATCTATGTATTTACTTAAATAACGCGTTTCCTCCATGCCCCATCAGTCTCCCGAAAAGAACCGTTATAGCAAACACCTGATGAGCGTCTCCCAAGGTGCTGTAATACCGAGAATATATACCGTTATTTTTTTAACGTTTTAATCCCGAAAAACTCATAATAGGCAAATGAAGTCCATTTAGCATTTACCATACAAAATAGAATATCCACTCGGCAATGATGTATGAAACAGATGATTTTTTTTCGCTTATTTTGTTGATCTAACATGCTGAATGGACTTTATTCATGATACCTATTATGTGGTACTCGAGATGTAAACGAAAAAAGTAACGTTTTATATTTCCATTTGAACCATGGGCTGATGGTGGTATTCCCCAATATCTCCTCGTATCTCGTAGATCGGTCGTGCACAAAGTCAACGAACACAATAGCAAGAAGTGATGTCACTATGTGCGGAGACGATAGAATATGAATGAAATGGGTTACATACTTGATATCGAAAGTCGATGTAACTATTGTCTACGTATCGACAACAATGCATCAACGGGTCGCTACATCTACGGTACTTCATATTGAAAGACATGGAATGAATCGGTCGTTTTATCAGTGTCATGAAATCATAAGTCGTGGTGGGTAACAGCGAACTTCTTAGGGTGGATCAATAGTTAATGTTTTTCTATCCTCGGGCACGTTGATGTCTGATAAAGTTTGTGGTTCTTTCTTTCATCTTTGATTTGGCCCGCACCCTTTTAATGATTTGTTTCATTGCATTTTTGTTTGGTAATAAACTTCCACTTGTACCACGTAAAATATAGTTAGTAGTCATAAGGTCCGTAAAACCTTATTATTAGCTACTTGTTACATGGGGTATCGTAAAATAACCAGCCCGTTTATGTGTATAATTTATTTATGTATTTATTTCTCGCCTTAATTGTGTTATTAAATGTATAGACAATAGATACAGCAACATTCATTATTACGTACTTATCAATATGGAGTACCGTAGATGTAGCGACCCATTGATGCATTGTTGTCGATATTTAGACAATAGTTACATCGACAATCGATATTAAGTATGTAACCCGAATGAAATGAGGACTCACGTAGTCGCTGTTATCGAACTCAAGCCGGAGCACGGCCACGTAGTAGTTGCCTTCCATGCTCTCCTTCACCACCGACACCTTCAGCTTCAGCGAGAATATGTCCTCCGCGATCTCGTACAGCTGACCTGCAGGACCAATAATTGTCATCATCATCCTCCTGCCCTGTGTCGCTGCGCAGTATGCCTGTGCCCTGTGGCTAAAGGCGTTTAGAATACTGCCAAGGAATTCCCGGCTTGTCGTAAGAGGCGACTAATAGGGCCTTCTGAGTAGGCGAGCATAACCACTACTGGGGAGTGGCTTGCTCAGTATACGACTCCGTGGGGGACGATGTTATTGGTGTCCTGGTACGTCATACATCGAGCGCGATTAGCGGTACGGTCCAGTCCCGGCTATGGGGTTACCGACCGTGATTGCTCTGAGATGAACATCCCTAGGGGTTTTGGTTAGGGTTAGAGTCCCACACACCATCTTGTTCCCTACATGAAGGCCATGATGATTTCCCCTGAAAAAAAAAGTACCTATGTCTCCTTTTTCCATACTTTGCCTGTCACTGGTTGTCGAAGCATCCACCCCATTTTCAGTTATGCCAATCTTCACACAATCCACCTATCTCTATTTCGGGTGTCGTCTGTACCAATTATCCCGTTCATAATGTTATCTTGATTAACGCAGTATTACCTACTTATTGTACGTGTAGTGGTTTGACATGTGTTCTCTCACTCAAGGCTCAAGGTCAAAGCTATTATAGAATGACCCAAAAATAGGAGTAACAATCGATTTCAGAGTTATTACAGACCATTCGATACCTATACTTATGGAATTTGCTATATTACATTTTCCCAGAACATTTCTATCAGTACCGGATAAAAATGGAAAGAAGATAGCGGCTGACGGGGGGATGTCGACCTGTGGACCTATTCTTGAGTACTCGACATTGAATTAAAGTTAGAGATTTGTATGGATGAAAGTATGAAATACCTAAATTCTGTGGCGTCTTCAATGGCGAGTGCAAGAGAATTGCCCTCATCGGCTGGCAATATCGAGTGATGTGGTGGTAGCTCGGCGTCAGGGACTGGGGTGTGAGTGTGACCCAGACACTGAGGTGACGATCTCTGTGGAGGCCAAAACTCACCAGGGTTGATAAGCCATTGGAGTTAGATTTTATTGTAACCCAAATGGTCGACTACGAAGAGATTTAATCTCCCACAGGCGCTCCGGTTGTGGAATGAGCTGCCTTCCGAGGTTTTCCAAGGGACTACCTACCAAGGAAGTGTTTAGGTTTTTAGAGGGTTTGAGACCTCTACAGTTGCAGGCGTCCATTAGCTGCGGTAGCCGCATATTCGTCGTTGCTCGTTGTGTAAAAAAATGTAAGTAAGTACCCATGAGATAGTGCGTGAAACCGGTGCGGCCGCTGCTGTAGACCAGCTCCGCGCCGTGGCGGTGCGCGCGCGTCAGCTGCATGCTGGGCGAGCGCATGCGCGGGAACGTGAAGCGCATGCGCTGGTGGATGTTGTCCACTGACTGCAGGAATGTGCAGAAGTATCGCCCAGTCGCCCGGATCATTGTGTCGTACCTATAAAAGTTCCTCGTCATTTAAGCGTGTAATACACAGTTACCTACGTCCAAACCTGTCGCTTCGGAGCCGGTACGCTGGGACCATGATCCAGGATTCGAGAAGTCTGATAATTACAAAGAAGCAACAGTCCTTGACCTTCGCAACCCTTACACTGGGGAACCAGACCAACTCGGACACATCGTATTTACAAAAGTATTTGGATTTTTGAGGTTGTCAAATGCCCAATTGGGGGAGGCCTAGAGGAGTAGTAAGTTTTGCAGGGCACTTGTGACTCCAATGGTATTACCATCAGGTGATCCGTCTGCCACATAAAAATGTATTATTATCATGGACAACCAGGTTATCTAAATAAAGCCAAAGCAATATGCTACTTATTGCACAAGCACCAAGTGGTACATATCAACATCAGCCCATTTAAGTCCCCACTGCTAGGGCACGGGCCTCCCTCAATCACATGAGGGGTAATTGCCACACTCACCACGCTTGGCAGACGGGTTGGCGAGGGTTTTGATATAAATGCAGAGTTTTCCTTCTCTGGGTGCTGATGATCATGCCAGCAGCTTTACCTTAGTCGCCTTTTACGACACCTCGGTAAGAGTGAGGGTGGCCTATTCTACTCTGCCGGGGACCGCATGGCGGACTGGTACATATATGGTGGGATTAAAACTCATCTACACGTTACACTTAACCTTTAGGTACCATGAAGCGAAGGACCACCGCGGAACAATTTAACTTTATAGTTTCCTTTGTTTGCCACATAGAAGCAATATATTACTAAGGCACTGAAGGTCCATCAACATCCAATTCATTTCGAAGAATAACAATGATTAATCATAAAAACGATCTGAAATCCCTTTTACTTATTTGATTGAAATGGGCAGCGCCAAGAAAAGCCAATATAAAATTAATTTTCGTAGAAGTCACTTCAAATTTAATTTTGTAAGTCCTTTGTAAAAATTATTACCCCGGATCTTTCTAGTTATATCCTTGATTGCTATAACAAACGACCGAGGCGACATTTTATTAGGTACAGTCAGCACCATGCAATCAATATTGCGACCAATCAATAAAAAAATCTACAGGGTTCATGATATGAAATGCTTGCAACCATTTTAATTTGAGATTTTAACGATCTTTGATTTATCTGAATAAGATTATCGAAATAGCAGAATATCTATTCAAATATTGAAATAGTCAAGTAAAATATTAAGGCGGGACAAAGTGCTCCGGGACACTAGTCGAGATAATAAATGCTAATGTTAAAACAATGTGCTCGCTATACATTTTAATTGCATGAAAAAGTTTCTCGCAGATTTTCCAGAAGTTATGGGTACTTCATCGTTTGCAGGCTTAAAGTTAAGAATTTAATTTTAGCTGGAGAGAAAAAAGGTTATTTATAGGTAGTATTAAGCAGGAAGGTTGTGTATTCTATTATTGGAAATGATCGAAAAGAAGAGCGGTCCCTATCCCATAAATCGGCTGTCACTCAAATGCCTCTCTCATGAGTGACGACCGAAGCTGATTTATGGAAACGGATATGAGATTTTATTGAAGGTACCTACATACTTACAACATTATTCGTTTATTTCAAAATGTATATTTTAGAGTAGATCTAGAGTACCCACTTTAAGGTGTGTAGAAAGTCACTAATACACACCTCAGTTTTGTCTAGGGATATTGCAAAAAATACCGTTTTGACATTCTGATTATAAATATATAAATAGGTTTAACTTAAAAATATAATATTATTTTTTTCACCATTACAATGATATATTATCCTCTAATAATAAAATTGGTACTTATATAGGAGAACGTCTTATTCCTACGGGAAAATATCATATACTCCAAGCGGGCCACGCTGTTAAGGAATAAGTTTAGGGGCCTAAAACTTAAATAAAAAAAATCAGCTAATTATTGTTATGCCATCGAGATATTGTAATAATTCAATTTAGTTTATGACGTCATTTACACAACTCCAATTCAGACTGCAGCCTCAAATTCCGAACGCAACTCGCAGGCTGCAAAATTTAACAATTAAGTGCAGTCGTAGTCGACAGATGCAGTTAGAATTAGAAACATAACTTGTAGTACTTATCTGTGGTGGCAAAAAATAGACGACGAAGTTAAAATTAATTAACTAACCCGTAATTGCTGAAGAACTTAACGAAGCATCTGCCAAAAAAGTGCATCACTTTCTCTGGGGTGCCGAACCTCTCTCTCATGGAGCTCAACTTCTCCTCACTAATGAGGCTAATGCTGTTAAGCCTCTGGCGAGGGGCCCCTGACCCCCTGCGTCTGTATACATCCAAAGCCACTGTGCAGCTGGTCTTCCGTTTCGACGGCTTCACCATGGAGCTCCTCTTACTGCACTCGGAATCTGGCGAAGTAGCCCCTGACGCTGTCGATGGGGACGAATCATCTGGGCTTTTCGTCTTTGCTTCTACTTCTACTACTTTATCCTTCTCACAAGTCTTCTCAACTTCGCTAAATTCTGCTTCCCCAGATTCTATTTCTCTCAGGCTAAGGTCTTCAAGAGTGATAGCTAAACTTCTTCTTTTAAAATTGATGCCGTTAATATGCCTCTCTTTGCCTTCGTTGATTCGATCAGAGGATTTAGCGATGCTGTGTGCGATTTCTTCTGAGGAGTTGTAGGCGTCTATTTCTTTCTTGGTGGCAGCTGTGAGTGCGTTGGTAGCAGTGAAGGGGCACCGGTAGGCGTTGGCACGGCCGTCTGTGTGCACCGAGGCACTTCGCCAGGAGGGCTTGGTTTTGAAGGACTGCTTCCGAGGAGCAGGGCTCCCGGGAGTCGATGTGGTCGGACTTTTCGGGATCTTTGGTGATAAATCGAGCTAAAGCGCTTGCGAGCCGAAGCATGAGCGCGTCGGGGTATTGCTGTAAAATTAATACAATTTATTCATCATCATTATCGGTAGTCATAGGTAATACGTATTATAATATCTGTGACCAGACATACATAATTAGAAATTACGGGTAGGTTGTTACTTTTATTAAATAATAATTATTTTTTCTTATTTCTCTATATTCATATTTTTATTATAATTATTCAAATATTATAAAAATGTATAGATCTCTGAAAATTTTCTTGTCATAATTAATGGAATGTATCAAAATCCCTCTTATTACGATAGACGATCTAAGAAAAGTTCCAGAACTAAACTAGTTCAAGCCCCATACATATTAAAAATGTAATATGGGTGTAATAAGGTGATATATGTTGATTTATGATATGTAGCGTGAATCTAATTATTTTTACTTACCTGTGTAGCGCTGAACACCGTGCACCTCGCTCCCCCCGCCTCGCGAAGGATCGTCTCCCATATTTCTTCGCCGCATTCTTGCTGGGGAAAAATATTTGGGACATTATTTGCAGGATTTTCACGCTTACTTCAAGGGCCTAGTAATTATACTTTATAATACGATTTACAGATACAAAAGTTGCAGCAGAGAAGATCCTTGTTAAAATGCCATTTTATTCTGGCTTGCACTGCCTATTTTTCCTCTACCCCGAGGTAATCTAGGAGAGATTACCGATAAGACCGCATATATTGTACTAGTACAATGCATCTATTGATGCATTGTACTAGTATAATACTATGCTAGCATAATACTATAGTTTTAGAAGCTTTGTGAGTAAGGAGGACATATCTATCTAACCGAGGATCCGAGATAATAGACCTGAGTACATCAGATAGGGGATATTTTTGAAGTAACTGAAGGATATTATTGTTGGAAAATAGCAATATCCTCATGGAATGAATCGACTTGTACGAACGTATGCAACACGTTTATATTTAACAAAATCGTAGTGTCTTTAATAGAAACCCTTCTATCCTATTTAATACAAGAAATCTTAGCTACTGAATTTCTAGCAGGATCTACTCAGTACATCATCATTCTGTATCAACGATAGATTAGGTACTGGTGTCTCATCGGAATATGAGACACAGAGACAGAGAGGAATAGGGATTCCTTGCCCTCATATACATCTATTGCACTCCCTAGTGCACTTGTGCGCTAGGGAGTGCGCACACACTTGAACACTATAATATATATTGCGTGAGTGGCTGATCGTTGAAATTGGCCTTAGCCGAAATCGGCTGGAGGATATTACTATTTTATTAGGGTTCTGTAAAGCCCTTCTTTATATTCGGAGGTAACTACACTTTTTCAAAATGAACTAAAAAAAATCATCGGTTTTCAAGAAAATAATGGTTTTCTAGGTATTTTAGGTACATAGGGCATCCTGGCCGTTAAAATTTGGGTAACGCGTCCGAAACTTTCGATTTTTCCTTATTTTTGCTGGTCAGTATTGTGCCTACTAAAACTGGCCGCATCCACCAGAGACATCGAACAAATGTCTTACGATAAAATAATTTGATCAGCCGCAAGGTCCTCATGTGTTTCGCAACTGGCGACGTGACGCTCCAAAATTCGGCCCTATTGTTTCGATAATAGCTCATAACATTTGTTCGCGGCTTGCAATATCATCTATCATACGTCTGGGTCGTCTGCTTCTGTCAATGCCGATTTGATGATGAAATATAGTCAATAGATATAGGTTACCTTACATATTATGTCATTTATTATTACGAAATAACTGTTCTTTTCAATCTTTTATAATATTTTTTTCAATGCAAAGGCGTCACCCAAGGTCCAGCCTGAAAATCAGCGCTGCAGCTACTGTGTGTGGCAGTTGCAGCATATGCTGAGGCTGAGCCTTGTTGGCCGCAACTCTTTGTCTCTGTACCTTGTTTTCTCTGTTTTGTTCTATGTGTAATGTGTTGTGGTCAATAAATTGTTTCTTATCTTATCTTATCTTATCTTTTGAACAAACATGGAGTACGCTTAGACCATGCTCAAGGATTTGGGGTTGAATCACGATTGCATGATCAGATCAGTATCTCTAACAATTAGTTCTTGTGTGTGTTAGACTGTGGTTCCGCACAGTGGAGAAATTATGTAAAATGTGAAAGTTTCCTTATGATGTTTTCATCATAAGAAATCCTGCGCGTTTCATATTACAGCGCCGAGCGAGTAGAAATACGCTCATAGAGTTAAAATCCAGAGCATGCATGTTTGAATTTAAACTTACGACCCCCTGTTCCGGTTCTTTTCCACTAAGCTACCATCGCTGAAGATACCTTATCTTTTAAATATTGGTAAATAAGTTGTTTTACCACCCCTCGGCATGAAAGGGCCGGCTCGAGTGATACCACGGACTCACAGAAAACCGGCGTGAAGCAGCACTGTGCTGTGTTTTGCTGCGAGGGGGGAAATGTTTTGTGTCCTTAATAAAATAAAATAAATAAAAATGAAAGGGGTATTTAAAGGTTGGCAGCGCACTTGTGACTCCACTGGTGACGCGGGTGCCTATGGGCGGCGGCAATCGCTTACCATCAGGCGATCCGTCGACTCGTCTGCCATCTATCCCTTAAAAAACCTACTTTGAGACAGAGAAATACGATAGTGAAATAAGGCCAAAGCACATCGTCATGTTCCCTCAAGCCAAACACTTTCGTAACATTCTTACGGTGAACCTCTAACTCGCGAAATAATTAGTATCTTTCGAAGTCCCCGCGTCCCTCGACGCGTAATTAAAAGCTTACGAACTTTGCCAAAACCAACTAACTCGCACTCATTAATTTTATACATAACATAAAATAGAACGACTAGGTGCCTAATACATAACTAGTCAACTTCTAGTCATTTATTACCAAAGTCCTCTTAATGGGTAGATGATCCTTTATCAAGTTAGATCAACAAAATAATCTGGCCTGTTCCACGTATTAATGCAGAGAGGGCTACCCATTTTTATGGAATAAAATCTTACTCGCTAATGGGAGTTTATTCATGGTTAAGTAAGATAACGGTCTTAAATATCGATCATCGATAAAAACAGTTTGTGAGCTGACCACTGAATGAAATTGCATTAAAAATAATGGAGCATTAACAATAAGTAGTGATTGATTGTGAGTGATTTGTATTAAATAAATAAATATTTCACAACATCACATACATTGATCTGACTCCGAGATAGGTAGCTCAAGCACCTGTGTTACGGATATCAGAATCAACAGTGGCATTACAAATATATACACATAATACTTTTCTTTTGTAAATACATACTTATAATACATAGATAACACCCAGACCAATACAAACAGATATGTTCATGCACACAAATGTTTGTACTGTGCGGGGATCGAACCCGCAACCCTTGCACCAGAGGCAGCGTTCACTACCACTGTTCCAAACGGGTCGTCAAATTGGTGTATTGTATTGATTTAATTTATTTTATTGGAATGTATATGTTATTCATGTATGGAACTTTGTTTTCTGAAATATATGATTATTATTATTAGGTAATAATAGTTACTTTACAATTTAAAAAAAGTTAGTTATGGAAAATACAGTTGTATTTTCCATCTAAGAAAATCGCCATACAAAACGGCATTTTCATATGTGAATACCTAATATTATAATTGTCAACTGTAATGTAAGCCTTATTATAAATAAATAAATGCATTAATAGTTTTTTAGATTTTTGCGTTGCATTATAACTATAATTAATCTAGACGGGAATTAACACGATATCTATTATGTGATACAACATTGTGTACTCACATTATTTTACTCGACGTTTCGGCTACGTTACAGCAGCCGTGGTCACGAGCAGAATGACCGCTCAATACAACGTTGTATCACATAATAAATATCGTGTTAATTTCCGTCTTGATTAATTATATAAATAAATGCATTGCTAAAAAAAACTTTGCATTGAAAAATTCTTCATCCCTGAGCGAAATATTTATCCTCAACTCGGGAAAACATAATTTAGTGTGCGGTCAAAACTGTGGCCATAGCAACCGAACATAAAACTATTCTGTTGTTTCAAGAGTTCTAAAACTAATAGTTGAAATAGATAATATTTGTTTTGGAGGTTCAGCGGGGTAGCTAGTCAAACTCCAATAATACCATCATTTAGCGTTTTATTCCCGTTTGCATTTATAGCCATCACTTTGGAACCCGGCCTACGGTTGGTGGACCAAGATCCAGGAATTGGGGGTCTGCTATTAGGTACAAGGAAGCGACTGCCATCTCACCTTCGTAATCCTGATACCAGATAAGCACCCGGGAACCAGATAAGCTTAATCATAGTTAGGTATAGGTACGTTTTAGAGACTGTCCAAAACGTGCAGGTTTCCTCACGATGTTTTCCCTCACCGACGAGTTATCGGTATAAATATGAACATAGACATGAAAATTCAGAGGTGCATGTTCGGATGTGAACCTAAGACCTCCCGCTAAGCGGGCGTACAATCTTATCCACTGAGTTACCATCGCGCATAAGTAGGGAACCCTAAAACAATATTATAAGTATCAAAAACATATGCAGTTTTTCCGACTACGGCGAAGCAAAAGGAGGGTTATGATTTTGACCTGTATGTATGTATGGTTGTTCATCTGTTCCCTCATAACTTCTAAACTATTATGAGGTGTCGTTAGAAGCGTTGATTGGTTTTTGGTTATAGGAGACTTGACGTCACGTAAATTGACTACAGCGCCCTCTAGGGGAGTTAGAGGAAGTAACTAAAAAAAATGTTGGCCTGACACGGTACCGTGTGGGGTATCAAATGAAATAGCTTTTTTAGCACATTTCAAATATGTAATTTTATTCACATAACCAAAAATATGTTAAACAAAAATAAAGTTTAAATACTAAAACCCGACTATCAAAAAAACACCTAACACCAAACACCTGGTGTACCTAATATGTATATTATTTATTATTGACATCAAAATCAACTATTCAACAACTAGGTAGATATTCAGTATGTTTTATTTACGTCATTTGGCGTATCGATAAGACAAAGGTTCGATTCCTTGATCAGTACCATTATCACGATTTAGTAAAGTGTTTTTTTAGAGATTATTTCGGAATTCCTTAAGCAGAATAAATATATATAAGTGATAACATTTAACTGAGTAGTCATATGACAAAAAAAACTTACCACTATAAAATGCTGAACGCTTTCCAGCAGCCACCCGTACATAATGACGCTCAGTTTTCAAGGGTTTAATCGTAGAAAAATCTATATTAATGAGAAAACTTCTCTTTACAAAGTTTCAATCGTGCTTTAAAAACTTCTGAGTGCGAAAGGTTCTTGAGAATAATTCCTGATAACGAAGGGACCGCCACAATAATAATAATTCTCATAACATCTCATACGTTGACCTGACTCCGTACTAAGTAGCTTAAGCACTTGTGTTACGGATATCAGGCAACAGAGGAACACAAATATATACTTAAATACATACATTACACCCAGACTCTGAACAAACACAAGTGTTCATCGCACGAGTGTTTGTCCAGGGTGGGGATCGAACCCACGACCTTTGGCGTAAGAGGCAGGGTCACTACCAATTGCGCCATCCGGTCAGTCAATCTTTATCTTTTATTCTATCATACTTTTCCGATACTCACTTCTTCGAACCACTACTTTTTCATATTTTAGCCTCGAGAAAGACGTAAACCAGGAGAGCGTCCATGGCGATTAATTTTATACAGACTCAAAAATATTTCTGTGGGAAATTATAAATATTTATTTTCGCAAAAAGTAGTATATATTCGTAGTAGTCGATGAAGTGTCGAAAGGAAATGGGTAGTTTTATTCTAATAAGTAACACGAAGAGTGCCTGTAGGTATCGACACAAATACAATGAAAAAAGCCGATAAAGAAAAAAATATATAAAGCGTAAAGAAAATTTTCTATAAAATTATTAATAAGTAGGAACTTCATAATTGTATTTTTATTCCAAACTATGATCTGTCTAAAGCTTATACACGATTTTTCTGGCAAAATATCCAATATTTTGTAAAAACTTGTTTTATTTTTTATTTTACAATTTTTTTATACTTTTGAATATTTACTTTATAATTAAGGCCTATTTTTCACTTTCACTTTGTATTAAATTAATATTAGAGACCTCTAAGGTATGAACCACCGCGACCTCCGGACGTAGAGTTCGCGAGGCTTTCGCGCCACTACTGCCGGATAAGGGCTGAACTGTGGCTCTACTTAGTATGCTGGCTAAGTCGCCTTAACTGGACTCCAAATTGGTAGAGCAATTAAAAGTAAATGGGTAGATACTCTTCTCTACTGAGATTTAGTAGAGATAAACTTAGGTAGAAATACAAAGATATTCGTATACAAAGGTGTGTTCTATCTAGAGATATGTATAAATAACCTACTCTTTTTTATTCAAATCATGTTTTTCAATTATGCAATGCAACAAGTCTGACGAAGTTATTTTTGAAAGTGTTTCATCAAATATTGATTTTATATTTTATATGGGATTCGTGGCAGACGAGGATACAGATCACCTTATGGTAAGCGATTGGCGCCGTCCAAGGACACCACAACACCTGCAGTGGAGTCACAAGTGCGCTTCCTCTTGGCATTTATCTATACATTTGTAGTACCTACCTACTACGCCAATCATGCTGTTATAGTTAACGCAAGGACTTGCGACAAGGACAGTCGGTAAATTGCCATTTACTTGTTAATTAAGGTGACGGGTAGGGCACACTAACGACGCCAAACGATTTTAATTTTTAGCTACTAAACCGGATCCATTTTAAACTATTTCGGGGTTACAACCTCTCGGCAAACACTTATACTATTATTATTATAATAACCATACACAAATGTTGGGTCCGTTTTTTATATGCGAAAAATTGATTCACGCTAAAACTGGCCGCTTTTGGCGGTAATCAATTTTTCGCGTACGTGTTGGACCCAACATTTGTGCATGGTTATTTAATAAATAGTGTAAGTGTTTGCCGAGAGGTTGTAACCCCGAAATTGTTTCAAATAGGTCTACCCGTCGCCTTAAGTTGTAAATATGATATCGCCTGCTACGGATCTTTTGCTGGAGTTTAACAGTAACTTCCGTTTAAACTTACTGACCATTTTGAACAACTGTTACTGTCATATATGTATATTTATTAATTTTATAAAAGTACTCTACCGTTTGCCACGAGAACTAGCGTTGACTAATACATCATATTTCGGGTAAAATAAGTAGCTATGTCGCACTGTACCGATCAGGAGCCCCATTCTCGTGCTCGTGATATTTTGAAAACATGGTGGATATCACCTGAAAACCATACAAAAAAACTGTTTTAGTGATAAATGTCGTATGAAAATAAATGTCTTGAGCACGTGAATTGGGGTCCAGGAGCCCAATTCTCGTGACATGCTGTTTTATCGTCATACGATATATATCATTAAAGCACAGTTTTTTTTTGTATAGTTTACATGCGACATCCGCCATGTTTTTTAGGGTTCCGTAGCCAAAATGGCAAAAACGGAACCCTTATAGTTTCGTCATGTCCGTCTGTCCGTCTGTCCGTCTGTCACAGCCGATTTACTCGGAAACTATAAGTACTACAGTGATGAAATTTGATGGGAATATGTGTTGTATGAACCGCTACAAAAATATGACACTAAATAGTAAAAAAAAGAATTGGGGGTGGGGCCCCCCATACATGTAACTGAGGGATGAAATTTTTTTTTTCGATGTACATACCCGTGTGGGGTATCAATGGAAAGGTCTTTTAAAATGATATAAAGTTTTCTAAAAAACATTTTTCTTAAAGTGAACGGTTTTTGAGATATCAGCTCTCAAAGTCGTAAAAAGTATGTCCCCCCCCCCTCTATTTTTATAACTACGGGGTATAAAATTCTAAAAAAAATAGAGGTGATGCATGCTAATTAACTCTTTCAACGATTTTTGGTTTGACCAAAGTATCTCTTATAGTTTTTGAGATAGGTTGATTTAACTGTAATTTTGGACTTTGCTGCTACGGAACCCTTTGTGCGCGAGCCCGACTCGCACTTGGCCGGTTTTTATATTAAGTATCAAGTGCTTTGTTTATGTTAAAGTGCAGAGAATATTTATTTAAGCATTTTCAAAATTCGTTACAAACCACAATCGTTTTTCGTGTAGGTAAATTCTCATTAAGTAAATTGAGGTTCCGAAATTTTGAACGCCATGTTGGTTTAAGTACCGTAATTAAATGTGGGAGAGCCACGCTTAGGCATGAATGGGCCGGCTCGACCGGAGTGATACCACTGCCTCACAGAAGACCGGCGTGAAGCAGCGCCTGCGCTGTGTTTCGCCGTGTGAGTGAGGCTACCGGAGGCCCAATGGGGGAAGGGGAAAAGGTTGGCAAGGCACTTGTGACTCCACTGGTGTTGCGGGTGTCTATGGGCGGCAGAATTGCTTACCATCAGGTGATCCGTCTGCTCGTCTGCCACCACTCATATAAAAAAATAAAAAAAAGTACAGGGCCGTGGTCTCGGGGTCCTGTGTTCGATTCCCGGTTCGAGCGAAAAGTATGTTATATATGTTAACATAGTTCGGGTTTGTGATCACTAATTCGCATTAGGCAAGCGTGGTGATTACGCCTAATCCTATCATAGTAGTGATAACTTAATTTCTATAATGGAGGCATTTGCCCTGCAGTGGGACAATTTACAGGCCGATTCTTTACTAAATTGGTTGCTAAGCATGACCGACGATAACGTACATTTTTATCTTTCAAACAACTGTCGAGTGTTTGGTCTCATTTGCTAAGTGATTTCATTAAAAGTCGACGAACTCTTGTATATGAATCTCAATAATAAAAATAGTTTTCGCAATGGGCACAATTGATGATACTATTTAAATAGGCAAGACGTAGTGTGCAGGGCTGTCAATTGTTCAAATATTAGAGACGGGTGGTCCATACTATTATTACCTTTTCTATGTGATAGTGGAGACGAGCAGACGGATCACCTGATGGTAAGTTATCCCATGGACACACACCAGTAGTCACAAGTGCGATTCCAACCTTTAATCCCCCTTCCCTCGAGATTAGGCCCTCGGTACCTTCACTCACATGGCGTAGGCACAGCTTCATGCCAGATTTCTGTGATACCGTTTTATCAAATCGGTCGGCCGTGGCTCGCCCACGATTAAAAGCATGGGTATGGTCTAGTGTAAATACCCCTTTGGCGTGTTGTCGGTGGACACGTTATATGCAAAAATGCTTGCGCGATTTAGTTACTACGGAACTCTCGGTTCAGCGCCATCTATTAATTATGGCTGGTACTAACCACGACCAATTTCGATGTCGCCGCGTTCATGAGGCGATGCTAGATGTCGCCCAAACGTCTCAAAATCTGTGCGCTCAAATATGTTCCTAGATAAGAAGGGAATGATGTCACGACGTTATTAGTCAATCAACGTTGCATCGTGGTAGTGAACTGAATTGGTTCGCTTCACCGAATCGCATTGGGGCCAATTGGCGGTGCCCTTCGAAGGACGCCGGGACGCCATCCATACGCATTACATCCATATTGGGCCATCATATGTTTCAATGACAATCACCTTAATTGGGTGTTACGTCTAAATGTTTACTATTTGAATGAATAAGAATGGCCGTTTCATAGATTAATATTCATAAAGGACTGCCTCAGTGGAACATTGACTAGTGAACAACGCCTCCACCACTTTGAGATACCGGATTCGATTCCGGGTCAAGCTTAAATTTTTACCTCACTTTTTGGAGAAATTCTCAGTCTCTGCTCTGGAAGTTAGCCAAAAACAAATCAAGTAGTTAGTCATGCTCTCAATCCCTTCCAGGTTTCTAAAATTCGGGCGGATACTGAGAATTTCTTAATAGCAAGACTCAAGATTTTAGATATAAATTATAGGCGACCCGGGAAACAAACCACAAGCCTAGACTCACTAGCCACTGCGCTGCCGGCTATCATGAAGGATAAGTTAACTACTAACCAAAGGTTGTCTGGAACAAACTGCTACAGCGATAAGGCCACCTCATTGTACTGTCTGTTGTTTTTGTATCATACTTGTATTTTGTTTTTGTGCAATAAAAATATTTATCTATCTACTACATATTAGGTATTAAGGTACACTAGCGACGCCAATCGATTTTAATTTTAAGCTACTAAACCGGATCTATTTTAAACAATTTCAGGGCTACAACCTCTCGGCAAACACTTATACTATTTATTAAATAACCATGCAAAAATTTTGGGTCCAACGCGTACGCGAGAAATCTAAAAATTTGACGTGAATCAATTTTTCGCGTACAAAAACGTAGAGTGTTTGCCTAGAGGTTGTAACCCCGAAATTGTTTAAAATAGATCCGGTTTAGAAGCTAAAAATTAAAATCGATTGGCGTCGCTAGAGTGCCCTATCATCATCATCATCATCATCAGCCCATTTAAGTCCCCACTGCTGGGGCACGGGCCTCCCTCAATCACATGAGGGGTAATTGCCATACTCACCACGCTTGGCAGACGGGTTGGCGAGGGTTTAGATATAAATGCAGAGTTTTCCTTCTCTGGGTGCTGATGATCATGCCCGCAGCTTTACCTTGGTCGCCTTTTACGACACCTCGGTAAGAGTGAGGGTGGCCTATTCTACTCTGCCGGGGACCACACGACCAATCGAGTGGAATCGAGTTGCCCTATCCGTCACCTTAAAATAAAATATAATAATGATAATAAGTATACACCGTCATTTTTTTATCCGTTTCATCCCGAAAACATCGTTAATAAAGTCCATTTAGCTTGTTAGATAGATACTCTTTATTGTTCAACAAAAGCGATAAAAATATCGGCTGTTCCATTACAAAATATAATATTCACCCTTCGACAATGTATGACAGCTGATAATTTTTTCGCTTATATTGTTGATCTAACAAGCTAAATGGACTTTATTAACGATACCTAACATGGGGTTTTCGGGATGCAAACTATAAAAAATAACAGTGTATGTATATCCTATTTTACCTACATATTTCATTCGACCGAAGCCGGAAAAAGCTTAGCTTTTAAGGTTTTGAGCGCCATAGGGGACACCGGTGACCGACAAACAATAAATGTTTATTTGTGTCTGGTTTGATAGCAGTCAATGTGTTAATCTAAGTTTTACTCACCGTTATAAAATGCTGAATGCACTGAAAGAGTATTCCGTACATCTGTCAAAACCTCAAACTATGGGACCTGCAAGTTTGCGGCTTTATTAAACAAGAACTGGGTAAATGGTATGCGTTCCGTGTCCTGTGTCAAAGGTCGCACTGTAATGAACAAGTGGCAAGTGTTGGTAGCTTTACGCGGCCAATTAAGTGAAGCACAGTGTAAGGATATCCAGAGACTTTTTTTTTAAATGTCTTAGGTGGCAGACTAACAGACGGATCACCTGACGGTAAGCGATTGCTGCCGCCCATGGACACCCGCGACACCAGTGGAATCACAGATGCGTTGCCCACCTTTAAACCTTCCCTTCCCCCGGATTGGGCCTCCACTCACGCAGCGAAACACAGTACAGTGCTTCACGCCGGTTTTCTGTGAGGCCGTGGTATCACTCCGGTCGAGCGGGCCCATTCACGCCGAAGCGTAGCTGTCCCACTCGATTGGATGTAGAGGTTTTTTTTATTCATTGAGATAAATGGTTACCTCAATGTTTTTATTGAGTAATTATAGTCCTCGGCGGCGCTGTGGTTAGTGGGTCGCACTTTAAAGCGACGGCT
The DNA here is from genome assembly GCA_019059595.1 of Marasmia exigua. NCBI lineage: Eukaryota > Metazoa > Arthropoda > Insecta > Lepidoptera > Crambidae > Marasmia > Marasmia exigua. The sequence continues at coordinate 5,751,217 of CM032471.1, forward strand.
GCGCAAGAGGTACCGGGTTCGATCCCCGGGTCGGACCAAAAATTTGTCCTACTTACCTAAGATTTCGGTGTGAAATTCTTCTTTTTTATGTGATTGGAGGTAGACTAGTAGATGGATCATTTGATGATATGATTGCCGCCGCCCATGGACACCCGCGACACCAGTGGAGTCACAAATGCGCTTCCAACCTTGCAACGCTGTTACGCCGAGCGGCTGGTACCAAAGGAAAGGGAAGTTAAGAATCAAATGGCAGCACATAAAAGATAAAGATAAAAAAATCTTTATTCAATTTAGGTCTACACAGAATACTTATGAATGTCAAAATAGGTACATAATATCTACCGCTGGTTCGGAATGTCGATTTCTACTGAGAAGACACCAGCAAGAAACTCAGTAGTTACCTACTCTTTTCAAATATTGATGATGTTACAGAGTTTTAATTGAGAAGAGAAAAATACAATTATGAAAGTTAATAGACTACTATGAATAACAACTCAAAAGATTAATCAATGAACATGACCAAGAATCCTTATCATTTAAATAGTCTTGTACACTATAGTAACCTTTCTTCATTAGGCAGGTTTTAATATGAGACTTATCCAGGGATAGGTAATGACGTTTTGTGGTAGCTTATTAAATATCTTAATACTTAAGCCAACAAATGAATTACCGATTTTATGAAGTCTGAGGACCGGGACGGCAAGCCTATGTTTATTTCTGGTGTTAAGACTATGACTATCGAACTTTTTTGGAAAAGTGTGCAAGTTCTTACGTACATACATAATGCAGTCGAGGATGAATTGGGAAGCCACGGTTAAAATATTTATTTCTTTATATATTTCCCTAAGTGAGTCACGTGATCTAAGGCTGTATATAGCGCGGATGGCCCTTTTCTGTAATACAAAAATAGTTTGTATGTCAGCAGCAGACCCCCACAACAGTAGACCATATGACATCACACTGTGGAAATAGCTGAAATAGACCAGTCTTGCCGTCTCGATATTAGTCAGACGCCTAATTTTTCTTACTACATATGCAGCGGAACTTAGTCTTCCTGCTAAGGCAGCAGTATGGGGACTCCACTGCAATTTCGCATCTATAGTTAAACCGAGAAAAACTGTGGAACTGCACACTTGCGACACCGATCGGACGGATCTGTCTGTTCTGGGAAAAAATAAGACTCCTCCACGCCTGAGTTGGAGATTATCTCTACCTACTGCCTACCTTTGTGCTGCGGTACTGGGCCCACCCGTTAAGTGACCGCCTTAATCAATTTAATTCCGCTGAGTACACCAATACTGCCACGTTTGTAAACATTCAATGTACCTATTCTTTTATTTACGGCGTGCGGCGATGAAGATCTTGGTTCGATCGATTGGATGTGATCAGAGGGCTTATGCTCGAGCACTTGACATTGAAGTCAAGTCAGAGGGTTAAATGGACGAATGTATGAAATCTCTAAAATTGACTTCAGTATCGAGTGCACATAGCGAGGAGAACAGACGGCCGTTGGGGCGGAAAGGTCCTTGAGTGGAGGCCACATTCAGGAGATGCACCTGCAATCCCCGAAGTTTCGAGTCCGACTGATCCTGACATTCCTGAAGAGCCAGCACCTGAAACTCTGAGAAGGTACCCAACCAGGGATAGGCGCCCTCCTCAACGGTACGAGGAGCAGCTCCACATGACCTCAGAATGGGAACCAGAGACCTTCAGACAAGTCCTCGATCACCCGGAGAAAGAGAAATGGCTGGATGCCATGAAGGCTGAATTTGACTCTCTCAAAAAACATGAAACTTGGATTCTTGACCCGCAGGTAGAAAAACTACCAAATGTAAATGGGTTTTCAAAATAAAAAAGGACACTAGTGGCAATGTCACGAAGTACAAGGCCAGACTAGTAGCCAAAGGCTTCAAGTAGCGGGAGTCGACTATGGTGAAACTTTTTCACCAGTCGCTAGACTGTCCTCAGTTCGACTATTATTTGCTTTCGCTGCTCACCATGGTTTGACGGTTGACCACCTCGACGTAGAAACTGCGTTCCTTAATGGCGATTTAGAAGAGGAAATTTATATGGAGCAACCCGAAGGTTTCTCCACTAATCCAAAGGACAAGGTGTGCTTACTTAAAAAAGCACTGTATGAAATGTAGAAGGTAACGACCTTCTCCTTGTTGCTGTGTTTGTAGATGACTTCTTCATCGTGTCAACTAATGACAGAATGCAGAAGCAATTCAAAAATGATTTGAAAAATACATTCACTGTCAAAGACCTTGGAGAATGTAAGGATTGTCTTGGCATGAGAGTGAATCAGAGTCCTGGGAACATTTACCTGGACCAAACAAAATACATAGAAAATCTTTTGAAAAAATTTGGCATGACAGATGCACTATCTGTCACCACCCCTCTTGAACCCGGTCTAAAATTGACTATTCCTAATAAGGAAGAGGACAATGCAGCATTACCGTACCAGGAGCTTATCGGCTCACTAATGTACATTGCCATTTGTACCAGACCCGACATTGCCCATGCGGTCTCATACCTCTCTCAGTTCAATGCACATTACGGGGGGGTACACTTTAGGGCCGCTAAGCGAGTTCTTCGTTATTTGAAAGGCACCAAAGAACTTCGGCTGCATTACCATCAGACAGCCCAGTTCCGTGCAGTAGGGTACGTCGATGCGGACTATGGAAACAATCTTGTGGACCGTAGATCATTCACAGGGTTCGTTTTCCTGGTGAGTGGCTCTCCTATCTCTTGGGAAGCACGCAAGCAGCGTACTGTTGCGCTTTCCACCACGGAAGCCGAGTACATGGCTCTAGCTGAGGCTTGCAAGGAGGCCATATACCTCCAGTTACTTATCAGCGAAATTTTCATTATCGCACAACCCATCGTCATCCACACTGACAATCAAAGTGCATTAAAACTCGCTCACAACCACACATTCCACTCACGCACCAAGCACATCGACATCAGGCACCATTTCATTCGTGAATCACTTTCACACCACAACATCAATCTCATGTACATATCCACACATGACATGATCGCCGACATCCTCACCAAAACTTTGCCGAAGCTAAAGCACAACAAGTGTACAGTAGGGTTAGGTTAAGGTTAAGTCGCGTGTTATATTTTCTAATCATGTTTTTGTGTAGATAATAATATAGGTGTGTAAAATTGGATTCAGGTGTCTTTATATAAGTTTTTTTTGTGTGCGTTTATGTATAGGTTGTGTGGGTAGTGTATATAGGGTGTGTTGTGTTTTTGTACGTGCTGTATATTTTTTGTCCATTTTTTTTTATACAGGGTGTTGACTTTGCGGGGGGGTGTTAAACCTTCTTGGGTTTTCATAGACAAAGTCTACACTCTGGATTTAAGAAGGCATCCTGTATGTCAGTCTATTCGGTGTTCAATTGTCTGCCTACCAAATATACAGCGTGTTTATTTGATACGGGCGAATATTTTAATGGCGATTACTATCGGACCTAGGGAACCTGTTTACATACATTTCTTTAGGAAATTAAGGTACTTTTTTTTTCATACAAAATAATTGAGCACGCAATGTATTGCATCCACTGGTAGTTAACGTTAATAACATCAATTAACGTAGACATAAGTATCTAAACGTCATACGAGTGTCATGACACTCATGTCACTTGTCATGTCAAACAAAGTTGGACGGCATACATTGCTGCTGGGTTGCACTTTAGAAAAATCATTACACCTAATTAACCACAAAATTTAATGAAATGATTATCTTATACGATTCGTAGGATCAGATATTATAGCTGGATTAATTATTCGCCCGTATAAAATACACACGACTGTAGTCGTATGTAATACAAAATATGCTATTACTTTGACCCCTCACCGATTAATTATAAATACTGCCACGGGACCCTACTTTGTATTTAAACTTTCCTTTTTATTTAATTTTAGTTTAATTTATTTATTAGTTATGGTCGGTATTTTCTTGTGTTTTGTTATAAGGGAATTCATAGATGGAAATCAAAAATGGAACCATAGATGGAAATCATAGATGGAAATCAAAAATGGAAATTATAGATTGAAATCAAAAATGGAAATCATAGATGGAAATCATAGATGGAAATCAAAAATGGAAATCAAAAATGGAAATCAAAAATGGAAATCATAGATGGAAATCAAAGATGGAAATCAAAAATGGAAATCATAGATGGAAATCATTGTTTTGATTGTATTGATTTCCATCTATGATTTCCATTTTTGATTTCCATTATTGATTTCCATTTTTGATTTCCATCTATGATTTCCATCTATGATTTCCATCTATGATTTCCATTTTTGATTTAAATCTATGATTTCCTTTTTTGATATCCATCTAAGATTTCCATTTTTGATTTCCATCTAAGATTTCCGTTTTTGATTTCCATCTATGATTTCCATCTATGATTTCCACCTATGATTTCCTATTTCGATTTCCATTTTTGATTTTCATCTATAATTTCCATTTTTTATTTCCATTATTGATTTCCATTTTTGATTTCCATCTATGATTTCCATTTTTGATTTCCATTATTGATTAACATTTTTGAGTTCCATTTATGATTTCCATTTTTGATTTCTATTTTTGTTTTCCATTCTTGTTTTCCATTTTTGATTTCCATTTTTGATTTCCATCTATGATTTCCTTATTTGATTTTCATTCTTGATTTCCAAATGCATGGCACCAGTTGGCACCACTGTCTATATGGACTGATGGCACCTGATATTGACTATGGATTCAAAAAGTATTGGTGTCGAGTGTCGAATCTACAAATTATCTTACAAAGACTATTCGTCAATTTATTCACCGATTTGTTGATCGCATAGTTATTTTGAACAAAAATTTGCGACTTTACATTAAATGCCCTAGATCATTTACACCGCTGTTATCAAATCAAGCAGATAAAACTTGCCAGAAAGGTCCGATTCAAAATAATTCTGTTTTGTAATTTGAACAATAAAATTTCTCACCGTTTACTAAGTTCAAATACACAATATTCTTTAAATTTGTTAGTTCTTTTGTGCCTGTCAACCTCATATTTGTATTTCACGGCCGCTTACCATCAGGCGGAGTGAGGTCATCCTGATTGCCTTTCTATGAAAAAAAATGCTTGAGTGAGGGTACCGGAGGCCCAATCCGGGGGAAAGGGGGGTTTTTAAGGTTGACAACGCACTTGTGACTTTACTGGTGTCGCGGGTGTCTATGGGCGCTCGCTTACCATCAGGTGATCAGTCTGCTCGTCTGCCACCTATCACATAAGTAAACATCTTCCCTATTGTGAGTTTCAACCTGAGGCAGCATAACGTAGAAAATGGCGTCAATGAAAGGATCAAATGGGGGTGTTTATTAGCTGCCGTATCGCCGGGTATCGCAGCTACGTGATGTTCCACTATTTTATTACCTTATTATTTGTTACATTCCCACGCTGTACTTTTTTATTTCCCAGATTTAGTTGATCCATTTACATAGAGCAGTATCGATACGTTCGTTATAGTTAGGTATATGGTGTTCAAATAAAGATTGTAGTCAATTATGTGTCTCTAAAATCTAACAAGTTCATTAACACGACTACCCGCTCTTTAGCGGACGCTAAGAACCAACGCTTATTGCGTTTAATTAATTTGGTAGAAAATTAACAAAAAAAATTACAAATCAAATTAATCTGGGTGTCAAAGAATACGCCTCCGATTTCATTCATAGCCTAACTACATACCTAGAGGACTACCTCGATAGCGTAGTGGGTGCGCAAGAGGTCCTGAGTTCGATCCCCGGGTCGGGCCAAAATTATTACCTAAGTTTTTGGTAAGAAATGCTTGTTGTGTTAGCACGGAGTTAGGAAGATGGCGGTCTTGTGCCCCCGTGACTCGGAAAGCACGTTAAGCTGTTGGCCCTGCGCCTAATCCCTCTCCGTTCGTGTCACGCTAGTGTCCCATCGGAATATGAGGGTAGGGCAATAGAGAGTGCACTTGTGTTTGCGCATACACTTGAGCACTATACCTAATATATTCTGCGTACGTGGCTGATCGTTGAGATTGGCCGCCGTAGCCGTAATCGATTGTTAGATATTATTTTTATATTATACTACATACCTAAAGGGAATGTCTTAGTTTAGTCTAGATATCGATCGGTAGTGTGTAATTCAATCTTGGGCATTTAGGTGTCTTTTTCATTACTTAGATAATATAAGATGATTGTTTAATTGGCACCTTAAATTTTTACAATACAGTTTTACAATGTAAAATAAAATTCAAACAGTACAGTAGTAACCTGTTTAGTACAATACAATAAAAAAAACAGTAGGCACCTAATAGGCCTCCGCTCAGCATCCACGACGATGGTTTTCCGCGGATAGATAGATAGATAAGTACTTTTTACTGCACAACATCATTTCAGCCAATAGACGTCCAGTACTGGACATAGGTCTGCCCCAATGTTCTCCACAAAGATCGGTTCTGCGCCGCCCGCATCCAATGGATTCCCGTGACCTTCACCACATCGTCGGTCCACCTTGTGGGGTGCCTGCCACGGCTGCGACTTCCTGAGCGTGGCTTCCACTCGAAGACCTAACCGCTCCAACGGCCGCCTGTTCGCTCGCGTTGTTCCCTGCCAATTGTCGCTTGACGCATGCAATCCTTGGTTGAGCTAAGTATACAGAGATACAATGTACAATGTACACGGACTTATGACACGCCGTGCTGGCTTAGTAAGGTAACTTCTATTACAGTTACGGTACCTAAATTTCAGTAGGATGATCAGCTACACGGTAAGCGTAGTGTAGGACGCCCTGCGACAAGATGGGATGATGACATTCGAAGTCTGGCTGGTGTGGGCTGGATGAGAGTGGCCGAAAATCGGGAGCAGTGGCGTGCATTAGGGGAGACCTATGTCCAGCAGTGGACGAGTGTGGGTTGCTGATGATGATGATGATCAGCTGGCAACGATAACAGTGACCAAACGAGTGACCATTGAAATTATAATCTAGCGCAATATTAAGTTCAAATAGGCAAAACTAGTTCTCAGCCGAGTTGCCGTCCAGACCCAATTAAACCACGAGCCTCGAACTGGGACGTGGCTCAGATTACTCCACGCCTGACCTTTACATTCAGTTGCACTCACCGATACAACTTAAGGGTCGTCCACATCATCATCTTAGTGCGTCCCATTTGCTTCCAAAGCGGACTCCGGCCATTTGGGAAGTCTGGTAATTAATTACAAAGTAGCAACTGCCGTGTTGCCGTGCCGTGACGATCTAGTGAAGGTCGCGGGGGTCCCTTGGATGCGGGCGGCACAGGACTGGAGCCCAATTCTCGGGACGTGATATTTTGTCATCATACGATATATATGGGGTTGTCCATTAATCACGTGAGGCTAGAAAGGGGGGGGGGGGGGTTTGATAAATATCACGAAAATAACACAAGGGGGAGGGGGGGTGTAGTAAGATATCACGTGTATTTATTTTTTCGTCAAACGTTTTTCGTTTGATTACACTCTTCGTTTATTATTATTTTTATGACAATCAAAAAGAAGTTGCAACCTAGTCTAGACATTTTTATCATGGTCCTTTATTTCAGAATAAAATAAAATTATTGTTTATACCTGTATTTAATTACCTATATTTTAAAAATTTTAAATTCTTTATTAGGTACTAAAAATATACGTGATGTTGCGAATGGGGGGGGGTTGTGGGAGTCCTAAACCTCACTACGTATCACCAAGGGAGAGGGGGGGAGGCTTAAAAAATGCTAAAAAAGATCACGTCATTAATGGACGGCCCCTATCACCAAAACATAGTTTTTTTGTATGGTTTTCAGGTGATATCCACCATGTTTTTTTCATATCGATATCCCCAGAATTGGGGTCGATATCTGTGTGGAGATCGTTCAGGTAGGTTTATGTCCAGCGGTGGACGTTTATTGGCTGAAATGATGATGATGTACAGCCGTGTATGACTTTCGCAACCAGATACTATAATAACATAGGGGAATCAGACTAAGTGGAACACGTTACGAATAAATTTCCGAAACGTGTAGTTACGGAAATTATTCTGAATGTACGTAACGTCACCAACTTGACGTAATTTAGATATGGAATATTTTGTTAGCTGAAATAAGGTTTGATGACGTATAGGTAAAGTTGCCAGGCATGCATGTTTTTAAATAAGTATTTCACAACATCACATACATTGATCTGACTCCGAGATAGGTAGCTCAAACTAACACAGATATCAGATCCAACAGCGGAATTACAAATATATACATATAATACTTTTCTTTTGTAAATACATACTTACGAGTATAATACATAGAAATTACCCAGAAAAATACAACTAGACATGTTCATGCACACAAATGTTTGTACTGTGCGGGGATCGAACCCGCAACCCTTGAACCAGAGACAGCGTTCACTAACACCATCCAAACGGATCGTCTAAGTTGAAATGTAATAATATATTACTAAGGCAACTTTTATTCGGAGGCTAAGACAAGTGTGAGCTGAACAAAACTACTAAAAAGAAACACTGTTATAAGTTTACTGACACGTTAATATTAGATGGAGTTTCCAGTATCACAGTAATGGTAGCTCAATGCATAAGCCTTCCATACGGGGGTCGTGGTTCGAAATCTATGTACGGATCTCTACCATTTCCATCCTGCGGAAACCTGCACGTTTCTTCTGCAGGATTGCAAAAGTCAGACGGCAGTCGCTTTATTATTACGCTGTGTGGTCCCCGGCAGAATAGAATAGGCCACCCTCACTCTTATCGAGGTGTCGTAAAAGGCGACTAAGGTAAAGCTGCATGCATCATCATGAGCACCCAGAGAAGGAAAACTCTGCATTTATATCAAAACCCTCGCCAACCCGTCTGCCAAGCGTGGTGAATATGGCAATTACCCCTCATGTGATTGAGGGAGGACCGTGCCCCAGCAGTGGGGACTTAAATGGGCTGACGATGATGATGATGAGTCGGTTTATTGTCATTTTATTACCAGGAGGAAGAGTGTCCACTATCTACTAACAAAGAGTAATCAAGTTTGTAGAGTTCCAAACAACCTGGAGAAGCAGGTTCTGCTTGCAAAACGGAGGGTAATGAATATGTTGTAGGTGTAGTGTGTATCGCGGTATTTTAAGACCGGTGCGACCTTCAAGTAAAGAGCGTTTTAATTTTTAAAAGTCGGCAGCACACCTGTGTCCCTCGTGTTTCGGATGCGTGCCCGCCAATCGCGTACCAACACAACTTATTGTAACTATTAACTAGGTTATGTTGAGATACTCGCCTCATTTCTTAAAACCAATTAGAGAGAAATGCCATCGCTCTTCAGCAACGGCACCAGGGACCGGCGCACGCGCCGCTTGACCCGCGCCATTAAAAACGAACGCTAACTTATGAACTGGTGCGTCGTGATCGCGATCGTTACACACCGAACGAATATTAGATCGCGGCCTAGATAGGCCTGAAAATAGGGACGCTCAACCTTCGAAGCTGTGGGTCGCAATGGGAATGTTGCATATGTTTACAACCGGTGGACCCTGAAAATTGAAACTCAAACTCGAATAGCGTATTGCATTAATGAATGTAAAATAAGATCTTATACAAAGTTTCCTGAACATCATGTTACCCTTTTGGGCATAGGATGAATCATAAACGTGGGTATTTTAAGCTATTCAGCGACCTTTGACCGCAACGAGCTAGTATAAATAACAAATTTTACAGTCTACATCATCGACGCAAAGTAGCTTGGGTATTACAGGCTGTACAGAGAGTGTGCTTCTGAACTGCATGAGCTTATTCCACCATACTTTCTTGGTGAATATTCCTCGATTGCCTAGATACAAATTGAAGCGCTTTTCCTACTCCTTCGTGATGCGCATAGCCAATGAATGTTGCGCCCTTCCTGCGACTGTTTTTCCCAATGATCACAACTCCATTTTTTTAAAGCATAGTAAAATAGTTTGCTGTTCGGCTCGCTCCATCTTAGACTTTTTCACAACTTAGGGTTTAGTGTGAAGCTATGGCCAAAAATGTGCTCCATATAAATATTGTTTATAGTTATTTGGTTTTTGAGTGACTCATACAATAAAATGACATACGGAACCGAAACGTGGCCGCTTACAATGTGCCGATTAAGGAGGCTAAAAGTCACCCAGAGAGCAATGGAGAGGGCTTTGCTCGGGGTCTCCCTGCGTGATCGTATCAGAAATGATGAGATCCGCAGGAGAACTAAGGTCACAGACGTAGCACAAAAGATTGCATGCCTCAAGTGGCAATGGGCAGGGCACATAGCGAGGAGAACAGACGGCCGTTGGGGCGGAAAGGTCCTCGAGTGGAGGCCACGTACAGGAACTCGCTGCCGGGGCAGGCCTCCTACAAGGTGGACCGACGATCTGGTGAAGATCGCGGGAATCCATTGGATGCGGGAGGCACAGGACCGATCCGTGTGGAGAACATTGGGGGAGGCCTATGTCCAGCAGTGGACGTCCATTGGCTGAAATGATGATGATGATGATACAATAATAAATTTTGCAGAAGAGCTGTTTACGTCCCCGCAGCGCTTATAATCCACGGTTTATTCTTTCTTTTTTTTTCTTCCTCTAATTTCAAAGTGGTAGTTAGTAGTTGACCAGCCCTGCGTCGGACTCGCGGGTCGCGCATGTGTATATTTATGGGTACCGGCGCGGGCGGCGGCGCATTCGTCGCGGCGCGGGCGGGCCGCGAAACCCCCTACCTTATACTATTCCCACAACACAAAAGGTGAGTGCGAAAATATCGTAATTTACAGAATACCTATTTGAAGCGCAAATCGATCAAGAACTTGCTTGGTTGATTTTGACGCGTAACAAATTTGTGCCATTTACAAGAATTCGTGAAAATATAATGAAAGATGTGACCATTAATGTCTCTTAGCGAGCACATTTTCCCGATATCGGAAGGTTTCGCAAGCTCAGGAAAACTAATGGGTCGGAAGCTCGAGAGCTTTAACTTATCTCTATGGCGGCCATGCGTGTTTAACTTATAGCTCCCACCCTTCTCATTGCGGTTAACTGTGATGATTGGAAGCAGTAGACAATATTATTAAAAGAAAAATAACTTTGGACGCAAATGGGATTTTTAAGATGAAGAGGAAGAACATGGTGTCTTCAACTCTTTACCAGGAAACTAGACTTCATTTATTATCACTGGTTTCAACCCTATCTCAACTGCACAATGTTCAAAATCTGGTGGTCTCGTATTACCTATACATTGCCTGGATTGTATTGTGATGATATACTTATACCTAATAGTTATGTAATGGAAACTGACCTATAAGGTTTTTTTCTTTAAAGAGTTTCGGAATATGTGTGTTGCTGAAAAGACGGCAATTTCTTTTTTTTCGTAAAATCCATAATGTTTTGACGTCAGAAAAGGCGGATTCATATTTCCCACAGTTCCAGGTGACTGTACGAGTAGACCTACATACAGGTCTTAAAACACTTAAATAGATAGACGGACAATATAGTGGTAGGTTTATTTTAACGGTTATGTTTTTCGTTTTGAGGTATCTACTCACGTAACCCTAAAACAACTTTGGTGTAAATTCACATATTACAATATTTACCGAGACTATCCCTGTGAGTGACAAGCTGCCTACTCATGTTAACAGTGTTTCCGTTTGCCACATTAACATGACCAAGCATGACCATCTAGGTGTACTCGTAGCAAAAAAAAAAAACTTATAAAGTAACAAGCAGGTATGTTTCTGGATTTTTTAAATCAACATTTTAGGGCTATTTAAAACTAACATGCTTGTTAGGTACTATACCTATGGGGCATACTGGATCATGCATGATTTATTTATTTATTTAGATCACCAACGACTGTTACACCAAAACCATCTTAAATACTAATACATATAACTAGTTCAGTCAGCGTCAGATCAAGTTACCCCCCTGCAGTGGAAAAATAGCACTTGTGCCCCAGACATAAGTACGGCTCAAACGGACTGTTGAGTCACCGTAGACCTCGCCTATAAATCAACAGCTAGCGTCGGAGGGTTTTTTTTAGTGGGTAACCTCTGAGAGTCCCACACACCCCGTCAGGTCCCCCGACCTGACGGGAAGGTGCCTAATGCATTTTCCCTTCGTTACCAAAAAAAAAAATAAGACAAGTACGGTTCAAAGGTCAACAGGTGTAACTCGACGTGACGCACAATCTCTTAAAGGTAACCATCACTTTCACAATAAAAACATACTCTTTATAATTACTTTACTCTAATTTTGGTCTTGATTACGTTTAAACCTAGGTAGTGACAAAAAGTGTATTGAAAGAAGACAAAAATAATATATATATATATATATATAAAATATATATCATCATCAGCAACCCACACTCGTCCACTGCTGGACATAGGTCTCCCCTAATGCACGCCACTGCTGCCGATTTTCGGCCACTCTCATCCAGCCCACACCAGCCAGCCTTCGAATGTCATCATCCCATCTTGTCGCAGGGCGTCCTACACTATGCTTACCGAGTCGCGGTCTCCACTCAAGGACTTTACGGCTCCAACGGCTGTCAGTTCTGCGGCTAATATGACCAGCCCACTGCCACTTCAGTTTGCTAATTCGGTGGGCTATGTCGGTGACTCTCAAAATATCTATATAATCTGCAATTTATTAACATATTCATTTCACAAACGGGACAATCTTACTAGGGGGGAGTTGAGACTCATCTGTTTTTAGAAATGGACGCATGATCCAAGACTTGGCAACTCTAGGAACTCTAACCTTCGCAATTCTTAACCAGGAGTAACCACCGTTAGCCCTACTAGATTTATGGGTTTAAACGAGTAATCATCATCCAGTGACCGTTTTGGAAAATCATCAATCACATATGTGCAAGTTTTTTTACAATATTTTCCTCAGCGCCAAGCTTAATACACACATTAACTTGAAAAACCTGAGGATCTCACGTTTTATTTACATACAGTGCTTATTTTATCCATTGACCTACTACGACAGACCAAGAAGCTACCACTCCGCTCTGAAATAAGTTTTTTTTACGGAATAGAGAATCAAATCTGTCATAGAGCTTTTTACAATTTCATATCATTGAAAATACGTTGGAAATAAATAACTTATCATTAGAATGGAGGTACATGAAGAACAATTCTCATTCGATAGGCGATACCAATAACTGAAAGTGTGCGTAAACTATCATCATTTCAGCCAATAGACGTCAACTGCTGGACTATAGGCCTCCCCCAATGTTCTCCACACAGATCGGTCCTGCGCCAATGGATTCCCGCGATCTTCACCAGACCGTCGGCCTGCCACGGCTAAATTGTTGCGTAAACTATAGAGCGAAGAATTTTTTTTACAGCTCATTAGTATCATAAGTACCTATTAGAATTTAACTATGTAACTACTCCCTTTTTTGTTAGCTCCCACTACTGGGCAAAGGCCTACCCTAATAGGCTACACTGCTCCCTATTCATTGCTACCGTTTGCCAGTTACAGAAGTATTAGTCCGGGTATTGTCCCTAGTTTTTTTTTAAATTGCAGGTATCAATATTTTTCGTTTGGCGAACGAAACAAAGTGGGCACATTAACCTTTTTTGGCTGGCGCCACTTGTTCCTATTTGCTCTACCATTAAAAGCAGCTATTCGTCAAATAGTTGTCAAGCCCAGTTGTCGCCAAGTGGCCAACAATTATCAATAGAAGCATTCCAGCGGGTCATAACAACCCAATTCCGAATGAACGTTGCCCAAATCTTATCGAACGAAAGTGTATGGCCGCAAAGCAATTGTAGAGTTTATTACCTTACTCTATGAATTACACTCGAGTTGATTGTTTGAGTGACTTTTGAAATAAGTAAATCTCATTCTCCTGGTACAAAACTGTCATTTTTGAAATAATTTGAAGACTCAGGTAAGTAGATCTCTACACTTGGTTGGTGCCATAATGTACTCGGGTAGCTTTTTAAGTTTCCGAGTGATCATCAGCCTGTTGCTAGTCCACTGTTGTGTATCGAAATAAAGCCTATTTATTTGAATGGAAATACTAGCCCGTTCCAGTGAAAATCAGCGTTAGCGACTCCTACTCGTCCCTACAGACTCCTTTTGTTATTCATAAGTGTTCTGTATGGACCTAAATTGAATAAAGAATTTTTATCTTTATCATAATTTTGGTCACATATACCTACTTACTCGTACCTACACCAGTTTAAACTTGCCTACTGTAATATTTAAGTTGTATTATTAAAAAAAACCTTTATTTACTATCAAAACTTATGTATATTGCACAATTTTGTAGTTTACTCATCTGCAAAGGTTAAAAATTGAAGCGCACTGAATGAGTGAGTGAGTGTTAGTTAAATGTACCTGTAATTAATCTATAATTTTCTTATAAATTATCTATAATTTATTTATAAACTATTTATGTACACATACATATAAACTATTTATGTACCACATATATCGTCCGTGCGTCACATTAGGGCTCACATAAAACCAGCGCCATGGCCTGAAGGTACTCCTACCTAAAGCCATGGCCGAAGCTGAGTGAGCTACTTTTCACTGACTATCGCGACATACCTTACACACACACACACACACCTGTACGCAAATACTTAGTGCCCGGCTTGAGAAGCCATATTATTACTTTGTTTTTTTTTCTCTTTAATTTTTTTTTTCTCTGTTTGTCTTCTTTTATATCTGTAATGTTGTGTTTGCTGTATTAGTTTGTGTTTGATTTGATTATACTTCTTGCGTTATTATCTGTAAAATGTGGTGTGTCGTATTATTCAGTGAATAAATGTTTCTATCTATCTTCTATCATAATTTATAAATGTGTCCAAACAAATTATTTTTGTTTCTTTCTTTCTTTATTTCAATGAACTTTTCTTCAGAGTGCTGATTTAGCTGTTACTTGAACGCGCAACATTTCTGATTATTCCATTCCTTGGCCAAAACCCTTGCCTCGTTAATCACCCAATTCAATGCAGAATATTGTCCGCAGGCAACTCACTCGAACGGTATATGAGTGTAATAATCGTAAAATAACTCGAATGAACCCTAATCAAGATTCCATTCGAGTCGCATCTCTAGTTTGTAGGCAAATAAGTTCATTCACAGCGTTTGCATCTATTGCTAAAATTAATTATTACGGTCGCCAATTGATTCTGTCAGCTCGATACAGACAGATGTCGGTGTGAGGCGAACCAGGAGGTTAGTGGGCCGTAGTGGTGGGGTTAGCATCGCAATAATGAGTTTGGGTGATGTCGCCTTCACCTATTAAATTATCAATTGCAAGAACAGCTTTGATTTACGATCGATTCAATCGATGCTGAAATGTACCCACTAATACTACGAGTTGCGAATGAGATATATAATACTTCTTCGGGTGGAATCCGTTGATCTTATAAATCCGAAACCATTAACCGGATGAATGTTCCAACCAATTGTGGTACCGAATGCGTTAGTAAGAAGTAATCCTACCTAAGTACTTTTCCGTTCATTACCCAGTCTGTGAATCAGTCATCATCAGCATCTCAGCGTTAATACTCTGATACCAGGTCGGTACCAGGTATCAGATATTAATCCCGGTGGATTAATATCCCGGTTACATCCAACCAAAGCCCTCATTTTGGAGCCTAAGTACCTACGCTAAGACCTTGATCCAGGAATCCCAGGGTAGGTGTATGCACGCTCTGATTGGAAGCCTGCGAGCACCCGTTCAGATGGCTCACATTCTCATCCACAGCTACCATAGTTTCAGTCAGTCAATTAATTCTTATAAAGAGATAACTTGGGCACAACACTTGCGCGATGTAATTGACACGCGCTGCCATCTATCGGTCCTGATCGGAACTATATTATTAAGTATGTAATCAGGTATAAAACCTAAGATAAATGATTGCGTTTGTTTGTAGGCAGCATGTGGTGGCAAGCTGCTTGCCTGGCGGGCGTGGCGCTTCTGGTCCTCCCAGCCAGTGCCAAGGACCTGGACCTGGAGCGGCCGCAGGCCCAGGACCCTGACCTGGACAGCTACGACGAGTACTCGCCGCTCGACGAGGATGACAACGGTAACCCATCTATTATCATCATCTATAGATCACTGTAACTATAACATTCCCAGTTGTGAGTTTGCGACCGTAATGGTCCAAAAATATCACTTTGGAGCCTAGGTTACGCTTCGGCCATAATTCAGGATTTGCTTAGTCTGATAATAATTTCAATGAAGCGACTGCCGTCTGACCTTCGCAAACCTTAGCCAAAGACACCAGACCAACTGAATCATGGTTACACGATACCGAAACGTGTAGGTTAGAAAAAAAAGGTAGGTTAGGATTATGCAGATTGGAAAATCTAGATAATTTTACCAAGATGACCTCCAGTTAAGAGGGTCGATCTGGCGGATTCCACTTCTCCACCCATGGATTCGCATTTGATATCTGAGTCATAAATACGCTTTCCCAACTCTTTAACACAAATGTTTTAAAAATGAGATCAATTTTATATTTCGCACCAATAGATCTTCAAGGTCTGTGTTAATTTCAATTTATAATAATTGAATTTTGTCGCTTAAATAATAAACAAATAGAAGTACGTCCGAGTCCCGACAAGTTTTATTTGTTAAAAGAAATTTATTTCTCCGACAAGTTATAAGTAAATTTTGTTTACAGCTATACTGGGTGAAAGGGACTTCAGATTGTCAACAAGTAAGTTCTCCACTTTACCCGGCACTTTATTTTGTAAATCGTTAGATTCATCATCTCATCATCATGAAATATATGACATGTTACGATGTTACGGAAAGTTTTCCTGTATGTGAACAGCACATAAAATGTAAACTATTCTAATTAGTTAATTGATTCATATATATTTAATATTTATTACTTGTGAAAGAAGATTTAAAATTAGTGATACTTTTAATCTTTATTTCAAATTCCTATTTTGCCATAATCATAATCATCATCATCATCATCAGCCCATTTAAGTCCCCACTGCTGGGGCACGGGCCTCCCTCAATCACATGAGGGGTAATTGCCATACTCACCACGCTTGGCAGACGGGTTGACGAGTGTTTTGATATAAATGCAGAGTTTTCCTTCTCTGGGTGCCGATGATCATGCCAGCCATGATATTTTGCCATACTCTGTTATTATTATTGACATTGTGTATACCTACTCGTTATCTTATTCAGACCAACGTAATTTAGTATTTAGTAAAAAAAAATATGTAAGAAGAACATGTCTGGCGCTTTGGGAAACTGTAAGCCAGTATGGGACAAAATAAATGTTTTTAATAAACATCTCAATAAATAAATAATGATACCTATTGAACCAAATAATTAGGTGATGATACGAATAGGAAGCGATCTACACTCATTTGTGTAACGTGTGATTGTCTCTGTAAGTCTATTTATTTAGCTAATTTTATCGCTCATTTTCAGATCCTCCAGTTCGCTCATCTACATCTCGAGGTGAGTGAGATTCAATATACAACATTACTGCGACATCGTCTCAGACATACTAACTATCCTCATCTCTTAAACATTTTCCACCTTATAGGTACTAAATCACGATCTGAAGTCATGTTATCTCGTTCCAGCATCAACATCATATCAGCCTACATCCACCCACTGCTTAGTATAGGCCTCTTCTTTATCCCGCCATTTCCTTCGGTCCCTTGCCAGCCTTATCCATTGTTTCCCCCCTGCCGTCACAATATCGTCGGACCATCGTGCAGGTGGTCTACCCACAGGACGTCGTCCCATTCTTGGCTGCCATTCGGTAAGCTTTATAGTCCACCTATCATCTTTACGCCTTGCCAGGTGTCCTGCCCATCTCCACTTTAGCTCACACACTCGCGTGCCAACGTCTATTACCCTGCCGTTCCAGCAAGCAATGTTAAAAGAGGCTCGCACAAATTTTGTTCCGGAACTATCCATGGGCGTTTTTGTCGCTGGAGAATGGCGCCGGCCAAGAGTGGAATGGGCCGACGTCGCCGGCGGTGCCTTATACATACTCGTACCCTCATGCTGGGGAGTAGGAGGGTTATGTCGGGTTCTGCTCTGGCGGGGGTTTCTCCTAACGTGAAGCCGGCCAGAGGTATAACGGCTAAACCCACGCAATTTTCCCTCATCTTCCTTAAGTGGGGAGGAGTCATGGGTCATGGGTTCCAAAGAGCGAACCCTACAAGCGGAAGTATGGATATTACCCATTCCTGTTCTCTTCCTTGTTCGTGGCAGGCATGGTAGGACTTGATTCCCTTCAGCTTAAGCGTAAATTGTTACTTGCTGTCCATTATTGCCTTTTACTGCGTAATAAAGTGGACAACCCTACGATCCTGAACAGTATTGGCATATATATCGTCCGACGTCCGACGTCCGACGTCCGACGTCCGACGTCCGACGTCCGACGTCCGACGTCCGACGTCCGACGTCCGACGTCCGACGTCCGACGTCCGACGTCCGACGTCCGACGTCCGACGTCCGACGTCCGACGTCCGACGTCCGGCGTCCGGCGTCCGACGCAGGAGAGTACTGTTCGCGGAGCGAGCCGCGCGCACGCACTACGCTGCGCACGCGCCCACCTCCAGGGCGGTTCGTCTACTTAATGGCTTTCTCACCAAATTCCAACATGCTGTTATATTTAATGATAACATTTCTGTTTTGTCTCATTTGTTAAGTTTATATCAGTGTCATAGTGTATTTATGTACTTCATATTGAATTATAATAAGAGCTCTTTGGGCAACTGTAAGCTCTTATTATCATATTTGTTTAAATAAATAAATAAATGAATAACCCTGGCACCATGACCCTCCCCGGGTCATCTCTTAAACTGAAACTTTTTGTAGAAATATATTTTTAACAACACAAGTACATAAGTTTGGAAAATTATTCGTGGAACTGACCCTCGAAACCAATATGCTGGACGTTGATTGATTTAGGTATGTTTGATCAAAAAATAATTTGCCGTTCATCTTTAACAACTTCATAAAGATTGACATGATACAGACATCCTCACATCAATTGATATTGAACCAAACGGCATCGATTAAAGAAATTCGACAGATTTGCATTATAAATATATTGATGTGTGGCTGTCCTACTTACCTATTTAGAGTCCGCTGTACCAAAGTAGTTCTGTGAAAACGCTTCAGTCACCATCAACTTTAAAATTTGACCCTTATGTTCGTAGAATATAAATAGAGGCATCCTTCAACTCCTGGAAGGCACGCAGTGATTTTAAATTACTATAATGTTATTTTTTTTTAATTTCTTTTAGTCTCTGGTTTCTAGTATGATATCCTTCTATTTTAGTTTTCTGTTTTCGCAATTTTAGTTCCGTGGTATGCCGCGGGATTTCTTTCGTGGAGCGGACTCTATTCGATTTTCGGTCGAGGCGCACCTTCAAATAGTCTCGGGAAGACATTCTACTAAGTTAGAGTTACGGAAAGTTCTTTAACTATTGCGAATAAACTTTTATTGCTATGCGTTTTTTGAAATTAAGTTGCTAAAAGTCCTAGATAGAGAGAACAAGACGACTGTAGACTCGTTATCTTCTGATCTGGATAGACATTACTGAACTGTAGTGCTTAGGCATTTCTACAATCTATATCTAAAACTAGATCTAGGCAGTGCCGTAATTAGACGTTTCTGATTAGCAGGACTTGCCTCGTCTGTGCTTGGCAGTGGTGTGGTGACACCGCCCTATAAGGCACTGCGCCTGGTAAGGTACACCTAAGTAGGTAGGCGCAGCGACCCAAAGTGGGCCTTGGTCGCCGATAATAAGAGTCTCCATCTAGGTCGGTTCTGCGCCACCTCCTGCCAGTCATCCGCCAGAAGTCCGCGCAAATGCTTTTTGACCTCGTCTCTCCAGCTGTATCTTGGACGGCCAACTGGCCTTCAACCATTTGGCCATCCCAGGTACACCTACTGCAACTTTTTTGGGCCAACTGTTCATAGTCGATTATTCACTTTAATCGAAATTTTTAGCAGGTCACCTCTCTTTGAAGCCAAAATTAAGAAACATCAAATGTGGCTCTATTAATATACCTAATATTATCCTAATAATAGCTATAACGGTAGTTTTATTTTCAATAATTATAGTTAGTTTAGCTTTTGTTCATAGTTATTCGTTTGTTTCCGGGCAGCGCCACCACCGGCTCCCCTCCAGCGCTGCATCGACATCGGCCGCGCGTGGGTGGAGGGGGAGCACTGGAAGAGGGACAACTGCACCCTGTGCCAGTGCCACAATGGCCACACCAACTGCACTAAGCTGCCTAACTGCTTCACCTGGCACGGGTATGTCACGAGTACTTGTAATTAGAATCTTATTGTATTGACTTAAGGTCGTAGATAGTACTTCATCATCATCGGGAACGTATAGGTGGTAGACGACAAGTGGCAGAGCGGTAGCTGCACCATGTTCTGGTGCTGCTGCTATACCGAGCGCATCAACTGAACTGCGTTACATTGGTTTTCGTAATCGCTCTTTTAATAAGCTCGATCGATAGCAATTTTTTTGCAATTTATTCTCAATCCACGACCTCTTATCATTTTATAGATTTTAGGAAAACTTACAGCTAAATATGATATGAAAACTAAAAAAAACCCTAGAGACCAATTACAAGTTTCCACTGATAAGTAACTGGGTAATTAAAAGAAAAAAAAGTTGGTAATATTAAACATAGATAATACATATGTGATACCTCAGGTGTTGCAGATGTCCATGGGCGGCGGTGATCACTTTCCATCAGGTGTGCCGTCTGCTCGTTAAAAAAAAACATAAAAATCACAAAGAAAACAAAGTCTCTGCCGCCCATGCAACGTTTAATTTAGTAGGTATAGTAGGAATACGTTTCAATTTTGAAACTGAATTTTCGAACAAATCTATGTCGCCATTTACTTTGTCAATTTATTAAATCGTTCACAAGTTCTAAACGAAAATGCGTGCTGTCTATATATAATTCGGAACCGTGGTTAACCGGGGGAATTCTAAGAATTCTGTAAAAGGATTTTCAAGAGCATTATTTACTAAACTAATGGAGTTGTCAATGACATTTGATCTCAGGTTCAGCAGCAACGGGCCGGCCAAGCCCCCCGGCCCTGGTACCAGTTCGGGGCAACCCCGGCGCCCCAGGTGACGACGGCCAGTCGGGCCCCCCCGGCGCCCCGGGCTTCAACGGCGTGCCTGGTGCTCCGGGTCTGCCTGGGCCTGTGGGGCCTATGCCTGATGTAAGAACTGACCGGTGATAATATTTAAAAAACCTCTGACCACTGGTGCGCCTTAAAAGAACCGTTGAAATACCAACGATTAACAATGAAACAAGCCTGATCTATCTTTTTTTTTATTTTATTCGGAAGATCAACAGCTGTCTTAATACAGTAGCATTTACAATGGATGTCTTAGAGCTAATAACGGGTCTTCACTGATAGAAATAAAGTAGGTAACAGTTTTAACATGCGAAGATCACGGAAAGCAACAGATCAAGTTGGCAATGAAAAAGTAAAAATAAATTTAACAACACTGTTACATAGGTACTGTTGCCGTTATTGGCGGCTTCCGCAGCCGCAGAACAGAACGAATATGTACTCGTAGGTACTATGCCTAATTTTCTCAACAAATGTAAACTAAATAAGGGTAAAGAACTATTGAAGAAATTTGACAAATTTGTAGGCATTAATGTTTGGGTGTCCGTACTTGTCATGTTACAATTTATCGAAAAATGAGTCACACAGTGTCTTTCTCGCCCTAGCGACCCTAGTAGTAAATATATCGATGTCCAAATGTTTTAAGCTATTAAAGGTTTTACTCGCTCGCAACGTATACGAATCCCTACGATAGTATCTTGATACTCCATGCAGGCAGGCAACAGTAGTACTCCATGCAGGCTCGGACTTGAGCTTGCTCAAGTCCGAGCCTGCATGGTGTACTACTGTTCTCATCTTTGGGATGGCTCAGCCAAATACCAGCTTGAGGCGTTAAAGAGTATTGAGAGAAGGGCCAAGAGGCTAATAGGCGACGACAAGCTTGTGGGTAAGAGGCTACAAAGCCTTGAACACCCACGCAAGGTAGCAAGCTTATCGATCTTCTATCGGATACATTTTGGAGAGTGCGCCACGGAACTGTACAATGCCATTGAAACATCTCCGTTCATCCACTACTCCACCAGGCAGGCCCTCAATTGACACCGGTACATGGTAGAAATACCAAAAGTCCGCACCAAGAGGTTTGAATCCTGTTTCCTTATTCGTACTGCGAAACAGTGGAATCAGCTGCTGCCTGAGGAGGTGTTCCCTAGAGGCTACAATTTGGGGGTTTTCAAAGCGCGAGTGAATAGGTATCTTCTAGGTAATCGTGCTACATCTTAGACCATATTGTCACTTACCATCAGGTGAAATATGGTCAAACGCTTACCTATCTACAGTAAAAAAAAAAGTTAGTAGACCATGATGAAATATGTAGAAGGGGGGCATCAGTATCCGTATTTTTTTTAACTCAATCGTTTTTTTTATCAGGTAAACGCATACTTATCTCAACTGGCAGCAGCTTCTGGAGGCGACAAAGGCCCATCGTTTGATCCCTACGCATACATGCAGGCCTCTGTTGGACAACCTGGCATTAGGGGAATACAAGGTACCTTTACGAAAAGATTATTTTTTTGGAAAAAAAGGATATCTAACTAAACTAAAACTAAATTAAATTATTGCATCTAGATAACTAGTGGGGAATTGGATAACCCGTATTACATAGATTGGAACTAAAAGCACAACTTTAACCTCAGTTATCTCGTCATCAATACTCAGTAGATACTCTACTTACTTACATAGGAAAAAGTTTCACATACTTATTTATTTCTTATTTCCATTTCCAACATTTCAACAAGGATTTAAGCGAAATTACTACATATAAGGTTATACAATAATCTAATCATTATTTTACATAATTACAAGTAAATTTGTCGTAATTTAGGACCGCAAGGCCCGCCCGGCCCGCAAGGATTCCAAGGTCCACGAGGAGAGCCCGGAGAACCAGGATTGCCAGGTCTGCAGGGTCAACCCGGTGAGAGGGGACAACTAGGACCTCCCGGAAAAGACGTAAGAGAATTTTATCTCATTCAAATAACGCTAAAATTATTCTTTTTACAATTTCAAAAATGTTCCGGTAACCTGTTTTAAAAACTACGCATGATCAAGAGGCATAAAACCTCCGTCGAATCAAACTTTTTTTTGTGATAGATGAGGCGTAGCCTTAGGACGGCGTAGCGTTCGAATTTTAAATTAAGTACGCGTCTTAAGTTTAATTAAGTTCTCTTATTAGCTTTCTTATTAGGAGTACACATTAGACAATTAAATTAACAAGCATAGAATTATTAAAATTCTATGTTCACAAGCTATTACGAGTATAAAACGACATTGTATTATTTTAATTGACTACCACCCCTTCGTAACATTGTAAAATTAATAAGGTTGAAATACCTAATTTGGAAGTTCAGAGATAAATAGCGACATCACATCGGAGTGTTAAATTGTCTAAGCATCGGAGGCCAAGATTCATTCGGGTCGCTGTGCCATTGGAGTAGGCCTACCTACCTAAGTAATTTACTACTTTTTAATTTACCCAGGGTTCGCCAGGCGAAGACGGAGAGCCAGGGCCGGCCGGCGCAGCGGGACAGACGGGGGCCCGCGGCGCCCCGGGAGTGCCGGGCATCCAGGGTCTGAAGGGGCACCGCGGCTTCGACGGCAAGGACGGCGCTAAAGGCGAGCAGGGCCTGCCTGGAGAGAAAGGGCCTACTGGCTTACCGGGACAAATAGGACCAGCAGGTTTAATCGTAAGTGACTATAGAAATCATTAGTTGATATTTTTTATAGCAATCTTTTCCAATTTATTCTTAAGGCGACGGGTAGCCCTAACTAGCGACACCATTCGTTTTTAATTGTTAGCTACTAAACCGGATCTATTTTAAACAATTTCGGGTCAAACCTCTCGGCAAACATTTATACTATTTATTAAATAATAATGCACAAAAGATTGGGTCCGTTTTTGTACGCGAAAAATTGATTCACGCCAAAAGTGGCCGCTTTTGGCGTGAATATTTTTTTTGCGTACAGCGTTGGACCCAAAATTTGTGCATGGTTATTCAATAAATATTAAAACTGTTGCCGGTGAGGTTGTAACGCCGAAATTGTTCATAAAAATCCAGTTTATTAGTTAAAAATTTAAATCGATTGGCGTCGCTAGTGTGCCCTACCCGTCACCTTAAGTAAATAACACACTTAAAAATTTCATCTCGCGTTCAGGCGGGAACGCCACACCTGAACGCGAGTTGACATTTTTAAGTGTGTTATTTACTATAGAAATTATGTTTGTCTTTATTGATTAGCATAAGGTAAGGTACCTTCAGACTAGATTTTTCTGAATTAGGTACCTAAGTATGCCGAAGCCTGCGTGAAGGTCAAAATTCTTTAATTAATGTCCGCGTCCTTCGGCCATCCATTTAATATAGGAGACAAACTACTGGCATTACAGTGACCAAATTCTACGAGAAACGGGATGGTAACTTAACATAGGAGTCTATAGACTCACCGCTATACTAAAAAATGTGACGTATAGGAAATCCTATGTGGACTCAAAATACATATTTGTTTTTTTATATACAATAAAATGTTTTCACAAATAGATCCATTTCTATACAAACAAAAGAAATCTTTCAAGGAAGCTAGGAAGGAAGGGAGTTGAATGGGATGAACCGGAGAGTAAGAAATAGATTGGTTTCGTAGTGGTAGCTTAGCTACATCAATGTCTTAATTTTTTCAATTAATGTTTAATCTTTAAGTTTTGCTTTAATTTGTTTTATAGTTAATCGTACTAGAGTGATTCTTCGTGATCTGAACTGCCGTTTCGTGCTGTCTAATTCACGTGGACTCAAGCGATATTTTTGGGATTTGGAAGTTTTTACTAAATTGGGTAATATGAGTACTGATTTGCAATTAATACCTTAGTTCTTATTTCTAAGTAAACTTTTATCTGAGCAATGTTTTTTTTGCACATGTGTTTTCCCCCTCCCCCAATTTGGGCCTCTCGGTACCCTCACTCATTCGACGAAACACAGCCCAGGCGCTGCTTCACGCCGGTCTTCTGTCAGGCCGTGGTATCACTCCGGTAGAGCCGGCCCATTCATACCGAAGCGTGGCTCTTCCAGACTGAGCTTGAATTTCTTGACGAGTCCTAAGGACGGCGTGATTCCTTTACTGCTATAAACACTCTCATCACCAAATGTTTTATCAATTTTTTTACTCGACAGGGACCAGTGGGACCGCGGGGGGAACGGGGTCGAGAAGGACCACCTGGTCCACCGGGCATGAGGGGAGCTGATGGAGCAGTGGGGGCACCTGGATTGATGGTAAGTGTGTACGCGTAGCACTTCCCCATCCGTACCATACGCGCTGTGCTGTACAATGAGACCATTGTGAAAGAGAAGGATAAGGATAGAAGGATAAACATTCGGTCGTGAATTCAGATGCCAAAGGTCTTCTTAATTTAAGGTCAATATACCATATTCAACGCATTCGTAATAATATAACTGGAGTAAGCCATAATATAACTGGAGTTTTGTGAAAATAAAATCAATGATCCATTTCATTGATGACCCGTTTGGAACAGTGGTAGTGAACGCTACCTTTGGTCCAAGGGTTGCGGGTTCGATCCCGCACAGTACAAACATTTGTGTGCATGAACATGTCTGTTTGTATTGGATCAGGGTGTTCTCTATGTACTATAAGTATGTATTTACAAAAGAAAAGTATTATATGCAATGTTTGTAATCCCGCTGTTGATTCTGATATCCGTAACACAGGTGCTTGAGCTACCTATCTCGGAGTCAGATCAATGTATGTGATGTTGTGAAATAGGTATTTATTTATTTATTTAAACATTCGGTCGTGAATTCAGATGCTAAAGGTCTTCTCAATGTAATTTGTTGTAAACTTTACATATCTAAGATCTATAGGTCAATATACCATATTCAACGTATTCGTTTGTAAGCCATAATATAACTGGAGTTTAACAAAGAAAAGTATTATGTGTATGTGTTTGTAATCCCACTGTTGATTCTGATATCCGTTACACAGGTGCTTGAGCTACCTATCTCGGAGTCAGATCAATGTATATGTGATGTTGTGAAATATTTATTTATTTTTAGGGCAACGTTGGCAAACCCGGTGCCCCAGGATTCCCTGGTAACCCAGGTATGAAAGGCGAGCAAGGCGGACCCGGGGCTAAAGGCAGTCAAGGTTTGCAAGGACCGAGAGGAGAAGCAGGGCGCCCCGGACAGACCGGGGAAGCGGGCCCTTCAGGCTTGGCTGGACGCGACGGGATCCCTGGAGAGAAGGGGGTGCAGGGGCAGCCCGGAGCGCCGGGGCCGCAAGGATTCCCAGGACCGAGGGGAACTCCTGGACTTGCTGGTGATGCAGGAGTTCCTGGCAGTAAAGGCATACCGGTTAGAAATTAGGCAGATTTTCCTTTTGAAATTAAACGAAATAACGATATTGAATAGTATATAGTCATTTACTAATAGTTATTTTACATCATGGACAGACATTAGTGAGATGAACACTTATGTATGTTTTTGTCGGTCTGGGTTTAATGAATGCATACTGATATCCGTAATACAAGTGGTTTTCTGAGACTAGTTGAAAGGTGGGACAAGTTTGGAGTAGGTACTTATTTTTCATTTATTTACCTACTCATAACTAATTTTAGGGACAACCCTGGCGAAAGAGGCATCAAAGGAGACTCTGGTTCAAGAGGTGAAACGGGCGCTCCGGGCCCTAGAGGTTTACCAGGCATTGTAGGCCCTGAAGGGAAGCGTGGAAAACGGGGCCTCAGAGGACCTGCCGGGAACGTTGGACCTCAAGGAGAGAGAGGCTTAAATGGTCTCAGAGGATTACCTGGAGCGGACGGACCCATGGGACCTAAAGGTTTAGTTGGGGAACGTGGAGGAGTTGGTCTACCTGGAACAAAGGGAAGCACCGGTGATCCTGGCCGACCTGGGCCTCAAGGAATGCAGGGGCCTAGAGGAACGGTGGGAAGACCAGGAATTACAGGCAAGACTGGCTCGCAAGGAGAGAGAGGGATACCTGGTGCTGATGGCCGGCCCGGAGAACAAGGTCCTCAGGGATTTGCAAGGACCCCCTGGACTTATGGGGAGTCCTGGAGAACGTGGCTTACAAGTGAGTGATTTCTTACCATTATTTTTATTAATTTAAGGAATTGAATACCATACGTACATCTAATCGATTAAAACTATAATTCGATGTTAATTTCATCAAAAAGTAAATAGGAAAAAAGGTAAGAATGCACTTAAAATTTTTTTTTTAAGTGCACTTAAAAATAAATTGCAAAAATTGCTATACACCAAAAATTCATAGGAAAAAATGATGCGGTATTACTAAGTATTCGAAATGGCCGCTGCTGTCTAATTTTAGATATGGCTGCTATAAAAATAAACGTCGTTTTTAAAAGGGAGAACATGGAAAAGACGGTGAAGCAGGTCAACCAGGCCCGCACGGACCGAAGGGCGACGCAGGGCGCGACGGTAATCCTGGTATACAGGGCCCGCAGGGGCCTGCTGGGCCCGCTGGTGAAAGAGGTCCGGCTGGACCAACTGGACCTACTGGATTTCCGGTACGTAATTCAATGTCATTCTATTCTATAAATTATTACATGCATAATATATTTGAATTAAGCACAATAATAAAAACATCACACAGGTTGATTCAACTTATTGTAACGGAAAAAAATAAGGGAGGAGACGTGGTTGACGGAAGGAAGAAATCGTTTATGTCATTAACTTTAAGGGAATTGACTTCGAATGAAGCTGGCAGCTAATTTCAGAACTCAAAAACAAGAAGAAGACTAACATTCTAATTTTCTTTGTCAGGGTATGCCAGGAGCGGCTGGTTTACCAGGCTCTCCGGGCAAAGAGGGTGAGACGGGTGTGGCAGGGCCATCCGGACCTCAAGGCCCGTCGGGCCCGCACGGCGAGAGAGGTTTCCCGGGCGAACGCGGTCTGCCAGGGCAAGCTGGTGCGCCCGGAGAGAAAGGCGAAGGGGGCGCACAGGGACCTGATGGACCACCGGTAGCTAATTATTGTTCATATATATCTTATCTCAATGAATAACCTGCTTTTTTCTACAATAACTACTATTAATAGTACCTAACTACTTTCATTGTTACTCTATTCCATAGGGTCCAGAAGGACCTAGAGGCAGCAAAGGACACCCCGGTCCTGTAGGCACGATGGGTGTGCCGGGGCTAAGAGGCATGACTGGGTCTCCAGGAGAGAAAGGCGAACGAGGTGCCTCTGGACCTCCAGGAAATGATGGATTCCCGGGTAAAAACTGATTTAGTCACACTGCTTGATTTACAAATGAGTCCAGTAATTATACCCTCAAATATCCAAACGCTTGTGAACTTTAGGAGATGCTCAAACGTCATGTTATTCCCTTACAAGTCAACTTTAGGATAGAAACAGCTACTAAAAAGATTTAGATTTAGTTAATAAGCGTATGGACCTGGAAGATGAAGAAAAGCTATATATAAAGCAGGTATACTTTTTGTTACTCTTTTATGCGAAGACTACTTAAAATCATGAAATTTAGCAAGCTGTTATCCCCCATAACATGTTTGCACGAACGTTGGAATTGCATTTGCTGAATGTAAAATTTTTTTAACAGGTCGCCAAGGAGAACAGGGCCCGCAAGGCCCGATAGGCCCCGCAGGCCCGCCTGGTGAGCCCGCTGAGAGGGGTGAACCTGGTGTGCCCGGACAGCCGGGAGAGGCGGGGGCACCGGGAGCCTTGGGAGAGAGGGGTCAGCCGGGCATGCAGGGCGCGCCGGGACTGCCAGGCCCACCTGGGCTGACAGGCATGCCGGGGCTGAAAGGCGATCGAGGGTATTCTGGTGCTAAGGGGCAACAGGGAGCATCAGGGCCTGCAGGTAAATTTAGTTTCAGGTATTCTAATAATACCGAAGTGAAGTTATTCATAGTGTAAATAACTATCATCCAAAAAAAAACTTTGTCTTTTAGGATTTGCTTAACTTGCTGGTAATAAAAGATATTATTATTTTTTGAAGGTGTGCCTGGTGAACCCGGGGCGCGTGGTCTACCGGGGCAGATTGGGGCTAAAGGCGCTCGCGGCGAACATGGGCACAAGGGCGAAGCAGGGCATGCAGGCTTGCCTGGAAGGCCCGGAGACTTGGGCCCACCAGTAAGATATTAATTCTAGTAAAATTACAGTATTTAAACTTAACCTCAAACAAACTACAGTAATTCTTACAACACCGATGATAGCCCGATTTTACAAATCTTATACTTTTTATTTCGAAGGGTCCTCAAGGAAGCACTGGCCCAGCTGGAGCTCCAGGTATACCAGGAGCCAAAGGTGCAACAGGAGATTCGGGCAGGCCAGGCCCTCCAGGTCCACAGGGATTAACAGGGCCTGCTGGGCCTGACGGACCTAAAGGCGAGAGGGGCAGCGAGGGTGAAGCTGGTCCTCAAGGTCTGGTGGGCCCACCGGGGCCTGCAGGAGAGAGGGGAGTAGCTGGACTACCTGGTATTGTTGGCCCTCCAGGGTCACCGGGACTTCGAGGATCACAGGTAAACCAAGAAATTAAAATATTTTGTATATCTTTTATTTATGTTACATCTTAATCTAACTTCAAAACAATTAATCATAGGGAGAAAGTGGTGTTCCCGGAAAACCGGGTACAGATGGTGCTCCAGGACCAGTTGGACCAATAGGACAACAAGGCCCACCGGGGCCCATGGGAGAATCTGGGCCAGAAGGCCGACCCGGCAAACAAGGCCAGCCAGGTATTTCCGGGCGTCCGGGCGACAAGGGCCCTATAGGACAACCAGGTCCTTCTGGACCTCAAGGACCTCCTGGACTTCAGGTAAACTAACTCCAATACTTACTTATTTTAAATTTGTAGTAGAGCATAATATCCATCCGATCCGTTTGCTCGTTTTCTTTCTTTCCTAAATGATTAGTCTTCTCTTCTACTACTTGCTCACTTTGCGGTGCTTATCGTATAAAGATTCACTAAAATATTAGCCTAAAAATGTGTTTTCAGGGTCCATCAGGACCTTCAGGCCCACCGGGACCAGCTGGGGAGCGTGGGACCACGTGGTGAATCAGGCACACCCGGCGTTGATGGCCCACAAGGCCCAGCTGGCAAACAGGGCCCGGCCGGCTTAGATGGAGCTAAGGGAGAGCGCGGAGAGTCTGGGACTGATGGAGCGAAGGGCCATGCGGGTCTCCCAGGGTTGCCTGGTATGCTTGGAGCTCCAGGGCGACAAGGAGAGAGGGGTCTGCCAGGACCAAGTGGTCCACCTGGAAAGGATGGTGAACCTGGATCTAGAGGTAATTACTGACCCTTTACCTTTAATTTTTTTTAGAATAGTACCTATACCTATTAACTACTTACCTGGTAAAATTTTAAGTTAAGACAGACAGCTAGAATTTTTATAACCAGCCAAATTATATCTTTTTTTTTAATGTGATAGGTGGCAGACGAGCAGACGGATCACCTGATGGTAAGCGGTTGCCGCCGCCCATGGACAAGACGCAAGCGCGCTGCCAACTTTTAAACTCCCCTTTCCCCCGGATTGGGCCTCTGATACCCTCACTCACGCAGCGAAACACAACACAGTGCTGCTTCACGCCAGTTTTCTGTCAGGCCGTAGTATCACTCCGGTCGAGCCAGCCCATTCATACCGAAGCGTGGCTCTCCCACGGTCAAAAGCAGCTATTCCTGTTGGGCCAATAGTGAAATCAGTTCATTTCTAATATCAGCTTTTCCATATAAGTCTATGAGTGAATTTATCAAATGTTTCATCATCATCATCATCATCATCAGTCTATCGCAGTCCACTGCTGGACGTAGGCCTCTCCAATTGTTCGCCACTGTGATCTATTCATGGCTTCTCGCATCCAGCTCTTGCCAGCCATCCTGCGCAGATCGTCCCCCCACCTAGCCAGAGGGCGCCCTACATTACGTTTGTCAAGACGCGGTCTCCACTCTAGAACTCGTTTACCCCATCGGTTGTCGGTTCTGCGGCTAATATGGCCAGCCCACTGCCACTTAAGCTTCAGCTTAAGCTGCCGCTTAAGCTTAAGCGTCCAAAATGTTTAAGATGGCTGATAGTATTTTTCTATTTCTTGGAGGTCAAAACATTTTCACTTACATTTTTGACTTTTATTAGGTCCGCCTGGTCGAGATGGAACTCCCGGTCTCCAAGGCCCGCCGGGCCCAGTGGGTGGACGAGGTCCATCTGGCGATGCAGGTCGGCACGGGCCATCTGGGCCCCCTGGCCCTCCTGGCCCCCCTGGCCCACCAGGCGAGGGTTTGGCTTACGACGCTGCTGCGATTGCCGCTATGCTTCAACAAGGTAAGTAGGCATAGAATGGATTTTACTCATTTGTACTTCAAAGTTTGACGGTCTTGACGACAGTGTAAAGGCGCTGAAACGCAATAGGACCTGTGTCGAAATTGTTTCGGATCAGGCACCTACAGTATCAGTACAGATATGCTCTATAATAGTTTGTGACTAAATTATCGGTAGATATGAATTCTGGGGCATTTAGATTAGGCAAAGTTTTCTTGAAAAATATAAATGTTGACATCAAACCTGCCTATCTTACAGGTTCAGTGAAAGGTCCTGATCCATTAGGCGATGATCCCAACTCCATGCCAGCTCGTTTCTTCGGCAAGGACATGAC
Source organism: Marasmia exigua (assembly GCA_019059595.1). NCBI lineage: Eukaryota > Metazoa > Arthropoda > Insecta > Lepidoptera > Crambidae > Marasmia > Marasmia exigua. The sequence goes on from CM032471.1 coordinate 5,783,007, forward strand.
TGAAGCCGAGAGGAAGGAGGTTGTGATGAAGGCTTACGAGCGGCTGAAGGTCTCCCTCGACAAGTTCCTCAAGCCTGACGGCTCGAAAGAGGCGCCAGCAAAAACCTGTGCCGACATCAAGTATCATCATCCCGACTTCGAAAGTGGTAAGTGACTTAAACACAAAATTTTATGTGGTTTCTACCAACCTACACTCTTTCAAAATTTTAAAGCGACTGCCGACTGCCCTTCGCAGTCCTATCAGGTTTACGGTTACATATTCAGAATCAGTATCCACAATTTGAGAAACTATCCGAAACGTGTAAGTTTTCTCACAATGTTTTCCCTCAGCGCCGAGCTGAGGGTAGAAATACTCTCATACATTTGAAAAATCTAGACGTGCCACCTCAAATTTGAACTTAAGATCTTCGAGAAAGTTCTGGAGGCCTCGTTCTAACACTCCACTGATCATATATTTCCTTAGGGACTCATCAGCTTACATATAAAAATTTGAGCCCGGTTTATCAGGTCAATACTGGATCGATCCGAATGGTGGAGACATGAACGATGCCATCCTAGTGCACTGCGATATGGGCACCGGCAGCAGCTGCATCTACCCCAAGCCGGTGCAGTCCCAGGACATCGCTTACAAAGGCCGGGAAAAGGAGATCTGGCTTAGCGAGTTGGAGGAAGGATTTACGGTGAGCTTCTTTTGTAGCAGAACAGACCTCTCCTCTACTGAAAGGAGATCAAAATTTTTCTCAGTAGGTAATAATACCTGTACTCAATTAGATGAGAGTTTACCTTGCACATCCTTATTGTGGAATCATCTTCTCTCTGTAGTGCCTACTAATTAAAATCTTTAAGAAGCATTTACATATGTAAACGCTTATCTGATTGTCTTGATGTAAACGCTATCTGATTACATTTCCTATTTCCCATTACAGCATTCACAGTGACTGTAGTGCTGGAGATGGTATATTTACCTAGCCCAATCGACGAAGACTAAAAACTGCCGAATACCGTTTCTCCTTCACATGTTAAATGACGATAATACTTCAGATTCTGTTTCTTAGTTTACTTTAATTCGTTTTGAAGGTTCGTTGGATCTTAACAGGTACATTTCCTTCTCAGATAACGTACAAAGCAGACCACTCCCAACTAACGTACCTGCAACTGATGTCAGCACACGCGGTGCAGAACGTGACCTTCCACTGTCGCAACACCATCGGGTACTATGACCCGGCCACCAGGAATCACCGACACGGGATCAAACTGCTCGCCTACAATGACGCCGAGGTCCTGCCGAAGGCTAACAACCGCCTGAGATATAAGGCTCTGCTGGATGAGTGTCAGGTGAGTTATGCTCCTTTGAAAGCTTTCGCCCTCCATTCTTCTAGATATCAACCTCATTTTAACGTGTAATTCTCAGTTTGCGTCCAAAGTTGTCACTTCTGAGCTTGCCTACGCTTGGACCATGATCCAGGATTCGATAAGTCTGGTAGTCTAACCTTCGCAACCCTTAGACACATTAACCAGACCAACTGCATCACGGTTTTTTTTTATGTAGGTAATAGGTAACAGACGAACAGACGGGTCACCTGATGGTAAGCAATTGCCGCCGCCCATGGACACCCACGACACCAGTGGAGTCACAAGTGCGCTGCCAACCTTTAAACCCCCCCTATCCCCCGGATTGGACCTCCGATACCCTCACTCACGCAGCGAAACACAGCACAATGCTGCTTCTCGCCGGTTTTCTGTGAGGTCGTGGTATCACTCCGGTCGAGCCGGCCCATTCATGCCGAAGCTTGGCTCTCCCACGGTAAAACAGTTTCTAGACATCACTAGAACACATACTTAGCGCACTTGTGACTACACTGGTGTCGCGGGTGTCCATGGGCGGCGGTGATTGCTTACCATCGGGTGGTCCGTCTGTCCGTCTGCTCGTCTGTATCAAAATGTAGCATCAAAATCCCATTTTAACACGTGGACCTACCTGTCATGAAAGTTGGAACGGCGATCGACTTTCGTTTCTGATTAATAAGAATGTAACACAGAAAGACCACACTTCTTGCTGCATGTGCATTTTATTTGTTCCTCTTTATTTACTCTGTGATCTTCTGTCATCTTCTCCCGCCCCTTCTCTAACGTATCGTTGTCTCTAAAACATAGGGGTCATGTGTTCAAATCCCATGGAGACCATACCTAACCTACCCTTCCTTTCCTCGATTTTTTTTTGAGAAAGGGAGGCAAACGAGCAAGCGAGTCAGCTGATGGTAAGTGATCACCGCCGCCCATGGACATCAGCCACATCAGAGGGAGTGGCGATGCGTTGCCGGCCTTTTAGGAAGGTATAGGCTCGTTTCTTGAAGCTTGCAATGTCGTACCGGTTCGGAAATACTAATATCGAGATTCCTTTATTACTTTACTTACATCAATATGCTACGCTCCTACTAATGGCATCTGCAGTAGCCTGGTTTGGCAATTTTTGCGCCCACTAGAGTCGATGACCTGTGTCTGAGCACCGGTGGCACAGCCCTATTTACGGCACTACCATAAAAAACCGGCCAAGTGCGAGTCGGACTCGCCCATGAAGGATTCCGTAGCAGCAAGTTAGATATATGGAAGGTATATTGCGGTTTACGGTTTACGTATTAAAAAAAAATAGTCACTATATCTAGTTCAAACAAATTTCCGTTGTTAGTTTTCATGATTATGTACATCATATATTTTTTTATTTTTATAATTCATTTATTACAGAAGTTAGAGGGGGGGACACAATTTAACACTTTGGGAGCGTCTCTTGAGGAAAGGATTGTGTTTAGAAAAAAAATATGTTGTAAAAACCTCAACATCTTTTTTTAATTTTGATGAAAGAAAAAATTGAGTTTCAGTTTCAAGTATGGAGACCCCCCGAAATCGTAATGCGGTTAACAAAATACATCTACTTACCAAGTTTCAATAATATAGTTCTTATAGTTTCGAAGAAAAGTGGCTGTGACATACGGACGGACTCATAGACGAACAGACGGACAGACATGACGAATCTATAAGGGTTCCGTTTTTTGCCATTTGGCTACGGAACCCTAAAAAACAAGGTTTGTCTTCTAAAGTTACTTAGGTACTACATTTCTTTCCTTTTTCCAGCACAAGAGCGACGAATGGGCGAAGACCATAGTAGAGTTCTCGACGGATAAGTCCGGGCGGCTGCCGCTGCTGGACGTGGCGGTGCGGGACCTCGGCCGCCCACGCCAGGAGTTCCGCGTCGAGCTCGGCCTGGCCTGCTTCAGATAAGCTAAGACTAAATGACCGCATACGACTTGAGGACGAGGTGGTAGGCGCGGCCACGAAACATCAAACACGTGACGGAATATGCAAGTGTTAGGTACTTACCTACGAAAAGCGCGTGTGCGGTAAAATCAGCGAACGTTTTTTTGAAATTTTGAGACATCGTCAGCTACCATGATATGAGTGACCAGACGGCGATATCCCGATGGGAAAACACACTACTCGTGCCTACCTAACTACGGTTTTTAACTTCATACGCAGTTTTCTCTCAAATTTAGGATTATTTTATTCCTGTTAGGGTGCGTTCACATCTCACGAATGTGCCGCTCACGAGCTGAACGCATGCAGTTACTATACTCTAAACTGGAATTCAAGACCAAAAAATCTACTACAATGTTGCCAATGCAATAAAATGATCTTAGAATAGTATATACCTATTTCCAAAAAGCACACGCTGACATAATTTATTTATTGGTAATATTAATTCTATAATTTAAATAAGTAAATTTATTTACTTATTTGTACATAAATACAAAACGCTTTAATAAAAACTTTAATCATCCGTATTGTTTGGTTGCAAAGCTGGTATTGAGCGTGTATCACTTCAGATGTTAACAACATTTGACCACCTACTGTTCACTACCTACTTGGTCAAAATATCACTTCATTTTTCCTGACGAGTTGTTTCACTTAGTAACACCTAAAATCGAAAACTAAGAATAAAATAAGACAAAAATAAGAAGAAGAATCTGAAGTGTACTCAGACCGTTCGAATGTGGTTTTGCTCCGTAGTGGTTTCTGTCTTGTTGAGTTTTTTGCTAAGTTTTGGTAAAAATGGTTTAATTTCACTTTTCCATACTGTTTTAATAATATGCCACACTTTCGTTTCTTTACAATAAAATGTTGTCAGTGTTAGTTGAGTTAAATGTTGTCAATGTTAGTTGAGGTAAAAATAAAGTTTGTAATTAAAATTATTTGTTTATAAGAAATTCCTTATGAATAAGGATATAAAAAAGGTTGGCGAAACCTGAAACTGCGTTTGACAATGACATAAGTGACATTGATAGACTTGACAGTGACGTATGTCGTAGTTTTTTTGGTCTTGAATTCCAGTTTGGAGTATAGTTACTTCAATGGTTCGGTGCGCCACTTTAGCGCAACCCATGCGAGGCTTGTATAATGTTTAGCAATTGTAATTTATAGCATTATAAAAAAAATCTTTTATTTCAGGCTTCACCCATAATAATATTAGTATACAAAAATACTTAAAAACGATTATGTTAGTAGAACCACAACCAATTAATTTAAGTATCTGCCGCGCTCTGCGACCCCGGGCGCGACCTCTAAAAACCATACAAAAAAACTATGTTTTGGTGATATATGTCGTATGATGATAAATGTCACGAGCCTGAGAATTGGGCTCCAAATTCGTGTTGGGGCACCCGCACATGGACACACCCTCATACTTACTTGAAATTTTCTAAAGTAAACTATGTACCTACAGCTGTACCACGTTTATAAGTTACATCGGCAAAATTCGTCTACGCAGAAGAGCAAGTTAAATCCGATTGATAAATTTGCGAAAGCAGTTGAAATACAGACTTAATGGCGTTACGTTAAGATTAAATACAATAAATCCAGAGAGGAATGCTATCTCTCTCTTAACCGCACTCGCACCGAACATGGCGCTGACGCCTCAACCAATAAGAAATTGTAATTTTTGGCGCGCATAAATGGAGCGTTGTGAGTGGTTAAGATTTTGTCGCAGTTTTCGAAAATAAGACTTCTGCGCAGGTACATTGGTGTAGGTAACTGTAACTTATAAAGTTGGTTATACTGTCCTTACTTATCTCCATTTTTTTTCGCAACGGTTTCGGGCCACATGTAATCAAGCAATAAGATACGATGTTCCTGCGGTGGGCGTCATTTTCGAAACCCCGTATAGGTACTTACCTACATCTGATGATGATGACAGGCAGCTACTTAGCTGATCAACCATAATTACAATTTTTTATTTTGATAAGTAGGAGGTTACATTTATACATACCTACATTTTTATGATTTATGATTACGTCATCACGAACACTATCGTGCTATTGTACCTAAGTTGTTTTACATCAATCCAGGCATAACCTAGAAGGGTAGTGAAGGTATGTGCTACAGTTGCTTTTTAACTTATTTTCAAATAAGTATATCTAGTACTAAGTGCTTACTGTATGTACCTACGAATATCACATTTAGATGATTATGAAGATCTCAATGTGCCAATAAGTGTCATCATGACCCCATATTATTAATTTAAGAAGTAATTTTTAATTAACACTATCAAGTGTAAATGCTAAATGATGAACATAACTTTAAAACTAAAATAGTCTTTCAAATGTAAGTATGTTAATAATGAGAATGAATATTTAAGTACAGCTTCATGCATTTATTACTATTAATGTTTTATTTAAAGTTAATCATATTTATCAAAATTATAAAATTCTTAAACTTTTGTATCTTCTTTTTGTATACCTACTTTTTAAATAAGCGTTACCTTTAGAAAATAATCAATGACAAATTTTAGGTGCCTAACTACATACGTACAAAATGTCTGGAAGTAATTATTATATTCCTATGTAATGTGATTTACTGTAGTTTTACGCATAATGTATTATTGTTGCCATAAAGCGATATTTTTATAATACAATTTTAAATAGAAATTCTAACCTTAGGTTTTGTATAATATATGTAAGAGTGCATATATAGAAAAATCAAAGAAGGTCTTATACGTTTCTATAAAACCACAATGCTTGTGCGATGTAACTTTGCACAGCGACATCTATCGAAAATTCTTAGAACTAAAATTGTTTGTATTTGTTGTTTGGAACGAATTTCAACATTTTAAAGGTTCCAATATTAGACAAAATTAATAAAACCAATATAACTTAGTCATACATGTATTATAATTTGCTATTACTTAGAAATAAAAAGTCGTCACAACTTTATTAAATAAGTACAATAAGTTGAAAAATAAGTACTTAGAAATATAACAAGGGTCCACTTAAGGCTGTGTATTGTGTACATAATGTAAATAGGTTTATCCCGTAAGTTAAACGGACTGTGTACTAAATGTAAGAAATAGCTTAACAACGTAAACTTTTTAACATGTATCAACAAGAATTAGAAAGAATAAGTAATTGAATATAATCGATCTGAATTTATATTATCTACACTTTGGTTTTATTTATCGCAATTAATTCAGTATTTTTTTCTTGTTCGATACCATAATAGGAATAGGTGGTACTATGCAATAGATCTTGGTCTTCGATTGTTTATCGTAAAATTCTTTGTACGAGTAGTTACATATAATAAAATATGACTTAAAAAAAAAAAACTAGACCCTAGGTATTACTGGGGGGTAAGTATTTACTGGGATTCAATTAACATTAATCACTTCGCATAATTTACTTCTACTTAGATCCAGAGGTGAAGATTTTTTATTACTTACTTACTTACTAATATTAGTACCTACCTACCTTGTTATTATTGTCTAAGAAAATAATTTTATTTGATAATTCGAGCGTTCGATGCGTAATAAAATATATTACAATAGAATACTTATTTAACTTATTCAGAATAATCGGACAGTCTCTCCAGCGGTTTGTGGTTTAACATCGCGTGACACGGGTCGCGTTTACAAAGATATAAAGTAACAGGTTCTTGAAATAAAAGTTACAAAGGACTTTTTCAGCATAGGCACATAGAGCCACATGATTGGTTAATATGTAAAAAAAAATCATACGATTCTCGCGTAAAATATAATGTGAATGAATACCTACTCCATTATTATAGATCATCGTCATCATCGTCAGCCCATCTAAGTCCCCACGGCTGGGGCACGGGCCTCCCTCAATCACATGAGGGGTAATTGCCATACTCACCACGCTTGGCAGATGGGTTGGCGAGGGTTTTGATATAAATGCAGAGTTTTCCTTCTCTGGGTGCTGGTGATCATGCCAGCAGCTTTACCTTAGTCGCCTTTTACGACACCTCGGTAGTGAGGGTGGCCGATTCTACTCTGCCGGGGACCACACGGCTACACTATTATTATAGATATACACCATTATAGTTTATCTTATTTTATTGATACAATGTGTCACTTCATACCCCATATTGCGTTACCCCAGCGTGTGGCTAACCGTCACCTATTACAGTAAGTTACCTACCTATTTCAATAAGAGAGCAAATTCATTGTTTTTAATTTGACGATCAAAGCCACAAAAGTAAAGAAGTGTATATAGTTACACAGGGTCTATGACGGTTACTACTACCTCGGTATAAAAAGAGTTTTCCTTAAAAGCTTACAATAATAATATTACTCGAATCAATTAATGTAATTTTGCTTTACCTAAGAAGATACAACTTTTGACAATTCGCTAAAAACACTGCAAAGTATATCATTCGAGTTTCTAAGAACAAATTCAGTTTTACCAAAATAAGTTTTTCTCGAATTCCGAACGCCTTAAAATCAATATTAAAATTCCCAATTTACTTAAGTACTTGTTCACTTATTGGTCTATGTCTTTGTCTATGGAATTCAGCGTAAATATTTTTACGTTCATTAAATTGTCATCTTTAGATAGCGTCACGCTATCTTGCTTTACCAACTGTTATACCCATATACCAGGTCCACTTTATTTCCTCTGGTAGCACGAGCTCTTCATCATGCAGGAGACAAAGGGTGGCACCACGCACGTGCAGGTCGTGCACTCGTCCTCGACCGTGAGCTCGTCTCCCACGCCCAGGGTTACGTTGCCGAACGCGCACTGCGCGTTCACGCCGCGCACGTTGAGGCGCCGGAGCACCTTCGTAGTGGGGGACGCTGTAAAATAACATAGGCGTAATTGTACAATTAAATTTCTGTAATGCCTCATCATCATCATCATCATCAGCCCATTTAAGTCCCCACTGCTGGGGCACGGGCCTCCCTCAATCACATGAGGGGTAATTGCCATACTCACCACGCTTGGCAGACGGGTTGGCGAGGGTTTTGGCCGTGTGGTCCCCGGCAGAATAGAATAGGCCACCCTCACTCTTACCGAGGTGTCGTAAAAGGCGACTAAGGTAAAGCTGCTAGCATGATCATCAGCACCCAGAGAAGGAAAACTCTGCACTTATATCAAAACCCTCGCCAACCTGTAATGCCTAGTTTTTTTTTTAAGTTGTGTATTTTGTGCAATAAAGATATCTATCTATATTTGGCGCCCAGATTATCATATTTTGTGGCAAGAGGTTTGTCCTTATGAGGTTCATATTTCGTGGAGGTAGTATACCGGGTACTTCAAGGCATCACTTGTATCTTAATCTGACACAATCGAGTAAAGACAGAATTGGGCTCCCTACGATTAGACGGCAATAAGTGGCCATCGCCTTAGCTAGGATTTATTTACTTGGTTTGCTAACAATTTACAAATACCTACATACATAGTTACACTAAAATTACACAACGGTTTCAATACTTATGAGTAACTTAATTAAAAGCAAACACAACATGCAAAAAATGTGTTATTAGTTATAAACTATTATTTAAATATAAGTTTAATCAAGAAGAGTAGGTACAACCTGTGCGGATAAAGAATTGGATCAGAAATGGCGGCGCATCTATTCACTTCTCGCTCGCACACTATGTATTTGCATCTATACTCGCACTCGTGGGGTGCGAGTATAGACGCAAGTATTGTGTGACGCAAAGGTTGTAAGTATTTCCATACTGAGTATCCAGCTGTGTCTTGAAGATTGCTAGCTTGCTAGGCGTCCGAATGACATAATCAGGCTTAGTGGTAGCGTGTCCAACCAAATTTGATGGTATCCAATCTGTCAGTCAGGCTTTTGAAAAGATAATAATAATACCTACTGGTATTGTAAGTATCCATGAGCGGTGGCAATCGTTTAACATCAGGTGATCCGTCTGCTCATCTGCCACCTATCACATAAAAAAACAATTCATTTACATCATAGGATACCCCAGCACGCCCTGTTGGTCTAGTGGTTTAAGTACCGGGCCTCGATCTCGGGGAACTGGGTTCCATTCACGGTTCGAGTGAAAAGTACTTATGTTTCGATTTTTTTGAACATTGTTCGGTGATTGAGCCTAATCCCACCATAGTAACGATGTCTTTATTTCTATGATGGAGGCCTTTGCCCTGCAGTGGGACGGTATACTTTTAGGCTAATACAGGATACCCCAGCATACCTAACTTACATTTTTAAAAGACAATATACATATTTGTACATTATACCTATCAATATGCATAACTCAATACAATGAGATGATATTTTAGACGTGTCTCAGCACAGCGTTGCATATAGAAGAAGACCATAATGCACCCTAGAAAACCTAGAAGAAGTGCAGGAGCATAATGTTTCGATACAGATCATCATCAGTTTTTTGAAGTCTACTACTGGATATAGGCCTCTCCAAATGATCGCTACTCCGATCTTTGGCTACTCGCATCCAGCTCCTGCCAGCCGACCATTATTGATCACATAGAATATTACGATTTGTAAGAGCTGTATATAAGCCTATGCAAATAAAGAACTTTTGAATTTTGAATTTTTTTTAATAAATAAATAAATAAATATTTCACAACATCACATACATTGATCTGACTCCGAAATAGGTAGCTAAAGCGCCTGTGTTACGGATTTCAGAATCAACAGTGGGATTACAAACATATACATATAATACTTTTCTTTTGTAAATACATACTTATAATACATAGATAACACCCAGACCAATACAAACAGATATGTTCATGCACACAAATGTTTGCACTGTGCGGGGATCGAACCCGCAACCCTTGCACCAGAGGCAGCGTTCACTACCACTGATCCAAACGGGAATCTGTTTACTCACGGCAAGTGAAGCTAAACGGACACCCCCTCCTGTCGTCGATGAACACGGGCGCGCAGTTCTCCGATATCTTGTCCTGGTAGTGGATCTCGATGCCGCAGTTGATGTCCCGGCAGTAGTTCGGGTTGTCCGTTGTCCCGTCCCACTCGGCAGTACAGATGCACGACTTGTGCGTGTTCTTGGGCTCGAAGCTCTGACCTTCCATGTACGTTTGGCCGTCAACCTCACACGTCTTCAGGTTGGCTATTGCGTCTTTGCCTGTAAAAACATTTTGACATTTATGACATGAAAATTAGACTTCAAAATCGTGTAAGCTCCTCGTCATCTTGAAGTGTAGTTCTGGTTGCGTCTAAAGCTGTGACTTTGGAGCATGGTGTACCGACGCTTAGACCATGATTCAAGATTTGGGGAGTCTGGCAATTAGGTATTATACAATGAACCGACTGCTGTCACCGACCAACTGAGTCAGAAATTATCTGAAACGTGTAGGTTTCCTCGGGGTTTCCCTCACCGTCGAGGTAATGATAGATTATTTTTATTTATTTATTATCATAGCACACAAAACAGATTACAATCAATGAGACTTATTTATTGCTTAAAATAGGCAGACGAGCTTGCGGCCCATCTGTTAACATATATGCGCACATATATTTGAAAAATCCAGGCGTGCATGCTCGGATTCGAACCACGATCCCCTGCATGACAGGCGCGTTCTTATCCACTGAGGTACCAGTACTCTGAAATGTAAGTACCTATGGGTAGTTATTATTTATGTGTTTTTATAACTTTATAATGGGAACGTTAAGTGCTCAATGAAACAATAGATCATTATTTACCCCTAATAGGACTCAATGATGTGGCTGAATTATCATAATTCATTTCCGGAAGTCATAAAGTCTCAAAAACGAGTTCATCTGGTGGACTTGTACGTACATACTGACAGAAGATAAGCAGATTTAGCTTTGACTTGGAATCAAGAGAATGATACCTACTCAAGTGCTTAGGTATTATGATCACCGCTGCCATTCGCCTCTCTGACAACACATATTGGATATTATGTAAGTATAGTGATACCACGGCCTCATAGAAAACCAGCGGGAAGCCGCACTGAGTGAGTGAGGGTACCGGAGGCTCAATCCGAGGGAAAGGGGGTTAACAGGTTGGCAGCGCACTTGTGACTCTACTGGAGTCGCGGGTGTCCATGGGCGGCGCCAATTGCTTAACATCAGGTGATCCGTCTGCTCATTTGCTACCTATCACATAAAAAAATGTAGAGGCGCACTCGAACATGCACGTCTGGTCCGACACGCTGCAGTGGTAGGTTTTGGACGACGTCCTGTCTTCATGACAAGTGTTTTAAGTAAGGGGGCACGGTAGCTTTAACAATCATCTGTTTAATCTAGGTGTTACAGACAAACAGACCCTCCTCAAAGAGCATGCATGGAGGAGGATATAATAGCCGCTTATAAACCTACTTCTGAAGTGTAGCTGGAGGGCCAGTTGCCGAGCACACTACCAGGGGTAATCTCCAGGATGTCTTCAGCAACGTTAACACGGCGACCCAGATTCCTGAAGGATCATGGATGTTTGGAGTGACATCAACATCACCCTACTCACGCGAAATGGGCACAATGACGCCCGATTGCGGAAACCACCCGTATAGAATAAGGAGGTCTGTTATCGCTACAGGAACCCCGTAACTTACCGCAAACATTCCCAGTTGAGCAGCAAGAGTCGAGCTCGTAGGTGCTGACGCACTGTTGCTGGTCGCCATTGAAGACCTCGACGCAGTCCACGGAGGCGCACTCGAACATAGGCGTCTGGGCCGACACGCTGCAGCGGCAAGCTTGCGAGCACGGGTTGGCGATCAAGGCTTGAGGCAACGTTGAGCGGTCACCATATGCAACGCCCCTGGAAAATAACCAAATCAAATTAACCACCAGCTGGACTTGCCATATTTGCCGCAGAACTGACCACCGCTGGGGTAGAAGAGTTTTAGAGTGGAGACCACGTCTCGGTAAATGTAGTGTATGGCGCCCTCAGGCCAGATGGAGTGACGATCTACGCAGGATGGCTGTCTGGAGCTGGATGCGAGTAGTAGAGTAAATATCGAGCGGAGTGGCGAACATTAGGAGAGGCCTAGGTCCTGCAGTGGACTGCAACTGGCTGATGATGATGATGATAACCACCATACAGACATATGTAGGATTTGTGGCTTTCCGATGGCTCTGATTCTTTCTCTCTATTCTAGGACTGCTTTGCATCACGACGATAAGCTCGATCGGTTCTAGAACCGTGTTTATTCAGTGACCAGTAGGTAATGGTTAAGATTATACGAAACAACACACAAAAGCATAGTTAAGATTCTTATGTGTATTAGATAGATAAATAGATATTCTTTATTGCACAAAAATAAAATACAAGCATGATACAACAGCAACAGACAGTACAATAAGGCGGTCTTATCGCTTGTAGCGATTTCTTCCAGACAACCTTTGGGCAGAGGAAAAAAATATCGTATTCGTAATAAGTTCGTAGTAAGTAGTGTTTTAGTACAAAGATTATAGACTTTGATTGTGTTTAGTTTCTAAATTTCTAGTCGCAAAAAAATAAGTTCATTTTAATTTTAAAATCCAATCCTCTCCAAAAAACAATTTGCAGCGCGAAATCGGAAAATGGATTTCGCGCTGCAAATTGTTTTTGGAGAGGATTGGATTTTAAAATTAAAATGGACTTATTTATTTGCGACATAGAATTGCGACATTGAATTTACATTTCAATGTCGCAATTCTATCTAGCCAAATATAGGGGTTCCTATTTCGTTAACAAGCTATTGACATAGTTTTAATTTTATTACCACTTCCGACTCCCTCAATGTTGTCTTCGCAGCCTTGACCTCGTGTTCCGAGAAATGCCCACGTTTTTGCAGACACATAAAAACCTTTGCGTTGATACTTATAAATTGTCGAGACAAATAAAAACGAGTAGGTGACCTCAATCGTGACCTTCTCTCGAGTAGATCATCATTACTTAACTTGGCGATTATTTGGCAATGTCTTTGACGATGCGGCTTTAGGAATTTCATTTGGTATTTTTGATAAAGAACGCACGCAAGCAGTCTAAAATAGTCACTGTTACCTTTTAGGTTAGTAGGTAGGTAAGTATAGTTTTTTATTATTTTTTTAAGTCATATCTGTATAAATAGTGCATACAATGTTTCGTATGTATGTATATAAGTGTCCGTTCGCTACATACTAATATTAAGTACCTACATATCCCCTTAGAAGAGAGCTGCCTTATAAGTTCTCCTCTAAGGAAAATTTACCAGTGAGAGAGCCCTGTGGCGAGGACTGTAACAGCGCCTGAACTGTATTTTGCCGAGTGAGTGAGGATACCGGATGCCAAATTTTGAGGGAAGGGGAAACGTTGGCATCGTACTTGTGACCCCACTGGAGTTGCGGGTTTTATACCTTATCGTCTGCTCGTATAAAGAAATGTCATACCTGTAATAGCACATAGTGGGATCGGGGTGCAGGTCAGGGCAAGTGAAGGAATCCGGGCAGCCGGTGGAGTTGTCCGCGCGCGGCTCCGCGGTGCAGCCTAGCTCAAGGTAGAACCCTGCCATGTCGCACTCGCCGGCCATGTCTGACCATGCACCACCTATGCCTGTAATATAGGAAATCAATTAATCAGCCAATTGCCACGCTCGACTCGTCCACTGATTTATTTACTTTATTTATTTATTTATTTCTCTTCTTACGCTATCTTTACAGGGCTTAGCCTAATGCGATAGTGCAACTATCTAATTATTATATAAAGCTAGGTATCTATATATTATAAACTAAACACGTTAAACATTACAAACTAAACCAATAAATCCTAAATCCTATTTATAACATAATATATATAGTGTCGTCCTTGCGAATTCACTCAGGGGACAACAGAATATGTCCGCGAGTTCCGATACCGCGTTAATAGTGTGCATGGCGTGCGTGAGCGGCGCCTCGGCCAGCAGGTTGATGAAATTAGGCCTCCCCCAAAGAGAACCAACAATCCCGGTATGTTTATAATACCTTACCTACTGAGAAAATAGAATGAAAAAGTGTTTTTCCAATAGTACCTACCTATTCGTCACACCTTCAGAGCTTTGTATGTTGGACATAACGTGTTTTCCGAAGCATGGAAAGTTTTTCCTCCTCTTCGCCCGTGGTGGGGAGGAGTCGCAAGAAGACAATTAAGAGTTTAGAGGTAACTTAACAAATCCTTCCCGGAGTAAAGGCGCGAGACCTGTCCATCTTTTACAGGTCTCATAGCGGAAATATATAATATCTGTGCATCAGGTGACTTGCTTGCTTGTGTTGCCTCTAGCATAAAAAAAAATAAGCTGCTGCCCGTACAAAAAACCTTGTATCCCTATGCTAAGTCTTTTAGAGCAAAAAGATAACTTAGGCCGTTTCCCTCACTTGCGACTAGGTATGAATCAGTACTCAATGTAATGTAGGTACTAGATAATGAATACTATTATAATTTGCTTTAGGTAGGTGAGCAATTACCTACCTAGGAACCTCCGCATAAACACGACAGGTTCAGTCATGATGACATAATGAGCCCATGATCTGCATACTGTAACACAGGTCATAGATGTGTGATTATTATAGGTACATCACTTTTGACCTACAGGTTTTAAGTCATCATAATACCTACATAAATGATTATTTGTGGACGACATAAGAATCGACACGTTCAGAAATTTGAGTAGAAAAACATTCTATTTCCTATTCAAATGTACAGACTGACACGTTTGGGTACCTACCTACAGCAATATGAAAATTATTTTGTAAGTATTCGATTCTCACCATTACAGTTAAATGCCAATAAGAATCGTATGGCAGTTTTTAGTATCTAACTTAGATGTAATATGTTGGATGTCAGCAATTTTTATGTGATAGGGGCAGACGAGCAGACGGATCACCTGATGGTAAGCGATTACCGCCGCCCATGGACACCTGCAACACCAGAGGAGTCTCAAGTACGCTGCCGTCCTTTTAAAAAGTTCTTATCAAGATCTTAAATGTTTATAATGAACTTCGAAAATGATCGTTATCAACGATCATTTTCGAAGTTCATTTTCACTCTTACCGAGGTGTCGTAAAAGGCGACTAAGGTAAAGCTGCTCTCACGAGCATCAGCACCCAGAGAAGGAAAACTCTGCATTTATATCAAAACCCTCGCCAACCCGTCTGCCAAGCGTGGTGAATATGGCAATTACCCCTCATGTGATTGAGGGAGGCCCGTGCCCCAATAGTGGGGACTGAAATGGGCTGATGATGATGATGATGATGATGATTTTCGAAGTTAACATTTAGAAATATCATTATTTTGGAAAAACAGATCTTTTACCAATGTTTTTCTGACAGAAAATTAGTTTTGATTTGCGTTTAAAAGTAATAAAATATCGTCTATATAACTACGCGCAAAGACTTGCGGCAAACGGTAGAGTATTTTATTCGTTATATTATAATGAATGATTTACTGACAAAATTAATTGTCAGTAGGTTTAAAGAATACGGTGTCAAATTTCATTCATAAATTATACCTATAATAAATGATATTCTCTACCATCTGTTGCGAGTCCTTGTGTTTCCTTTAATTGATATTGTAGCAACCTCTTACCTATCTTGAGGTATTGAAGAAGAGTACCCACTTACATTATACATAATAATAATAATATCCTCCAACCGATTTCGGCTAAGGCGGCCATCAACGATCAGCCACTTAAGCAGGATATAGTTATAGTGTTCAAGTGTATGCGTAAAACATGTATTTAAAAGATACTCTCTATTCGCTCTTGCCCTCATTCTGATTGGACACCAGTGTGACACGACCGGAGAGGGATCAGGCACAGGACCAATGGCTTAACGTGCTTTCCGAGGCACGGGGGTACAGACCGCCAACTTCCAGACTCCGGGCTGACACTAAGATTTTTTTAAGTGACGGGTAGGGCACACTAGCGAAGCTGCAGCCTCTCAGAAAACACTTATACTATTTATTTAATACTTATACATAACTTTTGGGTGTGCTTTTGTACTCGAAATTTAAATTACTAAAAACGGCCATAACGCCATAAGGTTAACCCAAATTTCGAGTGCAAAAATAGATCAAAAAGTAGTGCTAAATAATTAAAAAAATAGTATAAATGTTAGCTTAGAGACTCCTGCTTCCAAATTGTTTAAAATAGATCCGGTTTAGCAGCAAACAATTAAAATCGATTGGTGTCGCTAGTTAGGCTACCCATCGCCTTAAGAGAAAAACTCAATTACAAATTTTGGCCCGACCCGGGGATCGAACCCGGGACCCCAAGCACAGCCGTCGCTTTAAAGTGCGACGCACTACCCACTCAGCCAACGAAGCAGCATTTTATACATATTTATTTAACAGCATCGTGGCCTTAACGTAATAGGTGACAGAAAGATGAATCAAATTCAATGTATCAATGGCAGATAAGATTACGATTGTGGTGAAATCTTAAGTTTCATCTTATGCGTGCTACTACAGTCAAGATAAATTACAAACAAGAATTTAAATTAACTATTATGGAGTCTGCTATTAACGAGTAGAATTTATATAAATAAATATTTCATAACATCATAATTGAACATGACTCCGAGATATATGTGTGTGTAAATATTTGCATGCTAATAAACTTGGCAAAATGTGTGGAAACTCAAAAAATGTAGATATATAATAACAGTAAATACCATGTTTTAATGCAAATAAATGATTGAATTGATTGATGGATAGGTAGCTCAAGCACTAGTGTTACGGATATCAGAATCAACAGATGGGATTACAAATATATATATTTAATACCTTTCTTTTGTAAATACATACTTATAATATATAGAAAACACCCAGACTAATACAAACAGACATGTTCATGCACACAAATGTTTGTACTCAGCGGGGATCGAACACGCAACCCTTGCACCAGAGACAGCGATTCACTACCAATGATCCAAACGGGTCGTCAAATAGATAAAATAAAAATAAATTACCTTTAAAAATACCCTATCAGAAACACGTAGTTTCTTTGCCTGCATATCATGACCTTTTAAAGTCACAGTTACCTACCTACGGTTGATTTCAGATAGGTAAATATATGCTAATATGTATTACCAAAGTTAGTAAACGCCAGTTAACGCAAATGAATATTTATTAGAGAAATGCTAAAACTACTTCAACAAAGTTAGTAGTAACAAAGTAGTGAGTGGGTACCTAAGTAAATACACCCATTGAGGGAGATATATATGGAGTAGATAAGTAAGTAGTTTGAAGCCAGGACTACGACGAGGAAGTACCTACTTAGTTAGTTGTCCTGTAAACACTATTATTAACATTAAAGTAATTAATTCGTTTTATCTCAGCTTGTATTTGCATAATATAATTGATTTTATAAAACATTTCCCTCCGCACATCGTATACAACCTGTGCGGATAAAGAATGGGATCAGAAATGGCGGCCAATCTATCCACTTCTCGCTCGCACACTATTTGCGTCTATACTCGCACTCGTGGGGTGCGAGTATAGACGCAAATAGTGTGCGAGCGAGAAGTAGATAGATGCGCCGCCATTTCTGATCCATTCTTTATCCGCATAGGTTGTACTTCTTAGCTGAGAGTCGTGATCCCTCTTTGAAAGAAATATTTCTTGACTACATTCTTCCATCGGCGTCTGTCTTAGAAGTTTTAAGTCTAAGGTATTGCGGATCTGGTCAGACCATCTCTACCGGTTCCTCCTTCTTGGTAGTTTGCTCTCGACTTTCCTCTTGTAACTTTACGACGAATTCTATCCACCTCATGAGCTATACGATTTTAAAGATATCGTTAACAGGGACTAATTCGATAATACCATTCGTTTCTAAATGGATAATGTTACGCCTCCTTATTACAAAACTCGATCTAGAATAGTTCTGGAACAAAATTAGTTCCAGCCCTTTTTGACAATGCGTGCTGGAACAGAATGACACGAGCTGTAGGTACCTACGTCAATTGCGTTTTGTAATAAGGTGGATGAACTTAAGTAAATGCCTAAACATAAACTAAGTAAGCCCTTAGAACATATAGGTATAATTATATTTTATGATATTCTAATATTTGTTTACATGAATCCAGACAAAATTAGATAAGGAACCCACCATAACCTTAACCCAAGTACAAAGCACGGAAGAAAGATTTCATACTTACAGAGCGCAACAAAACAGATCACAGCCTTCATGCTGTTGGGTTCAGCCAGTCCTCCAAATATATTCAATGATTATGCGACGCACTTTTCCGCACAGTTCTACCGGGTTTTCTTTGGCGGCGTTTTTACAAGTTCGGCCACAAGGGGGCGTGCGCCTTCGTTCCGTAACTGGATCTCGAATGCTCGGTATTTCGTCGCTTGCGCACGTTGGGTACTAATGAACCAGCATTGTTTGTTTACGTAGGTCATCGTTGGGTGGGTAGTGACGTACCTACTACCTTTTATGAGGTATAAGATTACATTTCAACTGACTTCCAACGAGCTTCCCGGGAAAGCCAAGGTACAGAATTCGATTGAAGACATTTGACAGATTTGTATATGTTACCGGAAAATAACAAGACCCGTAAGTTTTTCAGTTTACTAGGAAGTTTATAAACTTTCGTAGGATTCTAAACGGGCGATAAATTGTATTATTTTACGTCCACACTTTCGTAAATTTATCAATTTCCGACGTATTTCCACGATAAATTTATAAACAAACGGATATCTTTTCAAAAATTTTATATGTTTCGACCAATCACAGAAACTCTTTTAAATATACAAATCTTTGAAATACGTAAAATAATACACTGCTCTCTGATTGGTCAAAGTTCATAGTGGCAATGCGAATCAGGATCGCATGTAGCGTTTGGATATTGCTTACTTATTATTGCACGAGTGAGTTCAGTAAGTTTGTAAATGTACGAAAATGTGGACGTAAAATAATACATTTTATCTCCCGTTTAGAATCCTACGAAAGTTTATAAACTACCTAGTAAATTGATAAACTTACGGATCTTGTTATTTTCCGGTGACATACATTGATGTTTAGCTGTCCGTACCTAGCCAAAATACCTAGTCATTAATAGAAGTTGGTAGACCATAAATCTTATTAATATTCATCATCATCATCATCAGCCCATTTAAGTCCCCACTGCTCGGGCACGGGCCTCCCTCAATCACATGAGGGGTAATTGCCATACTCACCACGCTTGGCAGACGGGTTAGCGAGGGTTTTGATATAAATGCAGAGTTTTCCTTCTCTGGGTGCTGATGATCATGCCAGCAGCTTTACCTTAGTCGCCTTTTACGACACCTCGGTAAGAGTGAGGGTGGCATATTCTACTATATTAATATTAGTGACGACCCAATTAGCGCTGATTTTTTTTTCTGAGATTAGACCCTATGTTCCTTGGGGGAAAATGTTTGTTTTCATCAGGATAATACTCTCGGTGGAGTAAGACGGTTAAAAATGCACGGTGTATAGCCGGTCCAAATTGGAGAAGAGTCGCACAGGACAGAGTGCAAGAGTGCAATAGAAAGCGTTGGAGGAGGCTTTCTCCGAAAGGCGCACAGTGTTATAATATAGAAATGATGAAAAAAATTAAAATACTATGTAACATAACTCTTTCAATGAATAAAGGGCTTTATTATTATCTATGCTAGGTATATAAAGCTAAATGCATATATTGCAGAGAAACAATAAAACATAGGTATGGTTTGATCGTGGGTTAATTTGTCTTAGCAACACAATGCTTGTCAATAAAACATACATTGGTATTTGGGTCGGGTAGGGGTGTTCATATAGATGATTTTATGAAACTCCGAGAGAGGCTTGTAAGCTTCTCTGGTAGGAACATGTCATAATTACTATATTCGTCTAAGCGTGTAACTAATTCCCGGTTGCGTCTAAAGCTGTCGTTTTAGAGCCCAGGGTACGCTTAGATCAGGATTCAAGAACAGATAATGACTATCTATGGTAATCACACGGTGTATCTGTATCAGTAAACAGTGGACATCCCTTTACCACTACACATTTTTGAAATTAAACCTTCACAACATTTTGGAACTGAAAATTTTCCGATTTCCCATATTAAATGACCAAATCAGATGACCCACTTTTTCACAAAAAAATATTTATTTTATGCGAAATTCCAATTTATTTTTTTATGAATGGTTGGTAGAAGACGTGGTTAAGGTGACGGGTAGGGCACACTAGCGACGCCAATCGATTTTAACTTTTAGCTACTAAACCGGATCTATTTTAAACAAAGTCGGGGTTACAAACTCTCGGTAAACACTTATAACTATTGATTAAATAACCATGAAAAATGTTGGGTCCAACGTGTACGCGAAAAATTTATTCACGCTAAAATGCGACCACTTTTGGCGTGAATCTATGTTTGGCTTACAAAAACGGACCCAACATTTGTGCATGGTTATTTAATAAATAGTATAAGTGTTTGCCGAGAGGTTGTAACCCCGAAATTGTTTGAAATAGATCCGGTTTAGTAGCTAACAGTTAAAATCGATTGGTGTTGCTAGTGTGCCCGACCCGTCGCCTTAAAGGGATGTGAGTGTCTACCGATACATCCTGTATTATAACGTTGATTAATTAATCATCATCATCATCAGCCCATTTAAGTCCCCACTGCTGGGGCACGGCCTCCCTCAATCACATGAGGGGTAATTGCCATACTCACCACGCTTGGCAGACGGGTTGGTGAGGGTTTTGATATAAATGCAGAGTTTTCCTCTCTGGGTGCTGATGATCATGCCAGCAGCTTTACCTTAGTCGCCTTTACGACCCCCGGTAAGAGTGAGGGTGGCATAGTCTACTATATTAATATTAGTGACGACCCAATTAGCGCTGATTTTTTTTTTTCTGAGATTAGACCCTATGTTCCTTGGGGAAAATGTTTGTTTCATCAGGATAATACTCTCGGTGAGTAAGACGGTTAAAATGCACGGTGTATAGCCGGTCCAAATTGGAGAAGAGTCGCACAGGACAGAGTGCAAGAGTGCAATAGAAAGCGTTGGAGGAGGCTGTCTCCGACAGGAGCACAGTGTGATAATATAGAAAATGATGAAAAAATTAAAATACTATGTAACATAACTCTTTCAATGAATAAAGGGCTTTATTATTATCTATGCTAGGTATATAAAGCTAAATGCATATATTGCAGAGAAACAATAAAACATAGGTAGGTAAGGTATGGTTTGATCGTGGGTTAATTTTAATTTGTCTTAGCAACACAATGCTTGTCAATAAAACATACATTGGTATTTGGGTCGGGTAGGGGTGTTCATATAGATGATTTTATGAAACTCCGAGAGAGGCTTGTAAGCTTCTCTGGTAGGAACATGTCATAATTACTATATTCGTCTAAGCGTGTAACTAATTCCCGGTTGCGTCTAAAGCTGTCGTTTTAGAGCCCAGGGTACGCTTAGATCAGGATTCAAGAACAGATAATGACTATCTATGGTAATCACACGGTGTATCTGTATCAGTAGACAGTGGACATCCCTTTACCACATTTTTGAAATTAAACCTTTACAACATTTTGGAACTGAAAATTTTCCGATTTCCCATATTAATTACCAAATCAGATGACCCACTTTTTCACAAAAAAAATGTTTTTTATGCGAAATTCCATTTTATTTTTTTATGAATGGTTGGTAGAAGACGTGGTTAAGGTGTCGGGTAGGGCACACTAGCGACGCCAATCGATTTTAACTTTTAGCTACTACACCGGATCTCTTTTAAACAAAGTCGGGGTTACAAACTCTCGGCAAACAGCTATAACTATTGATTAAATAACCATGAAAAATGTTGGGTCCAACGCGTACGCGAAACATTTATTCACGCTAAAAGCGACCACTTTTGGCGTGAATCAATGTTTGGCTTACAAAAACGGAGCCCAACATTTGTGCATGGTTATTTAATAAATAGTATAAGTGTTTGCCGAGAGGTTGTAACCCCGAAATTGTTTGAAATAGATCCGGTTTAGTAGCTAACAGTTAAAATCGATTTGCGTTGCTAGTGTGCCCTACCCGTCGCCTTAAAGGGATGTGAGTGTCTACCGATACATCCTGTATTATAACGTTGATTAATTAATCATCATCATCATCAGCCCATTTAAGTCCCCACTGCTGGGGCACGGGCCTCCCTCAATCACATGAGGGGTAATTGCCATACTCACCACGCTTGGCAGACGGGTTGGTGAGGGTTTTGATATAAATGCAGAGTTTTCCTTCTCTGGGTGCTGATGATCATGCCAGCAGCTTTACCTTAGTCGCCTTTTACGACACCTCGGTAAGAGTGAGGGTGGCCTATTCTACTCTGCCGGGGACCACACGGCAACTAAGTAATAGTTATTATTAATTAATATATGTATACGTGAAAAAAAGTGTTCCCATGCAACTACTAAACCTATCTAGTAATTAACCTGTGTGCTGGTATATTGATACAATTCGAAGAAATATTCGACTGATAAAAGAGATTAAAATCGTTCGAGTTTGTTGATATCTTTTCCAGGAATGTACATTATCGGTTATCAGGTACCTACGCCCAACCAGCCCAATATTTTTCAGTCGATAATCGATACATGCCTAAATATTTTTTTTGTTTGCCTCGTTGGCGCAGTGGGTAGTGCGCTGCGCAAGAGGTCCCGGGTTTGATCCCCGGGTCGGGACAAAATTTGTACCTGAGTTTTTCTGTAAGACATTCTCAGTGTCAGCTCGAAGTCTGGAAGTTGGCGGTCTTGTACCCCCGTACCTCGGAAAGCACGTTAAACCGTTGGTCCTGCGCCCAATGGTGTCCCATCGGATTATGAGGGCAAGGGAATAGAGAGTGCACTTGTGTGTGCGCACACACTTGAGCACTTAAATATATCCTGCGTAAGTGGCTGATCGTTGAGATTGGCCGCCTTAGCCGGAATCGGTTGGAGGATATTATTAAATATGATTAAGAAGATAACTAAATATAAGTAATATGATAATATTTATTTGATAGAAATGGGGTAAGCCTTGCGTCTCATAGCCACTGCGACCAGTAGATGAACTATGTGGCAGCCCCATAACCTATTACAGCACCTCATGTAGCTCCAGTTCCATAATATTAACCCTAGAATGGAGCGATGGGGGAGCTTTTGATCTCGTCTGCCGAGATCATGTGTGCTCCCAGGTGCCGGCTTCTGCAGCGGTGCAGCGCTATGCACTCGCCGAGGACGTGGACAATCGTTTCTCGTCCTCGCGACAGAACCTGCAGATTTTGGTATCTGAAAGGCCCATGTTGTGCAGGTGCTTGTTTAATTTGCAGTGCCCCGTTAGGGTCCGAGTGCTAACATGTCCTTTAATCAGTTTTATTATTTCTACAGCTCGTTTCTGATCGAACGCCTGTATCAACGCCTTGGACTGTTTTAGTCGAGGTAGTCTTTTCCAAAATTCAGTGCTTTGCTTATGCTGGGAGCATAAGCAAAGCACTGAATTTTGGAATTCATTCACATTCTTTTAACTCGAACCTGACCATGCACACTGAACCGCTACTTATTGCTTCCGGTCCGAGTAGTGGGCTCTCTGCCCCAGCCTTTGCTAGCACGTCAGCGACTTCGTTGCCTCTGATATTGCAGTGTCCCGGTACCCAAATCAGCTTTACGATGTTAGCATTGCCAAGCTATTTAGGAGTAGGACACACTCGCTAATGAGTTTGGAGTCAAGTTCACAGGATGTTAACGCCTTGACTGAACGATCTGAGAAGATCTTCTTATTCTGGAGATTCATTTGCAGACTCTCTTGGACACAGCCAATTATTGCGAAGACTTCTGCTTGGTAAGTACACTGTGGTGTAGCGAGCCAGGTTGGCGAATTTGCGTATTCCGAGGCGATCATTACAAAATCCCGCCCCGGATACGCCTTGCCTCCTGGAACCATCCATATACCAAACGATGTCATTCTGCTTAACATTTCCGGGAGTTCCAACCTCCCAGTCTTGTCTACTAGGTAACAAGACTGTAAACCTGCTTATTGAAGCTGTGTTCACGGATTATAGAGTCAGAGGGCATATCCATGACCGGAATTTCCATTAGCTCATTGTAGAGGTTTCCCATGATCCTAGATTGCCATCTCGTCCTCCCTCTGATATGATAAGATACTATGCAATTATTTTTGTGTATATAGGTACTCCTTAATACTTATATTAGCTCCAAAATGTTCAACTTAAGTACATACGGCGTCGTGGAGTTTCCCTTTCTAGACTTTGAACCGTCCTTAAAGTCTTAAAGACAAGTGCTATTTTTGCTCTGCGATGTAACTCTACCTGGACGGTCTGTCATCAAAGAACGGATTTTGTCTCAATCTTTAGAAGTACAGCGTATAAAGTGTGTTTTCGATATTTTGAAATATTGTTGTTCAATCACTAATTACTAAAAAATTTACTCTACATAAAGTTTATCCCATAATTTTGTGACGATAAATTGTTATTATTTTATTTACTGTACCTATAACTACAGTCAAAAAGAAAAAGGAATTAGTTACTTGCAGGCTGAATTAAAACAAATTACTTTTACTTTACACATATTCTTTATTTATTCCAAGACGCAGTCAAAACCTTGGATGCTTTACTTAGTTAATCAATAATACGTTCGGTATTTTTTTATACACAGTACTTTGATATCATCATCACATTTTTTTATTCAAATTAAAAATATAAACTCTTATTATACAGGTAATGTCATTGTTACTTTTTCACCACATCATATAAAACTATCAGTATACATATAAGTAGGTACACTTATATAGTTACGTCAACTGTTTACAAGAATTAAAATATATAGGATAAGTAATTTAAAATTACATGAGCACTAAGCATTCGTATTCTGTGGAGCTCTTCTCTTCGCCATCGTAGGGGTAGTAGCATGTGCCGTGGCTTGGGTGAATCTGAAAATTTAGTTCAAATGTACGATATAATGAAAATAATAATATTAGGTAATAAATAGAAAATATATTGAAAGAGTCAGGTCCGAATATGCTGCCTAGTGGTACACCTTCTTTTTAGAAGAACAAATGTGTATCTATTCTCCGTCCGTTATTTGTTATATACTAATTTGTCTTTAAAAATGGCGCTGTCTTTTCAAAATGAAAGTAGGTACTCTAGAGAATATCAAACTCAAGTATGCTACTCGTAATTGTTATGGAGATTTAACATTTTAGTTTTTTCTTCTAGTTTTTAGTTGCCAGTAGTGACAATTAATGTTTGTTGATGAAATAGATATTTGTGTTGGGTCAGGTTTTATGTGGTACCTTCGTTGTTTCCATGGTATAAGGGCAAACCTTATTTATTTATTATTATTTACCTTTCCGGGCGTAGTGCATCCGTCGTGGGTCACTCTGCCGAAGTAGAGCTTCTCCCCGCTTGCAGTGGTGCCGGCGGACACCGCGCCGGGGGGGACCTCGCCATTCGTGCTGAACTGCCACGAGAACATCGAGGGGACCAGGACCTGGAAGCAAACGTCAGACACGTTCTGTGAGAAAACTGGAAGGGTTAACCCTGGACTAAGAGAAGCTTGAGAAGTATACGGTGAGCCGACACGTACTAGAGCAGAGATCTCGAATCGCCACGTAGGTGTGTAGTACGAATCGTAGTGAAGGGTGCCCTGATGGACAGGCGATTTGAGAAAGATGGCTGATGTGTGCTGCTCAGAGCGGCAATTCTCGTGCACTCGACATTGAAAGCGAGTTAGAGATTTGTATGGACGAATATATGAAATTTCTAGATTCGACTACAATTTCGTGTGCACGAGAATTCTGCCTCAGAACCGACTAATGTGGCTCTCTTTGGGGAAAGCCTACGTTCGGCAATGTACGGCGATAGGCTGTTTGATTGAAGAGAAATTTACGTTCAGGTTTGATGGGAGAGCCACGAAAATCTATTCATTCATAAGTTTATACATGATTGGCAAATGTAGAGATCTTTTTACCTCCTGCTGAAGGGGAAGGAGGGGTATGTCGGGCTCTCCTCTGGCGGGAGCTTGTCCTAACGAGAAGCCGGCCAGAGGCATACTGACTTGCGAGTTAGAACATCATAAAGACCAGGCTAGACTATTACTTACCTACTTATGCCCTTGTATCATGACTGAATCATTTTCCTTTCGAATGTTCAAGTGATCCTTCTATGTTGTGTAACGGTTACTGATAATACAACACGTTACTCATAAAATAAATACTAAGTCATAACTAAATCTTAGCGATAAAAGGCATTTTATATAGTAGGAGAGCCACTTTACATCGAGTAAAGCAAAACCTTCACCGATGGGAGAGCTTCCATAGAGCCTGGATTATTCAGGCAGAAAATTACCTCGAACTGGTCAACCATGATCTCCTCGCCGCCATAGCCGACGTAGCAGGCGTTCTTGCTGGGGATGACCTTGGCGGGCAGGATGTCTCCGGCGTGGGGGGCGCGGCCCGCATAGATCGGGTCGCCATCTACGTCTGTGCCCACGCGCAGCGCGCCGGGAGGGATGCTCTGCTGGCTCAAGCACGCTGGCACCCACTTGTATGTACCTAGAGGGAGTAAGTAGCATTAAAGTCTTATGCTCGTTCGAATATACGACACCTCTAAGTATGAGTCAACTGACTATAAATATCTTTACAGATGTCACAGTATACTCAGGAGCCAAAGCTTTTGGAAATTAGAAAAAGCATCAAAATAACTGTATTTATTTGGAAGACATTTCACCGTATCTCATCACACACACGTTATGATATAGTATTATGATTTCGGGTGAAAGGTACCTGTCACTCGAAATCATCATTCACTGACAAATTAGCTATATGCAAAATTAGTGAAAACAAAGTATTTTAAAGCGTTAATTTGTCAAAACGAGATGTTTTTACTTTTACAGATTATTAATATATTTGAAAGACAACACAGGACGCTGGCCAAAACTCTGTATGGTGTTAGATTAGTTAGTTATTTTATTAACGATCGAAATTAGTAAATTAAAGACTTAACGATATTTGTCAATGATTCTATGAAAGTTAATAAATATAATCGTAAGTCCGTTACACCCTCGTCAATTTATTCGTTCTTCCTATATAGCAAGTTGTTTTCAAAGTTTGTGGTGATTCCGCGCAGGGGCATGAGTAAGTCTGGATGAATAACCATATAGAGAATTGGCCCAACATCGGCAAACACGGCAAAAAAGCTATAGTTTTAGAGATAACACCTTATATTTTTTAAAAGCCAAAACCCATGTAATGCAACCTATTTCACAAGAAAATGAGTAGTGTGTGTGGTTTTACATTTTCTTAAAGCCAATAATAACATGTTGTAATACGGATAGATATTTGCTTGTAATGATAAAGTATGATTTATCGAGATAAGTAAAGCCCTGTTGCGATTAAATATCTTTTTTTAATAAATGATGTAACATTTTTTAAGTAATGGCGCATTTTATCATTGAAACGTATTTTTCAGTGTAAATGTATTTTTAAATGAAAAACCATTTGATAAATATTGAGAACTACAACAACATCTGAACCCTAACAAATTTGTCATAATGAAAACATCTTGATATCCAATTTTCTGATTTTCTCGAATGGGTTTCTACAAGGCAAAAGTCTACAGACGGAACAATGACAATATTTTAGAAAACTCGACTAAATGAAAATGCAAAGCGTTTCTAGAAGGTGCTATCTCTAAAAATCACCATCCAGACTTACTCCAAGGCAGTTCGACCACTTCTCCAGGTAATTCCGGCACGATCTCTGTCGGCTCCTCGACTATAGGCACCGGGTTAGGAGGGGGGTAGGGGTAGAAGTATGCTGGGTGCATGGGGTAGTATACGACCCCGGGGGCGGAGACCATGACCCCGCCTGGGTACCCGGGATGCGCCCCGCCGGGGGGCATTGGCGGGAGCGGTTGCCCGAAACCGTAATAGGGTCGTCCTGGGTAATTTTGAAAGTGATAAATAAATGATCATTTAGAAATAGGTACTTAAGTTTAGATTCAAGTATTATTATGTGTTATTTTTATTATTATATTACGTAAAGAGGTTTTTGGGGAGTTTCCAATATGCCTATCTGCGGAGTCAGTTTGACGCTGTGTTACAGAAGTTCTTTGTCGCGGTTTTTGGTTTTTTTTACGGTAGTTACACTACGAATTAGGAATATAATAATAAAAATCTTGTTACCTAATTTATAAAATAACTTAGGCTGGATTCGGATTCGACCAATTATATTCGATAAAACTATGGTAGGTATAACGTCAGATTTGTATATAACGACAACGGTACTGTATAATACCAAAAAATTATTATCGAAATAAGCTTTAGTCAATAAGTACTCGTAGATGACAAATTTATTATTTGGTAAAGTTTATCGATCTATCTTTTCAAAGAAAAAAAAAATATTTGTTTGCTGTTAGAATTAGAATATTTAGTTTATATAGCCATCTTCCAAGAATTGTTTATTTTCATGAGATTATCATTAATATCTCTTTTACACTCATCACATTTTTATATTTGATATTGCTAGTTATATATTATTAAATAATAATAAAACCCACTTGATATTAACATGGGATATTTGTTATCGAACTAATGATAAATGTGGTTCGAGTTATGTAAACGTACAATGCATATTTATTTTAGTCAGTACCCGCAAAGACTCGCGGCAGACGGTAGCGTATTTCAATCATTAAATTATGAATGATTAAGATACTGACTGCCCGTCTTTGGATCGAGTATAACAGTTTCTTCCCTTTAACACAAGGACAACAAAGCGTGGCGAGGGGTTTCATCCATACGTTGTTGGCTTACCCCTTATCCGCACGAAGCGATTTGCCTCCACGTTCATAATGCGACAGCTAAGGAATGGAACTCCTTGCCAAGGTCTGTTTTTCCGGACCACTACAATCTGGACATCTTTAAGGCAAGAGTGAACAGGCATCTCCTAGGCAAACGCGTTACATCCTAGACCTCATCGTCACTTTCCATCAGGTGAGATTGTGGTCAAGCGTTAGCCTACAGTTCATAATTAAAAAAAAAAACCTACCGACAATATTGTACAACTTAACTTCCTATAAATTGTTGGAATTGCAATTTTTTGCAACTTATAAGTAAATAATGCACTTATAAATTTATCGACAGTTTTCGGGTGGGTACGTACCTTTAATATTGATAAAACTATCGTCAAAGCACTTCAAAAAATTCGTCGACTTACTAAAGTCTCCGCTAGCTTAGTCGGTAAAGCAGTGACCCGGTTATCAAACGATCGTGACTTCGATTCCCACCCGAAAACTGTCGATAAACTAAATTTCCATTCATTAATTATAATTAATGAAATACTCTACCGTCTGTCGCGAGTCTTTGCGGGTAGTACAGAAGTCGTGTTTTTGATTTGTATTTGAACTGTGATTGAATTATTTATGATAAAAATGATGTCAGTTAGTAAATGGCAATTATTTACATAATTCTTCAATTCAAAACAAACAACTGCATTTGTAGTTTGGCTGAATATTTGTTATGTAGTATAAGTAACTGTTTTTGGAATAAACGAATAAAAAAAAAACAAAGGAAAGTGCTAGAAAATGTTTATGAAATTTAAAATGCTCATGAACATTTTGTATGTTATTTTTGAGTACGATTTTCGTTTAGGTGCTTGTTGCAGTGTAAGTTAAGTGATTCATGTATGTGTCTCGTTCGTTACACTTGTACTAATATATAGAGTAAGTAGGTAGGTAGGTATGCCGCGTCAATAGTCGGCAGAGCACTATTTGTTCTTCAGTTCTTTGTTCGTCGAGGACGGTCGCCGTAAAGTCGGAGCAAGTGCACTTCACGACTAATCTAGACTCTACACACATTGTGGAATAGGCTGTCTAATACAAATAAGGAATACTTATAGATAGTGTATCTAAAGTATGTAAATAATACAAGTACCTGCATACAACTCGTAGTCGAGTCGAGAAAACTTTGGGAAGTCCCCATACTGGCATATTATCAATTGACTCAAAGAAATCCTCAAAATATATTTATCATAGCAACCACTGAGACTGGTAAATTACGTCTTTCTTTCGCATGTATGTAACACACCCGCCATTCAGCAACATGTTTTATCACAAAAACATATTTTTAAAGAGGAGTGGTGTGGTATATGGTCCCTAATATATAGTTCCGGTCTTCGCGGCTTTCTTCAAAGAAGTCATGGTAGCGAAGAAGGCAGCAGAGCCCATAAGAGAAGTACGGTACAGAGAATAAAAAGGTTCGTCACCTTAAGGTAAATTTTCGCTTGCACGGCAAGAATCAGTTGTACCAACTTACCGTTTAAAAAGGTCTGACAACTTTCTTTAAATCTTTACATCAAAAGGAATCAATGTTGCTACATACAAATCTGAACTTTCTGATCTGATAGTTAAGCATAATTTTCTATGCAACAGGTATTACTCTGACTTTACGAAAGATAATAAGTGCTCATAGTATATCAAACGAATCAATTTGAAAACTGACGAACCTTTTCGTTTTTTAACGTACGTCCGTAGATATTCTATGTTTTATAAGTATGTATTTACAAAAGAAAAGTATTATTATGTCATCATCATAATCATCATTTCAGCCAATAGACGTCCACTGCTGGACATAGGCCTCCCCCAATGTTCTCCACACAGATCGGACCTGTGCCGCCCGCATCCAATGGATTCCCGCGATCTTCACCAGATCGTCGGTCCACCTTGTGGGAGGCCTGCCACGGCTGCAATTTCCTGTACTATTATTATTATGTATATATTTGTAATCCCACTGTTGATTCTGATATCCGTAACACAGGTGCTTGAGCTACCTATCTCGGAGTCAGATTAATGTATGTGACGTTGTTTATTGAAATATTTATACTGTGGGAGTGCGCACTGAAGGGCGAGGAGGGAGAGGATATAACGAGCTCATTGTCTCCTCTCTGTCCGGGGAGGATGCCAGGATGCTTGGTGCTGAGGCACCGACGCTCACATTGAACTGCCATCACAAGACAGGCACTACCTAATGGAGTCGGTTTTGCACTGGTTGTCTCTACCATCTTACTTGTGACTCCACTACTGGTGTGGCGGGTGTCTATGGGCGGCGGCAATCGCTTACCACGCTTACTTAATAGAAGATCCGTCTGCTCGTCTGCCACCTATCACATAAAAAACAAAGTTCAATGTTTGAATGTCGATGTAGGTATACCTACTTATGATGTTGTCGTATATTTATAAAAAAAGTCTGTTAGATCTCTATCTAGAAAGGGAGGGAGAGAGAGAGAGGCTCAGATAGTCCTTTAGCCCTAAAAGCAGATATATCCACTCCCCTTGACCCCATTCAAACATACAAGTGTACGTACATTAGTAGATTTGTACTAGAATTTAATGTTAGTTACCAATTTGTCATACCTACGCTATTATTTTTAGCTTCGATAAAGAATTTATGTAATTTGTCAAGCCGAGGTATTAGTAAATATCTACTGATTAACTGATAAACATTTTGAAAGATCAGCAAAACTGATTAACGAAGTCGATGCTTCAGGTGTGTTATTGCCACAAATATGTTATCTTTTAGCTTTCGACTCCTCCCTGCCGTGGTACGTGTTTTTTCACTTATCTAAGACTTAATCGTAAACTTGCATTAGTAACATTAAAAAGAAGGAGGATATCAGGCTTTAATTGGCTTTCAACCGTGGGAGAGCCACGCTTCCGCATGAATGGGCCGGCACGACCGGAGTGATACCACGGCCTCACAGAAAACCGGCGTGAAGCAGCACTGTGCTGTGCTTCGCTGCGTTGAAGGAGGGTTTAAAGGTTGGCAGCGCACTTGCGGCGGCAATTGCTTACCATCAGGTGATCTGTCTGCCACCAATCACAAAAAAAAAATCTACAATCGCTAAAAGTCTTAATGGTTTTGGGATTAGTATTACCTACTAAGTACCTCTATGGAAGTAAGTAGGTAGATACTATGTTTTAAATATGCACCAAATATCGAATACAAATCAAAATCCTAAATATATTAAAATTAACACCAAATACGTTTTGTGTTTGGTCTGAATACGAAATGAGTACCTAAGTACGTAATTCCATACAACATTTGTGTACCTACGAAATTTATCTTTGTCAATGGATTCTCACCAACACTCAAGTACGTTTAGTTGAATTACAACCAAATTCAATGTTATCAATTGAGGAAACTACCTGAAAACTAACGGAAATCCTCATGTTCATCCTAGCAACAGCTTATTAGAATGTATATGCTTTAACAAGCAAAAAAATTTTCAAAGATAATTTAGGCACATGTAAATTCATTTCAGTGTTTAGCACAACAACACAGGTGGAACAACTAATTAAACCGGCTGAAAATACTCTGATTACGTCACTGCAATTAGTAGGTAGATAAGTAAAGTACATACGAAATAATTCATTTATAAAAGAAATAATTCTTTCATTTTACTTAAGTATCCTTATTTCATTTACAATGTTACATTATGTAGAGATTGTAAAATTCTGCGAAGTATCTAAAATAAACTGACTAATGTTGTATGCTACAATGCTACAGGACTCATTGCTATTACTTACTTAGCAATTAAATTTTCAAGTAAAATAACTACATAAGCATGTAGGTACTCGTATCAAGATTAAATTTTTAGTTTTGTATGTATATTACAATAAAAATATCTCCACAAATAAACGCTGAAGGAAATAATGACCATGCAAAGCCATTGTACTCCTCGTCTTTGAATTGCAAATTGGTACTATACAGCCTGGGCTGAATTCCAAAGAAACTGCACAAGTCCACCAGTACGACACGTAGTTTATTTTCTAGCACTTTCCTTATCACTGTTATCAGCTGTTATCAACTCACCTGCCATGTCTCCGTGAAGTCTGCAAACAAACTGACATCGGCACATGTGTTCACTCTTTTATATTACATCGACACAAACTTATCTTGACACTTGGTGGTGTTCTGTACCACGATTGCCGCATATAAGTTAACAGCGATTATGCTGAATGCAGAGGGAGTGGCGCCCTCAGTATAAGGTCTACATACGTTTGCTGATAAAAGAAGGCACGAGTTGCTGGAATCTGACGACAATCGCCGAAAATAATGATTCATAACATGAATTTCGCGAGCTGGTAGAAAGCATCTCAGAGGGAGAACCTAAATAGATTTTACGTCTACGTCACAAGTACGTTTTAAAAGTACATTAGCGCCTATGCCTACATTAAAAGACAAAGTTGCAGCTACACGCAGGAGTATAATCTTTTCTTCGTTTTGGACTTGCAGACAATATATCTCTAGGCAGACAATATTGGTGTTAGGTAGTTCTACCAAAATAACTGATTCTTCTTCTTCCTTGCCTTTTCCCTTCATTCGGGGTCGAATATCCTCGTCTTTATTCGCCAGGTTAGTCTATCCTGGGTTCTCTGTGCGCCTAGCTGGGCTCGTTCAGGTCTTTGGATAAAATTACCTAATCAGCGTAAAAAAATGTTTTCTACATTAATACAACAAAATTAATGTATCTACCTCATACAACAAAATAAATGCATGTATCTCTTTTGACCGTGGGAGAGCATGAATGGGCCGGCTCGACCGTGAGTGACCAGAGGCCCAATCCAAGGCTCCACTGGTGCAGCGAGTGTCTATGGGCGGCGGCAATCGCTTACCATCAGGCGATCCGTCTGCTCGTCTGCCACCTATCACATAAAAAAATCTAGCTAGGTCGAAAGCAGTTTCTATTTAAAGGTTACTACTATATGCACCAACAGTCTTCTTTTATTTAGATTAGGTGTTTATTCAAAGAAGGCCAAAATATGGCAAATTTATTTCCCACAAGACTTCAAGTTTTCAATCATCATCTGGGAAACTTCATAGAATTCGTTGACGACATAATCGTTGTTGGTGCGTCTGGTGTCATCCATGGAGGCATACATGGTTACCAGGTCATGCAGCATGTCGCCCACAAGATCTCGAAACCCGGCTGGAGTCGGCCGGTAACTGTTCTCGGCGATCTTCAAAGTTGACACCACCTGGGAAAAGAATAATTCTTTGCCATTTCTAAACCTATTAGTAGCCGTTGACGAAGAAAAAAAGAAGTTTTTTTATTATGAAATAGGGGGCAGACGAGCAAATGTATCACCTGATTGTAAGTGATTACCGCTGCCCATGGACACCTGGATGCCAATTCTCGTGCTCGTGACTTTTATTATCCTACGACAAATATCACTAAAACATAGTTTATATTAGTATGGATTTGGATTATGACATCCGCAATGTTTGAAACATTGTGGATCACTAAAACATAGCTTTTTGTATGGATTTCATGTCACATCCGCCATGTTTTGAAAACATCATGAGCACGGGAATTGGGCTCCAGGAGCCCAATTCTCATGCTTGTGACATTTATTTTCATACGACATATATCACTAAAACATAGTTTACATTATAATGGATTTCATATACACTTGACATTGGCGGAGTCACACGCGCGGCTGTAACCATGCGCGGGATAACACCATAAAAAAAATGGATTTCATATGACATCTGCAATGTTTCAAATCACTAAAACATAGCTTTTTGTATGCTTTTCAGGTGATATCCGCCATGTTTTCTAAATATCACGACATATATCACTAAACATAGTTTTTATGTAATGGATTTCATGCGGCATCCGCCATGTTTGTTCATATCGAAAATCCCGAGAATTGTGCTCCTGTAACGTAGAAGAACGCACAAGTGCGCTGCAGGCTTTTTTAAAAAAGGAGTACGGTTTTTTCTTGAAAGTTTGCATGTCGTATCAGTCCGGAAACACCGCAAGCGATAGTTCGTTCGTAGTTTCCATACTTTGAGAATAAAAATAATATCGCGCCTGATACCGACTTGTTTTACTTAAGTATGTTGCATTACATGCCTAACCTTAGATTTCCATGTTCGAAGTGTTTCCCCTAAAGAAGTTCCTTTGTCTTTCTCTCCAACATCGCGAACGTTGCGACGTACTAACATAAGATGATGCTTCCGACACACATCTGTAAAAGGAGTAAACGGTTTGTGTACCTACGTAGGCATCAAGAACTAACAAAGAAACCATAGAGTAACGTATATATACTGAGATAGAGGCATCAGTCGGCTAGCCAGTGCTAGCGCAATCTAGAGGAAAATGACCAATACTCAACGGCTATGTGGTATGGCCACCTTCTAGAATCAGTCAGGGCGACTATTAAATAATATATCAGAAATAATTTTATTTGTTATATACCAAAATCCCAAAAAAATTTTAATCTCTGGTTTGTTTATCATACTTTTTTAAAATTGCTAATGTGGGCAGGCGGCTTGAGGTCATTGTTTCGGCAATACGCTTTACTGGCGCGATTCAAAAATGCATAGTGACATCTACCGAAACAACGCCGAACCATTTGCTTTTTACAAGCTCCATCTAACGAAAACCATTATTCCCATTCTAAGGAAAAAATTACTAAGTGAAATGACCCTGATAGAAACCACCTCAGTAAATACCGTCCTCTTAAACTTACCGTTGCTGCACTGATTTTCATCATCTTCAAGCGGACAGTTGGGCGTTCCGTTACAGATTCCTTCAAGAGGAACCGAAATGTTATTGTGGACGGTCCCTTTGCACCAGTATCTTGTGAACTTCGGGTTCACTACGCAAGCTCGCTTGCAAGACGGTGTACACTTTGTCGCAGCGCACAGGCCTTGTCTGCAGAAGCACCCGTCCGAAGATATTATCCTATCGTTGCCAGTATGAGTTCGCTTTAAAACATAAATCAGCCTCTCGTTTATAGTCATTAAGAAAGTATGCGCATCTTCCAACTCATCTATGTCATAAGATGTACTCACAATGTCTTCGTAAATTGAAACTAAAGAAGCATAACATACTTCCCTAACATTTTTTACATCGTGAACATCTACTTTATATTTCATAACATTTTTTTGCAATTGCAATATGGAATTTGCTAGAGCAGCTAGTTTGTTTTTAACAGCTAAATATTCTTTTTGCGTACTTTTCTTGGTTACCATTTTCAAAATGTTTCCAAAAACTTCGTTTGCTTCAAACTTCCCGTAGCCTGAATCTGAAATGTTATAATTGTTGTTTATCTTACCGTGTATTTGATTGTGAAGCATATACAAAATAATTTATAATAATACTTACCTGCTTTGCAATTATTTTCATCAGTCTCATCATAGCAGTCGAGCTTTCCATCGCACACCATATCCAGCGGCACGCTCGTGCTCTGGTCGACTGCTTGGCATGACCACCTGCCCAGATTGTACTTGTACCAACAGACCCGCTTACACGCTTCTGCGCAGGTTAAGTTTGCACAAAACGATCCGCTACACGCGCAACTTTTCAAAGATATTTTACGAACAGGTTTTTCAGTAATTGCATTCCAAATCGTCTTCATCGAACGGATTAAATTTTCGAGCATCTTCTTGGGCTTTCTTTTTACTTTCGAAACGAATGCAAAGAGAACTATGTAGAGCTATAGCCAGAGTATTTATAACACGAACTACTTCATTAAGCGTCCGTTTGAAGGCAAACGCGTCTGTCAACTGTAATGAATTGTGATCCATGGTTTTGTATTTATTAATAAAGCCCATTTGACTTTTGAGAACTCCAAACAAAACATTATTTTGTTTGATTAATAAGCCGTTGTCTTCTTCTAAGAAGCACTTTCGTAGCAAATAAGATTCAATTCGGCTCATGAGGCTAGTAGCGATTTGTAGTCGGTCCATAGCTGAAATTAAATTCAGAATCAAAATAAATAACACCACATTTAGTATTTAATAATAAAAGACACAAAACACATTACCTTGTTGAACACAATCTTCTTCGTCTGTACCATCTTCGCAGTCGTTTACTCCATTACAAAGATTAGTCAAGGGTATGGAATATTCATCTTTTCTGCATACGAATTCATTCAGAGATTTAATGTCCGAACACGTTCGGTAAAATAAATCATCACAAGATATTGGTGTGGTTGAAAATACATTGACTTGCCCCTTCGCCGGCTCAATTGGACTATCGTCTTCTATTCTATTGCTTTCAATGTTGGCCTTGTAAAATAGATCATCGTGGTGTCTGATTTCTCTGCTCTCACCTCCGTCCCGATTAATATTGACAATCTCCATTATCATTCGCCTTGGTTTCGGGTCTTGTCCTTGAGTAATTTTTTTCATCATCTGCTCCATACCACGGCTAACAAGGTCAGTGTATTTTTTTATTTCATGATGTTTTAAGTGTATCAGGTCATGTTTTTGATTAGCTGTTTCCAAAATTTTTTTTTTAATATCTTCCATGATTTTTTGTTTTTGATTGTACGTTTTATCAGTTTGGTTTACATACTTATCGGCAAGTTTTAATATTTTGTTAGCTAGTTCTTTAGCAGCTGCATCTTTCAAAAATTTCTCAGCCTGTGTGCCGCTGTCTTTACGATATTTGTGAATCTCAGAATCTTTATGATCATCTTGATGTTTTGTTAGATTATTTGCCATTATATGCAAACCATGCATAATAAGTTTAACGTATTTATCAGCTTTGGACCCCAAAGGCACTGCAGATTTGATTAAGTTAGCTTCTATATCTTTCATTATTTTTTCTCTTTCATTTGGTCTTGCATCTTTTAATGATTGAGATGTCAGATTGAAAACTTTATGTATTATTCTTTCAACAGCTTTATTTCGTGCTTCAGTAAGTTTCCCTATCAAAATAAAAAGTAAAGTAAAGTATCAGCCTATAAACTGTCCCACTGCAGGGCAAAGGCCTCCATCATAGAAATCAAGTTATCGCTACTATGATGGGTTTAGGCTTAATCACCACGCTTGCCAAATGCGGATTGGTGATCACAAACCCGAGCTATGTTCGAAAAATTCGAAACATACTTTTCGCTCGACCCG
The DNA here is from genome assembly GCA_019059595.1 of Marasmia exigua. Classification (NCBI taxonomy): domain Eukaryota; kingdom Metazoa; phylum Arthropoda; class Insecta; order Lepidoptera; family Crambidae; genus Marasmia; species Marasmia exigua. The sequence goes on from CM032471.1 coordinate 5,821,158, forward strand.
GGAATCGAACCCAGGACCCCGAGATCACGGCCCGGTACTTAACCCACTAGACCATCAGGGCGTTATGTCCTATCAAAATGTTTCTTTGGATATTAGCACATTTATTGTTATTATTATTGCTAAATAAGTAACTTATCGATTTAAAAATAAAACATGTAAGTACTTAATAACTTGTGGAAAATAAAGACAAAAGATCACAGTGTTAATATTTTTATCATTCCTGTAACATTTCGAATTTATATATTTTTTAATTTCGAATCGATTCATTGATTTTGAAATGCTCTGTGCTTAGCTGGGTTGTTGAGAATTATCATAGAACTAAATACCTTCAAGCCTTCTTAAATAAATATATTCAAGCGAAACAAGAGGATTACTGTAGATCAAGCTAAGGTTGTGTCCATTTTATGATATGAAATTAACATTAAGGGAATGTAATTACGGAAACAATAATTATTGTGAAGTGTAGTGCAAATAGCTGTGCGTTTCTTCTCACCGTTCGCACACAGTGATCGGGTTCGAATTAGGATCGCGTTCCGCCATTCGGACACTGGTCTAGTTAAATTAATAAAATATACGTTTTTATTAATACGCACCAATACAAAGTAATACAACACATACAGCAAACATGGAATAATACATTTTATTCCATAATGACAACATACTTCAACCGTTAGACTATTCCGCAAAAATACTCTCGTGAATGGTCAGTGTGGTGGCTCTGCAGAAACTTTAATGTTGATTAGGGGCATTAATCTTATGTAAGTACAGGCGATAGAAGGAATTGCCTATTAACTAATGCAAAATCGTTTTATTTGTTGATAACTACAAGATTAATTACATAACATACCTAAGCATTAATTTTTATTTCTGTATTTATATTTATATTGGAAACTCACGCATATTGGCAGCCTTCATATCCGTGACATCAGACAAACTTCTTGAGAGTCGCCTCCGTTGGTACGGCCGTCCTGCAAAAACCAGACAGCTATGTGGGAAACAAATGTCTAGCCGTGCCACCACAACAGGGTCCCGACAGAAGGGATAAACCGAAAAAGGTGTGTCTTTCCGTAATAAGGGATGAGAGGCGTGCCAATAAACAGACCACAATGGATGCACAAGATCGTGCGAAGTGGAGGAGTCGAAGCAGGAAAGCAGACTCCGGGCACCGAAGCGACAGCTTGGGACGAAACGGGGACAAAACGCTAAGATGATGATCATGATAATTATATACCAGTTATATTTATAAACCATATTGTCCTACATGTACCTATTCTGCAAGCTGGAAACCATTTTAGAAGTGAATGGTCTAATACTTACCTACCTAATAATAGCCCAGAGGTAACCCCTTACCAACCATCTTTTAACTACGATAGGAACAGAGCAGAGCTACATTTTACGCTGGTGTTCATGTAATGCAGTTACCATACCAGCAATACTTACTTTACAGAATAGTTAAGGAAATAATAGTCTTACTCGTTAAATAAACTTTATACTACAGTAGATATTATTGCATCACTGCCGCTTACCGACGCCTTACATAATATGGTAAGTATGGTAGCTACATTAGTCTGTCCGCCGTCTGCAAGTGTACCTAGGTACTATCTATTAGTGGACAGGTGGGCAGAAGGAAAAGTGGAAGTGCCTCCTGAGGCGACGGTCCGAAAACCTGGTTCTCATCCCTTACGGCCGGAGAACCCTCGACGTGCTCGGCATCGCCACGGCTCCGTCTCTCTCAGGATGATGCTGATTATGATCGGGCATGGGAGCTTTAGTAATTATCTACATAAAGTACAATGGGAAGAGACGCTTTCCTGCCATAAGAGCGGCGCTAACGAGGTCACAGCACATCACACCATTGCACAGTGTGCCCCCATGCGAGTGCAAAAAATGGTGGCTCCATTCGTGTGGCATTAGGCATGGGAACTCTGTTAGTTCCTTATACATTCTTATTTATAACGCACACTTTATTTTTTTTTAAATGTAGTTAATCGTTTCTAAACTGTTTTCAGTAAACAGTGCCAATTATCAAACTGATTTTCGAACTGCATAAGATTCTGTCACTCACTGTCAAAGTCACAACAATAACCTGAAAATAAATTTGGATTTTATGTAATTGTTAAATAGCTGCTTTTTAGAGCAGCTGTTATTCTTAAATATGAATACCTCTATGTTAAAAATAGCACAGGTTCGTCATATAAAAATCAATAATTAAAAGACTAACCTCAAAAGTGAAGCCCTGAATCAGTGTAATATCGGCATTATTTTGACTTGCAGTCCGCTCTGAACACTGCTCAGTTAGCACCATGGGCCGCGGCAACAGCCTCCCAGTTACACACATCGGCATCCCTCTGCAGAGTTGTCTCGGGCAAGTACCGGATCACGAAGAAGCGCGATAGACCCTTGACTTACGAGATGGCGAACCCCCCACACTATATAGCTCACAGGAAAACATGGAACTCATGGAATACTTGTGAGTATTTATTTTACTTAAAGAAATGTATCTAACATTTCTTTTGGTTTCATTAATTTTAAGTATTTATTTAATTTTATGTGAATGTTAAGTTTAGTTTATGTATGATCCTGGTTGGTCGCAATAAAGATTTATTATTATTAGAAATCATAATATCATGTACTTCCTAAATTTAATATTGATAAATCTATAATTCAATCCAGTAGGATGGACAGCACAGGTACTAAGGTACAGCTACAACTTAAAATTCATGATTTCATCTTAGAATAAATCAAAATAGCAGAAGATACGGCATGTCCCCTCGAAAACGAGGCATAACTACATGCACACATACTCATAGCATATGACACATTTGTTTAACATTGTAGGATATTGGTAGAAAGAGACAATTAGTATATTTCTTTTTGAATTATTTATACCTTCTTGCCACTTAAAACAACTAAGGAATATTTTTGTATGACACAACCACTCGTCAGACGTACCAATATCTGTGACGTGGTAGAGACGAGTCACATATTTTCCGCTATTTTGATTTAATCTAAGAATTTCAAACAAATACTAAATTTTATTAAATTTATAATTTTACCTTTCAGCTAATTTGAAGGGTGGTCTCCGTCGATCAGAAACAGCGGTGGAAGACGAGTTTGTTCGCAGATTCATGACTGGCACCTGGCATGGACTGATGTGTAGTGAGGTAACCAGTTTGAAAATTTTTAGCCCATCTTCAATCTAAAGAAAAGAATACCAATTTTAGTATAGTATATGCAAATTCTATTAATGTCTTCAATTAAGTAAGAAAATCTAGTACTAATATGGTAAAAAGCAGCACCATTTGTGCAAACACATGGTATACAAATTAAATTTTCCTTTTTTTAATTTGAATACATATGTACTTATATTTGGATAGATAAATATTCTTTATTGCACAAAAACAAAATACATGATACAACACAGACAGTACAATAAGGCGGTTTTATCGCTTGTGGCGATTTCTTCCAGACAACCTTATATTTGGTAATAACAATGTGATTTTGTTTCAAACTAGCTTTCGCCCTTGACGTATTTTTGTTTATCCCACAGGAACCTCAATTTTTTTAGATGGAAAGTATCCTAAGTCTGTCACCTGCCTTCTAAACTACCTCTCCACCATTTTTCAGCCAAATAGGTCCAGCCATTCTAGAGTTATAAATAGTGTAACTATTTTCAAATATTTTAACCTACTTTACATTTTCCAGGTAATAATAAAACGTCAGTTCAATCATGTGCGCGTGGCTGCGATCGTTCGAAGGGCCGTCTCCCCCACCAAGATGTATTTCCTGCTCGGCTACACTGAGGAGCTGCTCAGCAACTGGCTCCAGTGCCCCGTCACACTTGAGCTGCAGACTGTTGATAGTTTCAAGGATGTTGTGTTCAAGTACATTTAAATTATACTTTATCACATAGTTGTAGGATTATTATTAATAAAAAAATATTTGTAAATAATAATAATGTTTTCTTACTTGTATTTGGAAATGTTTGAAATCATTTGACAGCACCAGTGCCTAATGAGGTAGGTAGGTAGTTACTAAACAAAGATCACAGAAGTTAGGCTTTTGGGCCAGTGCTCATGACACTACGGGCGATAAGAGTATTCACTGCGGCACTCACAGACGTCAATTAAGCTAAATGTTCATTAGCTTAATTCTAGTCCTTTATGCATATTGAAAAATTGTCAACAGTAAGTGTGTACGTCGGAGTCTCTCACCACATAACGTAACATAAGATCGGGTCATGTAGTGAGTATGCAAGATTGGGTCGATTTTTTCGAAGCTCACGTCACGTAAAATAAACTCCTCTGCTTATGTGTAGAATCCAGCGTTTTTATTACGTAACGCGAACTTTACCTACTAATGTTAGTGTGTGTGTACTAGAAACATGGGGTGAGTGATAAAACAAATTATTGGTGAATGAATAAAAAAATGAAACACAGTTATAAAATTCATATTCTTTTATAATTTGATTCATTCAAATATACATAATGTGTCAACAAACAGAACAGCGAGACGCAACCGCGGCGAAGCGCCCGCGTCGCGCGCCCTCGAACGAGCCGAGACCGAACTTCTGCACATACGCTTTGTACTTTATACATTATTGTTACTGTACGCCACCTCATTCTGTAGGTACTCAGTCGCCAATCGGAGATAATCGAGACACTACTTTACGCCCGCAACAAAATCAAGTGACGTACGCCGACTGAGAGTTGTAACATTCACTTTACATAAAGAGATTTTCTTAATTTCTTCATAAATGCCTATGGTGTTGTTGCTCTCAGGTAGATTTGTATTGTCTATCACAGTGACGTAAAGCATTTGTCCTTACATACTAGTGAGTTATACATTGGATCTTATCAATAAATCACCATAAAACACATTTTGTAAAGTAGTTAAGGTGCTTCAGAAAATATCATGATATCATTTTTTTTAAGTCTCGGACAGTCTTTTGTATTGAGCTAATTCGATTGGGCCTGTGGAATGTATGTTGCGGTAGTGGTTCGTCACGGTAGCTCGTCACTCACTGGTCAGTGTGCGCAGAAGTCCACACGGCTAACATAATGCGACGGCTTGCTCGTTGTTTAGCATTAATTGTTATCGAAATTACATATTTACAAATTAAATGTACAGACAACATGAAGGCAGAATGTGGTACTTCATCCGAAACGTTAACGCACGAGAACATCGCTGAAACTTCTCGCTGCTCAATTATCATAAAATACATCTATACAAAATAAAAATTTAAGCACTGCAAGTCTTTGATGATCACATATTTACATATACATGAAACGAAATATAATACAAATATGTACAAAATAAATGAATATTCCAAAAGGAATAAAGAGCTGATGTGTGATGATCACATAAGTAGTTACTTACTGAATCTAAAATAAAAATAATTGGGCCGGTGAGAAGTTTCGACTATGTCCAAACTGAAAAGTAATGCATTTTATATACATTTTGGATGGCACCAGTTTGTTAACAATGAACTGGTAAATAAAACTTGTTGAGGTGAAAGCTCGCATCCAAGGAAACCACTTATTTGCTATTACATTATTGCTATAATTGCACTTGGTTACGGATTCAGCGGAACATTTTGAAGAATGTCAATTGTTCAAGGTGTTTTTGAGACTGTGGTGGGCAGTTCCATTGCACGCGAGCGTACAGCTTAACGTAATGTGCGATCATATTACAAACACTACTACAACTCTACACACTGCTATAACTATTAAGTAAAAATGTCCATCAAAATTCTATTAAAAATAAAGAGATCATATATGTTCTACTACAAATAAGATAAAGTAGTTAAATAAATTCATAAGCGATACTTACGCATCGTACTATGTTCTATGGGCGCAATACTGAGACACTAAGCAACCAACGACACCCGCCATGTACTTGTCCGTGTGAATATTTATCTCAATTAATTGGGCGTAAGTATAACTCAGAATACAATTTTCCTTATTACAAATCGTGACCCCGAAAAAAGGTTTGTGCCAGCTCCTTTTTACATTGCGTGTTGGAACGAGATGACATGATCTTTAGTACGGTAATAACTTTAAGTCGCAATTTATAATAAGGTGAAATCAGTTTCGGAAAAGTCAAATCTTACCACTTAATTGTTGCTCTGCTATAATAATACAATGTTATTGCTATTGTTTGTAGAGTATCTAGTTGTTCCGAGGCTAACGACTGTATGCTAACTTATCATGCTTTGTAATTACTGACAACGTCGTAAATGCAAAATGAATCACTGTGTGTGCTTTTTGAATTTCAACGGTTTACAATAGTGAGTGCCAAATTAAAATTGAACAATCGGTCGCGCTGTGAAGGCAAATCGGAACGCTGAGGCTGGAGCGCCCGGCGCCCTGTTGTTTGTGCGCCGCGCGGGGCGCTCCAGCCGCGGCCTCGCAACACTTACATCCTACATTAATTTACACAAGCTACTAGAACAAGATCATCATGATATGACTTTAAAATCTATCTGTACTTAGAAAAATTATACAGCGTCAGTAGTAAAATTTGATTAGTATAAAACTTCATTTTAACTCCATTTATCCTAAAAGTAATAATTCAATATACCCTTTTCATGATTTGGCTTAATTTTTTCACAATTCATCTGATAGATTATAAGAGAGACGTATCCCTATCGCGTTAGTAACATTAAAAATTAAATACAACAGCACCTATTTTGATATACATAATAATAATATACGGAGTAAAAAATATTCAAAATCAAATTATTCGATATAAACAATTCTGATGGAGAGGACAAAATATAAGCGTAGATACAACTATGCAATGGTCCAAATTGTTTTATAGTATAGGTATAGATAAATGATTTCTGTAAATATCACTACTTATTCCGATGAGACAACTAACGCTTCACAACGAGGACTTCGCCTAAGGATGACGAGCGGCCGGGGCTCCACGCGGACTCCTGCGCCTAATGCAACATGCAACGGTGTATTTTAGCACATCAAGAAAAACACCATCGATAAAATCTACCGAATATAACTGTTTTAGGCCCGATTCGACAAATCTTTAAGAATATGAATCTAGGATAGCGCTGCGATCATTCCATACGATTTGTAGCGATAAACCATAGATTAATCTCGGATAAAGATTGGTCGACATAGGGCCTAAGACGACTACTAAATGGCGACGTCAAAATTTAAAAATGTTTAGTCATCGAAAATATTGGTCACAAATATTATTTACTTTGCTTTTGTGACTACTTTTAAGAAAATAAAGATCGAGTCCGCATCGAGGCACACCGGCACAGCTTTCAAACTCAGCTTATGACTAGGATATATACATACATAGCTTGCAGATCGACGCAGCGCGGTACGTATACGACTCGTGCCGACCACTAACCAGCGTTGAGAGGACTTTTACACCGACTAAAAGTGGCCGAGATATCTCCAGCTAGTCAACGTCGCACCTGACATAAGGCCACTACCACACTGGGCTTTGTTATGGGGGGTGTTTATCTTTATGACATGTTCGCGTATGATGAATTCGTAACGTAATATCCATAGGGACAGCCAGAAAATGCGACATTGTTTTATATTATGTCTTGATTATTACTTTTTGAATATCTTTGCATTTAGTATATTTCCCAGTTCACATTTCGCGTTCACTGTCGCCAGTTACATATTTTTACGGTTACTTACTTTTACGGCGCCCAACGTGGGGTTAAATGGTTCTGTTTTTAATTAATATAAAACCTTAGATTAAATAAAAATAGCGGAAGATAGGTTAGCGAGACAAATTGGCAGGTCTGAGCGATCGTGACACACAAAAATATTCTTTAATTGTTTTAAGTGGCATAAAAGTTACCAAAATGTCTTCATGCGCTTTTAAGCGTTGTACAAATTATTCAAAAAGGAATGAAAAACCTAATAGAATCACATTTCACTCATAAGAAGAAAAATGTTTTAATTTCTAAATTTGGTCACCATTTTGCAGAGCGAGATAGAAATATACGATATATAAATGTGTGACGAGTTAAGACGTTTTGACAAGACCCAACTCTGAAGCGTATCTGCGCGTAGTACGCTTGATTCGCTCTCACTTATGTCAAAATATAGGTTTGTCTCTGTCTCCCAATATCGTACAACTTTAAACCTATGTGTCATACAGCTGTGAGCACCTGTGCATGTAGTTGTGCATCAGGCCCGTTTTTTGTTGTCTAATTGAAGGGACGTGCCGTATCTTCCGCTTTTTTGTATTAATCTAAGTCTAAAACACATACGCCCACCTGAAAAGCCTGCATGGCGGAACCTATAGTAGAGTTTCACCGCTCGATGGAAGAGCAGCCGACGCGTGACGAGAGCCTACGCCATAAGTAAAATACCGACACTCACACATTCATTTGTACTACGCCAGTATGCTACCCGCTATTTCTAAAGGGTGGCGGCTCGCCGTCGGACAACACCGAATCATCAATTAAAAAACTTACTACAACTAAAAATAAAATGCAACTATCGTCGTTTAATAATTTTTGATCGGACCGCACGAGAATAAAGCGAATACTGACATTTACAAATCTATCTACAACTAATGATACAATTTGTGAATCGAAACGTTGTTTTGCGAATGGGAGGGTCTCGACCGTCACATAACATAATCCTACTTACAACTAAGGGGTGATGTCCGGCGGCGACGGGACCGCAAATGGGTACCATTTGTAAAAAAAAAACTCAAGGCTTACACTAAGTTACATAACTCTCCACGTACGTACACAGACGTTTACAAAATACATCGGGAGATTTGGAAGGGGTAGGTTGTAAAACAGTGAGTTATGTCTCGCTGAGAAGTTTGTTGGGACACACAATGTCACATTAACCTAATACCGTCCGCCCACCGCATTTGTTCTAGCGCCGCCGCGGGCCGCAGTTAACGACCGAACCGAACGTCATTACTACACGACAACGACACCCTACGCCACCTCGCCGCGCCCGCCCGACGCGGCACGACACGACCCGAGCGACCGAACACGCCCGGTGTTGCCACCTCCAATCATTCAACGGAGAAATCAAGTGAACTATGACTAACTAACACTAAACAACATCATGTTACGTCATCATCACAGTTCTTGCGGTCACAGTAATTTGGTTACGATTAGAAACTAAACGATCGAAGTCAGGATCATCGAACAGGTGAAACTGTTGCTTTACCGAAATACATATTAATACTAGGGTTGTCACCAACTGGCCGTACGCATACAGTACTTAGTGCTAAAATACGAAAACAACGCCCTATATAGTAGAGTGTACAGGTAGCAGCGACACTCCCTACGATCACATAGATATTACACTTACTCGTATTGCACACACGACGTGATTCTTTAGTAGGCAGTTTCATGTGAAAGGTCACCCTATATATTTAAACAATTAATTAAGTATCAAAAATAACTCCAATATCTATTATTTCCTATAAAATTTTTGACACGCCCGGCCAATTAGTACCAATTAAATAGCGCTTCGTACATAAAAATATACATTAGAAAACTTTTTGCTACGCAGACACGGTGCTGAAAGATTGAAACAATTGCACTACGAAATGCATGAACCAGTACCTGAGATATTTCAATCTGGATTATGGGAGATACCTATTATTATCGAGTCTTCTACAAGTAATGCGTAAAACACAAACCGTATAAGAATTGGCACGATAGTATTGAAACCTGTCATCTATATTCAAAAGTCAGGAAGAAAATTATTGTGCATTACTTATCATTTAGAGATGTTAGGTGCTTTCAATTTATAACTGTTATTGCTTGGAACTGTGTATTTTTTGCTAATAAGAAGGTAATTAAGTAAAATGAGATATCTGTTATAGCATTACCGCTACAAAGTCGACCTGCTTATGGTCTGCGAGATGCGGGGGGAGCAAACTTGATCAATTAAAAAGTTTATTTTCTCCTTGGGCCAATTAGCATGGTCCGCGAGACGCAGGCGGAGTGTGCTTGACCAATCGAAAAAGTTCTCTTTGGATCTCGCGCAGTCGCACGAGCGAACATCATTCTTATTGATTTATAACGATTAATGACCCAAAGATAATATATATTTTTTGGATTTGTTGAGTGCACTCCAAGCCCCCGCGTCTCGTGAACCATGGGAGGTCGACTTTGTGGCGGTCGAGCTATAGAGGTCAATAGTGTAGCTAAGTATAAAAGCGCTCAGTCACTCGTCTCACTGGCCCGGCGCAGCGGGCCGCGCGGGCGAGGCGTCGCCGCGCACACATTGCATCATACTCCCAGGTAAAATATCACCTAAATAATATACAGTGGAGGAATTTTAAACACTAATTGGTAAATGGACGTTTGACATACTCTCACCACACAAAGTTAGCCGTATTGATGTAACTAGAGAAAGTTCTGGCCGGTTCCCATCTGCATTTTGAAATCTTAGACAATATTTATATAAGAAGGCTAATTTATATGTTATTTGAGATTATTTATGGCGCAAATGACAGAAAAGAAAGTCTATGCTTTCATATATCTTGTCCTTGCAAACATCAAAATTGCTTTCAAAATTAAGAAATCAGGACTGGGCTTTATTTATTAACTAATCAGATCAAAGAGTCCCAAATTGGAGCCGAGAAAGTAAGAATTATTTTTAATTTTTTAGACAATATAATAACAGTCTAGTTACGCCAATACGGTATCAATATTATAATATTCTCAATCATTATTGACACTGCCGCGTGTTGTCCTCTGGAAGTCGCGAAGGCAGCAGTTAAAACGCCACGTTGAAAGAATCTCTATTTAGTATAAATATCAAATAAACTACGTCACTGCGTGCCCCCGCGCCTCCGTCGGCAACGACACTTGCACGATTCCTCAACTGTGTATTATAATAACACCGAAAAGTAAGCGTAAATCTGCCGACAAACTAGACTGAAAAAATATTTATATCTTCGATTTATATCATTCAATTTATTGACACAATAAGCGTAAGTCCTAATATATTTTACATTAATTTGTAGAATCGATCGTCAAATACTTATTTAAAACAGATTCACTTTAAAAAACACTATGAAGAGTGTGAATGAAAAAACTATGATTGCACAGACATACATCACATTCTATACTAACAATTACACGATATCACCGTTAGAAACATTTTTGACCCGAATTAAACTTTGAACTTATCTTTACTATGCATTCGATTAACGCCAATAATCCGTTTTCTGTTCACTGGAAAACGATTCCAATACGTACTGAAAGGAGTCAAGAAGATTACAGCGTACGACTGTACTAGAACTGAAGCCTAGGAGTTGTTCGACTCGCGTCACTAACTACACTTGAGCAACACAATACCGGGATCTACACTACTAACAATAAAGAGCATATATACTATCGTACTAACATCCAGTGAAGAGACAACGACGTTCGGTACACTCACTTGGTACTCGCATCACACCTGGCCGGGACCTGCCGCCTACCGAGCGTGGCAGGGAACTCACATAACGACTAATCAATTACGCTATTGCTTCTTATATTGGACAGGGTCAGACTTTGTAGCGGTAATGCTATAGCATTACCGCTACAAAGTCGACCTGCTCATGGTCTGCGAGACGCGGGGGAGTGTGCTTGACCAATCGAAAAAATTCTCTTTGGATCTCGCGCAGTCGCACGAGCGAACATCATTCTTCAATAAGAATGATGTTCGCTCGTGCGACTGCGCGAGATCAATGATCAATAATTCTTTGGGTCATTAATCGTTATAGATCAATATCTATAACGATTAATGACCCAAAGATAATATATACTTTTTGGATTTGTTGAGTGCACTCCAAGCCCCCGCGTCTCGTGAACCATGGGAGGTCGACTTTGTGGCGGTCGAGCTAATAGAGGTCAATAGTGTAGCTAAGTATAAAAGCGCTCAGTCACTCGTCTCACTGGCCCGGCGCAGCGGGCCGCGCGGGCGAGGCGTCGCCGCGCACACATTGCATCATACTCCCAGGTAAAATATCACCTAAATAATATACAGTGGAGGAATTTTAAACACTAATTGGTAAATGGACGTTTGACATACTCTCACCACACAAAGTTAGCCGTATTGATGTAACTAGAGAAAGTTCTGGCCGGTTCCCATCTGCATTTTGAAATCTTAGACAATATTTATATAAGAAGGCTAATTTATATGTTATTTGAGATTATTTATGGCGCAAATGACAGAAAAGAAAGTCTATGCTTTCATATATCTTGTCCTTGCAAACATCAAAATTGCTTTCAAAATTAAGAAATCAGGACTGGGCTTTATTTATTAACTAATCAGATCAAAGAGTCCCAAATTGGAGCCGAGAAAGTAAGAATTATTTTTAATTTTTTAGACAATATAATAACAGTCTAGTTACGCCAATACGGTATCAATATTATAATATTCTCAATCATTATTGACACTGCCGCGTGTTGTCCTCTGGAAGTCGCGAAGGCAGCAGTTAAAACGCCACGTTGAAAGAATCTCTATTTAGTATAAATATCAAATAAACTACGTCACTGCGTGCCCCCGCGCCTCCGTCGGCAACGACACTTGCACGATTCCTCAACTGTGTATTATAATAACACCGAAAAGTAAGCGTAAATCTGCCGACAAACTAGACTGAAAAAATATTTATATCTTCGATTTATATCATTCAATTTATTGACACAATAAGCGTAAGTCCTAATATATTTTACATTAATTTGTAGAATCGATCGTCAAATACTTATTTAAAACAGATTCACTTTAAAAAACACTATGAAGAGTGTGAATGAAAAAACTATGATTGCACAGACATACATCACATTCTATACTAACAATTACACGATATCACCGTTAGAAACATTTTTGACCCGAATTAAACTTTGAACTTATCTTTACTATGCATTCGATTAACGCCAATAATCCGTTTTCTGTTCACTGGAAAACGATTCCAATACGTACTGAAAGGAGTCAAGAAGATTACAGCGTACGACTGTACTAGAACTGAAGCCTAGGAGTTGTTCGACTCGCGTCACTAACTACACTTGAGCAACACAATACCGGGATCTACACTACTAACAATAAAGAGCATATATACTATCGTACTAACATCCAGTGAAGAGACAACGACGTTCGGTACACTCACTTGGTACTCGCATCACACCTGGCCGGGACCTGCCGCCTACCGAGCGTGGCAGGGAACTCACATAACGACTAATCAATTACGCTATTGCTTCTTATATTGGACAGGGTCAAGTCGCATATTGTGGTGTTCGAGCGATGATATGAACTAAGTGCCTGTTTAGTTTCGAAACCTTGACAGAACGCAGCACTTGGGAAATTTTCCTATAGAAACGTTAAAATTGATTTCTTAAGGCGCTTATATTTTGCAGTAACCAAATGATGGTAATGGAGATTAATGGGTATGTAAGATCTACTATATAGCTTACTGTCGGACTGAAGTACAAGGAGATGGGTTATTTTTGACGTGGTATGTCATAACGGCAATTTTATGAACTATAGCTTTACCGCTACAAAGTCAACCTTCCTACGACCCGCGGGATGCGGGGAGGGGTCGGAGTGCACTTGATCTATCGAAAGAGCTTATTTTATCTTTGGGCCAATCAGCAGGTGAAGAGTGTGCTAGAACAATCGAAAAAGTTCTCTTTGGAACTCGCGCAGTTGCACGGTTCCAAAGACGGCAAGAACCGCGACGGTCGACATCCGACTGATTGATTGGGCCAAACATAAACTTTTTGGATTAGTCGAACGCACTCCGCGCCATCGTGTCCCTCGAACCAAAGGAAGGTCGACTTGGTCTTTTGTTTGTTTGTTTTTTTTTTGTTTATTTGATGTTGCTGCTGTCCAACAGGATGCCATATAGCGGATTTTTCGCAAACGATAGCGCCGAAAAGGATTTTTGTATATACCAATGTTTGAAAACCTTGATTTTGTTCACTAATCGCATAGACTGGTTTGTTGCCGGGTGGTTTCGTTGACAGTCAAAGCTCGTTTTGCTGGTCATGCCTTCGGTCGAACACCAGTACATTTCAACTTTGATCACAGCTCCTGCGCCTATTAGAAATATACGCCATCTATATAAAATTGTTTAAATCTGCCACAGACTGGTATTGGTCTACTACATAGCGACAAGCAAACATAAAATATGGGGACACATAGCAGCGGTCTTACAATTTATAAGTTTACGGGTAGACAAATATATCGTATCTAGGTCAAAAAGGGCCAGCCTTTAAAATTTGTGAAGGAAAAAGTTTACAATGTTGGTCCGAGTTATCGTAAAGTTTTTTGGTTTGCACTGGAGTAAGACAAATTAAATACAATATTAACTCCGTGGGATCAACGTAAATACATATAGTTGTCTTCACGAATTCACAATAATGACCGTCGCTTGCACGGACGTGTTGGAAAAGATCCTGATTTACTGCTTTAGATGAAATTGCTATAATGGAGATTCAGCGTAGCTTTTGACAAGGTCCTCAGCACCGCAGAATTAAACAGTAACATCCTCTGCTCGACGCAGGATAGAATGGGACATCGGATGAAGCCGATCGATTTGTTCTGTCAACTCAGGATTTTTTCCGGTACGCTATAGCCCCCAAATGTATGCTGCTTCGTTGTCCTTGGAAGTACAGTACAGTAGTCTCCAAACTTATTGGCCCACCCTAAGTGGGCGTGACACGCACACGCCTCTCGCTCGCGCCACGCCTGAATCTGAATTTGCGTGCTATGCGTAGGGATGTAACGATATATCGATGTGAATATTTAGTTACTTTAATACAAATAACTTGGGTTTCACCGTTATTGATATTAAAAGTAACTGTGTCTTAATGTTGTCTCATATAATAAATTTCGCGTTAAATCCCGTCTTAATTAATTATATCATACTAGTCGCCCACCCTCGCTTCGTTTCGGAACATTAGTTCCACTTCAAAGTAATAGATGGCGTTAGGTGTCGATTACATCGCACATGCCTTTCGTGTTTTCGTATTACCTATTAAGCGTTGCCGCTGTCCGTAAGATTTACCTCTTTATACATAGTATAGATTTCGAAATCGATATTCTCGTTTAGATCCTTACGCACCGCTTGGTACGCGGAGAGAGAGCGGCCAGAAAGCTTGCAGACGCGTGTCGCGCGCGCGTTGTTGTATGTGTGTGTGTGTGTGTGGGAGGTGTGTGGGGTGTGTGTGTGTGTGTGTGTGGGGTGTGTGTGTGTGGGGCAAGGGCGGATCCACCGTTGTGGGCACGATGGGCATGCCCACAACCTTAATAGACTTGTGACGTCACCTTTTTACGGTCTATTGAGATCGATAGGCTGATGATAATGAACGATAAGCCTTAATAAAATTTAAAAAACACAATGAATCATGAAACGTGCGTGATTTGGAACGCAGCAAAGAGCCATAGACGATATGCTGACATGTTATGACTTATGTCACATTTTTGACAACTTATTGCCGTGCCGCCAAAACTTCGAGCCGCGTAGCGAGGCGTCAGTGGCGCTACTTAATGAGGGTGCTTAAAATTTTTTAAACCGCTAGATGGCGTAACGTAGCCGTGAGGTCCAACTTCACCATGATTGGATTCAATAATGTCACTTTGGGTGTGTGTGTGTGGGGGTGTGTGCGCGTGGGCGTGGTCACGAGGCGCGGGCGGCGCGGGGCGCGGGCGCGTGGCGGCGGCGCGTGTGCTACCTGCGTCCGCCGATGAGCCCGTTGCTGTTGCTCGTCGCGCCCGGACACATCTCCAGCTCCACCAGGAGGGGGAAGTGATCTGGAGTGTACAGTTTCACAATTTAAAAAAAAAGGGAAAGCATATAATAATAATAATAATTCTCACAACATCTCATACGTTGACCTGGTTCCGTACTAAGTAGCTTAAGCACTTGTGTTACAGATATCAGACAACAGAGGAACACAAATATATACTAAAATACATATATTACGCCCGGTTGGTCTAGTGGTTTAAGTACCGGGCCGTGATCTTGGGGTCCTGGGTTCGATTCCCAGGTCGAGCGAAAAGTATGTTTCGAATTTTTCGAACATAGCTCGGGTTTGTGATCACCAATCCGCATTTGGCAAGCGTGGTGATTAAGCCTAATCCCATCATAGTAGCGATGACTTGATTTCTATGATGGAGGCCTTTGCCCTGCAGTGGGACAGTTTATAGGCTGATACTTTACTTTTTTACATATATTACACCCAGACACTGAACAAACACAAGTGTTCATCGCGCGAATGTTTGTCCAGGGTGGGGGTCGAACCCACGACGTTTGGCGTAAGAGTCATGGTCACTACCAATTGCGCCATCCGGTCAGTCATCCTTTAAGGTGACGGGTAGGGCACACTAGCGAAACCAAGCTACTAAACCGGATCTATTTTAAACAATTTCGGGGTTACAACCTCCCGGCAAACACTTATACTTACTATTTATTAAATAGGCAAATGTTGGGTCCGTTTTTGTACGCGAAAAATTAATTCACGCCAAAAGCGGCCACTTTTGGCGTGAAACAATTTTTCGCGTACGCGTTGGACCTAACATTTTTGCATGGTTATTTAATAAATAGTATAAGTGTTTGCCGAGAGCTTGTAACCCCGAAATTGTTTAAAATAGATCCGGTTAAGTAGCTAAAAATTAAAATCGATTGGCGTCGCTAGTATGCCCTACCCGTCACCTTAATTTGGTGTACGCCACAACATATTTAACACAGTTATAAGCGAGAGAAGACCAAACAAAAATCTAATCAAAGTGCCACACTCAGAGATGTCAATTGAACTAAATGTCCATTAACTTAAAATTACGGAAAGTCCTTATAAAAAATAAGTGTCAATTTTTTTTCTTAAGGTGACGCATAGGGCACACTAACGACGCCATTTGATTTAAATTGTTAGCATCTAAACCGGATATCTTTGTAACAATTTCGAAGTTCGAGCATCACGAAAAGAATATATACGATTTATTCAATACTTATAATTAACTTTTTGGTCTGCTTCCTACTCGAAATATGAATTACCTCCCAACAAATATGAATTACGGCCACTTATGGTGTTAATCCAAATTTCGAATGCAAAAACAGATCAAAAAGTTAATTATAAGGATTAAATAAATCGTATATATTCTTTCCGAGAGGCTTGAACTCGTTATTCGAAATTTTTAAAAAGATGTCCGGTTTAGTTGCCATCAATTTAAATCGACTGGCGTCGCTAGTTAGGGCCACCCGTCGGCTTAAATAAACACCAAAGTTAATTTGACGTCTCTGAGTGCGACAGTAAGAGTATTACTATAGCTACCGCCACAGAGTCAACCTCCGCATGGTCGGTCCGCAGGAAGTGGCGGCGCGGAGTGCGCTCGACCAATCCGAAAAATAAATAAATAAATAAAATAGAAATTGTTTATTTCGAGCAAATGAGTGGCTCATATGAAGGGGTTCGTATTACAAAGATCTTAGAAGCTACGTTAGTATAGAAATAATAATAAAATAATAATAAGTTGAGGTTGGGGACACAATAATTATGAGAGTGACCAAAAGATTATTTGATCACTCTCTCTATCAAACACCACCAAATAGGTGCAGTGTATCTGTCAGTAACTGTCTTCAGAATGCTATTTTGCCTGCCACGCAACCTGCCAATCAGAGATACCGTTTTTTTGCGCGTCACTGCATGGAAACCATCAGTATGGCGCACAGCAAACATCTACGATGCACTGCAATAGCGTCGCAATCCCAACAGCATTCTGAAAACGTTATTGTATTGGACGCGTAGAAAAGATTAGACTCTGTTTGGGACAATAAATGAGGGTGCGAAAATTCCGCTAGATTGCGTACTGTTACACTGAGGTCCAACATCAATCGCATTGGTTGTTTAGTTTGTCAAATTGTCATTTTGACAGATCACGTTTAATAATAACCAATCACATTGTATATGGACCACACTCCTATGGATTTTTCACACGCAAAGCCCTCATTAGGCGGATGTCGACCATCGCCGACACTGACCAATAAGAATGACGTTCACAGCTATAACCGTGTGATTGTGCGAGCTCCAACGAGAACTTTTCCGATTGGTCAAGCGGTGTGGCTTGATCAAAGCTATAGATCATTCCGATTTACGTTGACACCCTACTATTATCTATTGATGGTAGAAACCACTGACAGGGTGTGTCACTACTCATACCCTTCAATCCAACCTTCAAGGCCGTTGTCTATGCTTAGTAAAAATAATCGATTAATTAATCCATTCTACCATCGATCGATGACGGGTCGATTGCTCTAGTAACACCCCATGATCAAAGGTCTCAAAGTAACTGGATTTACCTGAAGGTATATGAGGATGTGGGCAGCCAACGACTTTATGTTCCCGGAACCACTCCTGAGAGAGCGGTCCCCAGCAAACCGAGAGGCGTCATCGTCTGCTTACTGTAGAATATGTAGTCGATTATGCCCTTGAAGTCAAATCTGAAATATACAACAAGTTATATTAATTTTAATGTAAACAAGATTAGTCTCTTTATTGCCCCCTAAGAATACTCAGACAATATATTTCAAGAGGCACGTTAAGTCAGGTTTCAACAAGCACAACTGCTGTTTGTGTTTGTCTGTTTGCCCTACACCAACATTACACGTGAGTATCCTGCGT